>JAQSUU010000613.1:1200000-1800000 GCA_038087645.1 Saccharum hybrid cultivar R570 | reverse complement strand
AAAAATGCCAAATGCTTTTGAGCATTCATTGAAAAAGGGCAGGAACCTGAAACATTTTCCAAATCCTCTTTTCTTTTGCAGTGGAATTATACATTTCACGGCAACAATAATATGAGTCTGAATTAAATCACCGTGTCCTGACATAAGGCAGTCCTGACAGGGCAGCCTTCCAATTTTGTTGCTAAAAAGGAGCAAACAGCACTGGTGCGGTGATGCCTAACCACCATACCCAAGTTTAGAGCATAATACCAGGAATGAGAATAATTAGTTTCCGAACAAAAAAAAACTATCAAACTTCTTGGAAATGCTGAGATTTTTCTAGCAAATTCTATCATATATATATGACGCATTGCGAATAAGAAATTTCACAAATGAAGTAAATAATCACACTATGTATACATACCACTGAGCATTTGCCGTTCCGTAAATAGCAACGGTCTCCCTCGAATTGTGGGACCCACAGCGTCCCGCGATCTACCAACCGTCACTTTTTTCCCCTTTGTCGTTCCAGTTGTGCCGGTCGTTATTTTCCCGCGTCCACCAAAACCGTTGCCGCCCTTTTTTCGTCGCCACGGACCAGGATCCAGCGGTGCCGATGAAGCCAGCGGAGGACGCGGCCGTCCCGGAGGCGACGGCAACGGCGACGCCGGCGGTGGCGGCGGCGCAGACGGTTTGGTACGATCCCATGTCTTCGCCACAGGCGCCGGCGCCGCACCAGCAGCCGGCGATAGAGGCTGTGGCGGAGACCTCGCCATCGGTGAGCTCCGACGCGCGGCCTCTCAGGGTGTACGCCGACGGCATCTACGATCTCTTCCACTTCGGCCATGCGCGCGCGCTCGAACAGGCTAAGAAATCGTGAGCGCCTCTTCATGCATCAGATCTCTAATTTCCCTCCAAATCATGTGCTTATTGTCTCGTTCCAAATCATGTGCTTACCTCGCAACTGGATTATTCAGAGGTCCTGTTAAGTCGATCAGATTGTTTTTTTTGTTTACTCATCAAGCTGAACATGAAAAGGAAAATCCGTGTGGTTGTGATTGAACATGCAGCTGCCAACTGTCATTAATTGTCCTGAAAAGATAGGCAGGCTGCTTGTTGATTTTTAACGATATATAAATCGAATATATGATTAGTTATAAGAAATTATGAAAAGGCCGGAAGTTCGTATATACATTATGGTGTCAGTTTTTGAACTTCCATCCTGCTAATTTCTCTGGGCAGATTTCCCAACACCTACTTGCTGGTAGGTTGCTGCAGTGATGAGATCACCCACATGTACAAAGGAAAGACAGTTATGACTGAGGATGAGCGCTATGAATCGCTTCGGCATTGCAAGTAAGCTTCCACATCCCCATTTTTCTGGGTTTATGTGGTGCCACCGCCACCGAAACTGATGGAAATTCTCTCTGACTATTTTGGTTACCTCGATGGACTGAATTCCAAAGGTGGGTTGACGAGGTTATACCGGATGCTCCATGGGTGATCAACCAGGAGTTCATCGACAAGCACAACATCGACTATGTCGCTCATGACGCACTCCCGTAAGTGTGTGTTCATTTAACAAGTTTGGCCAAATGATCTAAGGAAAGATGACTAACATAATCTGCCTGTTTCAGATATGCTGACACGAGTGGAGCTGCCAATGATGTCTATGAATTTGTTAGGACCTCTCAATCTCCCCGCTGTGTCATTTAGGCATATATGAATTCTGATGATTAGGTGAGGGGATGCCTGATCTTTGTGTTTATGCAGGTGAAAGCTATTGGGAAGTTCAAGGAGACGAAGCGCACCGAGGGCATCTCGACATCGGACATTATCATGAGGATCTTAAAGGACTACAACCAGTACATTATGCGGAATCTGACCCGTGGGTATAGCCGTAAAGATCTTGGCGTCAGCTATGTTAAGGTGATTTGTTCGTCCACAATAACCGCTCCCAAAGACAGGGGAATGAAAATAGCTTCTCAATCGTGTCATTTTGTTGTGATTTGATCAGGAGAAGCAACTGAGAGTGAACATGGGGATTAGCAAGCTAAGGGAGAAGGTGAAGGAGCATCAAGAGAAGGTGATCAAGTTGCTTTGCAACTATTTTGAGACAGACCTTCACATGATTCGTAAAACTCTGATATCAAATGCGCTGCACACACAGTTTCACAGTGCGGCAAAGATAGCTGGAACCAACCCTGTGGAGTGGATGGAGAATGCAGACCGTTGGATTGTTGGGTTTCTTGAGAAGTTCGAGGAAGGTTGCCACATGATGGTAAGCAAGTTATAAGGAAGATCCTAATAACCTATCATTTCTAGAAGTAATTTGTGACCACAAACTGCATTTGGTTTGGTTTCATTCCTTCGACAGGAAACCGCCATTAAAGATCGAATTCAGGAGGGATTGAAGAGGCAAGGCAGGTCAGAGTCAAACCTTTCTGGAGAGGACTCTGACTAGTAATGTTCTGTAATATCCAAATCAAACTAGACAAAAAGAGAACTGGAAATCATATTCCCACAGTTTGTGTAACAGTATGAGATTGATTAGCATGTTCTTGTAGGACATCAGGAATCATTGTTTAGTTGTACCAGGAGATTATGTAATATTAAGAACAATCGTATTTCTGTATGCAATCAGTTGTTGTTCCTTGATGAGCATCTGCATCTGGCACCTGCTAGGTGCTGTTATTATTTCCATAGAACTAAAGATGCGAAGAATCTGACCCTTTTCTTCTAAGTATGTGCCGACCTATGTGCTACACTGCCAAATGTGCTGACTCCATTTTTTGTGGTCATAGCTAGGAGTAGATACCGCAAAATTCGCTCATCTGAGCATATTTCGAAATTTTCAGATGAGCACCATTCCATGGATCAAAACAGGAGTTAGAGTCAACTGAGAAAGTTTGTAACTTAAATATTAGAAGGATGCATGTTTGTCTTAAGGGTTTAACTTGCCTCCATAGTGTTAAGAGTAAGAGAAGAGGAGGAATGGATGGATAGTCAGTTCTATTGAAGAGGGTATATGGAGTACATGAGAGCACCCAAGTACTAGATTAGTGCAATGATGACTATCATACCCTTAACACAGAGTATACTGATAAATCTGAAATAGATTGGAAACATAAACTGATAAATCTGAAATAGATTGGAAACATAAACACAGAAACAACTATTAACTTGGGGATGTCAAATGGTGGAACACACATGCTATCCTGACCAAAGGATTAACATCTGATCATAGCATTTCCTTTCTAAAACTCTGCAACTGATTTTTGAGGGGGTCTCACACTACCATACAAACATAGCAATAGAATCTGAACACAACAATAACTAGGCACAGCCTTCTCAAAAAAAATTATCTTCTAAAAAAAATAACTAGGCACAGCGAATTCATTATTTTCTAATCTTGAACTTTATACACCCTGTCACCCTGATATTGCAAACTACTTTTCTGAATGACTTCATTATCTCATTGCCAGTCTTCACCTATGCCCTCTGAAATACATGTACACTCTCTGCAAAAAGAGTTACAAAAAAGAGAGAGGGATCAGGATCATGATACCACCAGTTTAGTATACAGTTGCAGTAAATATGATAATGGACAGCAAAAACTTATCAGATGCAGTAATTGAGTGAGGAATTTATAAAATTCATGCAATTGATGCTAGGATGAAATAAATGAAGAAATAGGCAATGACCTCAAGCACCCAGATGCTTATAAGAGATTCCAAGGTAAACAGTGCAAAACCGAAAAGATAAAGCACCTGCAGTACTCCAAAAAATCTGACTATTAGTTCTCTCAGAAGGGATTTCACTTAGCTTAAAGGATCATGAACTGAGATAAAAATGTTATTAAAAAAATAAAATAATGCAGGACAGCTTACGCCAGCGAATATATCTCCATCTAAAACTTCTATTGCAACAAGAACACCCCTGATTTAGTAAAGAAATGGTGGTGAGAAATCGCAGAGGAAATTCAGAAAAAAATAGAACTTTACTCATTATACTCACGTGAGAGTTTTCCCCCTAAATATTATTGGAGGAGCAATTGCAGCAATGACACAAAATCCAACATGCACCTGGCACATATCAAGCCATTGTGATGTTCAGTACATAGAATTCCGTTATATGATCAGAAGATGAAGAGTGAGAAAACTTTTCTAATCGAAAAAGTGAGAAAATTCAAGCTATGAAAATATATTAGTAGAAATTTTACTATTCCAGAATTTTCCAAGATTTTAAATTTGAGATTCATGAAACTTGAATAAACACAGAAAAATACCGAGTAGAAGACGAAGAACTGGCCGAAGGTTACCACGCTGTCAGTTCTGGACAACAGATAGCAGAGAACCAAGTTCAAAATTTGCATCTCTATAAAGTGCTGTTTAATAATGACCGAAACTTGAAATAGTTTGAAGAAACCTCATCGCACGGTACAGAGGTCTGTACCAAAGTATGTATGAAAGAGGACACCCAGATATTGCATAGATTACAGCGAGGACGAAAATAACGATGTCTGCAAATCAGAAATCTATCAGAAAAAATGTACATATATACCGAAGAGGATTGACTGGACGTTGAAACATTGGTCACCATCAGTATGAATTGATTCCACCAACACAGCAAACAGATTCCAAACGAGACAGGCAATCAGTCCTGGAAAAAAGAATCAACACAAATGATGAACTCTATGAATGGCAATTCAGGGTGAAAAAAATATCAGCTATGATTTCAAGAAATAGGAAAGATATATAGGTTCAAAGTCAAGTACCTAGCCAGCTAGCAAACGCCGTGTATTGCAACTTTTGAGCATGGATTGGTATTTCGCTGGCTATATCATGATGTATGACGGGATAGAACTGCGGCCAATTTCTCACTTCCACAGTGACACCAGCTGCGCAAACAAATGAATCTTCGGTACTCTGACGAAACTGAACGCACTGAAGCTTAAAGCAAATGGTATAGTAGATCTACCTCTGTTCATTGCATCCTCCCTCCGTTTAATATCCTGCAGAAAATCCCGCACTTTTTAGGACTTGGTTAACAAAATCAACACGGAGAAAGAGTTCTATACCAATTAAAATGAACACATGGCACCTAAAAGATTCTAGTTGATTATGGAAGTGATCTGATAGGATCAAATAGGAATGAAAAGGTGTTCGACTGAACCTGTTCCCGCCGTTTCAGGTCCTGCTCCCATGACAGCAGCTCTCTCTCCTTCTTCTTAGGATCCTACAAGCAACAGAACACCACAAGACAAGGACAAAACGTCATGCTAATCTTGCAAGAACACCATGGAGTGAGAATCGACTTTCAGTACAAGAACATTGAACAAATTCAATAATGTACCCCGAGGGGAATCTCAATGGTTGCGCCATGCTTGCCGCTTCCTCCAAAACCTGCCGGGAGCCATGATTTCCTGGACGGCACAGAAGCTGTTGCTGTTGTTGCTGCTGCTTTCTGAAAGGCATTGCAAATGAGCAACTGATAATGTTATTTTGCTGCATTGACACCCTGCCTAAATTCATGAATATATATGATGAGCGTTGCATGGATGAGATAGAATCCGTGAGGAATGCAAGATCTAACATTAGATGCTTCTGATAAATTTCAATTCATGTATCAATAGTTCCTTGCAGCCAGATCAGAATGCAAAAGAATTTACCAGAAATCCCAAACGTTCCCATCCAGGTCATTTATTTAACTTGGAACATTGGTGCATTTAGAACAAATTGTTCACATAATCTAGAGGTATTGATGCAAGATCATCCAACACATGACTTCTTCCAAGAGAATAGATTGAACTATAGAAAATCGATGTTTATAAATGAAATGATCATCGAAAAGAATATGAATTTGAGTGACCATGAATACCGCGGTAGGATTGACATTTTCTTCGTCGAAGGGATTGTTGTTACGAGGCATGGAGAAGACCAACCACTTGGCGTGAATAAATCCTTGCGTCCTTTGGCCTCTGGGATGACCCCGAATCTGAGTGGCCAAATGGTTTTTGTGTGGCCAGTGGAAAGAAGTTATTTTCAGTTAATGACCGTTTTTGCACTTTGGTCCTTGTCAGCGTCCGGGTCACGCCAATTTGCCCCTATACTGACATGCTTGGGCTTTTTCAAATGCAATGAAATGGTATTTAGGAAATTCACGTCATGGATAACAGAAAGGACAGAGAAATGCTTGCATTTTTTTTGTTCACTTCGATGTAACGCATCAATGTTTTTATCCACAATCAAGTTGAGCTATGAATTGAATTCCATCTCAAAAAGAATTGACACACCAACTTTTTGATAAGTCAATCAATCTCATGCTTTATGAAATATATTTAAAAAAATACTAATATTTATGATATGTAATAAGTATTGTTAGATGAATAATAAAGCATATTTTCATAATAAACATATTTAGAGATACAAACAATGGTACTATTTTCTATAGACTTGGTCAAACTTTAAAAAGTTTAATCAACCCCAAACACATTGATCTTTTTTGTACTGGGAGAACAATTTAATTATTTGAGCCAGTGGAAAGAAGTTTTAATTTTCTGGAGATCCATGATCTCAGAAGTCATTAAAAACACATTGATCTTGTAAGAACATTGAGATGACAACCATGAAAGCAGAAAAAAAAATGCTCAATGAAATCCCCGGAAGACTTGTAAAAGTTCTGAATCAAAGAATGTACGGAACTGAAGCACACGAATCCCAGAAGGCTCAGCAAGGAAAACGTCTGGATCATGGATCTCCAGAAAATTAAAACTTCTGAGATTACTTTGCCCTCAGAATTAATTCCATACTTTTCATATTCAGAGTTGGATTTCAATACACACAGCTTGTATAGATTCTGAAAGGGGAGACAATTCATCTATAGAAAAATCAATCCACAGTTAACACGGGATTATTAAAAAGTCATCCGAAAAGAGGATGATCATCAAAGGTAATATTTTGCCCTCAAACATAGTACAAAGTACACTAGCAGAACATTGTGAAACAAATGTGCATGCATAAACTCCTCAACTCCAAACTTCTCCAGTGGTAAACGGCAATATCTTCCCTATTTAGTGATGGTGAACTT
Organism: Saccharum hybrid cultivar R570; assembly: GCA_038087645.1. Taxonomy (NCBI): domain Eukaryota; kingdom Viridiplantae; phylum Streptophyta; class Magnoliopsida; order Poales; family Poaceae; genus Saccharum; species Saccharum hybrid cultivar. The sequence continues at coordinate 1,792,932 of JAQSUU010000613.1, read as the reverse complement.
GAACATAATGGAGACCGCAGTATTTGCATACATTAGGCGCCTCCAGATCAAGGCAGATATACTCGATCGGATGGCCAAGTCCAACACCTTCAGAAGCTGATACAATGCAGCAAGCACACAGGTAAGTCAGTTTTGACATAAAATGTATGATATGATCATCAGTTTGAGAATGTGCAACATAAATAGAGTTTGCATATTCAGCTTTGGTGCCTACCCCCTTCACAGACAGCAATGCGACCATCAACCTTGATCGGAGGTACCTCGTTGATCAGTTCCATTGGTGACTTCTTGCTCGTGTCCTAAAACAAATAAAATTAATGAAAGAAAATAGACTGGGAAGAAAAGTGATCCATATGAGAAGGGAGGGGGAAAAAAAGAAAAGGTCTGCAAGTTCAGCAAATATCATAGCAACCAAAAAGCTAAAACCTTATCATGGTCTCACAATGATAGACTATTAAACTGAATGAGGACTCACATAGTAGTCAGGTAGACTATTCTCATGCATGCCTGGCCCAAAGTTCAAATCCTGGTTTTACTTTTCCAATACAAACGAGGACTAACTGATGCTACCCACCAGATATAGATACGAATCCTGAAGTAGTTCCAAATTTCAAGGATATTTATTGGAAACTACGAGAGGCCGTAAAGATGCAAAAGGTGGACACTGTCTTGTGGCCTGGGTCAAAGTTTGGCGACCACCGGAGCTTGGAGGTCTGGGAATTTCAAATCTCAAGTCTCTTGGCTGGTCTCTGCGTATGAAATGGGTTTGGCTGCAGAAAACAGAGCCTCATCGTCCTTGGGCTGTTCTCCCATTCCATGTGCCTGAGCAAGTGAGAGCCTTCTTCTCAGTAGGAGTGAATTCTATAATTGGAGATGGTGCAAATACTCTTTTCTGGACATATCGGTGGCTCCATGGGCAATGCATTGCAGACCTTGCCCCTCGCCTTTTCGCAGCTATCCCTAAAAGGAGGGTTAAGTGGCACACTGTCCAGGACGCCCTCACTAACCGGGCTTGGATTTTGGGCATTCAGGGAGCTCTTACAGTAGGTGTGATTGTAGACTACCTTCATTTATGGGAGCTACTGATGGATTTTCCACTGCAGACGGAGGTTGAGGATAGACACTTATGGAGGCTCTCCTCCAATGGACAATACTCGGCTAAGTCGGCATACGAAGGATTCTTTTTGGGTTCTACTCTTTTTGGACTGTGGGAAAGGATTTGGAAATCATGGGCACCGCCCAAATGTCGCTTCTTTGTGTGTCTGGTCGTGCACAATAAGTGCTGGACGACTGATCGCCTACCACGTTGTGGGCTACCTCATCCAGATTATTGTCCCCTTTGTGACCAAGAAGAGGAGACTATCGACCATCTCCTTGTCCATTGTGTGTTCGCAAGAGAATTTTGGTTCGAGCTGTTCAGACAGGTCGGTCTTCAGACCTTGTCCCCTCAGCCTACAAAATTATCCTTCCATGCTTGGTGGGAAAAAGCTAGCAGCAGCACCGCTGATGGGTTGATGAGGCAAGGAATTAATTCGCTCCTTATACTCGGAGCTTGGACTATATGGAACCATTGCAATAGGTGTGTTTTTGATGGAGCAGCTCCAAACTTAGCTGGTGCTTTGATCATAGCCGGCGAGGAACGCCGCTTGTGGTCTATGGCAAGGGCTCGAGGGCTATCATTCATTCATTCTTGACTGCCATCCTCCCCGGTACTTACAGTGTCTAGCGCAGTAGCAGTCGCCTTGTGTGGTTTTGTCATGGGCGCGAATGTAATCCTTGTAACTGTTTGATTGCGTGTGTGTGGTGTTTGTGGGGTTGTTTGGGCTCTTGCCCTTTTCTCTTCTTAATATAATGAGGCGCAGCTCTCCTGCGTTTTCGAGAAAAAAAAATCATTTCCGGTAGTCATTTTGTTTCTCCTAACAAGGAACTTTGGTCTTTACTCCACTCAAATCATTTCAGGAACATTCAGCATTCAGGATAGTGCTTGATGTGAATTGTGAAGTCATCATAATACTAGATGAAAAACAAAATATAAGAGCCATGTTGAGAATCTGCTTTGTCTGCTTGCTCTGTAACAACCACCTACCTTTCCTAAGTGAAAAAACTTGTTCCATGTGATCAACAATGGAAACTCATCTCAACACACAAAAACATACTACAGGACATGTTAAACACGTGGCGTGAAAATGTGCAATTCAAAGATTCAATAGTGAGCTCCCATTCATCAGCTGAAACCAATACGCATTGCGTCAAGATGATAGCTTCCTTAGGAATCAGCTAAATAAAACCTAAATCTCATCCAGGCATAACTGAAGTCTGCAAACCTATACAAAATAAATTACTTTACTTACTTCAGAAAACAGTGCTTATTACCTAAAGGTGCCTTAGAAATCAACTAAAAAAAACTTAAATCTAATCCAAGCATAACTGAAGTGTGCAAGCCTATATAAAATATACTCTTTTACTTTAGAAAACTGTGCTTATTACCTAAAGCCGCACCCAGTAGATGTTAAGCTTATAGGCACTGCAGAAAAAACTATCGATTCCATTCCCAGCTCCTTGAAGGCACATAGCTATGCGAACAAGGCACGATAAACAAAATGTCATATAGAAGCAGTGTCTACCAGAACAGGAAGTCACTAACATGATCCTACAGCTGTTCACAATGCTACTACCCAACCACTACATTAAACCATTGCATGGGCATCAAAGCATACTTAGTTTACCAATGATCAAGAATATGTGATCTCTCATGGATTCACAAACGCTAGAAATACAATGATGCCTGGTAAATCTAAAAGACACGGCCTGCAGATCTGACAAGGAACACACAGAAACGTCAACACATGTATCCAGCAGCCTGTAAGAACTAATTGCTGACCAGGACCCATCAGGTGCATCAAAATGTCTCAACAACACCGACGACGACCTAAACTAGAAAAGGGCAGTGAACCAGTTAACCGGCGCGGCTACACACCGAGCATAACCACACGCGCGGAACCCTAAAGGCGCGGTCTTCCCCGCCGAATCGGGCAAGAACCACACGGAAATGGTCTGGGTTCGCCAGGCCAAGGCGGATCGGAATCTAGAGATTGTGGGGGATACGGTGAGGAGAGGGATATGTGTATACGTCTACCTGCATCCACTTAGCGGTGTGGCTGCCGACGACGGCGGCGGCGCCAACAGCCTTCTCGGTGGAGAGGCCGCGCGCGCCGGCAGGAGCTAGGGTCTTGAGGAGCGCCGGGAGCAGCCTCCGCGTCGCGGTCGCCATGGCTGGGGAAGGTTGCGAGCGAGGTGGACCCTGGGGAATTCGGGAAAGAACAAGCAGGAAGAGAAAGAGAAGGGCCCTTTTCTGCGGATGCGCCTACTGGATTAAGCCCGGCCCGTTTTGGCCCAATTTGTGGTATGGGCTTATCATGCTGGGCCACTAATCTGTCATGACTCAAGAGGATTAGAGAAGAAAGGTAGGCCCAGCAAATGACGGATTGAAGGGAATTCAGTACGGTCCCAATTAGTTTGATGCTACGTCGGAGATTAGAAACTACTGGTGGTTTAACCATGCACATGCAATCTAAGCAACTCTGTAACACTAGGTTGACAAATACTGAAGCCCTATAAAATGTTGGGAATTGCTAGCGCCCGGACATCATAAAATGCCAAAGAACGGCATACTCCCAAAGAACGGCCTAGCAAAACAGACCATCAGAAAATGTCATCGTGTGACCCTGGCTTCGGTCGCCAGCCCGTCCACCGGCGCCTGCCACTGCGCTGCTCGCTGATGCACGCATGTGTCCGGCCCCGTTCACCTCGCCCGCCCTGCATGTGTACCTCGCCCCTATCCGCGCTCGCCCCGCCCCGTGCCCGCCGCTCCTTCGTCCTGATCCCTGAGGACGAGCACGCCCCGTCCGTAGGACCTCAGACGCGTCGCTCACCCCATCTGTTGGCCCCCGGCTCGCCGCACACCTTGCACCGGCGCCCAAGCCATGCATGCCCATGACTCTCTGAACATACCTTTGAAAAATAAAACACTTGCAACATGAAAACACTTGAATGCAACATACGTCTGAAGCAGATAATACATTTGGAACATACACTTACAACGTGTGTGTGAAACATATGCAATATCCAGATAAAACACTTGCAATTTGCAACATGAAAACACTTAGTGCAACATAAGATTGAAACAGCTGAAATATTTTGAACATACTCTTGTAACGTATGTGTAAAACATGTGTAACATCCAGATAAAGAACTCTTGCAACATACATCTAAAACAAATGAAACATTTTGAACAAACGCTTGCAACATGCCTCTGAAACACTTGCAACACTTGCAACATCCTGATCTACTTTTGCAATATCCATATGAAACATTTGCAACATACATCTAATACAATCTAAAACACTTGAAACATATGTTTGCAACATAGGAGGAGGCCAGGGCCGGTTGATTCCAGCCTCGAAGTGGGAGCCAGCGCCGAGCGGCAGCACGCGAGCACCACCAGCACGGGCCGCGCTCATGGGTGCCCTTGGATCGGTGGGGACCGACCTAAGGCGCGCGACGGTACCACCATCAGCAGTAGAGGCGGGCGGCGCACCCTCCGAGGCTGCGGGAGCGAGGAGCGAAGGATGAAAGCATGCGGGGGAGATGGCTGCTGTAGCGAATGCGGAGTGGGGCAGACTGACGACCGCACGGCGCTGTGAACCGTGCGATAGGCGAGCGAGTAGGAAGATATTTTTAAGAGATAGAGGAAACACGTACATAGAAAGAGGGAGGCTTGTTGGGCCGGTAGCGCGCAGGTCCAGGAAACGAGCCTCCGATCGAACGGACGCCCGACACCGAGCATAATGTTCTGAAAAATAAAACATGTTTACGAACTATAGCGAGCTGAGATTATTTATAAGAAAATCCATTCGCTACGGGATTCATTATTAGAACAAAAATTTTATGGCACTGTTCCCTTTCCCATAAAAAAAGAGGTTCTCTTGGATACTCGCTACACTGTCGAGACAAAGTTTGCATTTGTAACCTCAGAAAAAAAGCATTCGGCCCAAGAAGTTTTCAAATCGCTACCTTGGCAAATTGAGTTAAAAATACGTCCTCTGATTCTGCACTCTCCTGATGGCCATGAATTGGTTGCTGCACTGGTGGTCTCGGTCTCTTGCAGCTACTAGCTCCGTTCTTGTTGCATGTTGCATTGCTTGCATCGAGATCAAGGCACCAACTTGCGAGTTGAGACCCGACACCCTCCTGCAGCAAGACCCAAACATTTCAATCTCTCGTGATCAGATCACGCCTCGCCATTTTGTCCGGTCAATTTGGTCTTAGGCCCTGTTAGTTCCCAAAAAATTTTGCAAAATTTTTCAGATTCCCCGTCACATCGAATCTTTGGACACATGCATGAAGCATTAAATATAGATAAAAAATAAAACTAATTACATAGTTTAGACGAAATGGACGAGACGAATCTTTTAAGCCTAATTAGACCATGATTGGACAATATTTACCAAATAACAACGAAAACGCTACAGTGTCCATTTTGCCAAAAATTTTGCATCTAAACCGGGCCTTATTGGACTTTTGCTTGTCTGTTGTCTCCCACCGGCCCTCAAGTTGCTCGTCCTCTCGCGCACGTGCACGCACGTGCGGCCGTGCGCGTGAGTCCACGACAAGTGGACCAAAGTTCAACGATCCCACTTGTCAGCGAGTAATCATATGGGGAGTATCTCCTGATTAATGACTATACTCAAATCATATGCATCGCGAATAAGTGTAATCGCATGATCGCATTAGTATTACAATATTAATCGTTCTTGGGACTCCGATACTAAGCAACAGTTGGAAGATCACGGTCGCTTTGCCCCAGAGGATCCGATGTTGAGTGGCTCAAGGGTGGTAACGATGCAAGTGCCCAGTTTTCTTTCGCATTATCATGCATGCATGCACCTAAGCACTTGTTTAAGTGGCCGGCCACATGCTTGGTGTGTTGGCGGCTTGGAATAATCCCCATGTCTTGCTGGTGGCAGAGAGCAGGGGATAGGGCGCAGCCTTTGTTTGTGAGTGTATTCTATTCGAAATCGAATCCTGATGCCATTAGGGCATCTGCAATGGTGCTAACTACGTAGCTAGCTTACGTGGATGTGAGAGATAAAAGTAAAGACTATTTTATATATTCTTATTTTTCTATATACTATTGAACCCACATGTTCTTCTCTCAAATTCGTGGACTATGTGAAATAGATTAGTTATTTGTTTATTGTTAGTGACTACTCTCTCTCTCCCCTACTTTTTCCCTGTCCACGTCAGAATAGCCAGTCAAATAGCTAGTTGTTGGAGACGCCCTTACCATTAGCTAGTAGCATGTTTGGTTCTCTTCTCCTTGTAGCCTGCCTTGCATCTAGGATGCAGGCCATCGGGAGCCAGGCTCACGCCATGCAAGCTTCAACGTTTGGCTGTGCGCAGCTGCAGAGCCAGGAAACTAGGAGCTGCTGTTTGGTTGGACAGATATCCGAGCTCTGGCACACCACAGCGAGTCACGAGCGGAGACAACACACGCCTACGCGAGCAAGGCTACGGGGAAACGCGATTCATTTTCATTTCCCCAGAGCCAGGTCGGGCGGGAGGAGTTTGCATGAGCCGGGCCTGTCCCGACGCGACGCAGGCATCCAAACATCTGTTAGCTGCATCCCAAGAGCCTAGCCCAAGCAAATGCAGGCATCCAAACAGGCCTTAGGTGAACGTGTGCCTGCACAATGCACAATGCATAATGCCATTAGCTAGGTTGGTTGAATCTATCTAGGTCTTGGGGTGATGAAACTACTGAGCTGAGCTGATTTATAGCATGGTATGGGAAGACGGGGGTTGGGTTGATGGAAATGCTCAGCCAGTCAGTCAACAGCAGAGCATACAAGTGGCTGCAATTGTGGATCATTTGCATCCAGTGTAGGAGGTTGTTTCTTTTGGTTTTGGCATGACAGGACTCTATATATGCAAAGCGATGTTAGAGCCTCTTTGGCAGAGCTTCTCTGCATGGGCTCCGTCGGTGAAGCTGGAGCATTCAGCCAGAGCCAAAAAAAAGTAGCTTCATCTCTGTACAGACAAAATGGCTCTGGCTTCTCTTTCATGGGTGTAGAAACACTTCTCCTTGTTTTCGTGCGGCTCCTCTTACTATGGTGTTGGGGCTATTGACGGAGCCAAAGCTGAAGTCGCACCAAGTAGACCCATAGTTTTATTGTGTATAAAATTAGAGGGGGGGGCTTGCTATAGTACTTGGGTTATCCTGAGATACTAGTCTCAAGGAATCATAGCTATTGATTTTTGAATTTATCAAAACTTAAATAATCATAAAGTGAAAAGTAAAGTCTCACTCCTTGCCATATCCAGCCCATTTTTTATGGAGGTAAACCTTACTTTTGTAGAAAGCAATTGAGTTTAAAGTAACAGACTCAACAAAAAAAAGAAGAAAAGAAAAAAAAACCTCGATACTACTCTAGGTTCAGAAACATCATCAACGTAACGCCCTAGCTAGGTACCCAAACAACAGCATACCACAAAAAGAAGAAAGAACCAAAGAAGAAAGACCGCCAACACCTAGCACAAACCTACTTCTACTGCAGAGAACTGCGCAGCTTCACAAAATGCCTTCTACTTCGAGATCTTTAGTTTGCCTCCAAAATTCTTCCAACCACGTATTCATTCTTCTTATATTGTTGTCCAAAAAATCTAGCATCTCCATCCTTCAGTAAAATTCGCCATTTCTGTAAGAATGTAAAAAATTTGTAGAAAACTTCATTAGACGAGCTCAGGAACCTTTTCTCTATCCCCATCTTATTCCTAACATTCCAAATACCCCACAGAACAATAGAACATGAAAAGCTTAATGTGATAATCCATGCATCCCAGGGGAATCCAGTAATAAAAAATATCCTACAAATTGTTAGGCGCACTTTCCCACCCTAAGGCCTCCTCGAAGCAAAACCATAAGACTTTTGCTATATGCCAGTGAAAAAATATATGATCAGTAGTCTCATTGATCCCACACAGACAACACTTAATGCTCACCTCCGTGCTCTTTCTTTAAGTTTACTCCCGTTTGTATTACATCTTGTGTGTAGTCAACTAGACAAATATCTTGAGTTTATTTGGAAGTATACTCTTCCAAAGTTTCATCATCCTTCTATTGGTTATACCTCTAAAAGTTAGTCTTTTGTGGATGGATCTAGTGGTATAGTCCCCTAATTTGTCCAAAGACTAACCAAACTTATCTTCTTCTTCATTGAGCTAACAATCTTCTAAAATCTCCATTGACCTTTCCCATTCTAACATATCCTCATTTCCTAACACCCTCTGAAAACTAACATTGCATCCATGCCCCTCTCAACAGTTACTCACTAGGCATTTCTTATCACTGAAAGTCCTATGTTTGGTGTTGGTAATTAGTGACAATGCCTAAGTACTAATCCTATGCCTAAGTTGTTTGTAGCATATGAGGATTAGTACGTTCCAAGGATGGTGGCAAGATGGACATGGTGATCATGATGGCCACACTTGGATTTGGATGCAACCCTACGTGATCAAGGCAAAGGTATATGCTTAAGGGTTGTGTTTTAGTAACCAAGACACCTAGTGGGTGTGGTTACATTATAGGATAGTTAGCCGTACTATAAAGAGGGGAATGACGCGGCTATTGAACTCCTAAGTGCCTCTAGGTGTGCATTTCATGATCATATGCATTTGGATAGAACTAATAACGCCTCGAAAAATGATTGTGAAAATGCTAACACACATGCACATGACATGATCACTTGGTGGTGTTAGCACGTTTGCGATGGCGTTGGAGTTTAAGCGGTAGAGAGGGTTTGGGGTCCTCTCTCCCTCCCGCCGAGCGTGCGAGCGCGGGATTCAGGCGATTTCGGGAAAATGAAATGTCTATTTTCCACTACGCCAGAAGTCGGAAATCAAACGGAAATCAAACGGAAGCGAACGTGGTCACAGTGGTGACCGGACGCAGCACCGGACGCAGCACCGGACGCTGCACCGGACGCGGTCACTGTGCGACCGACGCGTCCGGTCAGTGTCCAGTGACTGCGCGTTTTTCAGTTGCTGCACCGGACGCGAGGCGCGTCCGGTCACAGGCCACCGGACGCGTCCGGTGGTCCAGGGAGCTTACTGGACTCCCACCGGACGCGGTCACTGTGGCGTCCGGTCTGTTCACCAGCGCGTCCGGTGGTTGGTTCGTTTTGCGCGACTCGGTGTTGACCGGCGCGTCCGGTGGGTCACGGGACCGGCGCGTCCGGTGGTGACCAGCGCGTCCGGTCGTTACGACCGGCGCGTCCGGTCAGTGTTTCGAATTTTAGCCGTTGAGGCACCGGCGCGTCCGGTCCACGCGACCAGCGCGTCCGGTCTGCGCGACTGCTGCTGATTTCAGTTTCTAACGGCTATATTCGAAGGGGTACGTCTATATATTCTCGTTGGCTGGCTCAAGGCTCTTACTCTTGCACATTTTGACATACTTGTGAGCACTTTGAGCTAAGCAACTCCCCTCCCACTCATCTCTCTTGCTTCTTTGCATATTCGAAGTGAGATTGAGTGATCCAAGTGCATTTGCATTGTGAGATAGCATCTAGTTGGCACTTGGTGGTTGATTTGCTGCGGGATTCTTGTTTCTCTTGGTGGTTGCCGCCACCTAGACGGCTTGGAGCAGCTTGGAGGAGTTGGCAAGAGTTGGTGATTGTTCTTGGCCACCTCCGGTGATTGTGAGGGGTTTGTGCCTACCTCGGCGGAGCGCCAAAGGCAACGTTAGTAAATTGCTCGTGTCATTGCAACCTTTTGCCATTTGTTAGGTTCTTGTGGTGCCTTTTGAGAGGCTCGGTGTGAGACCGATTAGCCACCGAACCACGTGGTGAAAAGGGACACAACGGGGACTAGCGTGCCGGCAAGCACGTGAACCTCGGGATAAATCTTCGTGTCATCACTTTCTTAATTGTGATTGATTGATCCCGGTGTTCGGTTATCTTGGTATTCATTGTTAATCATATTGGTTGGCTCAATTCTTCGCCCCTCGGTGAAACCCTCCTAACTCAACTCCGCATTACTTTCTTAGTTATCTTTGTTAGCTAGTTTGCTTTGTTAGAGTAGCTCTCTTGTGTAGCTTGCTAGTTGTAGTTGTAGTTACCTTCTCGGTTTAACTTGTGCGGTTGAGTGCCACTTTGCTAGAATTGTGAATTGGATAGGTGGCTTGCAAACACCCCGTAGGCTAAGCAAAACTCGCATCTCGCCATTTGTTATATTGATAAACTTGTTTAGCTTGTCTTTGTAGAAAGTTTTAAAAGGCTATTCACCCCCCCCCTCTAGCCATCTAGACCTTTCAAGTGGTATCAGAGCCGTGGTCACCGTTTACAAGGCTTAACAACCTCGGTGCAAGATGGCTCAAGTTATGTTCAATCATGTTAATGGCAAGCCTCCATTCTTTGATGGTGTCTCTTCCTTTGATCATTGGAAAAGGAAGATGAAGCAATATCTAGGCAATATACATGAGAAGGTTTGGGATGTGACCAATGAAGGATACATTATTCTTGATGAAGAAAATCTCACTCCAAATGACCGCATCAACAAACAATGCAACACGGCGGCACTTGACACAATCTACCGTGCCATTGATGACAAAGTATTTGAACAAATCAAAGATCTGGAAAAGGCAAATGAGCTTTGGATAAGGCTTGAAGAGACATATGAAGGCACTTCAACGGTAAAAAGTGCCAAGCTATATATGCTAAAGGACAAGTTCTCCACTTTCAAGATGAAGGATGATGAATCCATCCCGGAGATGTTTTATAGGCTCCAAGTCATTGTCAATGATCTCAAGGGGCTTGGAGAGAAGGTTGAGGACAAGGACTTCTCACACAAGTTCTTGATGTGCTTACCCAAGAAGTTTGCCACCTTGAGAAGAATGATCTTTAGAGAGGGATTGGACAAGGTCAAACCAACCAATGTGCTTGGAGATATAATGACCGATGCCCAATACAATGATGATGAAGATGAAGATGAGAAGAAGGAGACCAAGGTCAAGCAAGAGAAGCCCATTGCATTCAAGGCTTCATCTTCTAAGGGCAAGAGCAAGGTGGAGAGCGATGATGATGATCCATTCGATGATGAGACCATGGCCCTCCTAGTGCACAAGATGGGGAGGTTCATGAAGAAGAAAGGATATGGTGCAAGAAAGAGAAGGGACTTCATGAAGGCAAAGGAGATGCTTTGCTACAATTGCAATAGCCCCGATCATATAGTGGTAAAATGCCCCTATGAAGACAAAAGATATCATGACGGGGAGTTGAAGTTGAAGAAGAACAAGAAGGATAAGAAGGAGAAGAAAGAAAAGAAGAGCTTCACTATCAACAAGAAGAAGAAGGGTGGTGGTTATGTGGTCACTTGGGATAGTGACAACTCCGATAGTGATGATGATGAAAGCTCTAGTGATGATGAGAGGACCACTCGGCGAGTCCTTGCAAGCATCGCCCTCTCCAACAAGTCATCCATCTTCGACACTACATCGACATGCCTTATGGCCAAGCCTACCAAGGTAAAAAATGATGATAGTGATGATGATTCTTGTGCTAGTGATGATTGTAGGAGTGATGATGAGGAGGATGAGGACTACTCCAAGGATGATCTATTGGGCATAATAGATCAAATGAGCAAGGGCTACAAGAGGACAACCAAGAAGTGCAAAATCTTGGAGCAAGAGCTCATTGCCAAGAGCAATGAAAATGATGCCTTGATGGAGGAGCTTGTTGCTCTCAAAAAGAGTAAGGAGTGCAAAGGAATTGAACAAGAGCTCAAAGCTCTTAGGAAATCCTTTGATGAGCTAGAGGCCTCTCGTGAGTGTCTAAAGGAAGACCACGAGGACCTTGAAGTTGCTCACACTAGGCTTAAGGAAGCCCACTCCTCTCTACTTGAGCTCATCAAGGAGAAGGACCTCAAGTTGGAGAAGCTCATGAAGGAAGCTAAGGAGGAGCAAGTGATTGTCACTTGTGATATTGGACTAACATGTGATATTATTGATGATTCTTTATTTATTGGTCCTACTAATGCTTCATGTAGCTCATCATCATCCACCACAACCAACTCTATCTCTAATACTAGTGATTCATCACTTGTGGTTGAGAATGAGACTCTCAAGAGAGAGGTGGATGATCTCACCCGCGCATTAGGCAATGCCTATGGTGGGGATGCCCGCTTGCTAAAATGCTTGGGTAGCCAAAGGTTCTCTCTTAACAAAGAGGGTTTGGGCTATACTCCCAAGAAAGGCAAGGCGGCCTTTGCTACTCCAAAGTCTCGCTTTGTGAAGAGCAATGGTCGTTATTGCAATAGATGCAAGCAAGTTGGGCATCTAGAGATTAATTGTAATAAAATGAACAAGAACAACAAGTTCCATGCTAAAATGGATTACATTCCTTTTGATTCTTGTTATGTTCTTACCAAGGGTGTGAAGGGTGTGCATGCTAGGTTTGTTGGTACACCAATTGTGGGTCCAAAGAAGAAGGCCATTTGGGTACCAAAGAACTTAGTTACTAACCTCCAAGGACCCAAACAAGTATGGGTACCTAAGAAACATTAATTTATTTTGTAGGTAAATTACAAGGCCGGAGGAAGGCATTGGGTGCTTGATAGTGGGTGCTCTCAACATATGACCGGTGATTCAAGAATGTTTAACTCTCTCAAATCAAATGATAGTGGCATTGATAGTATCACATTTGGTGACAATAGCAAGGGTGATGTGAAGGCTCTTGGAAAGATTGCAATCTCAAATGATCATAGCATTTCCAATGTGCTCTTAGTTGAAAAGTTAAACTTCAATCTTCTCTCGGTTGCTCAATTGTGTGATCTAGGTTTCAAGTGCATATTTGGTGTTGATGATGTGGAGATAATTAGTGTTGATGGCTCCAACTTGATCTTCAAAGGTTTTAGATATGAGAATCTATACTTGGTTGATTTTAATGCTAGTGACACTCAACTCTCAACATGCTTGCTCACCAAATCAAGTATGGGTTGGTTATGGCATAGAAGACTTGGTCATGTTGGCATGAAGCAATTGAACAAGTTAGTGAAGCATGACTTAGTTAGAGGCTTGAAGGATGTCACATTTGAGAAGGATAAGCTATGTAGTGCATGTCAAGCTGGAAAGCAAGTAGGCAACACTCATCCATTGAAAAGCATCATGAGTACTTCCAAGGCATTTGAGTTGTTGCACATGGATCTATTTGGGCCAACTACATACACAAGCATTGGTGGCAACAAGTATGGCTTTGTGATTGTGGATGATTTCACTAGATACACATGGGTATTCTTTCTTGGGGACAAGAGTGATGTATTTGACATATTCAAGAAGTTCATCAAGAGGGTACAAAATGAGTTTGAGACCACAATCAAGAAAGTAAGAAGTGATAATGGAAGTGAGTTTAGAAATACAAGAATTGATGAGCTATGTGATGAGCTTGGAATCAAACATCAATTTTCGGCCAAGTATACACCTCAATCAAATGGCTTAGTTGAGAGGAAGAATAGAACCTTGATTGATATGGCAAGATCAATGTTGAATGAGTATAATGTGAGTCATTCATTTTGGGCCGAAGCAATCAACACGGCTTGCTTCTATAGCAACCGCCTCTATTGCCACAAGTTCCTAGAGAAGACACCATATGAGATCTTAAATGGAAGAAAGCCCAACATTGCATACTTTCGGGTATTTGGTTGCAAATGCTACATCTTGAAGAAGGGCACTAGATTGAGCAAGTTTGAAAAGAAATGTGATGAAGGATTTCTACTTGGTTACTCCACTACTAGCAAAGCTTATAGAATTTGGAATTTGGCTAGTGGTTTACTTGAGGAAGTTCATGATGTTGAGTTTGATGAAACAAATGGCTCTCAAGATGAGGAAAATAACTTGGATGATGTGAGAGGAACTCAATTGACCAATGCTATGAAAGAAATGGATATTGGTGATATTAGGCCAAAGCAAGTGATTGATGTGGATGACAACAAAGATCAAGTGCTCCAAAGTCCAATTACACAAGCTAGTGGGTCTCTAATGCAAAATCAAGCTAGTACATCATCTCAAGTGCAACAAGATCAACAAGTGGCTAGTTCATCATCTCCAACTCATGATCAACATCAACATCCAAGCAATCAAGTGCAAGTGCTTCAACCAACTAACATTGCAAGAGACCATCCATTGGATTCCATCATTGGTGACATACAAAGAGGAGTTCAAACTAGATCAAGATTGGCATCATTTTGTGCTCACTCTTCTTTTGTGTCAATGGAAGAACCCAAGGACATTGATAAAGCATTGAGAGATCCGGATTGGGTAAATGCAATGCATGAAGAGCTCAATAACTTTAAGAGAAATGAAGTATGGGAACTAGTTGAGAGGCCTAAGAATCATAATGTCATTGGAACAAGATGGGTCTTTCGCAACAAGCAAGATCAAGATGGGATAGTAGTAAGGAACAAAGCAAGACTAGTGGCTCAAGGTTACACACAAATAGAGGGTCTTGACTTTGGTGAAACTTATGCCCCGGTTGCAAGATTGGAAGCAATTAGGATCTTACTTGCCTATGCTTGTGCTCACAATATCAAGCTATATCAAATGGATGTGAAGAGTGCATTTCTCAATGGGTACATTCAAGAAGAGGTGTATGTGGAGCAACCTCCCGGTTTTGAAGATGACAAGAAACCCAATCATGTCTACAAGTTGAGAAAAGCTTTGTATGGATTGAAGCAAGCACCAAGAGCATGGTATGAAAGATTGAGGGACTTCTTGCTATCCAAAGGATTTGTCATGGGCAAAGTGGATACTACTCTCTTCACCAAGAAGATTGGGAAAGACTTGTTTGTGTTGCAAATATATGTTGATGATATCATATTTGGTTCAACCAATCAAGATTATTGTGATGAGTTTGGGAAAATGATGGCAAAGGAATTTGAAATGTCAATGATCGGTGAACTTAGTTTCTTTCTTGGACTTCAAATCAAACAAATGAAGGAAGGAACATTTGTGAGCCAAACCAAGTACATCAAAGATATGCTCAAGAAGTTTGGCATGGAAGATGCAAAGGGCATTACAACCCCAATGGGCACTAGTGGAAGTTTGGATAGTGACAAGAGTGGCAACATGGTGGATCAAAAGCTATATAGATCAATGATTGGTAGCCTACTCTATGTGACGGCATCAAGACCCGATGTAATGTTTAGTGTATGCATGTGTGCAAGATTTCAAGCCTCACCAAGAGAAAGTCATTTGAAGGCAACAAAGAGAATATTGAGGTACTTAAAGCATACACAAGATGTTGGATTATGGTATCCCAAGGGTGCAAGCTTTGAGCTAGTTGGATATTCGGATTCTGACTATGCCGGTGACAAAGTGGAGAGAAAGAGCACTTCCGGGACTTGTCAATTGTTGGGAAGATCACTTGTCTCATGGTCATCCAAGAAGCAAAATAGTATTGCACTATCTACCGCCGAAGCCGAATACATCGCCGCGGGTAGTTGTTGTGCACAAATCTTGTGGATGAAGGCAACATTGAAGGATTTTGGAATCAATTTCAAGAATGTGCCTTTGCTATGTGACAATGAAAGTGCCGTGAAGCTAACCAACAATCCGGTTCAACATCAAAGAACAAAGCATATTGATGTTCGTCATCATTTCATTAGAGATCATCAACAAAAGGGTGACATTGCTATTGAGAGTGTGGGCACCGAAGATCAACTAGCCGATCTATTCACCAAGCCACTTGATGAGAAGAGATTTCACAAGCTAAAGAATGAGTTGAACATACTTGACTTCTCCAACATGAGTTGATGCATCTCCATGATATGACATGCCTCTTCCTTCAAGCCCCAAGGTAAAATTGGTTGACATGTCATACATTCTATGCTAAGGACTTGTTTAGAGCATCTAGTCATACTTTACATGTTCTAGGCTCATTCATGAAAATCAAATGAATTTGAAGTTTATATGGTGCCACTATTGTTTCCATGACTTGTATGATCTAGTGGTAGCATATAACTTGTTTAAGTAGCTTGTGATCCTAAGTGTTTAATCTAGATCACTTGTCTAAATTTTTGCTTCAACATGGTGCATGATAACCCTTCTAGTGAGGTGTGAAGAAGCTTGCCCTTGATCAAACCGAAGCGTTTTATTTATGCAAGCAATCTAGGTTGAATCACAAACTTGATCCTCACCCCATAATTCAACATGATAATCTATCTAAAATTGGTCCCTTGTGGTCATTGGTGCCAAAGGGGGAGAAAATATTGATCACAAAGATAGAACTCAAAGGGGGAGAAGCACAAAAGGGGAGAATTGATAAAAGAAGGGGATCAACTAAAATTTTGAGCACACAAGTAGGGGGAGCAAGCTCTTAAACATGAATGTTGCATTTCTATGTGCACTTCATATGTATGATGCATAGTTATGCATTTTTTTTTCTTTTTCTCCGTTACTTTGCTTGTGTGGTGACTTGCTAGTATAATTTGAATGGTGTATTGAAGTACTAGCATGAATAGGAAGTAGTTAGATCTTTCTTGCTTCATGTTTTTCAAAGTGGTACTAGAGCCTTGCTTATAATGTTGATCTCACGAGGTTTCTAGTTTTGTTTATGCTTTTCCAAGTGACATCTAACTACACAAGGTGCTAAGATGGTGTTTATCGCTACTCCGATGGTATCACGCTTCAAAGGTCTATAATCTAAAACACTTGGCACCTATTGATAGTCAATGCTCCTAATCTTTCCTATCTAACATGTATGCTTCCAAAATCCAAACATATAGCATACATGTAGGGGGAGCCATTGCTATCAATTTGAATTCATGATCACTTGTCCATAATTCTTACACATGGTAATATACTTGGACAATGTGACATGGGTTCAATCAAATTTTTATCATAATATCTTTGTGAAAGGGTTGTCACCAATTACCAACAAGGGGGAGATTGAAAGTCCTATGTTTGGTGTTGGTAATTAGTGACAATGCCTAAGTACTAATCCTATGCCTAAGTTGTTTGTAGCATATGAGGATTAGTACGTTCCAAGGATGGTGGCAAGATGGACATGGTGATCATGATGGCCACACTTGGATTTGGATGCAACCCTACGTGATCAAGGCAAAGGTATATGCTTAAGGGTTGTGTTTTTAGTAACCAAGACACCTAGTGGGTGTGGTTACATTATAGGATAGTTAGCCGTACTATAAAGAGGGGAATGACGCGGCTATTGAACTCCTAAGTGCCTCTAGGTGTGCATTTCATGATCATATGCATTTGGATAGAACTAATAACGCCTCGAAAAATGATTGTGAAAATGCTAACACACATGCACATGACATGATCACTTGGTGGTGTTAGCACGTTTGCGATGGCGTTGGAGTTTAAGCGGTAGAGAGGGTTTGGGGTCCTCTCTCCCTCCCCGCCGAGCGTGCGAGCGCGGGATTCAGGCGATTTCGGGAAAATGAAATGTCTATTTTCCACTACGCCAGAAGTCGGAAATCAAACGGAAATCAAACGGAAGCGAACGTGGTCACAGTGGTGACCGGACGCAGCACCGGACGCAGCACCGGACGCTGCACCGGACGCGGTCACTGTGCGACCGACGCGTCCGGTCAGTGTCCAGTGACTGCGCGTTTTTCAGTTGCTGCACCGGACGCGAGGCGCGTCCGGTCACAGGCCACCGGACGCGTCCGGTGGTCCAGGGAGCTTACTGGACTCCCACCGGACGCGGTCACTGTGGCGTCCGGTCTGTTCACCAGCGCGTCCGGTGGTTGGTTCGTTTTGCGCGACTCGGTGTTGACCGGCGCGTCCGGTGGGTCACGGGACCGGCGCGTCCGGTGGTGACCAGCGCGTCCGGTCGTTACGACCGGCGCGTCCGGTCAGTGTTTCGAATTTTAGCCGTTGAGGCACCGGCGCGTCCGGTCCACGCGACCAGCGCGTCCGGTCTGCGCGACTGCTGCTGATTTCAGTTTCTAACGGCTATATTCGAAGGGGTACGTCTATATATTCTCGTTGGCTGGCTCAAGGCTCTTACTCTTGCACATTTTGACATACTTGTGAGCACTTTGAGCTAAGCAACTCCCCTCCCACTCATCTCTCTTGCTTCTTTGCATATTCGAAGTGAGATTGAGTGATCCAAGTGCATTTGCATTGTGAGATAGCATCTAGTTGGCACTTGGTGGTTGATTTGCTGCGGGATTCTTGTTTCTCTTGGTGGTTGCCGCCACCTAGACGGCTTGGAGCAGCTTGGAGGAGTTGGCAAGAGTTGGTGATTGTTCTTGGCCACCCTCCGGTGATTGTGAGGGGTTTGTGCCTACCTCGGCGGAGCGCCAAAGGCAACGTTAGTAAATTGCTCGTGTCATTGCAACCTTTTGCCATTTGTTAGGTTCTTGTGGTGCCTTTTGAGAGGCTCGGTGTGAGACCGATTAGCCACCGAACCACGTGGTGAAAAGGGACACAACGGGGACTAGCGTGCCGGCAAGCACGTGAACCTCGGGATAAATCTTCGTGTCATCACTTTCTTAATTGTGATTGATTGATCCCGGTGTTCGGTTATCTTGGTATTCATTGTTAATCATATTGGTTGGCTCAATTCTTCGCCCCTCGGTGAAACCCTCCTAACTCAACTCCGCATTACTTTCTTAGTTATCTTTGTTAGCTAGTTTGCTTTGTTAGAGTAGCTCTCTTGTGTAGCTTGCTAGTTGTAGTTGTAGTTACCTTCTCGGTTTAACTTGTGCGGTTGAGTGCCACTTTGCTAGAATTGTGAATTGGATAGGTGGCTTGCAAACACCCCGTAGGCTAAGCAAAACTCGCATCTCGCCATTTGTTATATTGATAAACTTGTTTAGCTTGTCTTTGTAGAAAGTTTTAAAAGGCTATTCACCCCCCCTCTAGCCATCTAGACCTTTCAATCACCACATAAGTAGAAAAGATAGGGAAACTCTAGTTTCAAGGGAATATCCCTCAACCTATATTTCTTCCAAAAAAAATATTAGGCCCTCCCTCATGAGCATCTCCTTTCCTTATCTAGACATCACCTATCACAGAACGTGGAGGGAACACAACCGCAAGAAGTGCAAGTGCTGGTTCATAGAATCCAAGGGAAGTGCTTTCACATGGGTAAAATTTGAAGCAAACATAAAATTTTGTAACAAATAACACTTTATCATCACTCATGAAGATTCGAAGAACATACATAAGAGTCTTGGTCCACCAAAACCGTTTATATCACACAATTTTGTGTACATGCTTGCACGAAGGATCATGCTAAAACAATCTGGAGGACTATCTACAAAGCTACTAGGTTAACTCCTCCATGTATCCCATAAGTTAGGGAGTTAGCTATCAAGTTTTAATTTAAAAGCGAAGAAATATATTTTGGTTGGGTAGCCATATTATTTGGGGTAACTTGGAGATGTCGTGAAGATCTAATCTTAAAAATTGCAAATATACATTTTTTATGCAGGCCATTTTCAGGGGGAACGTACTGGCCATGGTTTTTTGGGCATTGTGCTTTCTACGTGATGGAAATTTAATAATAGGCTTTGTCATGTATAGTTTTACATTCCTTGTTTTCCTTATTCATCTGCAATGTCGTTAAAACTATGTAATAATATAAACGTAGTATGTGGACACGCAGAGACGGGATGTTTCTTCCATTTTTCTAGAAAATGCTTATACGAAGGAAACAAAGGGACACCTCATATTTCATTCACTACAAAAATTCATACTTATAGAAGTACCATTCTAGATTTTTAAAGCATAGATTTAAACATGTTTCCATTGCAACATGGGAGTCAAAGAAACATGTTCTCTCTTTTTTAAAAGTAATTGGACATGTGTCATCCGAAATGTCATGTATGATTTGACTGTTGTTTCCAAGTGTAGATCAAGAAGTGGATGGGTTATTTTAACTAAAGTCGCAAACATTGGCATGCAACAATTTAGTATCGAAGAATGTAGAGCTCTCAAAGTAAATTGCATGAAAGGAAATTGAGCACAAGAGATAATAATTGATTGCGAGACAAGAATTGTATCTTGTGGCCTTGATGACTGCCGGTCACCCCTACTTCATGTTGACATGGATTCAATGTTCAAGTCCTCCTCTATTAACACATCACTTATTTTTGAACCGGTTAGAACCAAAGAATATCCCCACACTCTGATTTAACTAGAGTTGCTCTGCACCGCTCGATGGAAGCACACAACCTCTTACAATCAACTCCTCGGGGCATCATCACAATCTTCTTTCAAGTGCTTCATAGATCACGAGCTCCAAGCTGAAGGGGACAACAATCTTCAAGAGTAGGAAATCAATGGTGCTTGCTTAAAGACTCTCTAGTGCCACAAAGCTCAAGCTCTTGATACACTACACTAGGATGCTCTCAATTTCACCAAAAATACAATCCTAAACAAAGTGCGTGTGAGAGAGGTGGAAGAAGACCCAAGTATGTCAAGGAAGCTTTCCAAATAGCACAGATACCTCCCAATGACCGCGGGGATGTATATATAGCAACCCAACCATTTTCTAGTTATCACAATGCCTTCTTCATGAAAACAACGATTTTGTGGAACATCTGTTACAATGCCCGGAAAGTCTACCTTTCTATCCAACAACTATATTCTCATTTTTATGCGCTTATGAGAATCGACCATTAGTGACTCATGGACCATCCTCCTCAGAGGGTGCGAATCTTCCATGGTTCAAAGTTTTCATGCATGCTCGTGACTCTAGTAGGCAGTAGCACTACACAATCTGGTTTTCTCAATGGCGCGAACATGGTAGGGGATGAGAGGGGCTCCAATGGCGCGGTCGTGGTGGGAGGGCTTGAGCCCCCTACCCCGCCGGTGGCAGATCCGCCCGGTGGTCACGTTGGCGAACACGGCGGGGGCTAGGCTGGACGCACGATTCCTACGGCGGGAACCTAGAAGTCTTGGAGGTCATGCTGCTTCTCGAGTACCACAACGCCGACCACTCCGCTGTCACCTTCTCCCAGCTGGATATCCGTGTCCTGTTCGCTAACCTCACCGTCGCTATGGTCCGCGCTAAGCCGTTCCGGGTACCTACCGGGGGCACGCTGCCGCTGTCGTCTGTGGCGCGCGCGTGACTTCCTGCTGGACGAGGCCGCGACCAGCTTCTTGGATGCCGCGACCAGCGACCGCAACGTGCCGTTCGTGCTGGACGGAGAGGCCAGCACACACAGGACGGTCGAGGGGAGCGTCGCCGTCAACCAGCGCACACGCCTGAGTTGCCACGTTTACTTTTTCTGGCCAAACGGCTCGGTGGTTCCCTTCAACTGCAGGTCAAGGACAAAATATTTCTTCTGGTGACCGCCATGCTCTGAAGATTGGACATCAGCGAGTCTTTTACCTTGATCCCAGAGATGACCATACAGATAGCCACGTAGGGACAAGGTGACAAACAAGCGAGCAGCAGAGGGAACGAAAAGGCCGGCAAACAGTGGAGGAACCAGGGGGGCCGTGCCCCCCACTAAGCACAGTAAATTTTGTTTAATACCTATATAAATATTTGAATTCACTGCACAAAAAATATCAATTTTCAACCATTTTTATTAAAATGTTATGATTTTAGTTATAAATAGTGTAAAAATATTTTAAAAAATTGTTGAAACATATAATTATATATATTTTATCACACTAAAAAAAATTCGATCATATTTGTCTGCCCCCCTTAATCAAAATCACTAATTCTACATCTGCACATAAACAACACTTAATGCTCCTCCATATTCTTTTCTTTAATAAGTTCACTCCCGCGTCTTGTGTATCCAACGAGACAAATATCTTGAGTTTATTTGGAACTCTACTCCTCCAAAGTTTCATAATCTTTCTATTGGTTATACCTCTAAAAGTCAATTTCTTGTGCATAGATCTAGTGGTATAGTCCCCTGATTTCTCCAAACGCCAAACAAACTCATCTTCTTCATTTTGCCAAAAATCTTCTAAGATCTCCGTTAAGCTTTCCCATTCTAACATATCCTCATTTCCTATCACCCCTCTAAAAAATAACGTTCCATCCACCCACCTCCCAACAGTCACTCACAAAGGCATTCATTATCACCACATAAGTTAAAAAGAGAGGGAGAGTTAACTTTAAGGAATATCCCTAACCCATATTTCTTCCCAAAAAAAATATCGGACCCTCCTCCCTCGTGAGCGTCTCCTTTCATTCATTATCTAGACGTCACATGTCACGGAACATGGAACACAACTAAAGAACCACAAGTGTTAGTCCATAGAATCCAAGGGAAGTGGTTTCACATGGGCCACCTCAGAGGGTGCAAACCTTCCATGGTTCAAAGTTTTCATGCATGCTAGTGACTCCAGTAGGCAGTAGCACTTCACAATCTGTTTTTTTCGATGAAAATGACTTATGAATTGTTTGCCCTAGAGGTGCAGACGGTCCACAGTCCAAACTATCTCGTTTTCGTTTATTGAGATACTCCCTCCAGAGCTCCACCACAGAAAAGAATATAATTCTAGCATAACATCCACTCAAAAATCATTATACGCTTAATAATGTTTATAAAAACAAATATTTATGATGCAAAATAAATATTTGTATAGAGTCTTTTTTATATTATACCTATTTAGTGTCATAGATATTAATACTATTTTCTATAATTTTGATTAAATTTTAGATACTTTGAGTAAGGACATAACTAGAATTATATATTCTATTAAGATGGAGGTAGTAGTAGACTAGTAGTATGCTGTTTGCCCCTGCTCATTTGATTATTTAACACAGATCATCCAAGGGATTTGACAGATACGTATATCAGTAAGGTAGGAGCATATCCTGATCCCAGAGATGACCATACAGATAGCCACGTAGGGACAAGGTGACAAACAAATGAGCCGCAGAGGGAACGAAAAGGCCAGCAAAAGAAAGCCTTTGTTTTTGTCTTTGGAGACCCTAAAGAAATGGCCATGTGTAATGGAGACAGGGCCATAATCTCTAGGTAGAACATTTGTCACCTTTCCCTGTGCAAGATCTAGAGTGGTCCTCGGCTGGAAGCCGTCTCTTCCATTCCATCATCAAACGCCAAGGGAGAAGAAGACGCAAGATGTGAACCAACACTGTTTTAACCATACGTTGCCTAGAGTTAAAAACTTCTCCGACAATTTTACTGAAATTTTTACACACGCTGGTCAGTAAATTTGCTGCGCTAGAAATTGAAAGCTGTGAGCTTTTCGTTGCTGGCTCGCTGTGTTCACAAGTCACACTCCACATGGCATAGTTTCTGTGCAAAATGAACTGGGGTCTTGTTTAGATGCACTCCAAAAGTTGAAATTTTTTCACTCTCTCTTTATAACATCAATCTTTGGACTCATGCATGAAGTAGTAAATGTAGGTAAAAAAATAACTAATTACACAGTTTAGTTGAAAATCACGAGATAAATCTTTTGAGTCTAGTTGGTTCATGATTGGACAATATTTGTCAAATAAGACGAAAGTGGTACTATTTATCAGTTTGAAATTTTTTCACAATCTAAACGTGGCCTGGACTGGATAGAGTACAAAGGTGAAACAGGGCCATCCATGATCCATCCATGTAGCCGATGCGAGCAGGAGCACTGTGCTCCGAACAAAAGCTGCCACGATTTTGTCAGCTAATAAAGCCTTTTGGAATCCCTTCAACAGTGAAGGAAAAAAGTAGCGTTGGGTGCAGGGCAGGGGCGGAGGAGGAGATTGTTCACGTTGAGGCCTTAGGCGGGGCACCAGTTCGCCCCGGCCACGTCCTTGCTGCTTCCCTGCCTTTTACAACGGTGAATGTGACGCCATGCATCAGATGGTCTAGGCCTCGTTTAGATGCACTTTAAAAGTTGAAATTTTTTCACTCTCTCCATTATATCAATCTTTAGACCCATACATAAAGTAGTAAATATAGGTAAAAAAATAACTAATTACACAGTTTAGTTGAAAATCACGAGATGAATTTTTTGAGCCTAGTTAGTTTATGATTGGACAATATTTGTCAAATAAGACGAAAATGGTACTATTTATCATGTTAAAATTTTTTCACAATCTAAACGTGGCCCTAGTTTACCACCACATACTGAAATCATTGTAGTACGTACGAGTACATACTACATGAAGCGGTAAAGAGAGACACTTGGGCGTTCTTTAGATGCACTCTAAAAGTTGAAATTTTTTCACTCTCTTTCCATCACATCAATCTTTGGACCCATGCATGAAGTTGTAAATGTAGGTAAAAAATAACTAATTACACAGTTTAGTTAAAAATCACGAGATGAATCTTTTGAGCTTAGTTGGTCTATGATTAGACAATATTTGTCAAATAAGACGAAAGTGATACTATTCATCGATGTTGAATTTTTTTCGCAATCTAAACGTGGCCTTGACTGAATTCGCGTGACACTGTGGCAATTTGGTATGACGTGCGATAAAGATGGAACGGCGACAGAAGATGATGTGCGAGTCTACTCGTAAGTACTAGTACAGTGTTCAAACCTTCACATCAACGTGAAAGGTGGATACTTTTTGTATTCGTGAAAGGCTGAAAGCCATGGAAAAAGTTTGCGGTAACAAGTGAGGTTGGCACCAGAAAATCTCCACATTTTGCCCTGTTTCCCCTCCCAACAAAATACAGTATTACTTTCGCTATTTCAAATTATAAGACGTTCTTGACATTTTTTTCACTAGATATACATTTATGTTTATACATAGTAAAATCAATGCATATAGAAAAGCCAACACATCTTGGAATTGGAGATGGAGGGAGTAGGAAAGAAGCAAAATTTGGCCGCTGGTCACTGACTCTGCAAATTCATTGGCCACCTACATCAAACCTACTACACATAGGCCTCGTTCACTTTTCAAAAAAAAAGTGAACCTGATGAATAGTACCACTTCCGTCTTATTTGGCAAATATTGTCCAATCGTTGACTAACTAAGCTCAAAAGATTCATCTCGTGATTTCCAACTAAACTGTGTAATTAGTTATTTTTTTACCTACATTTAATACTCAATGCAAACGACTAAAAATTGATGTGATGGAGAGAAAGTGAAAAAACTTAGAATTTAGATGGCATCTAAACAAGTCATTGCATGTTGCAGCTTCTTTCAGGAGAGGAGAGATCGAGAGCGAGAGGGAGCCCTCTGCATCTGCACAGCATCAAAGGAAACCGGAAAGGCTAGCCACTCTGAGGGCCCGTTTGATTTGGGTGTGATAAAGTTTAACTCTCATCATATCAATGTTCTCTCAAATGCATGTAATACTAAATGTAGACTAATTACATGCATGTCGGTACAGATTAGAAGTAATTTATGAGACGAATCTATTAAGTCTAATTAGTCCAAGATTAAAAACTTTTTTATCAAATAAGGGCCTGTTTAGGTCCCGCAATTTTTTGGAAAACGCCACTGTAGCAATTTCGTTGTTATTTGACAAATATTATCCAATTATAGACTAACTAGGCTTAAAAGATTCGTCTCGTCCATTTCGTCTAAACTGTGTAATTAGTTTTATTTTTTATCTATATTTAATACTTCATGCATGTGTCCAAAGATTCGATGTGACGAGGAATCTGAAAAATTTTGCAAAATTTTTTGCAAACTAAACCGGGCCTAAGATAAAAGTGCTAGAATGTTGGTTAAACTTTAACATCCAAACCAAACCGGCCTGAATCCGGACAGGAGGACACGGGCCCATTAGCCCATGGCCCTTTATTATTTGTTTTGTACTAGTGGGAAAGTACAGAGGGCTTCAATTGATGTGCCCCCGTGCGCGCTGTTTGGCACAGAATCCGCAATTGATATCTACGAATAAGTGGAGTGAGTACCTCTGCACAAGAGGACATGTATTTGGTGAGCCATTACACATTTACACTAGCCTTCCTTCCGGCTGCTTCAGGATCAAACAACAGAGCTACAAAAGATTTTGTTTTGTACTACTAAGTACCACAAATGAACATGGAAGGAAGTGCTAAACCACCAAACCATCAAGTGCTCAACATGGTCACGGCCATGCATGCACCTAGAATCGTGGAACAAAGCCAGGAATCCCTCTGCCAAACGTTGAAACAAGGAGATCAAAACCCTGTTGGGAATCATGAAAGGAGCAAAAAGAAATACTAGTCCGGCAGGAAGGAGAGGGATCCGAGTTGCTACTTGCAACTTGCTCCTAGTAGGAGTAGGAGTACTTGGTGGGGCCTTGTTTAGATACTCAGGGCCGGTTTAGTTCTTACAAAATTTTGCAAAATTTTTTAGATTCCCCGTCACATCGAATCTTTAGACACATGCATGAAGCATTAAATATAGATAAAAAATAAAACTAATTACACAGTTTAGACGAAATGGACGAGACGAATCTTTTAAAACTAATTAGACCATGATTGAACACTAATTGTCAAATAACAACGAAACATGCTACAGGATCATTTTGCAAAATTTTTTGCAACTGAACAAGGCCTCAAATTCACCTCTAAATTCTACTATGCAAAAAGAAGATTTCCCGTCACATCAAAATACCGGCACATGCATGGACTACTAAATATAGATGAAATCAAAAACTAATTGTACAGTTTTATTGTACTTTCCAAGACGAACATTTTAAACCTAATTAATCAATGTTTAGACAATTATTATCAAATAAAAACAAAATTGCTACAATACTGCACAGTGCATTCGGGATGTCCGCATCTAAACGAGGGCTGGGATTATGGGAACGGGGTGGAGTGGACAGCCTAAACTCTAAAGACTAGTCTACTGAACTCTCAAGTCCAGCCTACTGAAAACTGACGTGACCTTAAATCCTTTGTTTAAACAGAGCTCCTTGTCTTTTGCCAAAGCATGTAACGACCTATGCCACCCTATATTAATTAATGCTTTCATTAGCGTAGATGCCATATCAGCACATGCAGATTGGGCACTTTGGGGTCATGTTGTGCCGCGTGGTAGTGGTGGTGTGGCGATCTCATCACACCAAGGTGCTAGGTTTCCCTTTCCGTTTTTCCCCCTATCGATGTCTTCCTTTACTCTCTTGACAGAATAACAAAAATGATCATACGCACTATATAATTTTAATAAAAATAATTACTAGAAGTAATTTATAGTTTTAGCCTTTTTAAATGATGCAGATACAAACGCTCATAAACACACACGCACACTAATTCTTATGGCCTATTCCTATGAATATCTCTAAAGCACATCTCGAAATTGAAGAAATCATTTTAGACACATAACGGACATATCAACTAACACTAAAATAATAGAATCACTAAGGACTTATTTAGCATGGCTTCTCGAGGAGCCAGAGCACTTGAGGAAGAGCCACACATTATATCTCCTCCCATAGACCGAGAAATAGCTCCGAATCTTTTACTATTCACTTCTATGGACCTAGAAATAGCTCTGACTCTTCTACTATTGACCATAAAATAAATCCTTCTCCTGACCCAAAAACGATTCCGACTCCTATACGGCTCCTCAGTAAAAGCTTCTGCAAAAGTCAGAGCCAGACCATTGCCAAACAGGCGCCAAATCATGCAATAAAACCGCAAAAAATGCAAGTGCTTTGTATCGAGTCAATGATCCAAATCCAGGTGGCATATTCCATCATAAAAGATATATATTACAGCTTTAAATTTAGATAGTATAATAACTAAAAGATATATTATTAACATCTGGTAGGCATGGGTCACGCATTTAGCTTTATTTTTTTAAAAAAAGAATGTGGACGAGAATTCTTTTTGCATTTGCATAATAAATCATCTGTCGTCATCTAGAAATATGCGGTTTTCCATGCCCTGAGGTGTCCTCTTCATCATGTAACAGATTATCTATTCATCAAAATGCCCAAGAGGGGGGGTGAATTGGGCTTTTCTAAAAATTAAATGCAAGAATTAAATCCTACAAGCCGGAATTCACCCCTAGTGTCTACTAGTGTTCCTAGAGAGTCTACCGATACAAAGTTTTGCACCCTAGTTTCCAAACCTAGTCTAGCATGGCAAGTCTAGGAATGTAAACAAGCAATGAAAGTAAATACGAGAATGTAAATGCTTGAATGTAAAGGGGCAAGGAACACGGCGATGTTTTTCCGAGGTATCGAAGAGTCGCCACTCCCCACTAGTCCTCGTTGGAGCACCCGCGCAAGGGTGTAGCTCCCCCTTGATCCGCGCAAGGATCAAGTGCTCTCTACGGGTTGATTCTTTGACACTCCGTCGCGGTGAATCACCCACAACCGCTCATAAGATGAGTTGGGTCATCCACAAGCTCCGCCGGATGATCACCGAACTCCCAATCACCACCAAGCCGTCTAGGTGATGGCGATCACCAAGAGTAACAAGCTAGAACTCTCACTTGACCACTACGAGCCCAAATGAGAAAGTGGATGCACACTTGCTACTCTCTAATCGCTAGTGAGGAACTCTCAAGCTTTGATTCTCAAATCTCTATCCTCACTAGTGCTCTTGCACTCCCTTGCACTCCAAAGGTGTTTATTAGCTGATCAAATGAGCAAGAGACCTCTAAAAGAGGTGGTGGGGATGTATTTATACACCCCACAAACAAAACGAACCGTTACCTGCTGACTCAGCAAAACACGAGCTGACCGGACGCGCCGGTTGAACTGACCGGACGCGCCGGTCGCTCGTAACGGTCGAAATCCGAAAAACAACTGAGTGACCGGACGCACCGGTCAGGGGTGACCGAACGCGTCCGATCGTGCAGGGAGCATACTATACTCGCACCGGACGCGCGACCGCGTCCGATCGGTGATGACCGGACGCGTCCGGTCGTCTCTGGACCTTACTGGACTGTGACCGGACGCGCCGATCACACCCAGGTCGCGTCCGATCGGGTGTTTCCCTCAAGTGACACGTGTTGACTTCTGACAACCGCGTCCGGTCCTCGCGAGGACCACGTCCGGTCGTCAGAGCTGAAACCCTGGCCGCGGAACTGAACTGACCGGACGCGTCCGGTCATGCCGAGGACCGCGTCCGGTCATGGGAAAACGACCCGAAACTCTCCGAAACGCGTCACAACTTGAACCAAGTTGCTTCCAACTGAACTTTGAGTTATTCCAGAGCTGCCTAGCGCCAAGTTTAACAAGTGTGCACCACACCTAAACATAGGACTCGCCTAGGTCAAGCTACCCGCTCATGCCCCCCTTAATAGTACGGCCAAAAGAGAAAAACGAAGATCCTAACGACTATTCCAAATGTCTCTCAACACCTCGACATCCGGAACTAACCGTCCTTAATCTTGACGTCACTCTTTTGAAAACCGAAACGATTTCCATCAAGGGGCATGAATACCATGGTGCCCAAAGCAGTTAAAACCTCCATGACCTAACTTACCAAAGTTTCTGCAAAACACACGTTAGTCATGGTAATAAAGCGTTGTCATCAATTGCCGAAACCAAACCTCGAGGCCTAGATGCTTTCAATCTCCCCCTTTTTGGTAATTGATGACAACACTAAGATATAAAAGATTTGAGTTGAGGTTTTCGAGCATGCATGGTTCACATAAGCAAAAAGCAATAAGCACAAGGGGTTAGGAATTTGCTTATGTGCCCCAAGCCAAAAGAGTGTACTCATAAGATAAGTCAAAGAACGTCAGTACACAAACAGATATAGCTCATAAGAAATCGGAGTAAGGCACGGAAGCACAACCTTAGAGCTATAATTAAAAACGGTGACAAGCGCTAACACTATGACTGGATAAAACATTAAGGCTCAAGGTTTATCACACGACGACATGTCACACGAATGCAATGACTGAAAAGAAAACATGATGCATGAATGTAGCACACAAGAAAAACGAAAACCCTCTCTCAAAACTCCCCCTGAAACTACTCTCTCTCCCCCTTTGGCATCAAGCGCCAAAAAACTAATCTAAGGATCTGACGGGGGGACAGACGGAGACGTGCCGGGTGCCGAGGTGCGCGGAGTAAACACGAAGTGTAGAGAATCTCCCTCGGAATCTGAGCTATCTGGCTGACCCTCTGAAGAAGCATGTGGCTGTGTAACTGTCTGGGTCTGAACGGCAGGAACAGGTACTGTCGTAGTAGCAATAAGAGGATCCGTCTGAGTGACCTGAGCCTGTAGCGAGCCAATAGCAGGAGGATCTGTCGAGGCAACTGACGAAGGTAGAGTCTCTGTAGTACCAGTCCCTGTCACTGGAGGAATAGCTGCCTCTTAAGCTGACAACCCTGAAGAAGTAGCAAAGGTAGTGTGCGAGGGCGTCGGCTGACCAGTCAACTCGCTGTAGGTAGCACTGAAATCACGGAAGGGTGTGCCTGTCAGGAGGTGAGGGCGAGGCTGGTCTGAAGGTGTAAATCCCGTGTGAATAGGCGTGAAGCTCGGGGACTGGAATGACTGGGGAACCTGCTGCTGTGGGGATGTGAACTGGAAACCCGGCTGTCCCTGACTCGATGGATCACTGGATTGTAAAGCAGAAGTCAGGACAGAAGCAGGCGGAGGAACCCCAATAGTGACTAGGTGGCGCAGGAGATCCAAGTACTGCTGCTGACTAGCTGCACTCTGTCGCTGAATCTCGTACTGCTGTCGTTGCATTTCAACCTGCTGCCTCTGGATCTCAAGCTGCTGACGCTGAAACTCGTCCTGACGAGCCTGAATCTGTGCAAGTGCTGCAGCTGTGTCCTGAGCCTGTCGCTGTATCTGCTGTTGCTGCTGCTCCTGTGCCTGGGTCAACCTCTCAAGTATGGCCACCATGGCTGGGTCTGTGCGGGAGGCTGAACCAGAGCCACCGGCCTCGTGGTCGTGAGACCGAGGAGACCGGTACCTGGGGATGGGCTGGTAGTCCTCATCAGTGCTGTCAGATGTCACATCCTCAGGAAGATCAGCAGGCTGAGTGTCAAGATCGGCAAGCTCTGCCTCTGCAAGCTCATCAACTGTGGCGTCCTGCTCAGCTGCTGTCTCAGGAACCTCAGGTCGCACACGCTGTCCTGGCACTGGGGCCTGATCTCTGGTGACTGAAGTCCAAAGCTGACGGATATCATACTCAGGGAAAGCAGTAGTCGTATCTGATATCTCAGCTCGGATCTCTGCAGGTAACTGGATGGATGATCTAATGATGAAGCAGATCCAGTGTGCATAGGGCAGCTGACGATTACCCTTGAAGCCCTCAGCTATGGTGTCCTCCATCTCACTAAGTATGAGATCCCAAATGTCAAACTGTGTCTGTGAGAGGAGGTGGTGAACAACCCAAAGCTGCATCCGAGTCAGTCCCTCTCTGTAGCCAAGTCTGGGAAGGAGAGTGCGTCTGACTATGGCATCCAACACTCTGGCAAGAGGTGTCAAACTGGCAGGCGTGCGACGAGACCCTTCGCCAAAAGGCTCACGGAAGCAGGGTCGAACCAAGTCTGTAGGTGGCACTGCACCGCCGTGAGGGCGTCTCGGTGGAGGAGTCTGACCAAAGCACAGCTGATGTATCTTCGTGTTGGAAGCTGGGAGTCTGAGAATCTCCCGCACTCTGGTGCTGTATAGGCGGTGATCGCGGCCTCGGAATGCAAAGTGAATGAAATCATGGGCAGGATCAATCTATAGTGAAGCATAAAACTCTCTGACCCATGTGCCGCAGTATGCACCTGTCCGTCCAAGAAGATCTGACAAGCCTGGCAGAAAGGACAGGTGCGGACGTAGCTGCTCTCCCACAACCTCAACTAGTGACTCAAGTCGACAGACCCTCTGTGGTCGGAAGGCAATACCACTGTCAACTAGAGCCCTGTAGAAATCCTCCTGAAGTGGGGTATAAAAACCTTCTGAAGCTCTAGGATCCCTCACAGGTGGAAACCACCGACTGACCTCCACGAACCTCAACCCCTGCACCTGACGTGTTGTAGCACCCCTCAAGTCAAAGTGCTCGACCGGGGGTGAACCTCTAGCTCTGGGAGGAGGACGTGCTCCACGACGCTGGCCCTCTGGCCTAGGAGTCACCTGAGTACGGGCGCGTGTGGAGCGGCGACGTGGTGGAGACTGAGCTGGCTGCTCCTCTGTGTCCTCTGTAGCCTCTGGAGCCTCTGTGGCCTCTGTGGCCTCTGGAGGTGGATCAACTGACATACCCTCTGTAGCTCCAGTATCCTCAGTACCCTCAGTGGCCTCTGTGCCGAGCTGTCGACCTTCAAGATGAAAGCGACGCTCGCCTATGCGTATGCCACTGCTCCTGCCATCTCTCTCTGCCTGCTCTACTGCATCTGCCACGGCCTGAGCAATCTCTGCCTCTGTAAGTGTCTTCTTCTTCTTTCTGGCCATGACCTTGATACGCTTTCCACGTGCAATCTCAGACCGACGAGGAGGACTGTCGTCCCCGTCACCAGGAGCACCACCGGCGTTCTTGCAACGCACCATGCTGACAAACTGACCGAAAACCTCTGTAAGATGGTGAACTGTCACTCGAGAGGCTTGGCCTCAATCCGTATCCGCAGGCTTGGCCTCGGATTCAGCAAACTGATCTCACCCGACACACGGACAGACTCGCTGCAACGACGGAATAGAGAGATCTACTATAAGCACATATACAACTAAAAGGTACGAAACCCTAGAGATAGCAAGCATATGTGGTACGATGAGAATCGAGACGTGAAGCTACCTCGGATCGACGAGACGACGGTGACAAGATGAGGTGACCTAGATCGCGAGATTCCCGAAATCGCCGGACGAGCTCTGATTTGCCGAAACAAGATGCAATTAGGATTAAAAGAAAGAATTACGGCAAACCCTAGCGAGGAGGTCAAGGTGACGCGAAACAACCTCGCGAAGAAGACGTCGCGCGACAAAACCTCGACGACGAACGATCGAACGACGTTACGCGAACCCTAGGGTTAGGGTTAGGGCAACTCGATGAAGATCGATCGGAGGCGAGCGAGAGGCAGCCCACTGCCGGAGATGATTGCTGGCAAGCAAGGAGCGCGGCTCACCGGCGGCAAGATCGCGTACGTGCGGCGGTGGCGTGGTGGCGAGCGAGCGGCGGTGGCGCGGTGGCGAGCGAGCGGCGGTGGCGCGTGCGGGCGGCTGGCGCGAGCAGGCACGGGCAGGGCTGGCGCGGGGCCGGAGACGCGGCTGAGGCGCGGCGGCGGCTGCGGCGGAGGCGCGGCGGAGGCTGCGACGGAGGTGATGGCGCGGCGGCAGCGGAAAAAAGCTCGGGCTGAGGAAGAAACACGGCCGAGGTCGAAACGGTATATGAAGGGTCAGATCCGCTCGACGCGTGATGACCGGGCGCGGTGGTCGTTATGACCGGACGCGGTGGTGCAGCGTCCGGTCACACTCCAGTAAGCTTCTGGAGTGACCGGACGCGTCCGGTGAGGACTGACCGGACGCGGTCAGAGTCCGGTCGAGGGGAGCTCGGGAAATCGTCGCGAATGACCGGACGCGGTGGTGATAGCCGGGACCAGACGCGGTGGTCAACAGAGGCGCGTCCGGTGCAGCGTCCGGTCACTAGATCTGGAGTTGGTCTTCTGGATGACCGGACGCGCTGGTGGACGCCGGGACCGGACACGGTGGTGAAGCATCACTGCGTCCGGTGCAGCGTCCGGTCCAGCGTCCGGTCACTGTTCTTCGCCCTTCTTCGTTCCGAACAACGACGCGACTTCTCCCAATCAGGTTCCAATTCAAAAAGACACAAATAAACACCAATTGGAACATGATATGAGTGACCTCACTCAAACCCTCAAATTTTTTAATATAGATTGCCTTAGGCTAGTATTATTTTTTAAGAAAATAGGCAATAAACACCCAAGGAGCAACGTATGGCCATGCAATAGAGTTTTTGAACCTTTAGGAGCGTCAAAATGCTCTCTCTATCCATGGACGAACACAGAGGTTGCTCAAAGCTTAACCGAAAAGAAACGACAAGGACAACAACCATGCATATGCAATGCAATACAAGAAGGTAAAACTAGAATGCTTGTCAAGTTTGATCCACGGTTAGGCTTCTTCACTCCTCCAAAGAAGGGTTATCGTAACCGTGTTAGCCAAGCCCTAAAAGCATTGCGATAAAATAAACATGGCATATCATACAATGCAATGCAAGGGACAACACACGCTCATTTTTTAAAATTACTAGAATCAAGCACATTGAGTTCACTTCTTAACCTACAAAAAGTTGCCTCATCCAAAGGTTTAGTGAAGATATCCGCTAATTGATTTTCACTTCTTACACCTTCTAGTGATATGTCATTTTTAGCAACGTGATCTCTTAGAAAGTGATGGCGGATATCAATGTGCTTGGTGCGAGAGTGTTGTACCGGATTGTTAGCAATTTTGACGGCACTTTCATTATCACATAAAAGTGGCACCTTTTCAAGAACAATTCCATAGTCTAGGAGGGTTTATTTCATATATAAGATTTGTGCACAACAAGCCCCCGCGGCAATGTATTCCGCCTCGGCGGTGGACAAAGCCACACTATTTTGCTTTTTAGATGACCAAGATACTAAAGATCTTTCAAGCAAATGGCACCCTCCGGATGTGCTTTTTCTATCAATTTTGCAACCGGCATAGTCCGAATCGGAATAGCCAACTAGTTGGAATCTAGCTCCTTTGGGATACCAAAGACCAATGCTTGGGTGAGCTTAAGATATCTTAGGATTCTTTTTACGGCACTTAGGTGAGGTTCTTTAGGGCACGCTTGAAAGCGGGCACACATGCACACACTAAACATGATATCGGGCCTAGATGCGGTAAGGTACAACAAGCTACCAATCATAGAACGGTAGAGAGTTTGATCAACCGGTTTACCTTCCTCATCTAGGTCGAGATGTCCATTTGATGGCATTGGGGTCTTGATTGGTTTGCATTCTTCCATCTTGAATCTTTTGAGAAGATCCTTGGTATACTTTTCTTGAGAGATGAAAATCCCTTCTCTCATTTGCTTTACTTGAAATCCAAGGAAGAATGTGAGCTCACCAATCATTGACATCTCGAACTCCTTCGACATCAATTCACCAAATTCCTTGCAATAATCTTCATTTGTTGATCCGAAGATGATATCATCAACATATACTTGACAAATAAAGATCTCCCCATTAAACTTCTTGGTGAATAGTGTGGTGTCGACCTTCCCAATTGTGAAGCCCTTCTCAATGAGGAAGTCCCGGAGGCGCTCATACCACGCTCTAGGGGCTTGCTTGAGCCCATATAACGCCTTGGACAACCTATAAACATGATTAGGATATCTAGGGTCTTCAAACCCGGGAGGTTGATTAACATAGACTAGTTCATTTATAAAGCCATTTAAGAATGCACTTTTCACATCCATTTGATATAGTTTCATATCATGATGTGATGCATATGCAAGGAGGATACGAATGGCTTCAAGTCTTGCAACGGGTGCAAAGGTCTCTCCAAAATCAAGACCTTCAACTTGAGAGAACCCCTTTGCAACTAGTCTTGCCTTGTTCCTCACCACTATGCCTTGGTCATCTTGCTTGTTTCGGAACACCCACTTGGTTCCAATGACTCTTGCACCTTTAGGATGCTCTTCAAGTGTCCATACTTGATTGCGGGTGAAGTTGTTCAATTCTTCATGCATTGCATTCACCCAATTCGGATCTTGAAGAGCTTCTTCTACATTCTTAGGTTCAACGCAAGAGACAAAAGAGTGATGTTCAACAAAAGAAGCTAGTTTTTGAGATCGAGTCATTACTCCCTTTGTGGGACTCCCTATGATGAGATCTTGTGGATGTGCTTGAAGTAGTGGTGAGTTTCTTCTATCAACCACTTGAGGAGGTGGATGGGGAGCATCAACATCTTGAGCTTGTGCCTCGGCTTGTTCATGAGAGACATAAGTGTCTTCATTTTCAACTCTCTCATTCTTGTCATCATCTTGAGGCACACGTGATGAAGATGGTGGATCAACAATTTGTACATCGTCATCATCATCTTTTGGCTTGATGTCTCCCACCGGCATGTTCTTCATGGCCTCCCTCAAGGGTTTATCACCTACATCATCACAATTCTCAATTGCTCCTTGGGAGCCGTTAGATTCATCAAATTCCACATCATATGTTTCTTCAACCAAACCGGTGGCATGGTTAAATACTCTATATGCTTTGGACTTTGATGAGTAACCAACAAGAAAACCAATATCACAACGTCTTTGAAACTTCCCTAGGTGTTGACGCTTCTTGTAGATGTAACATTTGCAACCAAACACCCGGAAGAAAGAGACGTCCGGCTTCTTCCCATTAAGCAACTCATAGGGGGTCTTGCCAAGAAACTTTTGTAGGAAGAGGCGATTTGAAGCATAGCATGCGGTGTTGATTGCCTCGGCCCACAACTTCTCCGGAGTGTTGTACTCATCTAGCATTGTTCTTGCAAGGGTGATCAAAGTTCGGTTCTTTCTCTCAACTACACCATTTTGTTGAGGAGTGTAGGTTGAAGAGACCTCATGCTTGATTCCAATTTCATCACAATAAGCTTCAATGTTGGTGTTGTCAAACTCTTTGCCATTATCACTTCTAATCTTCTTTATCTTGACTTCAAATTCATTTTGAGCTCTCTTTGCAAACTTCTTGAAGCAATTTGCCACTTCGGATTTGTCATGAAGGAAGAAAGTCCATGTATACCTTGAGTAGTCATCCACTATCACAAGACAATAGAGATTACCACCCAAGCTCTTGTATGTTGTAGGCCCAAACAAATCCATGTGTAGAAGTTCTAGCACTCTTGAAGTTGACATGAAAGCTTTGGTTGGATGAGTGTTTGCAACTTGTTTGCCCGCTTGACATGCACTACAAGGTTTGTCCTTTTCAAACTTCACATCCTTCAATCCTCTCACTAGTTCTTTCTTCAATAGCTTGTTGAGAGTGTTCATTCCAACATGAGCAAGCCTCCTATGCCAAAGCCAACCAAGTGAGGTCTTTGTGAACAAACATGTCATCAAATTTGCATCTTCGGAGGTGAAGTCAACAAGATAAAGATTGTTGTATCTAAAGCCTTTGAATATCACTTGCTTGTCATCTATCTTTGAAACTTCCACTTCATTTGGTGTGAACAAGCATTGGAAGCCAAGGTCACAAAGTTGCCCAACGGATAACAAGTTGAAACTCAATGAAGCAACATAAAGCACATTTGAGAGTGAGTGATCATGTGATATTGCAATCTTGCCTATACCCTTGACTTTGCTCTTTGAATTATCCCCAAATGTGATCTTCTCTTGACATATTCCATTTTCTTCAATGGTGGTGAACATACGAGGATCACCGGTCATATGTTGAGTGCAACCACTATCAATAACCCAATGAGATCCACCGGTCTTGTAGTTCACCTACACACAAGAGATTAAGCTTTTTGTTTAGGGACCCAAACTTGAGAGGGGCCCTTGACTTTATCCACTAGTGACTTGGCAACCCATATTTTCTTTGGCCTATTCTTGTTTGGGGGACCCAAAAACATGACTTTCATCTTTCCATTTGAATCTTTTCTTAGCATATAATGAGCATTGAATGCAAAGGGTCTAGCATGCTTGGGCAAGGATTGTGGTGGTGGAGTTTTGCATTCATGAGCAAAGTGACCTTCTTGACCACACTCAACACATCTCTTTGGCTTGGGCTTTGACTTGCTTTGTTGTTGTTGAGCTTTTGCTTTCTTCTCTTGATTTGCCAAGTACCCAATACCACTTCTATCCATCTTCATTACGGTGTTCATGAGGAGCTCACTTTGCAAATGTTGGCCTCTTGTGAACTTGCTTAGGCCGGTCTTGAGATGCTCTTTTTCTTGTTTGAGCTTTTTGTTTTCTTCAATGAGTGACTCATTTGTTGGTTGCTTCTCAAGAGCCATCTGTGGCAGAACCGCCTAATTTAATGTCATCCCAAGAGTACTTATCTTCCATTAGACACTAAGTACCCAAGAGAGAGCACTAAACTCTGCGATTCCGTCGAGCACACCCAACGGGAGAACTCGAAAGTCCACATTTTACCTCAGGATCATAAATGAGAGATAAAGCTTATAACAACTTTACCATTTCATATATCACTTTTAGTACAACATCAGAGTAATTCATTATTTGATTATAATAGCGGAATATAAAATATTATCAAAGTTCAGCGGAAATGAAACCATTTGATGATGAGTTAAAATTATCATGATGAACATTTATATACAGCAAATGATAACAGGTGGTAAATCTTTCCCTTGTGAAACATTTTTGGTGAGAGTTATAAATCAACCCTACATCCGCAACGTAAAGGAAATCCCCACTGAGCCCACCAGGAGGTTTCCACACACAACTGTCAGCTTCAAACACCTGTTACCTGCAACAGGGTAGAACAAACCCTGAGTACTCAATTGTACTCCGCAAGACTTACCCGTCAGAAGAAAAGACTCCAAGGGTATGCAAGGCTATCTGGCTTGTGGGTTATTGCAACTGCAGGAAGCATTACTAAAGGTGCATCCTTATATTTACTTTTTATTAGCAGTTATCAGTAGTGTATTAACCAACCATTCTAGGTAAGCACCTGTTCTACTTTCAAGCAAAGGTTGAGCCATCAGAACCAATTTTTCCATCTTTCGTCTTTCATCTTTCATTTCTTACTACGGTGCTAGAGTGCAGTCAAGTCGTACCGTCACGTAGAAACGGCGATTCGCGAATCAATGTGCCCAGCTGGGTACCCCGAAAAACACACGCCTCGCTTGTACCCCAGGCACAAGCAAGACCAACCCGTTCCCCTCCTGTCACAGGTTTCCAGGTCCCCGTCCAAACTTGGACTCCTAGCTCCCGTACTTGAGGCCCGGCCTCAATACGGTGCTAAGACCTCCACCTATCCCCGCCTCCAATCAGTCGGTCCGGAAAGAGCCGGAGCCCATGACAAGAGAGTAACAAGTCTTCCTAGCCCCCATCCGCTAGTATATGCTCGGGATAATAAATCTGTGACTTGACCGGGGATCCAGTGCAACGAACGGTCCTTAATCGACACGGACAGGGAAAAAGTGCAACCAAGCTATGCCCCGTGGCCGCGGGACATAACCTGTTACACCCACCAATACCCATACCATATCCCTGCCCGGTCACCATTTCCTTTTCCATCATTTCATCATTAGGGTAATAATAATAATAATAACCACCTATTGTGAGTAACGACAGGTTACTCACGCTACCGATAAACCTAAGCAAAACAGCTACACGATCCTGTACTAGTAAGACTCATGGGTAGATATATATATATGCATGTGGATATCATAAAACTCCTGCAACGTAAATGCACAACCTATATATATATATATATAATAATTTGTAAAATAAGGGTTATGCACCGGGGCTTGCCTGGATGGGAATTAAGATATAACCAAAAGTTAGCATTCCATCACGGCGACACGGTCATCAGGACACCATCTTTTCCGCTGCTCCAAAAGACTTCACGCTCCGTCATTGTTCCTATTATAATATTCGGAGATGCGACATAGAAATGTAAATAATCGACGGCAATCGCAACCTCGTATCATACGATTTCGTCTCTCAAGCTAACGAGCTAACCTTATGGCTAACGAACTAGGTTTCGTATCTATGTTATCGACTTAAGCGTTATTTCCCAACAACCCAGGGTGTTGCTCTTTTCGTTTCGTCGATTTAATATATATACAAACTAGGGTTTATTAGCTACCTAACAAAACTAATTATTTTGGAGCTACAAAAATTACAGTGGACAACTAACATTATGGTTAGCTTACTATAAAATTTTCAGCGTTAATACTATCACTGATTATTCATAACAATTCTTACAAGTTCATGTTTGATAATATTAAACGCCTCGAATTAATTAGAGCAAGCCTAAAAATAGTAGAAATCTACATGAACCAATTACACCTTTATCTAGATCATGATTTTAGGAAACTAACAAAATTGGTTTCACCATTTTTGGACTCCTATACATTTAGATATTAAATTTACAAGTTCCTAGCAACAAAGAAAAAGGAAAAACAATTGAAAGATATACTTTTAAAGCAACGGGCCGGCGCCCACTATTTGGCCTAGCACCCGGATGCGGCCCACGCGGGACGGGTCAGGCGACAGCAGGCCGGCCCAACTGGCCCACAGCGCGCGCGAGGTCGCTCTTTTTGCAGAAGAGCCCCTGAACAAAAGGGCTATTACGCGGAGCCTCAGGTCCCTATTGCACCAGAGACACTTTATGCACGAAGCGCCCCCAACAATCTTTTCTTCTCCCTGAGCCGGTCCCCGACGCCCCCGTGCCCGCCGGCGCGGCTCCGGCCGGCATCGGACGGTCCCGCCGGCCATCTGGGGCCCACTATGCCCCTGCTAAACGGTCGACCACCACCTACAACCCAAACGGTGACGCTAGGTGACCACAGGGGACTGAGCTACGCACGCACGCGAGCTGTAGCGGCGAGCGGCCATTCACCATGGTGGCGAGGCCGTTCCGGCGAGTCTAGGCGGCCCGAGAGCGGTAGGGATGGCGCACGAGTATCCATGACTTACCCGGATGCCAGCAGTGCCGATGGTCGAGGTGGAGAACTGCCGAGGTGACCTGACCACGCGCGCCCGCACCATGCGGCGGCGCTCTGTGATGACACGGTCGTGTCACCGGCGGCAGGGTAGCGGCAGGAGCTCGACTAAGGTGCGCGGGAGGAAGAGGGGTTCAAGGCGAGTCTACTGGTGCATCCAATTCGACTCGAGATGGTCGAAGGAAGCGCTGCCCTTGGTAATGGCATGGCTCGGCTTTATCGACACTGAGAGTGAAGAGCTCCAAAATTGCGGCTTGTCCGGGCACGGTTCTAGGCGGAGTGGGGTTGGTTGTCTAACACACTTAATGGCGAAGGCGTGGAGGTGAAAACTTGCCTTGAATTGGTCTCCTTGCCGTAAGCGATGGTGCGGCCCGTCGGCCACGGTGACAGGGAAGAAAAACCAAGACGGAAAGGTGAGGACGGCTCGGTCAGTCTTCGCCCTGGCGGAACGTGGTAAAGGGATAGCGTGGCGTGACCGCTGGGTAGAGCCACGTCAAGACGAGGCAGCCATGTGAGCACAGGGGAGGGCAGCGGGGCCAGCGGTGGCCACTCAACGCGCGCGCGAGCAGCAGCGGCTCCGCGTGGCTGGCAGCAGGTGCCGCGGCCAGAGTGGCCAAGGCGCGACCACGCCACGGTCAGACCAAGACGGCCTCGGCCGGCCAACGCACGGTGGTGCGCGTGCACGGGGTGCGGCTCGGCCAGGCAACGCCGAGTAAAATGACGTGGTGACCGCGCACACCTCGGCCGAACGACCGACAACGTGCTATGCACGGATTTTAAAGCGTGTACCAACACTTACCCGTCTTGGTTGAGGTTAAACCAACTCCTCTGCCCTCAAGATGGCCCTAACAGCTTCCCAAAGAAACAAATAGCACGTCAAAAGGACAACCAGAGAGGGAGATGGAGTGATGCCAAAACGGGTTCGTCGTGCTGACGCTGGCTCACGAACAGAGCATCGACCACAAGGTTACAGCTCGTTCTAAGGAACTTCCGGCCATTTTTGGAGTAACCACTCAACATCACTCCACCCTACGAACTACACCGTGCTAAAGTACTCGCAAAGGTGCAATTATCGGTGCAAAAACATAGATCTAGTGTTTACGAATTTTAATCAAAATTTAAATGCCAAAGCGACATTACCATTAGGTTTTCAGACTTGGTCATTATAGTTCTAGGAGCTGGAACCCATTTCCA
The DNA here is from genome assembly GCA_038087645.1 of Saccharum hybrid cultivar R570. Taxonomy (NCBI): domain Eukaryota; kingdom Viridiplantae; phylum Streptophyta; class Magnoliopsida; order Poales; family Poaceae; genus Saccharum; species Saccharum hybrid cultivar. The sequence continues at coordinate 1,751,228 of JAQSUU010000613.1, read as the reverse complement.
AATCAATTCTTGAGCTACCAGTTATGCTATTGATCACTTATTTATCGGAACAAAAGTTGCGTTTTCATCTACTAGACTTGCGCTTCAAATTTTATTAAGTACTACATTCAATTGATGTTTTATTTTTATTTATAGAAATTCGCTTATCATTTTATGTGCGTTTGAAATTTTAAAACCCACGGAATTTGTTTTGTTAATTTCTTTTAGACCTTAATCGCATGCTAAGTACGCTAGTAACACCAGAGGTGTTACATCCTTCCCCCCTTAAAAAGGATCTCGTCCCGAGATCCGGAACAAGAAACAAAAGAGGGAAGCACGATTACATTTCACAGATCTGAGCTTACATGAGAGGTTACACGACTTCAAACGCTAAACCACTCTGGAATCTAGAGATAGCACGGCTAAGAACAACTCTAATACAACTCACAACCTCTCTAGAAACCGACGAAGACGGGGACAGTGGAAGAGCAATAGGAAAACGATTATCCAGAACATGGCGTATGCCCAACAAAGCCAGAAATTGGAGATTGGTACAAAGATCATCGTTAACTCTAAACCTAAACTAACCAGGGATGAACTTGAACTTCTCCAACAGAAACTAGATCCTTTCTTCTCCAGTTACACCATTGCCTCTGACTAGGAACCCTAGATCTGCGAGCAACGGCTGGATCTCGTAGCTCAGCCTCCAACCACTTCTTCCCGACGGCTTCCTGAGCTTCTTCTACCTGAGCGCTGACGGAGGAAGTTGATACTATGAGCTCTACTCTAGATCTGGGGGTTGAATGGAGGAGGAGCAAGCAAGGTGGCATTATAAAAGCTTGGTGGACGGAGGTGGTGATGCAGTGCACCGGAAGCGGAGGAGATGGGAATCACTGGGGGGGTCACAAGGTGGGGAGAGCGTCGGCCATAGTGCGCTCCCTGTGCGAGCTTGAGTGGGGCAAAGGAGAAAGGAGGGGATGGGGTTCGCTCGACCAGGCGGCGTGCGAGCAACGGGGCCCCAAAGGAAAAGAAAGAGAGGGGGGTCCGGTACGGGAACAAGAGCGAAAACCGAGAGCCGACACGGGTGCCGGGATCAGAGGGGCGTACTGTGCGACAAGACGAGGCGAGTGCGGCACAACGCCGCGGTCGCACGGGAGCGACACACGCGGTCCCACCACCGACGGCGTCCGCAGGGCACACAGTGACAGCGACCCGGCATGCGTAGCATTGTCAAACCGGTCACAGGAACGACGTCGAGTCGGGCAATTCAACTTCTCTGACCTACGTGCGGCTAACCTTCCTGTTGTTTTTCTCTTTCTTCTTTTCCTTTCTTCAAAAACCTTGTTACTTTGACAGAGCACAATTCCATCAACCCGTTGTGGATTTCCCGTTTGAACACAAGAATATTTTTACCAAGAGAATTTTTATAGCAAGAGCGATACCGCGGTGTAACTCGGTAAAAGCACTTGGTCAACAACCTCGATACCAGCGCGCGCCGAGCAGCGTCACCAGGTGGCAGCTGTTCCACAGGTGGCCCTCGGTTCCGTCGCGGCACCATAAGCTATTAACTAAGTAACTATTACCAACTTACTCGCAGTAAAAACAACGGGGTCATAGACCACAGAATCAGAGGAGTAAGGGAAAAATTCAGGCAACACGGGTTCCTTTCAAAATAAGGAACAAGTAAGTAAATCCCAAGGCGGATTTAAATCAAGGGAATTCAAGTGTTCTACTGGGACATCCACAATTAGTGATACAGTGTCCTCTGTTTTCCAATCACGGCCGATCTGTTGCATCAGAACAGTTGTTCCCCTTGTAACCTGCTTATTGTCGTCTCAAGAACCCTAAGCAAATCGAACGAGGTCTAAGGAAAAACGACGTAACAAACACAACCGATAAAGCAAACACTCATTACCAACGGCCTTACACGGGTGCAACATACAGACATTCACTCTCCCACACTCGACACAGCGCTCGAACGTACAACCAGGCGGCCTTAACAACTACGGATGCGGTACAACGGAAAGATTACAACACTAGGGAACAACGATGAAAAGCACTACTAGCAACGATTACATCTCCCCTAGGACAACTAATCTACTTCGTCGGCCCAAACGGCTTCCTTCCTGGGCTCCTGGGGTTCTTCTGCTGCACTAGGTTGTGGATCTGCTCCTTCTTGTGGTGGTGGCTGGGTGAGGGGAAACAATGACTCTACTTCCGAGGCTTCCGTGGGTGGAGGTGCTGCAAAACCAGTTCTCCTTCGCTCCAGCGGATGGACAGGGATCCCCTCCAGGATTAAGGGTTCCTGCCTTTCCGTGGCGAGCGTCCTACGCTTGGCCCTTGTGGCAAGATAGGCGTCCTCCAGCTCCTGGGCATGACGGTCTTGGTCCACCTTGACGGCCTCCGCCATGGCAGCCTCTCGACTCTCAGCGGCTGCTAGATTGGCATGAGCTTCAGCAAGCTGCACTTCGAGCATCCTAGAGAAGATCTCGGCTTCCTCAGCTCGGTGGAGGCACTCCCTTAGCTCCGAGGCCTGCCGGTCATACTGCTCATCCAGGGCAAGCAAGTACGAGGTCAGGTGCACCAAGGTCGGGTTGTCCTCTTGCACGTCTAGACCATGCAAAGCCTCCATGCAAGCCCTCCATACCCGCCGATTCTTATCCCAAGGGGGAAAGAACCGCATGGGGGTACGAGCAATGGGCCCTTCAAAGATCTGACAGAGATGTTGCAAGGCTTTGCGGGCCACAACCTGGTAGGTGTCGCCGAAGCGAAACCCGGTTGCAGTCACATTCCAGGCTTCCGTGAGGTCGGGGAACTCCTCACTCTTGCCAATGTAGACGGTGACCTTACACCGCTCAGTGCCACGCTTCATGTACTCACGGCCCTCATACTCGGGACGCTCCCGAACGCCGAGTTTTTGCAGGGTGGCATACAGGATTTTGGGAAAACCCTCGGTGTTCAAGCAGTAGCTGCTAACCCAGACTCCTGCCATCCTAGGTGGGTGGTGGTTGCAAGGAAGGCTTGAGGAGAAGCTTGCTCAAGAGAAAAGGGCTAAGCGAGCTGGAATGCACTGGGTGGTGACACCAAGTGGCTGGGCTTGCCCCCTTAAAAAGGCAGAGCAGCCAGTGGTCCTGGCGCAGGCCACCCTCGAGCCCTGCACGAGGATCAGTAAAGTAAAATAGCAGGATTTTTACGCACACGAGGCGAGCGGTGTTCGAGGCCATAAAGACTAGCATGGTTGCAGGGCAGAGGTCCGACAAGGGCGCAGAAGGAGTGCCGAAAACGTAAGCCCCGACAGCCGTGAAGCACGAGTGAACGCGAAACATGAAGCCACTGTACAACAGTAACTCCGGGACAGGGACGCGTGGTACCTAGAAACAGGGCACCTGCAAGTAGGACTCGCACGATGACTATAGCAAAACAGCACGTCTGACTTTAGGACCGCATGCTACACACCAGTTAGCTTACCGGACGAAAGCCTACTTAAACTTATTCCGGAGACTTAACTATAGTAATAGGGCTACTTATATAACTTCGTATGCAAACGTCCTAACTTTTTGCAAAAAGGTGTTGTCAAATTTTAATTTAGAAAAGGGTTTTGAAGCTTTATTTCCCCATTTATGCTCTGATACCACCTGTGGCAGAACCGCCTAATTTAATGTCATCCCAAGAGTACTTATCTTCCATTAGACACTAAGTACCCAAGAGAGAGCACTAAACTCTGCGATTCCGTCGAGCACACCCAACGGGAGAACTCGAAAGTCCACATTTTACCTCAGGATCATAAATGAGAGATAAAGCTTATAACAACTTTACCATTTCATATATCACTTTTAGTACAACATCAGAGTAATTCATTATTTGATTATAATAGCGGAATATAAAATATTATCAAAGTTCAGCGGAAATGAAACCATTTGATGATGAGTTAAAATTATCATGATGAACATTTATATACAGCAAATGATAACAGGTGGTAAATCTTTCCCTTGTGAAACATTTTTGGTGAGAGTTATAAATCAACCCTACATCCGCAACGTAAAGGAAATCCCCACTGAGCCCACCAGGAGGTTTCCACACACAACTGTCAGCTTCAAACACCTGTTACCTGCAACAGGGTAGAACAAACCCTGAGTACTCAATTGTACTCCGCAAGACTTACCCGTCAGAAGAAAAGACTCCAAGGGTATGCAAGGCTATCTGGCTTGTGGGTTATTGCAACTGCAGGAAGCATTACTAAAGGTGCATCCTTATATTTACTTTTTATTAGCAGTTATCAGTAGTGTATTAACCAACCATTCTAGGTAAGCACCTGTTCTACTTTCAAGCAAAGGTTGAGCCATCAGAACCAATTTTTCCATCTTTCGTCTTTCATCTTTCATTTCTTACTACGGTGCTAGAGTGCAGTCAAGTCGTACCGTCACGTAGAAACGGCGATTCGCGAATCAATGTGCCCAGCTGGGTACCCCGAAAAACACACGCCTCGCTTGTACCCCAGGCACAAGCAAGACCAACCCGTTCCCCTCCTGTCACAGGTTTCCAGGTCCCCGTCCAAACTTGGACTCCTAGCTCCCGTACTTGAGGCCCGGCCTCAATACGGTGCTAAGACCTCCACCTATCCCCGCCTCCAATCAGTCGGTCCGGAAAGAGCCGGAGCCCATGACAAGAGAGTAACAAGTCTTCCTAGCCCCCATCCGCTAGTATATGCTCGGGATAATAAATCTGTGACTTGACCGGGGATCCAGTGCAACGAACGGTCCTTAATCGACACGGACAGGGAAAAAGTGCAACCAAGCTATGCCCCGTGGCCGCGGGACATAACCTGTTACACCCACCAATACCCATACCATATCCCTGCCCGGTCACCATTTCCTTTTCCATCATTTCATCATTAGGGTAATAATAATAATAATAACCACCTATTGTGAGTAACGACAGGTTACTCACGCTACCGATAAACCTAAGCAAAACAGCTACACGATCCTGTACTAGTAAGACTCATGGGTAGATATATATATATGCATGTGGATATCATAAAACTCCTGCAACGTAAATGCACAACCTATATATATATATATATAATAATTTGTAAAATAAGGGTTATGCACCGGGGCTTGCCTGGATGGGAATTAAGATATAACCAAAAGTTAGCATTCCATCACGGCGACACGGTCATCAGGACACCATCTTTTCCGCTGCTCCAAAAGACTTCACGCTCCGTCATTGTTCCTATTATAATATTCGGAGATGCGACATAGAAATGTAAATAATCGACGGCAATCGCAACCTCGTATCATACGATTTCGTCTCTCAAGCTAACGAGCTAACCTTATGGCTAACGAACTAGGTTTCGTATCTATGTTATCGACTTAAGCGTTATTTCCCAACAACCCAGGGTGTTGCTCTTTTCGTTTCGTCGATTTAATATATATACAAACTAGGGTTTATTAGCTACCTAACAAAACTAATTATTTTGGAGCTACAAAAATTACAGTGGACAACTAACATTATGGTTAGCTTACTATAAAATTTTCAGCGTTAATACTATCACTGATTATTCATAACAATTCTTACAAGTTCATGTTTGATAATATTAAACGCCTCGAATTAATTAGAGCAAGCCTAAAAATAGTAGAAATCTACATGAACCAATTACACCTTTATCTAGATCATGATTTTAGGAAACTAACAAAATTGGTTTCACCATTTTTGGACTCCTATACATTTAGATATTAAATTTACAAGTTCCTAGCAACAAAGAAAAAGGAAAAACAATTGAAAGATATACTTTTAAAGCAACGGGCCGGCGCCCACTATTTGGCCTAGCACCCGGATGCGGCCCACGCGGGACGGGTCAGGCGACAGCAGGCCGGCCCAACTGGCCCACAGCGCGCGCGAGGTCGCTCTTTTTGCAGAAGAGCCCCTGAACAAAAGGGCTATTACGCGGAGCCTCAGGTCCCTATTGCACCAGAGACACTTTATGCACGAAGCGCCCCCAACAATCTTTTCTTCTCCCTGAGCCGGTCCCCGACGCCCCCGTGCCCGCCGGCGCGGCTCCGGCCGGCATCGGACGGTCCCGCCGGCCATCTGGGGCCCACTATGCCCCTGCTAAACGGTCGACCACCACCTACAACCCAAACGGTGACGCTAGGTGACCACAGGGGACTGAGCTACGCACGCACGCGAGCTGTAGCGGCGAGCGGCCATTCACCATGGTGGCGAGGCCGTTCCGGCGAGTCTAGGCGGCCCGAGAGCGGTAGGGATGGCGCACGAGTATCCATGACTTACCCGGATGCCAGCAGTGCCGATGGTCGAGGTGGAGAACTGCCGAGGTGACCTGACCACGCGCGCCCGCACCATGCGGCGGCGCTCTGTGATGACACGGTCGTGTCACCGGCGGCAGGGTAGCGGCAGGAGCTCGACTAAGGTGCGCGGGAGGAAGAGGGGTTCAAGGCGAGTCTACTGGTGCATCCAATTCGACTCGAGATGGTCGAAGGAAGCGCTGCCCTTGGTAATGGCATGGCTCGGCTTTATCGACACTGAGAGTGAAGAGCTCCAAAATTGCGGCTTGTCCGGGCACGGTTCTAGGCGGAGTGGGGTTGGTTGTCTAACACACTTAATGGCGAAGGCGTGGAGGTGAAAACTTGCCTTGAATTGGTCTCCTTGCCGTAAGCGATGGTGCGGCCCGTCGGCCACGGTGACAGGGAAGAAAAACCAAGACGGAAAGGTGAGGACGGCTCGGTCAGTCTTCGCCCTGGCGGAACGTGGTAAAGGGATAGCGTGGCGTGACCGCTGGGTAGAGCCACGTCAAGACGAGGCAGCCATGTGAGCACAGGGGAGGGCAGCGGGGCCAGCGGTGGCCACTCAACGCGCGCGCGAGCAGCAGCGGCTCCGCGTGGCTGGCAGCAGGTGCCGCGGCCAGAGTGGCCAAGGCGCGACCACGCCACGGTCAGACCAAGACGGCCTCGGCCGGCCAACGCACGGTGGTGCGCGTGCACGGGGTGCGGCTCGGCCAGGCAACGCCGAGTAAAATGACGTGGTGACCGCGCACACCTCGGCCGAACGACCGACAACGTGCTATGCACGGATTTTAAAGCGTGTACCAACACTTACCCGTCTTGGTTGAGGTTAAACCAACTCCTCTGCCCTCAAGATGGCCCTAACAGCTTCCCAAAGAAACAAATAGCACGTCAAAAGGACAACCAGAGAGGGAGATGGAGTGATGCCAAAACGGGTTCGTCGTGCTGACGCTGGCTCACGAACAGAGCATCGACCACAAGGTTACAGCTCGTTCTAAGGAACTTCCGGCCATTTTTGGAGTAACCACTCAACATCACTCCACCCTACGAACTACACCGTGCTAAAGTACTCGCAAAGGTGCAATTATCGGTGCAAAAACATAGATCTAGTGTTTACGAATTTTAATCAAAATTTAAATGCCAAAGCGACATTACCATTAGGTTTTCAGACTTGGTCATTATAGTTCTAGGAGCTGGAACCCATTTCCAAATCAATTCTTGAGCTACCAGTTATGCTATTGATCACTTATTTATCGGAACAAAAGTTGCGTTTTCATCTACTAGACTTGCGCTTCAAATTTTATTAAGTACTACATTCAATTGATGTTTTATTTTTATTTATAGAAATTCGCTTATCATTTTATGTGCGTTTGAAATTTTAAAACCCACGGAATTTGTTTTGTTAATTTCTTTTAGACCTTAATCGCATGCTAAGTACGCTAGTAACACCAGAGGTGTTACACCATCAAACCTTTTAGCTTCTTGTTCTCATTTGCAAGCTTCTCATTCTCACTCTTAATCTTGACATAATCATCATGGTTGCTTGACTCAACCACACTCATGCCTTTGCTACTAGAACCTTGCTCAATGCTTTCAATGATCAAGTCATCACATGATGTAGCTATATCACACTTAATAACATGGTTAGTAGCATCATGTGTCTCAAGAGCAAGTTCATTAGCAACCACAAGACTATCATAGTCAATTTTTAATGTGGTGTATTTGTCCTTTAGAGAATTATGTCTAGTGATGAGCTCATCATGCTTCTTCTCAAGTTTATCATGTTGATCTTTAAGCTCTTTATAAGAGGTTTTGAGCTCCTTGAGAGTGGAAGACATCACTTCATTTTGAACTCTAAGCTCACCACTAGTCTTTTGAATATTTTCAAGCTTGGATGAGAGTGATTCATTTTTATTTTGAAGATCATCATTTTCACTTCTAGTTCTTCTTATGATTTTAGTGTATTTGTTTAGCAATTTTACAAGTTCATCATAAGAAGGTGAGTCATATTCATCATCACTATCACTATCATCATCATCATCACTATCATGGTTTTGTACCTTTCGTTCACCCTTGGCCATAAGGCATAAGTGAGTAGTGGACGATGATGGTGAAGGAGGCGGTGAAGGTGGTGATGAAGATGTTGGTGAAGATGATGGCCCCATCACAAATGCGGCAACCTTCTCTTTCTCATCATCGCTCTCATCTTCGGAGGACTCACAAGATGATTCAATGTCGGTGAGCCAATCACCAACAATGTATGCCTTTCCTCCCTTCTTCTTCTTGTGGAACTCCTTCTTCTTGCCATCCTTCTTCTTGTATGGCTTGTTCTTCTTCTTCTCTTCTTCCTCATCACTTGAATTATTTTTCTTGCCCTTGTTCTTGTTCTTGTACTTGTCTTTTGGTGGTCTAGGGCATTGATGAGCTAGGTGGCCAAGTTCACCACAATTGTAGCAATCCATCTCCGAGATTGGCTTTCTCTTGCTACTTGTGAAGAATTTCTTCTTCTTGCCATCGAACTTGATGCCACTCTTGTTAAGCTTCTTTAGCATCTTGGTGGTCTTTCTCACCATGAGTGCAAGTGATTCATCATCAACATCACTTTCACTTGAGCTTTCTTGCACCATCATGGCTTGGCCCTTCTTCTTCTTCTTGTCATGACTAGCTTTGAAGGCCAAGTCTTTCTTCTTGGAAGATGATGAGCCCTCTTCCGGAGTGATATGCATGTACATCTCATGAGTATTGATTTTCCCTAAAACTTGAGTCGGTGTTGCGGTGGAAAGATCACTTTGGTGAAGCACGGTGACAATGTGTCCATACTTCTCAACGGGAAGCACACTCAAGATCTTCCTTGCAACATCCGATTGGCTTATTTTGGTGAGCCCAAGAGCATTGAGGTCCTCTACAAGAACATTCAAGCGAGTGTACATGTCATTAGCACTTTCTTTGGGAAGCATCTCAAAAGAATTAATTTTCTTTAAAGCTATGTGATAGCGTTCCTCACGCTCACTCTTAGTTCCCTCATGGAGAGCACAAAGATTTTCCCATAATTCATGAGCGTTCTTTGCATTACGCACGCGATTGAAGATATCTTTGCCTAAGCCCCAGTAGAGTGCATTTTTGGCCTTTGCATTCCACCGGTCGTACTTCTCCTCGTCACCACTTGGGTTAGCGGGATCCCTTATGGGGGGAAGCCCTTCGGTTGCGGCTCTAAGGCACCCAACATCTATGGCTTCGAGATACGCCTCCATACGAATTTTCCAATATGGAAAATCGTCTCCCTCAAAAGTGGGAGGTGGTCCTTCCCCATTAGACATCTTGCTCTAGGCGGTAAAGCCTAAAAATAGAGCAACACGGCTCCGATACCAATTGAAATGATCAAAATGCCCAAGAGGGGGGGTGAATTGGGCTTTTCTAAAAATTAAATGCAAGAATTAAATCCTACAAGCCGGAATTCACCCCTAGTGTCTACTAGTGTTCCTAGAGAGTCTACCGATACAAAGTTTTGCACCCTAGTTTCCAAACCTAGTCTAGCATGGCAAGTCTAAGAATGTAAACAAGCAATGAAAGTAAATACGAGAATGTAAATGCTTGAATGTAAAGGGGCAAGGAACACGGCGATGTTTTTCCGAGGTATCGAAGAGTCGCCACTCCCCACTAGTCCTCGTTGGAGCACCCGCGCAAGGGTGTAGCTCCCCCTTGATCCGCGCAAGGATCAAGTGCTCTCTACGGGTTGATTCTTTGACACTCCGTCGCGGTGAATCACCCACAACCGCTCACAAGATGAGTTGGGTCATCCACAAGCTCCGCCGGATGATCACCGAACTCCCAATCACCACCAAGCCGTCTAGGTGATGGCGATCACCAAGAGTAACAAGCTAGAACTCTCACTTGACCACTACGAGCCCAAATGAGAAAGTGGATGCACACTTGCTACTCTCTAATCGCTAGTGAGGAACTCTCAAGCTTTGATTCTCAAATCTCTATCCTCACTAGTGCTCTTGCACTCCCTTGCACTCCAAAGGTGTTTATCAGCTGATCAAATGAGCAAGAGACCTCTAAAAGAGGTGGTGGGGATGTATTTATACACCCCACAAACAAAACGAACCGTTACCTGCTGACTCAGCAAAACACGAGCTGACCGGACACGCCGGTTGAACTGATCGGACGCGCCGGTCGCTCGTAACGGTCGAAATCCGAAAAAACAACTGAGTGACCGGACGCACCGGTCAGGGGTGACCGGACGCGTCCCGATCGTGCAGGGAGCATACTATACTCGCACCGGACGCGCGACCGCGTCCGATCGGTGATGACCGGACGCGTCCGGTCGTCTCTGGACCTTACTGGACTGTGACCGGACGCGCCGATCACACCCAGGTCGCGTCCGATCGGGTGTTTCCCTCAAGTGACACGTGTTGACTTCTGACAACCGCGTCCGGTCCTCGCGAGGACCGCGTCCGGTCGTCAGAGCTGAAACCCTGGCCGCGGAACTGAACTGACCGGACGCGTCCGGTCATGCCGAGGACCGCGTCCGGTCATGGGAAAACGACCCGAAACTCTCCGAAACGCGTCACAACTTGAACCAAGTTGCTTCCAACTGAACTTTGAGCTATTCCAGAGCTGCCTAGCGCCAAGTTTAACAAGTGTGCACCACACCTAAACATAGGACTCGCCTAGGTCAAGCTACCCGCTCATGCCCCCCTTAATAGTACGGCCAAAAGAGAAAAACGAAGATCCTAACGACTATTCCAAATGTCTCTCAACACCTCGACATCCGGAACTAACCGTCCTTAATCTTGACGTCACTCTTTTGAAAACCGAAACGATTTCCATCATGGGGCATGAATACCATGGTGCCCAAAGCAGTTAAAACCTCCATGACCTAACTTACCAAAGTTTCTGCAAAACACACGTTAGTCATGGTAATAAAGCGTTGTCATCAATTGCCGAAACCAAACCTCGGGGCCTAGATGCTTTCAATACGCACTATATAATTTTAATAAAAATAATTACTAGAAGTAATTTATAGTTTTAGCCTTTTTAAATGATGCAGATACAAACGCTCATAAACACACACGCACACTAATTCTTATGGCCTATTCCTATGAATATCTCTAAAGCACATCTCGAAATTGAAGAAATCATTTTAGACACATAACGGACATATCAACTAACACTAAAATAATAGAATCACTAAGGACTTATTTAGCATGGCTTCTCGAGGAGCCAGAGCATTTGAGGAAGAGTCACACATTATATCTCCTCCCATAGACCGAGAAATAGCTCCGAATCTTCTACTATTCACTTCTATGGACCTAGAAATAGCTGACTCTTCTACTATTGACCATAAAATAAATCCTTCTCCTGACCCAAAAACGATTCCGACTCCTGTACGGCTCCTCAGTAGAAGCTTCTGCAAAAGTCAGAGCCAGACCATTGCCAAACAGGCGCCAAATCATGCAATAAAACCGCAAAAATGCAAGTGCTTTGTATCGAGTCAATGATCCAAATCCAGGTGGCATATTCCATCATAAAAGATATATATTACAGCTTTAAATTTAGATAGTATAATAACTAAAAGATATATTATTAACATCTGGTAGGCATGGGTCACGCATTTAGCTTTATTTTTTTTTAAAAAAGAATGTGGACGAGAATTCTTTTTGCATTTGCATAATAAATCATCTGTCGTCATCTAGAAATATGCGGTTTTCCATGCCCTGAGGTGTCCTCTTCACCATGTAACAGATTATCTATCATGAGAAGCGTGAACGAACTCGACTAGAAACCATGGTCGTTTTCATGCAGGTATCATCAGTCTTAGCCGTAAGGACAAATGACCATAGAAAAACCAAAAAATTTCTCTCACGAGACATCATCAGAATCTTAGCACTACAAATGTACAATCGTCACAGGAAGCCTGCAAGAGAACACGCTAGCACTTCCAACAAAGACACGACCAGATTTTGGCACGGTAATTAAATGTCTCCTAACCACTCACGCTTGACAAAAATAACACGACAGTAATTACAACGATCTCATCAGATTTTATTTTTACCAAGACTTGTCATAGGTGCCCACAAAACTGACAGCTATGTTACTCGTGAAAAAGACGAGAACGCACCACGACAAATGTTCATGGAATTATAACACATGAAAAATCTCAAATGTCCCGAGAACGTGACAGTACACACCCAACAAAGACTCCAATCTCCGTTTCGGCCTCATCCGGGCCGTGTGATATCACGATCAAACGGTCCCGGATTCCTCGATCGGCGGAGGCACACGCGGCACTGTGCGGCGGCCTCTGCGACTGCGAAGCGAAAACAAGCCCGGCGAGCGAGCCAGGCCGAGGAGGGGAGAAATGCGATGCGAGAGCAACGTCTTTTTGCAAAGGCGTGGCGTGGGTATCCCCTGCACTTTCCGCTGCCCCTGTTCCAGCTTCATCTGCATCTGCTGCTGCTCTCCCCACACGCGCGTACCCCTGCCGGCTGCTGCACGCACACAACAGCATCTCTTTCCTCCCTCGGTTCCGGTTCCTCCTCCCAAAACTCTCTCTCTCTCTCCCTCTCCTCTCCCCCCCTCTCTGAGTGTGTGTGGGTGGCAGTGAGTAATAAATGGAAGTGAGCAGCGTGCGTGGCCGAGGCTGCCGCTGAGCAGAGCGAGCGCTCGCTAGTCGCTAGTGCTGTGCAGCGGTTGCTCCTCCTCCTGGTCCCCTGCCTCCCTGGTGCTGCTCCGCTCCTCGCCTCCTCGTCGCTTGCTCGTTTCTCACACTGGTAACCGCCGCACTAAACCCTCCCAAACCCCTCCCCTGTACGATTGGTACACCATGAATGCATTTCTTTGATGTTTCTCAATCGTCTTCTCCCTGCTGAGATTTCGGAGATGCTGGTGATCAATCGCGCGATGGAGTGAGCTGGTTTCTTTGGCTTTTTTTTTGTTTTGATCAGGGCGGATTTCTTTCTCGCGAAGAGGAGGAAGAGGAGGGGGAAAGGGCTACCCGTTTCTTGCGAGAGCCCGTTTGCTGCAGAGATCCATCCAGCCAGCTAGGATTCAAGAACTGGCCTTTTTGTGCTTTACTCCCCAAGAGATTTTCACCCCCAAAAAAGTTTGATCCTTGAAGCCGATTTGATCCAACAGAATAACCAAAGGTGCCGCAAATCCGTTATTATTCCAGAAAATCCCAAAACACCTGGGTCTATTCGATCGTTGGCAACCTAGCTCGATCCATCTGAGCCAAGGAACGGAAGCAGCAGCCGCAGGGCGGAGAGGAGAGGGCGTCCTCTTCCGAGCATCTCGCATTGCCGCCTGTCGATGAGTGAGCGCTGCCTCCGATGCTGTCGGGGTGTTCGGTGTCCAGTCTCGCGGCGCGGTTCGCCTTCTTCCCGCCGGAGCCGGCGACGTACGCCGTCCGGAAGGACGAGACCACGGGCCGCCTCGTCGCCTCCGGCGTGCCGCGGGACAGCGCCATGGACGTCCTGCTCGTCAACACCACCAGGGGGAACAAGGTCGTGGCCTTCTACTTCCGGAACCCCTGCGCGCGGCTCACCCTGCTCTACTCGCACGGCAACGCCGCCGACCTTGGCCAGCTGTACGACCTCTTTGTGCAGCTCAAGGTCAATCTCAAGATCAATCTGATGGGGTTAGTGGCGCACTATGCTTCCTGGCCATCTCTGTGATCTTGCAATTTTTCCCTTACAAGTGTTTATTAGGTGCATTTATTCTGCTGTTTCCTAGTGCTATGCTCCTTGATCTGTTTAGGATAGTGTACTTCAAGCTTTAATACCTTTCTTGTTATAATAGCACGCTCTGCCTAGACATGCCTAACGCAAGTATTTTCTGGATTTTATTTAGAGGGGATGGGCGGCGCTACTGGATAAGATACTCTTTACCTTTACTGACGGTTTGTGCGAATTACTGATGCTGCATTGCATAGATCAGTTTCATTTTGCATGTCGAGGGCGGCGGAAGCACACCGTTACTGGAATGTGGGATTTGGAAGTGGTTATGACGTGTGCTACGCTGTTACTGGAATGTGGGATTTGGAAGTGGTTATGACGTGTGCTACGCCGTTACTGGAATGTGGGATTTGGATGTGGTTATGACGTGTGCTTCAGTCTTTCCGTTTCTTGTTTCAAACGTAGGATGTGACATCAATAGAAGATTCAGTTCTTATCGCCGTGTATGCGTTACTGTTTTTTTTTTGGAACCGGGGCGCAGTGTCCCCATTCCCATGCACTGTGCACGGAAATACGGTGGGCAGGGGCTTCGAACCCGGGCGGCAGCACATGGTTCGTGCTGCTTTTACCAACTGAGCTACCGCCTCCTCCCCATATGCGTTACTGTTGTGAATGGTTATCAAGGAAAAACGATAATTTTAACCGTTTCTGTTTTGGAAATATTGCATATCACTGTATCATTGGCCCAAAGTTGACTGTGTCTTCATTCTCTGACTGTAATTGCATCATTTTTGTTTCAAGAAGATGATTTAGCGTTTTCGGTTTCATCAGTCTGCTCTTAAGGTAAGCTATAAAGTTGTGTAGAATATGCTGATGTGATTACTGTGTTTTTCTGTGATCGCAGATACGACTATTCTGGCTACGGTGCATCTACTGGCAAGGTAAGGATGAACTTATTTCTCAAGTGTGACATATTGGCGTGTTGAAAATTAGAAGTGGTGGTGAATTGCTGATTGGCTGTTTCAAACACTTGTCTTAAATCTTAGTGGCCTTTCAGAACGAACACAGATAATTCTGCAAAAAGGAAAAGAAAGAACTAACACAGATAGATAGTTATCTAGTGTGCCTAACTACAGAGCTTGCAGTTTTTGCACTCAGTCTCAAGATTCAATGTGCCATGCTTGAGAAATGTGGCTTTAGTTTCACATTACAAGAACGTAGTTTATATACCTACATGCGAAGAGGCTTTTTGGCCCATGCCTGACTGGTGCATTACTGGCACAGCATGGCCAACGCATCTTCAAAGGCTGCTCAGAGTCTCAGAGATAGCAATGATCAGCATATTTAGATTCGAACCCTTTTCTTTTCAGCCATGCATGCCATTTTAAAGTGTCATACTACAGTTTTATGAATCAGCTTTTGCAAAATTACATGCATGAGCAGTTTATTCCATTCAGGTCCACCAGACTTCATGGATGTCCCAACTATCCATCAAACTGTTGTGGCATGATATGCAAGTTGTCTCAATGGCATGTGGACCCAACATGTCATTCCCAGTTCAATGCAAAAAATCATTTTAAGCAAAATTTCATGATATTGTTTATATATGTCATAAAATTGATTTGAGGCTTTTAAGTTCTGGCCTAATGTTACACTGTTCCTTAAATTTCAGAATTAGATAAGCAAACTGGAACTGTTTTCTTTTGATTTTCCTGTCTTGTATTTTAAGACTCCATGTAGTCAGTGCAGTGATAATTCCTGACTTATTAAACTTTGTTCATCTTAAATTCAAATTCTGTTTTGGATACTAGATTGGCTGATATATTGCTATATGCTCATTTGAGCTAAGTCAGATGCCGTGTTCAGTTTGTATTGCTGCCAGGTTCCTGGTATTTGTACTTATCATACTCTTGTATTCTTTCTAGAGGATTACAATTTTGGAGGACTGGATCTTATGTTTGTTATTTGTATGCAGCCAAGTGAAGAGAATACATATGCAGACATTGAAGCAGTTTACCAATGCTTAGAAACTGAGTATGGGATCAGCCAGGAAGACATTATCTTGTATGGACAATCTGTGGGCAGTGGACCAACATTACATTTAGCCTCTCGTTTGCCTAGATTGCGTGGGGTGGTTCTCCACAGCGCTATACTGTCAGGCCTCCGTGTTGTTTGCCATGTGAACTTTACTTTCTGCTTTGACATTTACAAAGTAAATAACTCAAACTGGTTCTCTTTTGCAGTCTGCACCTCCTATGCCTAGACTTACCCTTTACTAATGTCTAGCCAAACCTATTTCTGCAGAATGTGAAGAAAATAAAAAAGGTCAAATGCCCAGTGCTCGTTATTCATGTAAGTGTTCTCTAATAAGATATTTAGCCTTTGTCTTGTCTGATTGGACAAGTACCAGTGAATTCAACTAACATGCACTGATCTCTTACGTGCCATTCTTTTGTACAATTTACCACTTTAGCGTCCCTTCTGATGGCAGTGTGCTGTTGTTGTTCCTGCTACACTAGCCGTGCATGTATTGGAGCAGTAATGCTATTACAGTATTACTGGTAGTTGTGATAGTGAATAAATTCATTACTCATTACACACTAGTTCATCATGGCATCAAAACATCCTTTTAGTAGAAAAGCAATTTCATGTAATACCTTTTTTATGCAATTTTAGATATAGGAATCAAAGATGATGAACAATTGAAATCTGTGTAGAAGAAAATCCATTTAATATCTGGAATCCCTTTGATCAGGTTCTCTCCTCTGAAGTCTTGCTACACCTAGCAGGACAATTCATCATCTTGGTGCTAATTCTTGGCTTTTTGAAAATTTTCTTTAAACCAAATGTTTTAGCCAATGTGTGGCACTGTGGCCCAGTACATAGGTATAGATAATGGAAAAAGTCTACTTGACCCCCCCCCCAACTATGGGGGGTCGTCTACTTTACCCCCCAAACTATGAAACGGTCTAATTTACCCCCTGAACTTTGCAAAACCGGCCAAATCACCCCTCCACCTATGTATTTTTCCATCTACCTATGGCTGTATACATCCCTGGTTAGTGTAGAGGCTGGAGGTTACCCCATTATCTATAGGAAAAAGTCTACTTGACCCCCCCAACTATGGGGGGTCGTCTACTTTACCCCCCAAACTATGAAACGGTCTAATTTACCCCCTGAACTTTGCAAAACTGGCCAAATCACCCCCTCGAGCGGTTTTGGGCGGTATACAGCCATAGGTAGATGGAAAAATACATAGGTGGAGGGGGAGAAACATAAGGCCTTGTTTAGTTCCCAAAAAATTTTGCACAGTATCCATCACATCGAATGTTTAGACATATGCATGGAGCATTAAATATAGGTAAAAAATAACTAATTGCACAGTTTGCCTGTAATTTGCGAGACGAATCTTTTGAGCCTAGTTAGACTATGGTTAGACAATAACTACTAAATAACAACGAAAGTGCTACAGTAGCAAAACCCAAAAAAATTTGCCAACTAAACATGCCCTAACTACAAAGGCCAGAAACAATGTCTTCATTCAGCCTGTTCGCTTCTACTACTTGCTGCCGCAAACGACCACCTGTGCAGCACTGTTCCTTGTGCTGCTGTTGCAGCGGCCGCAGCCGACTGTTCCGAACAGGCCTAAAGCCTCAACTAGCCAGCAGTTATGTCAACTGAATTCATGCCCTTTTATGGGCTGGGATGTCACTAGCAGAGTAGCAGTTTTAGTTCCCTAGTGTGCAAGTTGTGCACATGTGGTAGCCTCACTATATGCCCGTGGGACCTCACTGACTTGATTCAGCCTGTAACCCAAAGAATAATTGGGCATTGGCTGTCCTGGCGTGGGTGGTTGTTGGCATTTCACTGTTCATCCTGTCATAGTGAACAACTTATATTGTCTTGGCTGAGCCCAACCAAATTTATAGCCATGTCAAGCTAGTAGGCCCAAAAGATCAGGATTGTTCTGGCCCAAATTTTGCACAGGCCTAACTGAATCTACAGGCTACATGTGAGTCTATTTGTTTGTTGCTGCCTGAGAGTGCATATTCGCCAATGATCTCGAAACATGAAAGGCCAAACCGTAGGGCCTGAAAGTCACCAGTTTACATGAAACAGTCCTGTTTCCAGGCTTTTGCAGTAAACTATTTCCTGCCTTGTCTGACATACTCGTATTTCATTTGATTTGCTGTTACTTATTTACAGTTTTCATGTTATTGATTGGTATCAGTCTGTCATCATTAGTTAGTTGCACAGAACCATAGATCATATGTATTCTCAGTTTTACCTAGATCACTTGTTCAATCGAGGATATATATTTTGGATGCTGATTTGTGTTATTTAATTTTGCTAGACCCCACTAGAACAAATGAACAATCATGAAAAAAAACTGGTGACTGTACATCCGAATTCATCTATATGTTTCATGGAAATGGTGTATGTTTCGTCATAGGGTTGCTTGCATTCCAGTTACATTAGAATATATTGTATAAGTTACACCATTGATGCTTGCAGGGGACGGACGATGATGTTGTGAACTGGTCACATGGAAAGGAGCTGTGGAAACTAGCAAGGGAGCCTTATGACCCACTCTGGGTCAAAGGGGGAGGTCACTGCAACCTGGAGCTGTACCCGGACTTCATCCGCCACCTATCCAGGTTCATCCGTGAAATGGAAAACATCACAACGAAGATCCGGCTCAAGAAGATTAGGCCGTCCCTGCAGCCCAGAAAGAAGGCCCACCACCGGGCGAACACCGCGACGACAACCACCTTCACTGCTAACTGCTGCTGCCGCATCCGAGTCCGCAAGCCGACCTGCCCCAGCTGCAACTTCAGCTGTGGCTGCTGCGGAGTGAGGAACTGCTTCCCGTTCCGTTTTTCCAGGTGCTCCTGCCCTACTACCTGCTTCACCTCCTGCGGCGGTGGCGGCTGTTGCTCATGCAGGAGCTGCTTCAAGTGCTGCTGCTGTGGAGACGTGCGTTAATGAATGCCGCCCGCCAACCTTTGCGCGCGCGTGTATAGTAAAGAGGAATGGTCCTGGGATATCTGCTAACCCTTTAAATGCCGTAGACTAAAAACCTAGATTTGAGTTAGCTGAACGTCGTGTTAACAGATAGAGACTCCCCCGCAATTGTGCTTCGTCTCTGCCGGTGCTACCTGCCCCTCCGTTGTAGTTGCTTGTCAGATTCGTTCGTCTAATTATTGACATATATAAGCCGTTTGCTGTTTGGAGTCTAGAATAATGCTGATGCTTGAATTGATCCTTCTTTTTCGGCTAGTATCTTTTCTGGTTGTTCCAGACTTCCAGTAAAGCTCAAGCTCCCATCATGTAGCAGTCGGTCGATGCTGAATTGCTGATGTCCGTTGAACTTGGAAGTCCGGTTCACCTGCATGCGTATTTTTTTTATGGAAACTGAAAGATACTCCTTGCATGTGCAGACGGCTGTTTGTTAGACTGACAGGCAATGTAATGGAATGATTTTGAGATACAAGATAGCATATACCAGGCAGACACTCAGAACAAATCATAGTAGTTCTTTCTACTATTGTAAAAAAAAATGGGCGATACGGTCGGTGGAAGAGAGATGGACCAGTGCAGTGCTGTACCAACCTGAAATCAATCATGGGGCCTCGCCGCTCCCATTCATGCTCATGCGTGCAGATTCAGAAACTGGCGCCCATTCATGCATACTACTACAGTCAGTTGCATACTACATACCACCATAATGATCCTGATTCTGTACAAGGCCATGGCCATGTGAGGGCATTGAATTGGATTTTCCTTAGAAAATGCGCGACTAAGCCAACACAACAGTCAGTCGGCGGATCGACGGATTATTGGAGCTCACGAAATCTGGCATGCATTCAGCTGCCTGCATTCCAGATTTCCAGGGTCAGCATCTCTGAACTTCCCTGAACCCCTCCCTGCACAACCGGATTCCGGTGGTTCAAGTGTAGCTCTTGCGCGTTTCAACGAGGATCGGAGGCGACAACGGAGTAGGACGATGGATGCATGGGTGCACCACAGGGTAGCTGTAGCTGCAGGTACACCAATGTGTAGCTGCATACGTGACGTGGCATGGGTCTTGTGGCACTGTGTGTACGTTGTGTTGGAGGAGTATCTAGTGTGCTGCATGTCTGTCTCTGTATGACTGTATGCGGCCAACGGTGAGCTGGGCCGTGGCACAGGCGTCCAGGGGCCCGGTACGGCTATACCTTGCCACGTACCTTTCGCTACGCGAATATAGGCTGCCCCAGTTGGAGCTAGTGCACACACAACAGAAAACACCTACTGATTCTCCTCACACACAAGCACACAAAACTTGAGTGTACTACGAGCTTCAATTTAATTGTCCATAGCTGTAGATAGTGGACGCAGATTCGGGTGTGGTGAGCAATTAGGCAGACCATGGCAGGTGGCGATTGCTGCTGTAAATTGTGATGGCTATGTGTGCGTCCCAGGAAGGAAGGAGGACAAAACATGAAGCCATGGCTCGCTCACACTGACCGTCCAAGACTCCATGTCCAAGTGATGTGTCGCAGTAGCAGTACACTACAGTGTAGTCGCGGCAGCAGTAGCTCAAGTGTCCCAGTACACTGACTGGTCCATTGGCCAATGTGATGTGGTGGGCCGGTGGGGTGTGGGTGGGCCCATGGGCCAGCAGTGTTGATGGGCACCCCCGTTCTGTTTCCTTCCTCCAATCACCCCCAATTGATTGACAACATCTTTCCTTCTTTTTTATTTTTATATTTCCTCATGATATCTTTTTCTTTCCCCTTGCTAGCTAGGCCAAAGGCCATGCATCTCCGGAGGAATATCACAGGGGGGCCGGGACACTGAATTAAATGGTGCTGGTTTTCTTGTCATAAAAAAACGTGATGTGTATTCATACGAAATGAAATGAATTTGATTTATTAATGGCTTCTGTTGGGCATGGCTCCATCAAGTAGTAGCAAGTAGCCATGGCTGTGCTGCCGTGGTGCGTTTTGATGTAACACATGCATGCCGCCTTCTTCCTCCATATCTTGCAACCTGGCAGATCTTGTTCTGTTGCGCTGGGCCCGTACCCTAATGCATGTAGTAGATTAATTAGACCCGGTTGGTGCAGGTAATTTGCGCGTCTAATTATTGGTGGGGTTCGTCGCATCCACTAAATTAGTAGCCGCATCCAGTTGTTTAACACATCTTGATAGGTTTGCAAGTGTTTAAGAATCGACAGGACTGGAAATGGAGCATATAAAAGCAGGGGTTTTTTGTATGATTTATGCAAGAATAATTGTAGCGGTTTTGTTCAAACTCTTTTGAATTTCCACACGCCATTTACATGGTCTGTTTCTCTCTTTGCTTATTCCAGCCTTTCACTTAAGTGGCTGTCAACTAGTAGTACTCTACTATATCACTGTGCCGATGCTGCATTCACTAACTGCTTACCTGATTTGTATTTTCTCCTGCCGACTGCCATGCGTGTGTGTCAGTGTGTGTGTGTATGCTTGCTTGCGTCTCTCAACTGCATGCATTATTGAGGTGGATCTTCTAGGCATCTGTCCGGTCTCCGGTGCATTGCATAGAGTTGGTAGCTGGGGAGTCCTTCTTGCAAGGGCGGGGCCCACGGCCGTGGAGTTGTCTGAGGGAGTGTGATGTGCAGTGCTGTCATGTAGTAGTAGCATAGCATCACTGGTAGTGGTAGTGATACTGATGTCTTCAGCGGCAGTAGTACGGGCAAGCAACAAACAACAACCAACTGATCTTTGAAGGTGCATGCTTGTGTGTATTATTGGCCTTGTTTATAATCATTCACTCACAGGTTTCGCTGATAATGATGCGGGCGAGTATCTGGTGATGCGGTACTTCACTTAGCTGATGATTGAACACTGACGGAATGTCTCGCTAGCTAGCTGCTCTTGGCTATTGCTTGTGCCTAGCTAAGACGCATCACAAATGACAATGAAGTATCAGATGCACTGCTGTGTTTTAAGGCCGGCTGGCTACCTTGTTCACAAATCACAAATGACAATGAATGTTTCCCCAACAAAGATACTGTCAGGGCATTTCCTGGGGGGTGACATTTGGCGATCTGGAGTTCTGGACAGTGCTGGGCTGACAGTCAGTCAATGTGCACATACTGTACTAACCATAATCTAATCAGTTAATGGTTTGTGCTGCACAATCTGATGGATCTTTGTGTTGCAGGCAGTATTTAATTAGTAGCTAGAACTGCAACACTGGTCAAAATCTTTTGAGTAATACAAAGCATTGATCGTCATTAATTTACAATGAGCATTTCTGCAAGCATGATACATGTGTTTGGAGCAGTAACTATAATCTAATCATGATAGTGCATGGTCTGTGTGTTCCACGTTCTGATCTCTGGTTTCCGGTTATTTATATTACTGCTACTGCTAGTTCTAGGTCCAGCATGGTCAAAAGCTTTTTTGAGTAAAATAGCATGGTCATTTACAATGAGCAGATGTGGATATATGTGTGCTGTTGTGATTTTGTCAGTGGAATTGGACAGTGTTAAGAAGATGGACAAGTGGGCATACAAAGGCAACAATACAGTACTGGGTGTAACTGTAAAGTATAAACATGATGTCGATATGCTCTGATTTCTGAACATTCTGACAGATGCCCTCATTTGCTGATGCTTCAGTGGTACAGCCATACAGGGAGCTGAGCATGCACTCGAGATTGACATTACTCCGTACAGTACATATTTTACAGATAGAAGGTCTGAACTCTGAACACCTTAGAGTATGTGACAGGAGTACAGGTGCAAATTGTTCACAGTTAATTATTCTGCACGCTGTGCCTATCTGCACCATGGTATATGCCGGTTTTTGGGCAGCACAGCAGTGGCGGATCTATGTATAACCTGTGGGGCCATCTGGCCCCACAGGTTTTGATAAAACTATAGTAATTTTACTGTAGCATATATGACTTGGCCCCACAACTCTTACTAGCTGGCCCCACAGGTTTTGAGTCCTGGATCCGCCACTGCAGCACAGCCGAATACAACATGGTGAAAGTATGTTTCAAAGTAACTCATTACCGGGTCCGTAACTACGTACTGCCGTAAGAAGATATGGGAGGCTAGCGCCTGGATGCCCGGGCCCGTTCGTCCGCTTGATTCGCGCGCCACTCGCGCCAGCACCGTTTCGCGCACGCACGCGGGACTGTCCCACATCGCTCGGATGACTCGCCCCCTCCCACGGCTCAACCTCGCACGGGCGCTTCGGGCGCCAATCACCTCACCTTGTCCGACTCCTCTGCTGAGGAATCGTGCGAGCCTCTTCCACACCGGTGCCTCCTTCCCGCGTCAGTGCCCGCGGCTTGGCCTTACTGCCCTCGTCGCCACCAACGCCGACGGTCTGCACATACAACATGGAAGACGTGCTGCAACATACGACCGAAACAAATGAAACATTTGGAACAAACGTTTGCAATATACTCCCTCTGTCTCTAAATGTTTGTCTCTAGAAAACCGTGTTTCCCTTACAAACACGCTTCCCGGACCACATACATATAGGGACGGAGGGAGTATGTGTATAGCCACTGCAACATATGCAACATCCAGATAAAACACTTGCAACATACATCTAAAACAGATGAAACATTTTGAATAGACGCTTGCAACATACCTCTGAAACACTTGTAACATATGCAACATCCTGATATACTTTAGCAACATCCATATGAAACTCTTGCAACATACCTCTAAAACGTCTGAAACACCTGAAACATACATTTGCAATATACACTTTAAGCGCAACATACCTCTGAAACATCTTGCTGCTATTGTTGCTTCAGAATTTACCCATACAATAATTTACAGGGAAATGATATTCCGGTTGTCTTCTTGCGCACAAGAAATTACAGGCGGAAGTAGATTACTGATGAAATAAACAAAACTCCCAAACAGGGCCTTAGAGTATGTGACAGGAGTACAGGTGCAAATTGTTCACAGTTGATTATTCTACATGCTGTGCATATCTGCACCATGGTATGCCGGTTTTTTGGGCAGGACAGCCGAATACAACATGGTGAAAGTCTGTTTCAAAGTAACTCATTACCGGGTCCCTAACTACGTACTGCCATAAGAAGATCCGGAAGGCTAGCACCCGGACGTTCGGGCCCGCTCCGTTCGTCCGCTTAGATTCGCGCGCCACCCGTGCTGGCACCGTTACGCGTGCCGTCCGCGCTGGCACCGTTTTCGCGCACGCACGTGGGACCGTCCCACATCGCTCGGATGACTCGCCCCCTCCCTCGGCTCAATCCCCGCACGGACGCGTCGGGCGCCAATCACCTCCACTGCGTCGGACTCTTCTGTTGAGGAATCGTGCGAGCCTCTTCCACACCGGCACCGCGCAGCTTGCGCCTCTTTCCTGCGTCGGTGGCCGCGGCTTGGCCCTACCGCCCTCATCGACACCGACGCCGGCGGTATGCACATGCAACATGAAAGACGTGTTGCAACATATGACTGAAATAAATGAAACATTTGAAACAAACGCTTGCAATATATGTATAGTCACTGCAACATATGCAACATTCAGATAAAACACTTGCAACATACGTCTAAAACAGATGAAACATTTTGAATAGACGCTTGCAACGTACTCCCTCCGTTCCAAATTATAAGTCATTTTGACTTTTTTAGTTCATCTATTTTGCTATGTATTTAGACATGTTATTATATTTAGGTACATAGCAAAATGGATGTACCAAAAAAGTAAAAACGACTTATAATTTGGAACGGACGGAGTACCTCTGAAACACTTGCAACATATGCAACATCCTGATATACTTTAGCAACATCCATATGAAACTCTTGCAACATACTTCTAAAACATCTGAAACACTTGAAACATACATTTGCAACATTCTGAGGTCTCCTCTTTGTTTTGTTATTATTCAGAGGTACAGAAGCATTGGAGCTGAGCTCTTTGCGATTGATCTACCCTTTTCATTGCTTTAATAATTTTTTAACATAATAGATCCGTACAATACATATAGTCATGCTGGTGAGATGTCCCACTGTTCATTGTCGTGCGAAACTGGCACATGCCCTTATATCGTTGGAATGCTGTCCTTTATACCTTACCATTTCATTACAAGAAAACATAGCATGGTTATATATATATATATATATATATATATATATATATATATATATATATATATATATATATATATATATATATATATATATATATATATATATATATATATATATATATATATATATATATATATATATATATATATATATATATACTCCCAGCAAAAGAAGCATTGGATGATTATGCTCGTTGGCACTTTCAGTGCGTGCAATGCCGCGCATTAGGGACGAAATCAGTCGGAAACAATTGAAAAGGATAAAAAATGTTCTCAATTAGTTTTTTAAAATGGTTTTGAATTGCACACATTTTCCTTCAAAACGAAATGGAGTACTGCAATATTGCGAAGGACCAAATCAAATCATGGCAGAGGTATTTTCATTTACCGATTTTTTTTTGGGTTCTCAGTTTCTTCTTATTGTGACTTTATTATGTGGTTGGAAAAAAATCTGTGGTAAACAGGATTTTTTTCGTATAGAACTATAGATATATGCGTGGGTGGGTGTCATCATCGAATAAAGAGAAAAGCAACAGAACTATTGACATATGTATACATCATGGTGCTTTTACTTTACTAGCAGGGCCCATGCAAAGCAAGAGCGGTTTTTTTTTAACGGAGGGAGGAGGAGGAAAAAAGAAAAAAAGAATTTTGCTGAACAGTAATGGGTATGTTAACGTGCACTAACGGGCATTTGGGACAGCAAAAACCTGTTACTGTTTGCGAACGGTCACATACTGTTTATATTGGTAGAGTACTGTTCATAAAATTCATACTGTTTTACTATGCTGGTAACAGTGATATGTGAGGAGGGGTGGAGGTTGCCGGTTCTACGGCTTTAATAGATATTGTATAGATTTGTAGAAGACGTACTTTACATGGAGCGCATATGTATATAATATAAATGCCAATTGTTTTTTTTTGGTGGATAATTGGGCGCATGAGCAAGCATTTGAGGCACGTTGTGGACTTGTGGTAGTAAAAACTGAGCAGCGCATTTCCGCTCCTCTACTCTACGTACGCATGCATTGAGGTGAAGAATGTGATGGAATTCTCGGACCGACACAGGGCCGCGCGGCGGGGTTGGTGGGTTGGCTGGCGCGTCGCTGTTACGCGGGATCCTCTCGCTTCGGCTTTTGCTGCTGTCACCACTCATCAGCAAAGACGGTCAACAGCTATCAATCTATAGCACGGCATGGGGCTACGAGCACGAGGGCCAATCATGGAGCTCCAGCCGCAGAATGCAAGAGGATTTTCTTTTCTTTTCCTGGGGGCGGGCTGGTGTTAAACAAAAACCGCGGGTACGTGAGAGTGAGAGCGAAAGGAATGGAATCATGGAGGTAGCTAGACACGGCTTGGGGAGAGGGAAGCTCGGTGACGGAGGCCCACACAGGCACCGGCAGTGGAGATCGATGAATGAATGGGGGGTGCTTGCTTGGGGTTTGGATGCCATGTTCCACACATGCGCCAATGCATTTCGTTTCGTGGCATCGACGGCTCTGCCTGTCTCCCTGTCCTGTCCGTGGGGGGCCCTGTGGCGCCGTGGCGGTGCTGTGTACTGCTGGCAGGACCGACTAAAGGCGGCGAGGCGAGACGAGATGCCATGCTTGGAAGCTTCCCATATCCATCCTGGCAAGTGGGCTGTGGCACCAGAACCAACAACCCAACCCGACGCGCACGCCAACGCCCCATCTTTTCCTGCGCCGCGCCCCCCCGCATCCCCCGTTTCGCATGGGAGTGCGCACACCGCGGCGGGCGCCCGCCAACGGTCGGTTAATTAGCTAGCTCGACCTCGGCCGTCGCGCCAGCCAGCCGGCCAACCAGCCGCGGGCCGCGCCGCACGCACCGACGCCGCGGGAGGCCCGGAAGCGTGGCCACCACTGCACCATGCCCTCCTGCCGGCTGGCTGCCCGGCCACAAGCGATTCGGTTCAATAGTACGAGCACGAGCAGAGTAGTATGCAGAGTTTTATTCCTTCTGACCGCCGCACTTCTCCATGCGCATACAGTACGGCGTACGGAGTACTACATACTGTGTGTCCGTCACGTTCGTTTCTGCCTCTTCGAGGATGCATGCATGACGCATCGACCGGACGGAAGCTATTGCTACATACAGTAGAGTACTACTACTATATCCGACCCGTATCCAGTCCAATCCGATCCGATCCAATCAAATAATGGAGCCAAGGCATCCATCCATCTATCTACCCATCCGATCCGTCCGTCCATATATAATCCTGCATTATACACTACACTACACTACTGCTCCGGTGTCAGCAGCAGTGCAGCGAGGCATACAGTATGCTGCGGAAGATCATGTACGTTACGCGGTCCATCCGCTCACAGCTCACTCACCCTCACCCATCAGCAAACAGAACCAGGTGTGGGTGCAAGCCAATGTAGGCTCTCATCATATCTCTCTACGTATTACAGCCGGCAAAAACCACCAAAATCAAAAGACCTGTCCACACACATTACCCGTACATACATGCATGCGTTTAACCAGCAAATTAAACTCCACCATGCATGACTTGCCGCACATACACTATGTATGGTGCGCTTACTACTCAGGGCACCCGCAATGGTATAAGTCAGTTACTAGCTCTAAGCCAATCTTTTCAATAGTGCTAGCTCTTAGCAATGGCTCATAGTATGATTAGGTCCACATGACACTTTCACATGATTTTGAAATGTATGTATAAGCCTAGCTCTTAATCAAGAGCTAGCCTTTCTCTCTCTCTTCTATTAAAATATGAAGAAAAAAATGCCAAGAGCCAGCTTATGAGTCAGCCATTGCGGGTGCCCTTGCTACAACTGTAGTTGATGCCGTGCTTAACTACAAGGATGGTTTAGAGGGCAGGTCGAATGGGGGGCAAAAGAGACCGTGGAACCGGCTACGAGAGTGAAATGTGATACTGTGTACCACGGGCACGACACTTTGTCATTTTAAACGTGTGCGTGAGGCTGTGAGAGACACAGCGCTTTCCGTTAGTTGTTGCAAATGAGTTGTCAAGAGACGGCAAATTCTAATCCATGGAGTTGGCCTGCCACCTTTTCAAAATTTTGGCGTGAGAGGCAGGGACCAGAGGTTGACTGCTTGTCCGTGTTCTTCCTCGTCCAAGCTACTACTACTGCTGCCTGCTCACAAGCACATTGCCACAATGGTGGCAACCATATATGCTGTGGCCTGTGCCAATCTATGGTCCATCCATCCATCAACAGGAAGGGGCAGATGAAGCCATCGCATCGCATCGTGGGCGTGGGTAGGCTAAGCTGACGGGCAACATGTACTTGGCAACGGTCGGTGTGGATGCCGGATCTGGATGGAGGTGACATGTGTGATTGGACAGGTAGATTGCTTGAGGTGACGGCAGTGACTGGACAAGCGGCGGCGGCGGCGGCTCCCGGTGCGGTGAGCTTCCCCTGTTGGCTAGACGCGCAGTAACGACTGGAACGAAGCCGACAAGGCAGCGGCAGCAGACTAGCAGTAGCTGCATTGTTGATTGCCGTTGCGCATTGGCTTGTGGTGGACACGGTCGACCACTCGACCTGACCGAATGATGATTGACAGTTAGTTAGTTACCCGCTTTTCAGACCGAGACACCGCCGACCGCTCCGGCTCAGCTAGCTCCTTCTGGACCGTCCAGCTGTATGTACTCTACTCCATGTATTATGTAATGCAAGTAGTATGTAAAAGGACGTGGGAGCTAGCTTCTCTGGTCCAGGCTGTTGTTGGTTCGTGCTAGTAGCGCTCGTGGTCGTGCCTAGCTGCAGGGATGCAGTCGGGACACTGTTGGTGCTACTATATATGTATGACGGCCGATGGGGCGCGGCCACCTCGCCAGCGCCTAGAGCACGCGTCTCGGGCGCCTATCGCTACTCGTCTATTCCAGCCGCTATCGAATGGAGATATGTTGGCGATGGACGTGCACGGAGCAACGGCGGCGGTGCGGCGTCACATCCATCCGTTCGTCCGTCCGTTCCGTTCCGTCCGGTTTACCGCAACCGACCGTTGGGGCTGCAGCGTGCAGGGCGGGGCGGGCCAAGGCAGAGGCAGCAAGGCCGCTGGCCGCGTGCGTGCGTGACCGCGACGCCGCCGGGAACATTCTGGCGACAGCCCACAAGGCCAGAACGCCGCGGGCGACCGAGCTGATAGGCCCGGCCGGCAGCAGAGGCACACGGGGGGGCAGGGCGCACCGCGAGGGGAAGCGCCTGCGGGCGGCAGCATGCAAAGTTGCCTCGATCTGGTGGGTTCGGGCTGGGTCTGTGAACCCGAGATGGATGGTGGGGGCCGTCGATCGGCTGCCGTGCACGCTAGGAAACGTCGTCGTCGCCGCGGACAGATCACACAGATCGATGGTGGGACGGATCCCGTCCGCCCTTGGTCGCCTGACGCCCAGAGACGCCTGGCATGGCATGGCATGGTATGGTATGGTAGGAGCAGGAGCAGGACCGTGGTGTATTGTGCGCCGTCCAGTGCGCGTGCGTGCGTCCACGCAGCCCAGACCGTGACCTGAACCTGGCCCGACCTAACCGAACCCCCCACTTCCACTCCAGACAATCCAGTGCCTTCTCTGCCACCACCACCACTACCGGCCGCCGGGTACTATATACCGCAGAGCGAGCACGGCTGCTCTGCCTCTGCGGCGCCATGGACACGTGGATGTGGACAGCTGAGAACACGTGATGTGATGCAGTGCAACACATGGTTAGGCTCGGTATCTCCATGCGTATAATTATTAATCATGCAAAACATGCATACACGTACACGTACGCGCCTCTAGCTCTCTCCTGGCTCCGGCCGACAATCGTCGTGCGCTAATCGTTAGCCGCTAGGCGCTAGCCAGAGTAAACAAGCTAAGGCCTTGCACGTTTTGACTCCCAAGGAATTGAGAGAGAATCGAAAAGTAATTTAATAACGAAATGAAAATTACTTTTTAACATGTTGGTTTCGGTTCATAGGATCCAAACACGCTCTAATAGGTTTTTATTAGCCAAACTATTAGCTGAGCTTCGTTTGAATTCTCCAGCTAATAGTTAGGCCAACCTCAATGGGGGGGTTCATAGAGTTTTATGGGCATTAAATACGCTGACATGGCACTGTATTGACGAAGAGAGAGGTGATAAAAGTTTCATGGGAGTAGAGAGAGTTTCATGGGGATGAAACTCTTCTGCACTGTTTCCAAAAAGTTGCTGTGTTGGAAACTGAGCCATGAAACCCCCACTGAGACCGACCTTAGCAGTAGCTAGGTAGGTAAATAAGAGTACCATTTAAAGATGCCTATAATTTAATTCATTTTAATGGTGGCTTATATGGGATCCAAACGTACGCTTACAATAATAAACTACGTGCCGGTTGGTGTCAGTGGTCGATCGACATGCACTGACGCTGCACGTACATTATCCAAGCCACATTTCATGCGTGCACGCACTTCATTATCCTCCTGATATGGTGGCCGGCGTTTATGCCTCTAGTTTATAGGCGGCCGGTGGTACGTACGTACGATCCACACTCAGTACGTACTCTGCTAGAGAAGGAGAATCAACGCAAATTTGGTACGTAGAAATGTATATACTAATTTATTTATGGTAGTTTGCTGCTTGCTGGTGGCATTTGGTGTGCATGCATTCATTCTACTCGTACTACACTGCCCGTCGACCATCAATGCAACAAGGCTTCCGAAACAAGCAAAGCATCATCGTAGCATCATCAGTGACAGTTTGGATAGTTTTCTTCCTTGTTGCTACTTGTTGCACCGCCACCCGACCACCCCCGACCCGGCGGCCCAGAAAAGCCGGGAGAGTCGGACGGAGAGAGAGCTGAGAGCCATTAAAGGCATGCATGCAAGACAAGCCAAAGTGTCAGGGCACCAAGGATAGATAGATTCAGAGCAGGAATGTCGCCCTCTCATCCCTCTTTCGTGTCATGCATGCACTTGTCCGTCCGTCCGTGCGTCTTTTTTCTTTTTTTTTTCTTTTTTTTCAAAAGATTCTCTTAAATATGTCCCTGACCGAAAGATTTTAAAAAATAAACTCTGATCTTGGCGCCACAGTCACCGGCGCCAAGATATAAGGGCATAACGCCATTATCACTGGCGTCATGGCCCTGTTGGTGTGGCACTTACGTGGAAGGGATCTTGGCGCCATAGATCTTGGTGTCAAGTCTTGGCGCCAGATCTATGGCGCCAAGACCCCACCCTTTAACCCCCACTCTTCCTTTCCGAGTTCTCATTTTCTTTTTCCTCCTCTTCGGGTTTTTCCTCTCTACACTTTGGCCAACCTCTTTAATCGACCTGTTGGACCGTGAAAAGTTAGATTTTATCCGTCGATCTTCGAGAGCCAGGTATCCTCTTCAATCGACTTGTATATTTCGAATCGATTTGGTGAAATAAAGTTATATTCTTAACCTATGAAACTTCACATGTTATTGGTTCATGCACTTTTTAAAATTCGTATGTATTGTACAACTGTAGGATGCCTAGGCGTGGAAAAGCTAGAAAACAAAGGTATACGTCGATCTTTTTCATCAAATATTAAACCCTAGGTTTTAGGGTTTATTGTTATTTGTTTTCTTATATTAGAACGAAATTTGTTGAATTGTAGTTATGGACGGATGACCGAAAGTCCCTACATCCCAAAGCCGCTCCCTAGCGGTGTGCCAATACGCATGTGCTTCTGTGGCGATCCTTGCAAGGTAGACATTTCTGAAGATGATGCAACGTATAAGCAGAGATATTGGATGTGTTCCAATTTTGTATGGGAGCCTACAGAGCGTCAGCGCCGCAGTACATTTATTGTGAGAAATTGTATTTGTTTATTAATTAATTTGTGTCATATGAAGTTTTGCATATTAATTGGATTTGTAACAATTGCATTTGCTGCAGACCCCTCTACCGCTGTGTGATTTTGAGCAGTGGATCGACACTGAGATCAAGGAGGCTGACATACGGCTTCTACAAGGCCTAAAGGAGTGGGATGCGGTGCGTCTGGAGATATTAGAGAAGAGACGCAGAGAGGAGGCATCAGCAAAGGAACACAATGAAGAGGAGAAAAGGAGGCGTGTTGCTGCGTGTAGGGAGGAGAGAGAGAAGAAGCTTGAGCGCGTGCGCCGAGCGAAGGCAGCAATGGAGGAGAATCCGGATGCCCAGAAAAAGAGAAAGTGGCCTCGTTGTACTCAGTAGTTGGCTAGTTGTATGGTTTAATCATAGACAATGTGGTCGATGTAGTATGCAATGTGTTTAATCTAATGTACTTTAGGTAAATCATGTACCTAGGGCATGTTCTGTGTTATTTAGTTCATCGTCATGTACTTCATATGCACTTTAAGTTTTTGGACCATGCATAGTATTGTCATATATTAGGTTTAATGTTATTGAGTTACTAAAACTAGTTCTCGAGGTGCACATAAAACATAAGAAAGCAGTGGATTTCACAATTCAACACGCATAACATAGAACATGGCATGTCACAACATGTACCAAACTAGGGCACATATGTCCTGGACTAAATCTAACATGCCTTAAGTAATTAGAGCGAACAACAAGCACATTACATGGCATGTGTACACGATAGATTTATTTTATCTAGTAGTGCGGCTATTGACGATGGTTATCTACCATAATAAAGGGTTAAAATAAATATATAAAGGGCTAATAAATGATCACCAACATAGGTTTAGGGTGTCAACTAACAAAATTCCACAAGTTTTGGTGAATCTATCACTACTACAAAACATAGATATGGTAACACAACATTGTAACACATACATCAATGTGATACAAAGAAGTTTCGTAGTAACACAAAATTATGTATTATAGATGTGGGTTGTAACACAAAGCACTTGTTTAATAAAAATGTGTTACAGACAATGATCATAGTAACACAAAATTTAGTGTTACAGGTAAAGCGTTGCAAAGATGGTACTATATTGTAACACATGAATGGAACATGTAAAATGTGTGACAAATATGTATCCTATAGTAACACAAAATAATGTTACGACTAAAGTGTTACAAAGAAACATATGTATGTGGAGCTTCTGAGTCATGGGCGGCAAAGGATATCACAAACTGGTTGTCATTTTTGCTCATAGACAGTCACAACGTGGTCACCAGATTTGTTAGTTTTTAGCAAAGGACATCAGATGGTATTTTGATGTTTGTGGTGTAGTGAAAGGAATAACGAGTAGGTGACTGAAGGTCATGTAAATGCTGGAGCCCATCAATCAAGCAGTTAGTTGACCAGAGTTCATGACAATGTAAAGGGATTGTGATCACAAAAGGAACAAGTACGCCAAGGAAGAAAAACTAAAGAATATAAGAATTATATAACATTAAATGGGAGAATAGTAGAATTGCTAAGTTTATGATGTTGCTGGGCGGACCTTCTACTGGCCTTGACTATACAATTATATAGGATGATCTAAAATTTGATCTTTTCAGTCGATAAAAAAGGTGATCAGATTACAACTCATTTTCACGTGATTTCGCTTTATATACACAAGCTCTGAGTGAATGGTTCCTGGTCCTAAGTCGAACAGAAAAGCTGTTAAAAAACAAGTTCCCAAAGCTTCTTTTGGGCTATGAAAAACAATAAACAAGCTTGAGTTTTTATCTTGGCCATACTCTCGTCTGCAACACTGCTTGCCTAATGGCAATCGTACCTAAAATTTTAAATCAAAGATGTTATCCAACACATGCTTTTCTGATCCATCAGATCAACACATGAAACCTGGTTATTAAAAACTGTATATATAGGGAAATTATATATGCAAGCAGATGAAATCATTTGTTTTGAAATGCCTAAAAAAAGGCCACAAAGGTGTTTTAGTACAACCTAACAACAATATTTGAGAATTTCAAAAATGCCTAAACAAAATAATGAGATGATTTGGAAAAATGCCTTCACAAATAATGCCGCCTCATGGTGCTTTTGAGGTGATATACAGAATTGCACAAACCATAATTTAAATTCACAATCATAAGGATTGATATGGGTTCACAAACTGTTTTGACGATACAAAACACCCATGTATGCTCTCAAACATTGAGACCATGCACCCATCATGCTTTAGTGCAGGCTAGCGATATGCCACTTAACATTAATGACCTGCAATGCCAGAAAAAGATAAATATTGTAAGAATTTTGCTATATATATTTGGGCTGTTGTGCATGAGAATTAAAATTTATCTCGTGTTGTAGCAAAAATGTCCAATTTATCATTACTAGGATTTCAGCAACTAGCATTTGACCCATATAAATCATGTAGCCTATTGTGTGCCCGTGAGGATCTATGTACCAAAATCTTAAACGATATCTAGTAGTCAGTTATGTAAATCTATAAAAGCGGAACTCAGTAGTTGACTAATAGAAAATGTATCAAACATTTATAGTGTTAAAAAAGCATAAAATTAGTCAACAGTGATGAGGTGAGCCACTAAAGCTAAATAGTCAACACTTTAAAAAGAATCAAAACATACCTTCCACAAATGTTCAAAAACATCCAATGCTCAAACCATTCAAATGCTCGGATGTCGGTAGCTCTGTGATTGGAGCTTCAAATTAAAAGGATGACAAATCCTTTGTGTTCATGAAGCTCTTGCGGTTCATATACATGGAAAAAATGGTTGAATATTAAAATTATATTAGTTCCTTCCATGGATGAATAATTATCACGCTGAAGTAATGACTAACAAATTTAGTATAAAACATATAAAGTAGGGATTTTTTTCAAGGCACCAACTTGCACCACAAAGAATCCGCAGTCTACAAGTCCACAAGTCCTAAAACACCTGACTAAGAGCATCTCCATGGGTCCTAAAAACAGTAAGTAAAGATTAGAAGTTAAGACAAGGAGTTGAGCGTTTTTTTTTCAATCTTACCTAGAAACAAGATTGAGAGTGTGTTTAGAAAACTCTTGGAGATGCTGTAACATCATAGCCATACTTTTGCATAGTGTTCAGTATGTGTAGGGATTGTTTATTTGCCTTGTGTATAGGGAATCTATAAAAAAAAATACAGAGATATACGGCCGACCGTCGGTACTGCTGCGCTGTTTATATCAGATCGAGAATTCTGCATTTATTTTTCAGATTTGTGTATGCAGTAGAATGCAATAGCATCTGAAACATGAATATGGTAGCATAATTTCAAAGATTCAAATTCGCTTCCCTATATCATTCAGCCGTAGTAAGAACAAGAGGAAGAAATATATAAATCTGCATTTAGATTGTTGATACTCACGGGATATGAGTGCAGAACAGGAGAGACTGCACGTGCTCTGGCCGATCTGCTAGGCTGCGTTCGGCCGTTGTCTACGGAGGACAGAGGAGCAGCGACAAGGCGTGGTTGCAGCGCCGCAAGTTTCTTGCAATCATCTGCAGGTTAGCGTTGCCCTTACAATCCCCTGTACATCACCGAAGAAATTTATGGATCGAAGGATTACAGAAATCCAGAATAATGGAAGGGGATATAAATTTGGTATGTAGACTCGAAGACCTCCTATGCCGCACAACCATCAATCGAATGATTAAGGAGAAATGGGCAGTTGGAATTTGACGAGGAAAAGCAGGGAGGCAGAGCGATTTGTGTAATCTTCTGGTAGGGCGGCGATTTGGGATAATGGTGGGTTGGACTTGTCACATGGCGGCAAGGGAAAAACTTCAGATACCGCCTCCCGCCAATATCTCCCGCTTTGCTGGCCAGTAGGCAGACACATATTTGCAGGGGCAAAACTTCACGCGGCAACATGTATATAAATAAATAAAAGGATATTTGGAAGCGCATGCTAATAACAAACTTTTATTACCTTATTTGTTATATTGAGAATCACTTAAAACAATACATACATGATAGTTAGTTAGTCACGCTCTTTAAATTAAATGCAATGCCGCCTCCTTTTATTCTTCAGATTTTACACGTATTTATATTTTAATTGTTTTTGGATGACAAAAATATTTTTTGTGAAATCTGGAATAAACTATATTCTATAGGCAAAGGGATGAGTTTGGCAAAATTTGTCTAGATTTCTGAAATATGTCTTTTTTATTGGATACAATTATTTTCTTTACCGAACAAATTTTTAAACTAAATTCATCTGTCTACAAAAGTCATTTTTTAGAGATAATTTATCCTTTTATCTCCAAATTACTATAGAACAATTGTAATTATATCTAAAATTGGTTACTAACTTCTAGAAACTTGGATGGCAACATGTTTTTGGTGTATGATAAGTTTCAATAATTTTAACAAAATTGTACTAGAAATTATTCACAAATGGACATATCTAAGAGTATAATCGTAATGATATATCTAAATTTGGTTACAAAATTCTTGAAATTTGCATGATAATATGTTTTTGGAGTATGGTCATTTCATAAAAGTTTCAGATGATTTTAACAGAGTTATGCTATACCTTGTTCACAAATGGATAGATCTCTTATAACTATATGTATCCACCTGTGAAGAATGTATAGTCCCACTCTATTAAAATTGTTTGAAATCTTTATGGAATTCTTATGAACCCAAAATGTGTTGTTGTTGTTGTTGTTGTTGTTGTTGTTGTTGTCATTTTCTAGAATATATTGACCAAATTTAAATATTGTTGCAAATATCATGTGGAAATACCATAGGATAATTGTAATAATATCTAAATTTGGTTAGTAAATTTTACAAACTTGCATGAGAACTTGTTTTTGGTGTATATATTTCCATAAAAAATTCAAATGATTTTAACAAATCAGCACTATACATCCCTTACAATTGGGTACATCTCTCACATAGCTATAGGAAGCTATATCACATATGCATCTATTTGTGAACAATGTATAGTCTCAATTTATTAAAATGATTTGAAACATTTAGGGAATGCTTATGGGCTTGTAATATGTTGCCATGTCAATTTGTAGAATTTCACGGTCAAATTAAGATATTATTATAATTATTTTTTGTAATTACCATAGAATAATTATAATAATATCTAAACTTCATTAGTAAATTCTGCAACTGGCATGAAAACACATTTTAAGTGTATAATATTTCCATGAAATTTTCAAATGATTTTAACAAAGTGGTATTATACATGGTTCACAAATGGATACATCTCTCACATAGTTATAAGAACGTGAGATATCAATTTGTGAACAATGTGTTGTCTCACTTTAATAAAATGATCTGAACTTTTTATGAAATGCTTATGGTCCCAAAATATATTTCTGTGACATTTTATAGAATTATCTGACAAAATTTAGATATTATTATGATTATTGGTAGAATAACCATAGAACAATAATTATAATAATATCTAAATTTGGATAGAAAATTTTACAAACTTGTATGACAATATAAATGCATAGTGTTACACATTTCTATTGTGGGCCCTTATTTTTGGGCAATATCTGGCAAACTATTAAACATAACTTTTTTGTGAAGAAACATATTTTTGTTATTTTAACTATTTAGCATTTTCTGTCATGCAGCCTTTTCCATAGATTTGGCACATAATGGAGGGCACTAAAGTTTGAGGAGAATTATTTTTAATGACTATGCATGCTAGTAATGCATTTGCCTCATTTGACCTTTATTTTAGTTTTTCTATAGTAAATTTGATAATTATGACACTTAGGCCTTCTTTAGTTTTTTTAATTACTTGCTTGCCTATATATCTTTAAAAGAATTTGTGTAACCACCTCTTGGGAGTATATCGCATAAACCATCAGTGCCTGAAAATGATTAGGTATATAATAATATGAAAATATAACAAATTATCAATTTGTACTCAGGGACCAAAATAGTTCCCGCTACTCAAGGTGCCGTGGAACTTTTACCTCGAAAATATAATATAATTAATTTGGATATAAATACTCCTATATTTGGATAAAATGGATCAAACCATAACTACTCCAGTCTCCTACAAATCAGGAGATCACAACTCACGGGCTTATACTAAATCTCCCAAATTCCCACAAAGTTCCCTCCCAAAATCCCATCTCCAATTGTTTACCAGAAAAGAAGTGCAGTTCCCTATCTTGCGCAGATCCAATTGACCAGAAAAAATTCGTTGAAGATCTTTCTCAACGAATTTTTGACGGGATTGGTTTAGTACCATCGCTCCTCCTGCTCCTGCGGCCCTGCCCCCAACATCTCTTGAAGATCCTTCTCACCTTCGGTAAGTATCAGCTCTCGCCCCCTCCGATCTGATCCACGATCGTCGTGCTTGTCTACCTATACTACTACTCTTGATCTGTGCTACACGTTCTGCGTGTGCCTTCTCCAGTTCGCAGGAGAGGAGAAAGTTCTGCCCTAGACCAACACCATCATCACCATGGAAATACCATCTCGTGCCCTTCACCTCGTTAAAATTCACTTCAACCGTTATTTAGGTCACCATCTTAATAGATGCTTTATTGCCTGGATCATCTCTAGATATGAAATTCAGTGGGAAATTTTGGGTCCTCTGGCCATGGAAATTATTTGAATGTGTGAATTGGACATCCAGCATGTGCCATTTAATTTGGATGCCGTAGGTCCGGACTTGAGATGTATGATCCATTTATTTAAGACCTAATATAAGGCAAGATAAATTTGAATTTTGATTTGTTGCTCTCCGGTGACTTTCCCTTCGCCACACTGGCCGGGCTAGGCAGGCCCACTGAGCCACCGACCATTGATAGCTGTCACGTCCTGGCCGGGCAAGCCGCCGTGACGTCCCTGGCTGGTCGGGCCGTGGCCACTGCTGCGCTGCCGCGTGGCCCTGGTCAATGGTAGCCACGCTATGCCATGGCCGTTGGCCGCGCCGGGCAGCAGCACCCTTGCCGCGGGCCTGATTCAGCGTTCCCCTATCTATTTTTTTATATGATCAGAAGGTTTCCTGTACTGCCTTTTTATTATCTTAACTAATGATTTTCTTATTATTTGTCATCTAAATAAATATCTAAGAATCATACAAGATAATGTCATCTCACTCTATAATCTTCATTAAAAAATTGTATCTTTCGTGTGGTTATACAAATTACAATTGTAACATATGTATTCAGCTAATATGGACCTCCTCATACATTTGAATGGATGATGTCCATCTACTCAGGCAGTATAAGTGCTTCCATCTGTGTGGTGCATAAAAGCTAGCAGTGTTTTCCACCCTGGTCACTATGGACATCAGGTCAAGCCTATTCCTGCAGACAAGCCTACAAGACCAAGGCGCCCTTTTTTAGCGCCCTGGCAAGAACTCCCTCTACTAGGCCAAGGTGCTTTAGGTATCACACATATTCCTCCTACTTTGATTTGTTTGTTTGATCTGTGCTCTGCACCTAGACATCCATGTATTTTGCTACTGTTTCAATAAATTGAATTACTTCAAAGTGAAATTTCAGTATGTCATTTGCTTACTATGAATTGCTCACTTATTAAAGAGTACTTCAGTCATGTATCCGATCTTTCAGATGTGTTTCATGCAGTTAGGTGTTTGCTGAAATGCCAAAGTAAATTAATATGGAAGATTTGAAACAACAAATTTGGATTGTGCATGATTCACTATGGCGAAACCCATAGGAGCTATACTCTCTTTCAAGTTTGTTGGTTTTTTTCTAACATACAATATAGATATATTTATCATGTGACATCTTCATGTGTTAGTTCCCTTCTAGCAATTATGCTTTCTTTTATGGGTTGAAAAAAGGGGCTCATGACACATCTTGGATTGCTTTTCTTCCATTTAAGCTACTACATAATTGTTTGCTTTCTTCTCTGTTACCTTTTTCTTTCTTTTGTTTAATCGCTTTAATTTGTTCTCTGTTAAAGCAACCATTGATGATGACCTCCTTCCATTTTGCTATTATATGGTTGTAGCTGCTACTAATTTTCTAATGCTAAGTACATCAATCTGTGCAAATAGAAAATTAAATGCAAGGCATGTTTAACTCACAACATTCTATATTAGATTTTTTGGTACTTAGTTTGTGCCATGCCTTTCTTTTTCAATTTCATTTCGTGATTGCACAATATAAGGAAGTCTCAAATTCATTACCATCTTACTAATTACAACTCATACCCATGTGTACTTGTTTCTAAATTGTCCTTTTGAGCTCAAATACAATTCCCCATTGTTAACTTAACTTCTAATGTTAACCGAAGTATTTTCCAGAACAACAATGTTAACGGGTCAATAAGTTAAATTTCTACATGTCAACTGAGTCTTGCTAAAATATTTTTATAGCCTAGAGACTTAATGTTGGCTGCACCTTAGTAACATACTGTTGAAATTTGCTGATGCATGTGTCATTGTGTATTTTTTTCTTGAGCAGGAAGATAAAGTTTAAGTGGAGCCTCAGAGCCATGGCGTGGTCAAGGAGAAATTGTCCAATGTCAAACAAGCAATTCCCAAGGCTACATAAGATAGATTACTTTTGTCATTGCAATGATAATTACAAACTTCATAGTTCTAGTTTGGAGATACAAATAAAAGTCTTGTAGTACGACTTAGTCACATTACATTATGAGTGCAAATACTATTTCAGAGGATAATGTTTTAATTTGTTATATGTGATTATGAATTTCGATTTTGGTATATATAATTCTTTTGCAAAGAATATTTTATTAACCAGATATTGAATGCAAAAGGTGTTGCCACAATATCTTGCTATTGCGATAAATCTAAATGCAACAGTTATAATTCATTGTCATAATCTATTGCTACAATGCTCTTGCGTTGGATTATCTTATTTCCACGTACATTGAGTGTTGTTATAAGATATGGTTACAACCACAATATTTCGTTGCGACAATATTTCTTGCCACAACACAATTTTCGTAGCAATATTACCTATTGCAATACACTATTATTCATGGCAATTGCGGTTATAGCCACAAAATGGTTTTCGTGGCAAGAAATCATATATATTGCAATGGAACAAACTACGTGGCAATTGGTTCTATTCATTGTAACACTAGACAAAGTGTTACTGGAGCTCAAAAAGTGTTACAAACTGTAGACCCTACCATAATATGGAAGTGTTACTACAGCTAAAAAAAGTGTTACAACGGATAACCATGGTAACACTAGACAAATGTTCCAGTATATATATAAATGTGTTCCAATAGATGGCCCTATAGTAACATGGCCAATTGGAACACATAAAAAAAATATGTTACTAAGAGGGCTAGTAACACTTTCTCGAGCCTATAGTAACACAATTTGATGTTACTATATCCCTTCCCTGTAGTAGTGTATATTTTATAGGGGGTTATCAGAATAATTCAGGAATTGATATCTTCCACGAGAAGGAACATACGTCAATCGGCCTAATCTCCACGTCATGAATACGCAAGAGGCTTTTAGAGGACACCGGAGGACTTCACGAGGAGAGCCACCACGAGGCGCCGCCAGGTGAGGCCGACCGGCCCCTGGCCGTCGCCCCTCGGCTCCTTCCTTTACAAGCTACTTCAACCACCTCCAAGGATGCATCCTAACCCTACGTGAAGGTCGGTTTGATCCAAGGGCCACAGTTTCATGCTCTGGGCTATATAAACGAGGCCCCAAATCCCCCTTCAAAGGTGAATTCATTCGATCAATCATCAACTAGAAAGCAGAAGACCAACTAGCAACTCTCATCTCCTTAGAGCTCCATCAGATCTAAGCAAAGCTAGATTAGAATTAGAAGTAGAGGAGTTAAGCAGTCTTGGGCTCCAGATCTAGTCAAGAGGAGCTTGGTAAATCCAGTTCTTCTCTCTTGTATCAACATTGTTCTTCAGATATTCATCTAGTTCATCAGTTCTTCTAGTTCTTGATCTAGTTCATGTTCTAGTTCTTTATGTTCTAATTGTTTATGTTCTAGTTCGTAATTGTTATAGTTCATCATTGTCTAGTTCTAGTTCATTGTTCTTGATCATTATTCTTGATACATTAGATATGATTTTGTTCTTAATCTATATTATATCCTTGATTATTATGAGATTAGTCTGTTTTAATTATATATTTGGCATAGATAGTTTATCATTATGTTTATACACATATTTACAAAGCACTCATCTTATTGAGTCATGGGTGGGTGGTCAACATTGTGTAAGTTTGGTACTTATACACTATTTACCTGCAAATGCACTCTGTACTCTGGGCCGTGTGGTAGATCGCAGGTGTGACATTCCTGTTGAGTCCTTTGTAGTCCACTCTCAAAGTGTAGAACTTAGTAGAATGCGGTCTCATTACTTAGTTGTTACTCTGTTTCTTAGCTTCGTAATGGAGATGTTCCTTTTTTATGGATATGAGATAACCTAGCCAATGATTGTCTGATATAATTGCACTAATCAATGTAGATTATGACTAATAGTTAATGGATCATTTAAGAGTTATTCTCTTACTTTATATTCTGATCAATGACTTGTCATAGTAGTACTGCTCTAAGGAATATCATCTGAATGGTCTGATTATCATATATTTTATCTCTTTTTATTTGATTGATTTCTGTTTGAGAGTAAAGGATAGTGATTTCGAATATTCATATCACATGTGTAGAGTAGCCTTTAATTAATATGTGCCCCTCTGTTTGTTCTCCTTTGGTTAAATATAAATAACGATACCTAAGATAAACTTAGGTGAAATGCTGCAACGGGTGTATTTATCTATGGGCTTGCGGATATATACTTTAATATCTTTATATAGTTAAGTGGCATGAGTACAATACAACCACACTCTTGGTGTCATATTGGGGATGACAACCTAACGCGAGTGATGCTAAGAAGTGTCAACAGCGGCCACATAGCAAATTGTGTTGTCCCTTCTCCACAGTACCCTCCCATTATTGATGGTGGAGGTGGCGGGGGTGGTGGCGGAGGCCCGTTGTTCTTGTGGTTAGGGCAGGTGCAATATGGATCATGGCATAGTCCGTCATGTGAAACAGCACCACTATTGGTATCGTCGGCTTCGTCGTTCTTATAACCGCTGCTAACTTCCCTTTCTAGTTCGAAGATACGGTCTTGCAACTAGTAGATGTACTGTGCGTGCGGATAGATTGGTCTAGGATCGA
Organism: Saccharum hybrid cultivar R570; assembly: GCA_038087645.1. Taxonomy (NCBI): domain Eukaryota; kingdom Viridiplantae; phylum Streptophyta; class Magnoliopsida; order Poales; family Poaceae; genus Saccharum; species Saccharum hybrid cultivar. Next base: position 1,708,140 of record JAQSUU010000613.1, on the reverse strand, counting down.
CCCACCTAGTGAAGCCACAGTTTTCTTTGGACTCTGAACACTGCATTTCAAAGATTTTAGTGAACATGCAGTTAGTTTGGCCTATGAGATGCAAAATAATGGAGAAAAAATTTGAGTAAAGAATTTTAAAACCAATTACCTCTGCTCGCGGACATTTGAAGAAACGATGACCTCCATTCAAACCCTCCATGAACATCTGCACTAAGCAGTCCTCACCATGCCTATATTTTTAGCCAGTCTTCTTTCCGGTTATCGTATCCTCAGAGTGTACACTCTTTGGTGAAATCCCTCTTGGTCTTGACAGGAAAATGATACACTGGTTCATCAAAGTCTTCCAGACCCAGGACCCCTCCCACAGAATGGGAGTTCCCTTAGTCCCCCCTTTCCCTTCCCTCTAGATGACCCTCCAGACATTACTACTCGTAGGTAACCAACTTCTGGTTTCAAGTGACTTGTATTGTATGGAGAAAGGTGTATATATAGGCAGTAGTGGAGGGGAAAGCCATTATATTGTGGCTTCAATGCTTCTGAAAAGCCTAGATGCCATCCCTGAAAAGCCTATTTGAAAAACTGAAAAGCCTATTTGAAAACTCATCTGTAAAGGCTAGATTCCTTGATCAATCAATTCATCTGTAAAAGACGATGTACGATAGGATAGTAACATGATAAATCACTGAAAAGGCTACATGCTATCGGTGTACTGCACGACTTGACATGTGGCAGAAAATTTTAGCAGAGTTTTCCCTGAATTTGATTCAATCGAAACACAAATATCACATTAACATATGTCATCAACAAATATATATGACATTCACCTAAAATAATATATATGAGCAGCCTCAAAGCGTATACAGTACATATGCCATAAACTCCATAGTAGCTCATACAGTATATAATAATAGGATATAACAGTCCATAATAATAGTCCATATAGTCCACAATAATATATAATAAAGGTCCACAAGTCCATCAGAGTCCATAATAATAGTCCATACAGTCCCTCACTGTCTCCTAGACCTACCCTTGCCCTTGTGTCCAAGAGCGTAGGTGCCTGAAGTGTAAGGGTCAGGTGGTCGACGTCGCCTGGTACCGACCTGCTGCGTAGGCTGAGTCCAGGGAGCATCGTCTAGCTGAGACGGTCCAAGCTCCTCGTGCCCCTGGTCCACATCCTCATGGTCATCGTCGTTGTCCTCATCATCGTCCTCGGTGCAAATGCCTCGCGACCCTATAGGTGGGTGGCTAGATGAACCTACGCCACCTCTGGGTGCAGAAGGCACGTGCACGTCCTGCGTCGTGGCTGTCCTGCAACCACAACGTGCAGCGGTACGATGTAGCCGACATGCCAGTCTCTAGTGCTCAAAATCATGTCAATTGAATGTATTGAACGTGTTAGTAATCTACTATTTGCATATTTATAGAATCTTACGTCAAGGAAGCTACGTGTGTCGTCATCCCTCACCCTCGGACGAAAGTGTTCTATTTCTTCGATCGACATCCTGAGGGAGTTGCCCTACAACAAAGTTCAACGTTATAATTCATTGTTACGCAAATTGATATATAAAAGTAGAGGAAATGACATACCACTCTATCCAAGATCGGTCCTGCTCCCACCTGGCGACCTACACGAGTAGAGTGGTCGTACGCCGTGTCCTTATCCTCGAATGACTCAATGTCAGCGTAGTCATCGTGTGTCCACTGTAGCTTAAGCCTCGGACGAGTCGCTTGGTGGTACCAAGCTTGGTACCGCCTGTACTCTCTGTTTGTGTGTAGCTCATCGTTGTTGTCCACATTTTCGTCGAACATCTCTCACTCATCGATGTAGTCTCGGTGGTGCCAGGCCCAATCAAAGATCTTCCTATTTTTCTTACGATCGAGCCTGCAAAACACGTACACAAGTTAGTGAACATCGTGTGACTATAACATGCATGTATGACAAAGTTAAAAATTTCGGCAGAGTTTCCTCTGTTTGTTGAAGCAAACCACACATATATGCATTCCATAGACATACAAACATACCAACAATTATGTCATCCATCTTATTCGACATTTATCATGTGGTAATAATATAAGTGCAACTTCAGGAAAAAGGTCCAATTACAAAGAAGAGAACACTTACTTGTGCAAGTCAACACCGGTCGACACTGGAGACGGTGGCCAAAGTTGCCTTGCTCCAAACTGGCGTGCAACTCTATGTGGAAGGTGGTACTCGACAGCATAGAAGCAGATAAGAGGGCACCTCACCCTGTAGAGCTTGCTGTCGCTGTCACACACGTTGCTCACCAGAAAAGGAAGTGCACCCTCATCCGCGTACGGCTCCCAAGTCACCTGCAACATGTCCAAACAAGAAGTTAGATAGCATAATTAATAATTTCTTTGACCTACCATGTATAATAATTTATACTTACACTAGAGGCCATGAGCCTATCTAGCTTGTCCGTGTACTCTTTGTACGCCCGCTCCATCCTCACGTGAGGAACTGTCACCTGGTCCCATAGGTACGCCCACGTCGGCTGTAGACGTGTGTTCTGCACTGGGAACCAGTCGCGAGGAGCCTACACCACGGGATGAGCAACTGGAAGCCATGACCACATCCACAGCTGGAGTAGATACACACACCCACCAAGTGAGGTTGACTGTGAAGACCGCTGACACGCCTCGCAAAGCTGACGGTAAAGGAAAGCCAACACTGCAGAGCCCCAGCTGTAGTGACCCGCCTGGTCCCAGTCTGTCAGGCAGTGGATCTACATCCACGACATAGTGTCTCTCGTTCCGTCGGGGAAGAGAACATAGCCGAACAAGTGTAGGATCCATGCCCTGCAGCAGTACTAAACTGTCTGGTCGTCTGCCCCTGGAGGACACTGTGCGAACTCAGCCCGGAGCCAGGAGAGAAGAACACCAAAAGTGCGCTCTCCTTGCTCACCCACCTCACGTCCAAGGAAGGCCTCCACCCGAGCTCTCCAACCCTCTGACCTACACTGCCTTGTCACTACACTCCCACGAATCCTCAGACCTAGCATCTTCTGACAGTCCTGTAGCGTGACTGTCATCTCCCCAAACACCATAGGAAAGCTGTGAGTCTCAGGTCGCCACCTATAATTTTAGCAAAACAAAAATGCAAGTCAGAAACATAACCGCGTGAACAAATGATTATTAATACAACCTATGTGTTCATAAAATACCTATCAACCAACGAAGTCAAGCCCACTGAGTTGAACAAAGGCAACCCACGATGAACCTAGAAAGATATGACGTCTAGGCCAGCTCTTGATAGGTAAGGTGTGTACCTGTCATCGTACTGCATTTCTAAGAACCCTCCATGTACTCTAGGACGAAGGAGCGGAAGGTCCTGCATTGAAACAAAATATAAATATTACTTGACACACACATATGCACTTATAATTCGAAGTATGTGATATGGGACTGTAAAATCTTACCTGCCCCGACGCTACGAGACGTCCTCGGTGGGTCTCGTCGTACACCGGGTCCAGAAGGTGGAATTACGCCATCCTACAAAATGAATATAGTCAGTAAGTTATAAATTAAATATGCATTGAAACATAAAGCAAGAATTGTACAATCAATACGATAGGTATTAAATAATAGAAACAACTACAAGTCGCACCTCACTAATTTGACAATGGCAAGTGCGTGAATTGTGGCCAAGTCTACCACACTTGCCACACTCATACTGCTCGGGGTCAGTAAGAAATGGGGTCGCTCTCCCATGTTGTGTTCTACCGGGTATCTGATCCATAACCATCCTGTGCCTCGTCCTCTTTCTAGAGCCCCGCTTGTCCCAACGGTAAGCTGGATCTGCAACGTACGTTGGACCGTCGTATGGAGGCCACTCTCCAGGGTCCTAGAAAGGCACGAAGCGGGGCCTCCATGTTTGGACAAGCGTGTTGACACTGAACTCGTGAGGTATCCTAGCCTTAATATCATAGTTGCGATGCCTAGCAGCTGCCACAAGGTGAGAACATACAAAGTGATACTGCCTTGGTTTACCACAAGTGCATGAGAAATCTTGGAGGACTACCACATGAATCCTCGACTCTCGGACCTCACCATCAGACGTAGTACCACCGGTATGCTTCACCTCATATTTTCCTATGGCGTGGTCAAAATATGTGACCTCATGTGTGTCAGCCCACTCCTTCGCCTTCTCTAGATGTGCCTGTGGTGTTGGAGCCCAAATCTTACCTTCACTCTGCAACTGCAATGCATGGGCGTGCCTATCATTGAACCAGGCAACAAGCTTGTAGAATGTGAATTGCACAATAGTGTTCACAGGCATACCACGAATCCCCAGCAATAACTTATTAAAAAGACTCGGCCATGTTGCTGCACTGAAACTCGTACCTCTAACCACCTGTGTCATGAGCTCTTGTCCATTTCTCCACATCTCATCAAACATGTCAGCCATTGTCTACCTTCTCCATTAGATACAGTATGCCTCCTGGAAAAGATCAAAATTATCCTTCACACCATCCTTCCGGAGTAGATTCTCAGCAAGGTGCCGAGTACACCAACGATGGTGCAAAGGTGCATACCCCTCTATCTTCTCTCGCACGACATTAAGTATGCCCTGGTGCCTATCAGATATGACGCCCACCTCCCTGCCAGGTCCAACCACATGTATCCGGACTAGCCTCAAGAACCATCCCCAGCTATCATTGTTCTCCCTCTCAACCAAAGCAAATGCCAAAGGAACAAGCTTGTTGTTTGCATCACACGATATGGCTATGAGAAGTGTGCCATGGTACTTACCAATCAAGAATGTACCATCAATGGAGAAGACTGGACAGCAGTGCCTAAAGGCCGCTGAGGGAAGCACCAGAAAGCACGGAAGAATATCTATCTCCCATCCTTCCATGCGTCTGGTCTAGGGATGTACTCATAATGCATGTCTGGATTCACTGCTTTGATTGCATTAAGAAGTACTGGAAGCTGCTCATAGCCATCCTCCCAGTCTCCATATATCATCTTTCACGCCTGCTGCTTAGCCCTCCAGGCTTTACCATAAGTTATATAATATGCTCCATAGACCTCATTAACTATTTTGATAATTGTCCTGACCTTCATGTTCGGCTCGCCCTGTAATACTTTCATCAACCGCTTAGCAGTGAGGGTAGATGTCAACTGTCGATGCTTCGTGCTGAGGTCATGTGAAGCACAAGTATGTGGCCCGACAACTTTTGTGATCTTCCACTTTCCGGAGACCTTTTGCTTCCTTGCACAAACCCTCCATGGGTAGCGTTCCTTGTCACACACAACTGTGTAACGCTGCTCCGCATAGAAATGTAGGACCTTGTAAGGTCTCTTGCGTATCACTGCAAACGCCTGCAACCACCTCTTCAATGCAGGGAGGTCATTGAAAACCCTTCCCTTCTCTATCTCCATGCTAGGACTAGCCTCTGGAGCTTCCTGCAGCTCATCATCACGTCCTTCGACAAACGCCTGATCTGAATGAGTAAGATCACTGAACTCATGAACCATAGGATCACAACGGCTGGGGAAGATATGCCTCAGCATCTCAACGTCACTCTCCGTGAGCTCTCCAACGGGACGATCATCGTCAGAATCAACAACCCTTGCGATCTCATATGGCTCTGAATCATTCATAATTTTAACACTATTGGAGGCACGGATTCCATCTCTAATCTAGACTTGAGCATTAGCAGGAGGAGCGCCCTCATTATCAGGAACATCTCCTGCAACATAGCCACAAATAGGAGGAGATGATAAGAAAAGTGGATAAAAAGAAGATACTTAAGTTACAAAGAAAAAGTGATGCCTAATTGACACTTACTCGGATGATTCTGTGTCAAAGGAATCTCCTGAGGAGGATGTGCCACATCATTCGGGGCAGCTTGGGCATCGGTTACGGTAGGCGGAACCTCCGCATCCACATCACGTTCCGGGACAGGAGGGTCGAAGTATGCCTGCTCACCCATTGGCGGGGACAACCCAAGAGGGATGGGATCAACTAGCACCCGATGCACAACCACGTCTAAACTTTGGAACTGGCTCTTCATAGCCGATTTCACATAGTTCTCCCACTGATCTGCACACCCTATTAGGATCATCTTCCTTTGCATGTTGGGAGGGGAACCTAGGTGAAGTACACCCTCAACTACGATGGCATCATCTCCATGGCAATGTACCTCCTCCCGAGCCCTTGTAGCCAACTCACTAAATGATGACTTCTCATTGAATAGCACATGCACGTTTTGCATGTCAACAAACTCAACATACCCATAGCGATCTCATTTCACAGTGCCTCCATGATAGAAACTGACTAGGTTGTCCATCTAAAAGTTCATACACAAATTCAAATACACTATGTTTAGTCCAAACTAGTTTTCAATAAATAGATATCTAACTAAATCCTAATTATCCAAACTAACCCTAAGTCTATAGATATAACCTAGTAACTAAATAGCTAAATCTTAACTAAATAACTAGTTATTCAACTACATATGTAACTACATATCTACATAACTAACTCACCAAGTCAATAATCTACCTAAATCATCACATATACTAATAACTAAATAAATAGTATCACTATATAATATCAATTTAACAATTTAAATCAAGAACTACACACTATCAATTTATCAATCTAAATCAAAAACTAAGTACTATCAATTTAGCAATCTAAATCAAGAACTAACAAACAATTTAACTTACTATTCCCAAATACTAACATAATCAAACAACTAATTCTACCTTGCACTTGGCTACGCGGAGGACGTCGGGTTGGCACGGCCGGGCCACGGCACCAGCGATCGTGGAAGACTTGGCCACGGCACCGGCACCGGCACCGACCGAGCAAGCACGGGCGCCACACGGCTCCTACCGGCGGCCGCAAAAGGAGGGTCAGGCGGGGCTAGGCAGCTGTGGCAGAACCGCCTAATCTAATGCCCTCCCAAGAGTACTTGTCTTCCATTAGACACTAAGTACCCAAGAGAGTGCACTAAATTCTGTGATTCCGTCGAGCACACCCGAGGGAGAACTCGAAAATCCACATTTTTACCTCAGGATCATAAATGAGAGATAAAGCTTACAACGTCTTTACCATTTCTTACAACACTTTTATTACAACATCAGAGAAATTCATTATTTGATTATAACAGCGGAATATAAAATATTATCAGAGTTCAACGGAAATGAAACCATTTAATGATGAGTTAAATATTATCGTGATGAACATTTATATATAGGAAATGATAACAGGTGGTAAATCTTTTCCTTGTAAAATATTTTTGGTGAGAGTTACAAATCAACTCTACATCCGCAACGCAAAGGAAATCCTCACTGAGCCCACCAGGGGGTTTCCACACACAAAAGTCATCTTCAAGAACACCTGTCACTTGCAACAGGGTAGAACAAACCCTGAGTACTCAATTGTACTCCGCAAGACTTACCCGTCAGGAGGAAAGAAAAGACTATAAGGATATGCAAGGCTATCTGGCTTGTGGTTTATTGCAACTGCAGGAAGCATTACTAAAGGTGCATCCTTATATTCAATTTTTATTAGCCGTTATCAGTAGTTTATTAACCAACCATTCTAGGTAAGCACCTGTTCTACTTTCAAGCAAAGGTTGAGCCATCAAAACCATCTTTCCATCTTTCATCTTTCAGTTCTTACTACGGTGCCAGAGTGCAGTCAAGCCGTACCGTCATGTAGAAACGGCGATTCGCGAATCAATGTGCCCAGCTGGGTACCCCGAAAAACACACGCCTCGCTTGTACCCCAGGCACAAGCAAGACCAACCCGTTTCCCTCCTGTCATAGGTTTCTAGGTCCCCGTCCAAACTTGGACTCCTAGCTCCCGTACTTAAGGCCCGGCCTCAATACGGTGCTAAGACCTCCACCTATCCCCGCCTCCAATCAGTCGGTCCGGAAAGAGCCGGAGCCCATGACAAGAGAGTAACAAGTCTTCCTAGCCCCCATCCGCTAGTATATGCTCGGGATAATAAATCTGTGACTTGACCGGGGATCCAGTGCAACGAACGGTCCTTAATCGACACAGGCGGGACAAATGCAACCAGAGCCTCGCTCGGATTGCCCAACCAAGTCCATATCCAATTCCAAGTACAGTCCCGCCCGGTCATATATATATATATATATATATATATCCATGTGATAGTAACAATAATATATTTCCTATCTCTCGCGAGTGACAGGCAATCACTCGACTTTTACCGGAGTCCTGTAGCATAACAATCTACACGATCTTGACATACTAGTAAGACTCATGGGATCAGGATATATATATATGCAAGTGGGTTTCATTCAACTCCTTAAAACTTAATGCACAAGCATAAATAAAGTGCAGCATAGTAGAGGTTCTGCACCGGGGCTTGCCTGGGTGAGATTTAACCAAGAGTTAGCATTCCACCATGGCGCCACGATCATCAAGGCACCACCCTTTCTGCTACTCCAGATGACTTCGCGATCCACCATCATTCCTATTGTGATATACGTGGATGCAACGTTGAGACGTAATTAAAAGACAGCAATCGCAACTCTCGTCGTACGACTACGTCTTGCAAGCTAACGAGCTAGCCACACACCAACTCACTAGGCCACGTATCCACTTTGTCGATTCAAACGTTATTTCTCAACAAGTGTTTTAGTTATATAAACCCAAGTTGTCGCGTTATTCATTTTATCGATTTACTACATATTCAAACTAGAGCTTATTAATTATCCTAGCAACTAACTATTTTGGAGCTATAAAAAAGATCACAATGAACATATAATAATACTAGGAGCTTACTATAAAATTTCTAGGATTAATACTATCACTGATTATTCATAAAAATTCTTACAAGTTCATGTTTGATAATATCAAACGTCTCGAAGTAATTAGAGCAAGCCTAAAAATATTATAACACTACGCTAACCAATTACACCTGTAGATAGATCATGATTTTATGAGTCTAACCAAATTAGTTTCACTATTTTTAGACACCTACAACATTGTATATTAATTACACAAGTTTTATTATTGAAACTAAATTAGAAAATGTTCTTCCAACGAAAAGAGCCGGTGGCCACTGATTTGGCCCAACAGCCCGACGGCCCAGCGCGGGGCAGCTGTGCGCGCAGTGGGCCGGCCCAACAGGCGGCCCACGGGGGGGGGGGAAGTCCGCACCCGCGCCCGTTTAAGCAAAAGAGACCCTATCCTCTAAGTAAATCGCACGGCACCCTACCGCACTATTCTACCAGACTTGTGTCTTGCATAAAGCACCCCAGACTATCTTGTCTTCGCAACGACCAGGTCCCCGAGCGGGCGGCCGCAGGGGCGCGACGCGCGAGCGACGGCGGCGCTGCCGCAGTAGCCCTTTTCTGGCCGGGGAGGGCTCGCCAGCGGCCGCGCAAGGACCCGCGACCTACCCCACCTACGGGCGCCCGCAAGGGAACAAAGGCACGAGGAGAGGCAAACCGTGACCTGGCAGACCACGACGGCGGCCCTGCCCGGGCAGTTCACAGCCATGGCGCGGCGTTCCGGCGAACTACGACCTCGGGGACCAAAAATAAAAGGGAGGGGGAGCATCCAGACCTGATCCCGGACATGGATACGGGGATGGTTGAGGCGGTGGCGGCCTGTGCAGAGCTGGCCACGTGCGCGGTGCAGTGCGGCGGCGCACCGAGCTAGCACCCGTGCACCACTCCAACTCCGGCGATGTCTCCAGCCAAGCTACTACGAGCATCGACAACGAACGGTCAAGGGCAGTCTAGGAGTGCGAGCAATTGAACTGACGCCGATCGTGGAAACTTACCTCCCCCAACGCTCTGTCCCGGCGGTGAGCAGACCGGCGGCGGCGAAAATCTAAAATTCGTCGACTGCGGTGCACTAATAGCGCTCGATGTGGGCTAGGCAGCTAGATATAGCTCGCACCCTCCCAACTAGGACGAGCAATTTGACCGGGACACCTAGAATTAGACGGAACCGATAAGGGCGGCGGCCGTGCTTGACGGTGTCACGACCAATGGCGGTCTGGGTCTTCTGGCGCGGTCGAGGCTGGCAAGGACCAAGGGAAGCGCGTCCATGTGCGTGCAGATGGCCAGGCGCTGAGATTGGCGTGAACGTCTTGGACGGAATGGCAAGGTCCCGAGCTCTGATAGCGTGTCCACAAAGCTTGACTTACCGAGTCCAAACCTGAGCGTGGCGTGCACGGGACAGCGGGAGCCGACCCGCAGCCGGCCGGGGTCGACCAACGTCAGGCCGAGGCGCGGCGTGGTGCCACCCAGGCGCGCGAGTTGGCCAGCGGCAACCGGCCTCCACGGCTTAAGCCGATGCCAGCAGTGCACGCGCGCTCGCGGTGACCGCGTCCCAACCAACCAGCCGGAACCGTGGCATGCACGAATTTTGAAGCGTTCTTAACTTCGAACCTAGCTCGGTTGAGGCTCAACCAACTTCTCTGCCCTCAAGATGGCCCTAACAGCTTCCCAAAGAAACAAATGGCATGACAAAAGAACGACCAGAGAGGGAGATATGGAGGCGCCAACCTGAGCTCGCCAAGCTGAAAACCAGAACGCAAACAGCGCGTCAACACCAGTTACACAGCGTTTTCTAGCGAACATTGGATAATTTTTAGGAGGGCCTCGTGGTCTCCAACTCGACTACCACTCCTACCCAGTTCAAGTGCATTCTTAGAAGCAAGCAATAGAGTAAAAACATGAAGTTATTGTTTAACTGTTTTTGCTAGAATTTAAGTGCCAAGATAGCATTGCCTATAGCTCCTTCGGACTAAAAACCAAAGGTTGGGTGCGGCTTAACAATCATTAGCACTATAGCCACAAATTTTTAAAAGGTCTAAACCTCAATATTTCTCCCAACAATCATCTCATGCAAAAGCCCATACTTTGTATTAACCTATGTAAACAAAATATTAAGGCACTAGTTAATTAGTTTGCCCAAAATAATTTGCCGCAATTAACCCTTTTAAACATAAGTTCCAATATTGTTGACTTAACGGAAACACTTATCTTAATTTCAAGTCTGATCTCTTAGCTCCCAAAAGTACTAGCTAGCAGCATTTACTCTCTAAAATTAAAGTTGCATTCTTATCTACATAACTTGCTCATCAAATTTTATTAATTACTACATTCAATTGGTATTTTATTTTTATTTATAGAAATTCGCTTATCATTTTATGTGCGTTGAAATTTTAAAACCCGTGGAATTTGTTTTGTTAATTTCTTTTAGACCCTAATCGCATGCTAAGTAAGTTAGTAACACCAGGGGTGTTACATCCTTCCCCCCTTAAAAAGGATCTCGTCCCGAGATCCAGAACAAGAAACAAAAGAGGGAAGCACGATTACACTTCACAGATCTGAGCTTACATGAGAGGTTACATGACTTCAAACGCTAAACCACTCTGGAATCTAGAGATAGCACGTCCAAGAACAAATCTAAAACAACTCACAACCTCTCTAGGAATCGACGAAGACGGGGACAGTGGAAGAGCAATAAGAAAACGATTATCCAGAACATGGCGTATGTCCAACAAAGCCAGAAACTGGAGACTGGTACAAAGATCATTGCGAACTCTAAAACCTAAACTAACCACTTTCTTCTTGACTGCTTCTTGAGCTTCTCCCACCCGAGCGCTTGACGGAGGAAGTCGATACTACGAGCTCTACTCTAGATCTGGGGGTTGAATGGAGGATAAACAAGCAAGGTGGCATTATAAAAGCTTGGTGGACGGAGGTGGTGATGCAGTGCACCGGAAGCGGAGGAGATGGGAATCACTGGGGGGTCACAAGGTGGGGAGAGCGTCGGCCATGGTGCGCTCCCTGTGCGAGCTTGAGTGGGGCAAAGGAGAAAGGAGGGGATGGGGTTCGCTCGATCAGGCGGCGTGCGAGCAACGGGGCCCCAAAGGAAAAGAAAGAGGGGGTCCAGTACAGGAATGAGAGCGAAAATCGAGAGCCGACACGGGTGCCGGGGTCAGAGGGGCGTATAATGCGACCAGACGAGGCGAGTGCGGCACAACGCCACGGCCGCACGAGAGCGGTACACACGGTCCCACCACCGATGGCGTCCGCAGGGCACACAGTGACAGCGACCCGGCGTGCGTAGCGTTGTCAAACCGGTCAGAGGAACGACGTCAAGTCGGGCAATTCAACTTCTCTGACCTATGTGCGGGCTAACTTTCCTGTTGTTTTTCTCTTTCTTCTTTTCCTTTCTTCAAAAACCTTGTTACTTTGACAGAGCACAATTCCATCAACCCGTTGTGGATTTCTCGTTTGAACACAAGGATATTTTTACCAAAGAGAATTTTTATAGCAAGAGCGGTACCACGGTGTAACTCGGTAAAAGCACTTGGTCAACAACCTCGATACCAGCGCGCGCCAAGCAGCGTCACCATGTGGCAGCTGTTCCACAGGTGGCCCTCGGTTCCGTCGCGGCACCATAAGCTATTAACTAAGTAACTATTACCAACTTACTCGCAGTAAAAACAACGGGGTCATAGACCACAGAATCAGAGGAGTAAGGAAAAAAAATTCAGGCAACACGGGTTCCTTTCAAAATAAGGAACAAGTAAAGTAAATCCCAAGGCGGATTTAAATCAAGGGAATTCAAGTGTTCTGCTGGGACATCCACAATTAGTGATACAGTGTCCTCTGTTTTCCAATTACGGCCGATCTGCTGCACCTGAATAGTTGTTCCCTTTGTAACCTGCTTGTCGTCGTCTCAAGAACCCTAAGCAAATCGAATGAGGTCTAAGGAAAATCGACATAACAAACACAACTGATAAAGCAAATACTCATTCCCAACAGCCTTACACGGGTGCAACATACAAGCATTCACTCTCCCACACTCGACACATCGCTTGGAACGTACAACCAGGCGGCCTTAACAACTACGGCTGCGGTACAACGGAAAGATTACAACACTAGGGGACAACGATGAAAAGCACTACTAGCAATGGTTACATCTCCCCTAGGACAACTAATCTACTTCGTCGGCCCAAACGGTTTCCTTCCTGGGCTCCTGGGGTTCTTCTGCTGCACTAGGTTGTGGATCGGCTCCTTCTTGTGGTGGTGGCTGGGTGAGGGGAAGCAATGACTCTACTTCTGAGGCTTCCATGGGTGGAGGTGCTGCAAAACCAGTTCTCCTTCTCTCCAGTGGATGGACAGGGATTCCCTCCAAGATCAAGGGTTCCTGCCTTTCCGTGGCCATCGTCCTACGCTTGGCCCGGGTGACAAGATAGGCGTCCTCCAGCTCCTGGGCATGACGGTCTTGGTCCACCTTGACGGCCTCCGCCATGGCAGCCTCTCGACTCTCAGCGGCTGCTAGATTGGCATGAGCTTCAGCAAGCTGCACTTCGAGCATCCTGGAGAAGATCTCGGCTTCCTCAGCTCGTTGGAGGCACTCCCTCAGCTCCAAGGCCTGCCGGTCGTACTGCTCATCCAGAGCAAGCAAGTACGTGGTCAGGTGCACCACGGTTGGGTTGTCCTCATGCACGTCCTGACCCCGCAAGGCCTCCATGCGAGCCCTCCATACTCGCCGATTCTTGTCCAAAGGTGGAAAGAACCGCATGGGGGTACGAGCAATGGGCTGCTCATAGATCTGGCACAGATGCCGCAAGGCTTTGCGGGCCACAACCTGGTAGGTGTCGCCGAAGCGAAACCCGGTTGCGGTCACATTCCAGGCTTCAGTGACGTCGGGAAACTCCTTACTTTTGCCAATGTAGACGGTGACCTTGCATCGCTCCATGCCCTGCTTCATGTACTCACGACCCTCATACTCAGGACGATCCTTGACTCCGAGCTTTTGCAGGGTGGCATACAGGATTTTGGGGAAACCCTCGGTGTTCAAGCAGTAGCTGCTAACCCAGACTCCTGCCATCCTAGGTGGGTGGTGGTTGCAAGGAAGGCTTGAGGAGAAGCTTGCTCAAGAGAAAAGGCTAAGCGAGCTGGAATGCACTGGGTGGTGACACCAAGTGGCTGGGCTTGCCCCCTTAAAAAGGCAGAGCGGCCAGTGGTCCTGGCGCAGGCCACCCTCGAGCCATGCGTGGGAACCAGTAAAAGTACAACAACAGGATTTTTACGCGCACGAGGTGAGCGGTGTCCGAGGCCATAAAGACTAGCACGGTTGCAGGGCAGAGGTCCGACAAGGGCGCAGAAGGAGTGCCAAAAACGTAAACCCCGACAGTCGTGAAGCACGAGCGAACGCGAAACACGAAGCCACAGTACAGCAGTCACTCCAGGACAAGAACGCGTGGTACCTACGAACAGGGCACCTGCAAGCAATATAGGCACGACGACTATAGCAGTAACATCGCGTCTGACTTTAGGACCGCACGCTACACACCAGTTAGCTCTCCGGACGATAGCCTACTTAAACTTATTCCGAAGACTTAACTATAGTAATAGGGCTACTTATATAACTTCGTATACAAACGTCCTAACTTTTTGCAAAAATGTGTTGTCAAATTTTAATTTAGAAAGGATTTTGAAGCTTTATTTCCTCATTTATGCTCTGATACCACCTGTGGCAGAACCGCCTAATCTAATGCCCTCCCAAGAGTACTTGTCTTCCATTAGACACTAAGTACCCAAGAGAGTGCACTAAATTCTGTGATTTCGTCGAGCACACCCGAGGGAGAACTCGAAAATCCACATTTTTACCTTAGGATCATAAATGAGAGATAAAGCTTATAACGTCTTTACCATTTCTTACAACACTTTTATTACAACATCAGAGAAATTTATTATTTGATTATAACAGCGGAATATAAAATATTATCAGAGTTCAACGGAAATGAAACCATTTAATGATGAGTTAAATATTATCATGATGAACATTTATATATAGGAAATGATAACAGGTGGTAAATCTTTTCCTTGTAAAATATTTTTGGTGAGAGTTACAAATCAACTCTACATCCGCAACGCAAAGGAAATCCTCACTGAGCCCACCAGGGGGTTTCCACACACAAAAGTCATCTTCAAGAACACCTGTCACCTGCAACAGGGTAGAACAAACCGTGAGTACTCAATTGTACTCCGCAAGACTTACCCGTCAGGAGGAAAGAAAAGACTCTAAGGATATGCAAGGCTATCTGGCTTGTGGTTTATTGCAACTGCAGGAAGCATTACTAAAGGTGCATCCTTATATTCAATTTTTATTAGCCGTTATCAGTAGTTTATTAACCAACCATTCTAGGTAAGCACCTGTTCTACTTTCAAGCAAAGGTTGAGCCATCAGAACCATCTTTCCATCTTTCATCTTTCAGTTCTTACTACGGTGCCAGAGTGCAGTCAAGCCGTACCGTCACGTAGAAACGGCGATTCGCGAATCAATGTGCCCAGCTGGGTACCCCGAAAAACACACGCCTCGCTTGTACCCCAGGCACAAGCAAGACCAACCCGTTCCCCTCCTGTCATAGGTTTCCAGGTCCCCGTCCAAACTTGGACTCCTAGCTCCCGTACTTAAGGCCCGGCCTCAATACGGTGCTAAGACCTCCACCTATCCCCGCCTCCAATCAGTCGGTCCGGAAAGAGCCGGAGCCCATGACAAGAGAGTAACAAGTCTTCCTAGCCCCCATCCGCTAGTATATGCTCGGGATAATAAATCTGTGACTTGACCGGGGATCCAGTGCAACGAACGGTCCTTAATCGACACAGGCGGGACAAATGCAACCAGAGCCTCGCTCGGATTGCCCAACCAAGTCCATATCCAATTCCAAGTACAGTCCCGCCCGGTCTCCAATTATTATCCACATATATATATATATATCATCCATGTGATAGTAACATGATAATAGTAACAATAATATATTTCCTATCTCTCGCGAGTGACAGGCAATCACTCGACTTCTATCGGAGTCCTGTAGCATAGCAATCTACACGATCTTGACATACTAGTAAGACTCATGGGATCAGGATATATATATGCAAGTGGGTTTCATTCAACTCCTTAAAACTTAATGCACAAGCATAAATAAAGTGCAGCATAGTAGAGGTTATGCACCGGGGCTTGCCTGGGTGAGATTTAACCAAGAGTTAGCATTCCACCATGGCGCCACGATCATCAAGGCACCACACTTTCTGCTACTCTAGATGACTTCGCGATCCCCCATCATTCCTATTGTGATATACGTGGATGCAACGTTGAGACGTAATTAAAAGACAGCAATCGCAACTCTCGTCGTACGACTACGTCTTGCAAGCTAACGAGCTAGCCACACACCAACTCACTAGGCCACGTATCCACTTTGTCGATTCAAACATTATTTCTCAACAAGTGTTTTAGTTATATAAACCCGAGTTGTCGCGTTATTCATTTTATCGATTTACTACATATTCAAACTAGAGCTTATTAATTATCCTAGCAACTAACTATTTTGGAGCTATAAAAAAGATCACAATGAACATATAATAATACTAGGAGCTTACTATAAAATTTCTAGGATTAATACTATCACTGATTATTCATAAAAATTCTTACAAGTTCATGTTTGATAATATCAAACGTCTCGAAGTAATTAGAGCAAGCCTAAAAATATTATAACACTACGCTAACCAATTACACCTGTTGATAGATCATGATTTTATGAGTCTAACCAAATTAGTTTCACTATTTTTAGACACCTACAACATTGTATATTAATTACACAAGTTTTATTATTGAAACTAAATTAGAAAATGTTCTTGCAACGAAAAGAGCCGGTGGCCACTGATTTGGCCCAGCAGCCCGACGGCCCAGCGCGGGGCAGCTGTGCGCGCAGTGGGCCGGCCCAACAGGCGGCCCACGGGGGGGGGAAGTCCGCACCCGCACCCGTTTAAGCAAAAGAGACCCTATCCTCTAAGTAAATCGCACGGCACCCTACCGCACTATTCTACCAGACTTGTGTCTTGCATAAAGCACCCCAGACTATCTTGTCTTCGCAACGACCAGGTCCCCGAGCGGGCAGCCGCAGGGGCGCGACGCGCGAGCGACGGCGGCGCTGCCGCAGTAGCCCTTTTCTGGCCGGGGAGGGCTCGCCAGCGGCCGCGCAAGGACCCGTGACCTACCCCACCTACGGGCGCCCGCAAGGGAACAGAGGCACGAGGAGAGGCAAACCGTGACCTGGCGGACCACGACGGCGGCCTTGCCTGGGCAGTTCACGGCCATGGCGCGGCGTTCCGGCGAACTACGACCTCGGGGACCAAAAATAAAAGGGAGGGGGAGCATCCAGACCTGATCCCGGACATGGATACGGGGATGGTTGAGGCGGAGGCGGCCTATGCAGAGCTGGCCACGTGCGCGGTGCAGTGCGGCGGCGCACCGAGCTAGCACCCGTGCACCACTCCAACTCCGGCGATGTCTCCAGCCAAGCTACTACGAGCATCGACAACGAACGGTCAAGGGCAGTCTAGGAGTGCGAGCAATCGAACTGACGCCGATCGTGGAAACTTACCTCTCCCAACGCTCTGTCCCGGCGGTGAGCAGACCGGCGGCGGCGAAAATCTAAAATTCGTCGACTGCGGTGCACTAATAGCGCTCGATGTGGGCTAGGCAGCTAGATATAGCTCGCACCCTCCCAACTAGGACGAGCAATTTGACCGGGACACCTAGAATTAGACGGAACCGATAAGGGCGACGGCCGTGCTTGACGGTGTCACGACCAATGGCGGTCTGGGTCTTCTGGCGCGGTCGAGGCTGGCAAGGACCAAGGGAAGCGCGTCCACGTGCGTGCAGATGGCCAGGCGCTGAGATTGGCGTGAACGTCTTGGACGGAATGGCAAGGTCCCGAGCTCTGATAGCGTGTCCACAAAGCTTGACTTACCGAGTCCAAACCTGAGCGTGGCGTGCACAGGACAGCGGGAGCCGACCCGCAGCCGGCCGGGGTCGACCAACGTCAGGCCGAGGCGCGGCGTGGTGCCACCGAGGCGCGCGAGTTGGCCAGCGGCAACCGGCCTCCACGGCTTAAGCCGATGCCAGCAGTGCACGCGCGCTCGCGGTGACCGCGTCCCAACCAACCAGCCGGAACCGTGGCATGCACGAATTTTGAAGCGTTCTTAACTTCGAACCTAGCTCGGTTGAGGCTCAACAAACTTCTCTGCCCTCAAGATAGCCCTAACAGCTTCCCAAAGAAACAAATGGCATGACAAAAGAACGACCAGAGAGGGAGATATGGAGGCGCCAACCTGAGCTCGCCAAGCTGAAAACCAGAACGCAAACAGCGCGTCAACACCAGTTACACAGCGTTTTCTAGCGAACATTGGATAATTTTTAGGAGGGCCTCGTGGTCTCCAACTCGACTACCACTCCTACCCAGTTCAAGTGCATTCTTAGAAGCAAGCAATAGAGTAAAAACATGAAGTTATTGTTTAACTGTTTTTGCTAGAATTTAAGTGCCAAGATAGCATTGCCTATAGCTCCTTCGGACTAAAAACCAAAGGTTGGGTGCGGCTTAACAATCATTAGCACTATAGCCACAAATTTTTAAAAGGTCTAAACCTCAATATTTCTCCCAACAATCATCTCATGCAAAAGCCCATACTTTGTATTAACCTATGTAAACAAAATATTAAGGCACTAGTTAATTAGTTTGCCCAAAATAATTTGCCGCAATTAACCCTTTTAAACATAAGTTCCAATATTGTTGACTTAACGGAAACACTTATCTTAATTTCAAGTCTGATCTCTTAGCTCCCAAAAGTACTAGCTAGCAGCATTTACTCTCTAAAATTAAAGTTGCATTCTTATCTACATAACTTGCTCATCAAATTTTATTAATTACTACATTCAATTGGTATTTTATTTTTATTTATAGAAATTCGCTTATCATTTTATGTGCGTTGAAATTTTAAAACCCGTGGAATTTGTTTTGTTAATTTCTTTTAGACCCTAATCACATGCTAAGTAAGTTAGTAACACCAGGGGTGTTACAGTAGCGGAGGATGGGCGGGCCGCCGGTGGCAGGGCTGGGCGGCCGAGGAGGGGCGGACCGCCGGTGGCGGGGCTGGACGGCCGGCGAGGGGCGATCGAGCAGCGCCGGGCCGCGGCTTGGGAGGGGCTGGGCGGCCGGGGAGGGGCGGCCGGGGAGGGGTGGGCCGCTGGTGGAGGGCGGCCGGGCAGCGCTGGGCCACGGGTGGCGAGGCTGGGCGGCCGGGGAGGGGCGGGCCACCACTGGGGGCCCTCGGCCGGCGGGCGGCAGTGGCCGGTGGGCCGCGGTGGGCGTGGAGGGACGGCCGGGCAGCGCCGGGCCACGGGTGCCGAGGCCGGGCGACCGGGGAGGGGCGCCACCGGTAGGAGCTCCTCGGCGGGCGGGGCGCGGCGGCCGACGGGCCGCGGCAGCCACGTGCGCGCCGGCACGGGGCACGGTGGGCGCGGAGGGACGGCCGGCCGCGGTGCCGCGCGGTGGCGGCGGCGCTATGTCGACTCGGCGGGCGCGGTGGCTGCTCGACGGCGCGTGATGACGAGCAGCGGGATGAGAGAAAGAGAGAGAACAATGGAAGAAGATGTCGGCCATATGTCATACTGCTTGGCGCCAAGATCTATAGCGTCAAGCCTTAACGCCAAGATCTACGGCGCCAAGGCTTGGCGCCAGTCACACTGGCGTCAAGTCCCGTTCCACGTCAGTGCCACGACGCATGGGCTTGACGCCAGTGTTACTGGCGCCATGACGTTATAGCTTGGCGCCAATGCCTGTGGCGTTAAGATCGGGGTCCATTTTTTGAATTCTTTCTGTCAGAGGCATATTCGAGAGAATCTTTCGAAAAAAGAAAAAAAAACAAAACAAAAAAGACGGTCCGTCCGTCCGTCCGGTCCCCAAAAGCGTGCAAAAGAGAATGCTAGTACGTGTTCGGCAGCCTAGCTAGGGGACTTTGGTTCCTTTCACTCAAAGTGATCAGGCAAACACACTGGCACAGCAGTAGTTAGTCATACGCATTGGCATTGGTTGGTTAGTTCCATCTCTCATTGGACGACCAGCACTACTGTCTACAATCGGAGTAGGGGAGTACTCCCATCTACTGCTCGGCGTGACGGAATGGTCGACTCAGCTGTTGGCCGAATGGACATGTCACATTATTGTTATTTCCGGGACGACACAATGAACTGTTCCCTTTGAAATTTCTGTACTACAGGTCTTCAATAAAAACAAATTACTGTGCTGCCTTCTGAGTACCTGCAGACCCTAGTTAAGTGTATGCTACTTTCGGAATAAGGGGTAGTTTTCCACACGCATGTACAGCACGCGAGACATGATGAACGGTGTGCACAATTGCACACCAGGACGTTTGGCTAAAAACCTGTATGCAGCGGGCGAGCAGTTGACTGTATATGAAATGCTACTATTTTAATTTATTTTGCTAAGTAGTAACAACAGTCAAATAAAAAGTATAGCAGAGGAGAACACAATGTGTCAATGTATGACTGGACCACCACCCTTTGTTTCTTGTCTTTATTAATCACATCAAGTACTTGGAGCATCAGTTGAAAGCGATTAAAGAAATAAAGTAAAAGACTCGGAAACTTATATTCTTTTCACTAAAGTACCACATACTGTATTACCTACCAGTACTACGGATACAAGGTTACAGGCTTACAGCCTTACACGACGACGGCAGCACGACAAGTTGAACGGGCCGGCCGGGAGCGTGTATATGTCAGCATAATATAACTGCTGCAAGCTTGCACTTGTAGTACTTTGCCTTACATACTACTTCCTCAATTCCAAATTATAAGGTATTCCAAGAATCTTGGAGAGGCAAAAGATTTTAAGTTTGACTAAAATTATATAAAATTACAAAAAATTATAACATCAAATGAGTACTAACGAAGTTTCAACGTGATTTAATAAATACTATGAAAATATAATTAATGAAGAATCTAATGATACTTCATTGGTGTCATAAATATTACTATTATCTTATCATATAAATTTGATCAAACTTGAGATCTTTAGCCTTATAATTTGGGATGAATGGAGTACTAACGAAGTTTCAACGTGATTTAGGAGGGATTTGTTACCAAGACTAATTGGGGTTATATATATGACGCGACTTAATTATACTAGCTGCAAAAGGAAAACACTAGTCCATTTGTTATTTGGAGGTAGCACCTAGTAGCGATTAAGAAAATATCAAATGGCTTATTGAGGCATGCATGCATGCATGGAGATGCATGGTGCGCCCTTGTTACACCTGGCATCCAAAGCACGTCCCTGTCAATGATAGACTGAAAAGCATCACATACCTTTCTTTCCTCCTCAAAATGCAAACTATGTTTTGATTTCCCGGGCCCCCCGCACCACCCCACCTTTGTTTTTGTGTGTCATTCATTCTTTTGGCCTCCAATACGGTCCCACCCAGACTGTCGGTGGTGGCATGACAGCAGGGCAGGGCATCTCACATATATATTCCCATCTCCGGCTACCTAGCAGAACTCCCCTGTTTATTTCTCCCTTTGGTTTCTTTGGCTTCTTTTAGCCTGTTGCTAATCATGGCCATGCATGATGGTGTTAGTGACGATGCTTATGCAAGCACCCACGGTTTGACCCTTTATTAATCACGCATACTAAGCTTTTGAGTCCACGCCTAATCATTTGTGTAGGTACCGCCATGACATACGTTCTTTCTTACGGTACTGGAACTTGGATGGCTACCTATTACCTAGGGTTTGTTTTCTAACTTTTGCGTGACACCATGAATCATATGTCAAGTGTAATACATGGACAAGCTGGATTAAATGCCCTGCCTGCTGCCGTCCAGAGCACATAATAAGATCTGATGTACTAGTAAGTAGTAACCCAAACTAGTTAATTCTGTTTTGCTCAATGTGAACGACGCTATATATATATATATATATATATATATATATATATATATATATATATATATATATATATATATATATATATATATATATATATATATATATATATAAACGTACACACATGGCTGGCGGTGGCGCGCGCGGCACCGGGAGAAGACGGCCGCGTCCGGTTCGGCGGTTAGTACGTGGGAGCTGCGCTGTACTCGTATGTGTATGTGCGGCGACGGAGACGCCGACGGCCGTGTTCGAGGGAGCCAGCACGCGTCGTCACGTCCCCCGGACCCCGCCGGCCCGGCCGTGATGGCGCCATCTCTCCTGCAGCCTGCATGCTCTGCCTGATGTGGCTCGGTTTGTCATCACGGCAAGCTAGACAAAGATTCCCGGCCCCTGTGTCAGAGGTCTTTTTATTTTATATTTCTTGTTATTACTTGCATACTGTAACATATATTTTATATTTGTACATACATACAGTACTATAAAACATGGCATAGGTTTTCCTGTGGGCGGGGCGATCAGAGGAATAAGCAGATGGATTGCTCGTCAAGAAATAATCTTATCTCCTGTCTTTTATTATTTCCATCTCATCAGACGGAATATTTACTGTTCCGCGGAATAAAGTCATCAATCACATGCAGCCACGCCAAATGACAACGGCGCTTCTAGCGCCCGGACGCCCGGACGCATGGGGCCGTCCGGACGCATCTAGATAGTGCGCGCGCTCCGCACAGAACGGCTCCCCCCACGAGAAAAAAAACGCCCCCGCTCTGCCCGCAACGCGCGTGGGATCCGCCCCATCGCCGACCTCGCCCACCGTAGCACCTCCGCACGCCCGCCAGCTCGTTCTCCAGATCCCCCAGCTTGCACGGGGTCCGCCCATCGCCATCCTCGCCCGCCGTAGCACCTCCGCACGCCCCGCTAGCTCGTTCTCCAGATCCCACCCCACAGGTTGCACAGGGTCCACCCACCGACGACCTCGCCCAACCCCCAGCACCTCCGCACAGCTGCCATCTCATTCTCCAGAGGCCACCCCCCCTTCCCTTGCCGCTGCAACGGTAGGTGAAGAAACTGAAACAACAAAGCAACACTAGTGAAACATCAGCTGAAACCCTATTGCAAGATCAACTGAATATTTGTTGCAACAAAGAAAATTGCTTGTTGAAACACCAAATCAGAGCAAGTGCAACAAACATAAGAAAGCTACTGAAACTTCCAAAAAATAGTAATGCATACATGTTGAAACAAAGGGACTTACTCGTTGAAACAGCAACTCAAAATAACTGAAACAAACATAACAAAACTACTGCAACATCCGGGAAAGTGCTAATGCATACTTGTGCAACAGCAACCCAAAAGCTACTGCAACAAACTGCAATGCAAGAATGAAACATCAGCAAAAAACTAGTGAAACAAAAAGAAGAAAGAGCCTGTGCAACAACAAAAAGACACTACTACAACAACATAAACAGGCCTGGTGCAACAAAAAAACGCCACAAACCCTAGCCCCACCGCTGCATCTCAGATCCAGTGGAGGAGTGAAGGAGCAGGAGGAGGAAGGCCAGATCCAGAGGAGGAGGAGGGAGGAGACCTCAGATCCAGAGCAGAACGGGGGGAGGAGGAGGGGATGGCTGCAACATCAGAGAATCGTGCAAAAGCATTTCACATCATCTGTTGCGTGTGGATCTGAATCGCCACCAACCCTAGCCACCATCAAAACCATAGATCCAGAGAGGGGAGAGAGGAGGAGGAAGAGGAAGAGGAAGAGGAGGAGGAGGGAACAGATCGAGAACCAGAGGGGGAGGAGGAGTGGTGCCTTAGATCTAGATCCCTCCCTCCCTACCTCATTGGAGTCCATGGAGCTAGCGGCGCGTGAGGGCGAGAGCACCAAGGAGGGAGGGGAGAGGTGCGTGGGCTGACCGGATGCTGCCGCCGTCACCCCCAACTCCGGTGGCGAGGAGGGCGTGCATGTCGCAGTGGTGGGGAGGAAGAGGGGAAAAGGAGGGGAGGGAGGAAGGGAGGGGGAGGGGAGGGAGGAGGGGAGGCTCGCCGCCGGCGTAGCACCAGACGCGCGCGGGGGGAGGAGCGCGCCGGTGCGGCGTTGGAGGAGCACGTACGGGGGAGCGACGGAGACAAAGAATAGAGAGAAGGCGGAATGGATAATGTGGGGAGGAGGCGAGCGAATCTGCGAGTGGAGACAGGGAGGAGGCGAGCGAGTGAAGACGGGGCGTCCGACGCGGGTCGGACGCCCTGTATGTATCATTACCGAAATGACAAACATATGTGCAGTGTCGTCGGTAGTAATAAGAAAGATCACCAACCGCTTAATTTTATGTAATTAATCCTCCACGAAAAGCCACTCCCAGAGATGGTGCCAAAGTTCTTCAGTTTTCGCAGTTCCAACGCACTCAGCTCTGTCTTACAGTACTCTTTTAAAAAAAGAAAATAAAAAAAGAAAATGAATCTCATCCGTTCAAAATTTGACGCGCATGCATGGTAGGCTGTACTACAGGCGTAGGAGTAGGAGAACAGCTGTTTACTAGGATCTGCACTCATGTTTGTTAAGCGATCGAGGCAGCCCGGCCAGTCCACCTAGTGCGCGTTGACGGATGCATATGCATCAGAGGAGTGGAGGAGCCAAGAAGCAGCGCGCCACCGCCGCAGCACATGATGCATGCGCGCGCGGTCGTTGGATCCATCGATCGCAAGGAGGAGGCTGTGGGTTCGTTCGTTCAGTCGTTGACGACGACGACGCGCAACTTGGCGGATCTTCGGATTGGAGGCATGTATGCGGCTGAATTGGCGGTAGACATTCATTCCATCCGCGTCTGCCACCACCACCCATCACCCAGCATCATCAGCGCATAAGCGGCCATCAGCAACATACTCCTCTCAGTCTGGCATGCATATGGCAAATATGCTGCCGCTGATTTTGGCATTGCAACAAGCTAGGCCTCTACTCCTACACGAGAGAGATCCGTCGTCATCCGTCAACCTGGATTATTCTGGGTGTGGGGGCAGATCAGCAGCACGACGGAACTGAACATGGGAGCGCGCGCGCGCAGGACGGTGATAATCACAGACCATGGTGTGCATGAATGTCGCATTGTTCAACGTGGGCACCGCGCGCGGTGGGGTTAAGTTGACCAGCCAGAGCCAGAGCCAGAGCCAGAGCCAGAGCCAGCACACCGTACCCACGGTACTTACCAAATTAATAGCATGATTAGTTGCCCTCCAATTAACATCGTTGGATTTCTTGGCACGGGAATCTTGTGGAGCTCCGCACGTGCGATATGGCATATGCAGAACCCTAGCATCACGCGAGCCGGGAATCGGGGTGATCTAATGTTGGGGCGGAATGAAGCAGTGCCACGCGTTCACACCCGGGCGACGATGGTTTACGCTGTGAAGTATAGTCATTTGATGTAAGACACGTAATGATTATTGTATTGATTTTTTTCACATTTGAGGAAAGTGGCAGGGAAAAATGTCATTTTTGGCTTTGTCTCTATCCTTCTTATGTCTGAAAAAATAATAAAGTAATTGTTAAGACGTCTTTGCTCTTACGATAAATAGTCATAAAGCCTTCCACGGCGTGAAGTGAAGCCCGGTAAAAATCTAGCCTCACCACACACACACCAAAAAAATAGTATCACTCTTTACCGGTTGCAGTGCACAAGTAAACTAGACATCTCTTGTAGGTCCACCAGCGTGGGTGATGAGGAGTTGGGGGCTCTGGCACAACATGAGAAAATACATTTTTGTTGTTGCGCCGCTACACGAATCCTCGGCTTCGCTAGCAAAATGGCATCGACAGCCACAATGTGGAGAGTGACGCCCCAATAGTCACCTACTCACCTCTCTCCATTTTGGGCATCGTTTTTGCGTCGCATTACGGAGGGCCTAACAGTATCTAGAAAAATTCGGCATTAGTAGTGCGAAGTGAGCAATCCACGTTGATTGCCCTTGGGGGGAAAAATCTGTCAACCATCAGGTCTTGTTTCTAGACAGTCTAGAGCTAAATTTGATTAGCTATCTGTTAGCTCTACTCTACAGTCATTATCCAGCGAGCAAGGGCGGTATACCTATACACATTGCCGGCTGGCGGCCTGGCGCAGCGGCGCTGTCCTGGTCCCATCCGCACCAGGGGACGCGCCGCGCCAGGAGCGGGCCGCAGGAACGCAACTGCGTTTTATTCCAATCCCAGATGCATGTGCTGCGCCCGCTCTTCTCCGTGGCCGGTAATAATAGTTTACTGGCCTTCTTTTCCATCCTGTGATCCTGTCGGTCTGGCCACGCTTCCCTCCCGGCCGGCCGGCCGGCGCTGCTCCAGAAAACCTAGTAGGATCAGCAATATTTTACTGCTGCACTGTAGTAGCACTAGTTTATTAGTACTAAGTACTAGTATTAATAAGGATCATTTTATTTTACTTGGCTGAGACAGTGAGACACTACTATACTCCTATATGATTACTACCGATACGCCAGCAGGCACGTTACGCGCCGGTCCGACCTGGCATTGCTGTGCGCCGCAAGTCATCTACCACGACGACCACGCAGGCCCTGCAGCGCAGCTGTGTGGTGTGGTGGTGGCGGTGGCCCGGGCCAGTTTACTCTGCTGCGTCTGCGTGCGTGCGTGCGTGCGTTCAGACGAATCGATGGACCACGTATACTGCTGGCGCCTGCGGAGTCCGAAACTGGAACAGCAGCACTGCAGCAGTGGAGCAGCAGCCAGCAGGGCGCACAGCACTGGAAGCCGCGTCCTCCTCCGTGCCATTGGTTTGGTGGCGTGGGCGTGGCTCGCTGGCCGCGGACGCGGTGACTCCCGCTTCCTGTCGGGAGGGGAGCCAGGACCAGTAGGACCCCAGGCAAAGGCAATAGGCAATAGGCAAGGCAGGACGGACGCGGGACGCGGTCCACAAGTAGAAGAAACGTGCCAGCCAGCTAGCCAGGATCCCGCCGCAAAAGCGCCCGCAATCATTTCTTTCACGCTTTGGTGGGTGTCGCCCCGGCGAGGAAGTGGCCGAGAAGAACACCCCCAGCCCCTCCGACCCAGGCTGCACCGACGGCAACAGGTCGGTGCCAGTGCCAGTGCCGCCACAGCGCTCGACGGCATGTACGACCACGGTCCACTCCGCCACTCCGGTCGCCCCCGGATGCATACACGGCTGCTCTTATATCTTACATGAACGTTCCCGGCACGTGTTTCAGTACCAGGAATTTTCCCCCGGTCCCTACAGTAATCGGCCGGACGCACACTCGTTCCTAGTTTCCTATGTGGTGTTTGATAGACCAAGTTACCATATACTCCCTCTATCCCAAATTATAAGGCATTCCAAGAATCTTGGAGAGTCAAAACATCTCAAGTTTGACCAAATTTATATATAATAAGATAATAAAATTTATGATACCAACTATATATCATTAGGTTCTTTATTAATTATATTTTCATAGTATATCTATCTGATGTCATAAATCTTTGTAATTTTTTCTATAACATTGGTCAAACTTAAGATGTTTTGACTCTTCAAGAATCTTGGAATGACTTATAATTTGGGATGGAGGGAGTATTATGCTTCAAAGGAACCGCTCGATAACGGTTTTCTTTTGCTATGAATCAATAATAGGTAGAAGGTTGCATTATTGTATATAGAGGACAATGTGTTGGTTATCCTTGTGAGTGGATAGATTTGGATTATAACAAAGAGTTATATTGAAAGAAAAGTACTCCCCCTGATCATAAATTATATGACATTTTGGTTGAGATATGGTCAAACTTTTGGAAATTTGACTATTATAGCTCATTCAATTGGAAACATAAAAATGCCCGTGTAGATTTGTCTTTAAAATAATGTTCCAACAATCCCATACATTCATTAGACACTATAGCTATATTTAAAATCCCAATAGAAATTAATTTTGCATACTTTGAAGACCACAAAGCACCAAAAATGACATCCTTTTTATTGGAGGGGGAGTAACTGCCACCTTGATCACAGTTCTACATTATGCTAAGACAACAAATACTTCCATTACACAAACACTAGTTGCTCATTTACCTACTGCCTACAGATATATTAAGCTTGAAAGGAACTGTTCAAATGTGGTTTTGCACCGCATTAAGTTAGGTAACTTTGCATCCCAAAGAAAATCTTAGACCAATTAACTAGGCGATCTTACCAAACATTTGTCTCGAGAGAAACTGCTCCTCGCTGTTGTGTGTTGCACTAAGTTAAGGTTGGATTCCATACAGAACAATAGGTTGCTAACGGATAGAGTGAATTAACATACAACTATTGAAAGTAACCGCTCAGATGCTATATTTTGAGTCACGTTAAAAACAACATAGAGTTACACGTTTGTGCGTGGTTTACCGAGACACAAATACAGTAGTCGCTCATTTTGTTGAGGCATGTCAATAATGTGATTCAGCAACAAGAAAAACATTTGCACTAAACGAATAGTAGTCGCGCTCGTTTACCAACCACACACATCAGTATGCCGAATCATCAGCCATACTTGAAAACAACCACTCTGCATGAGGTCGTGTCTTTCGTTAAGTTAGTGTAACTTTTGCATTTTATACAAAAGGGAACTATATATATGCGTTAGTTTTCATATGTGGTGGTTGATAGACCAAGTCACCAAATATTTGTCTTCAAAGGAACCACCCGATAACGATTTTCTTTTGTTTTAAGTCAACAGTAGAAGGTTGCATTGTTGTAGTATATGACAATGTGTTGGTTATCCTTGCGAGTTGTGAGTGGATAGATTTGAATTATAACAAAGAGTTATATTGAAAGAAAAGTATTCCCTTTGATCATAAATATATGACATTTTGATTAAGATATATTCAAACTTTTGAAAATTTGACTATTATAGCTTATTTAATTTGGAAATATAAAAACTGCACATGTAGATTTGTCTCAAAAATAACGTTTCCATAATCCCATACATTCATTACACACTATAGCTATATTTAAAATTCAATAGAAATTTTGCACTTTGAAGACCACAAAACAACAAAAAAGACATTTTATTGGAGGAAGTAGCTGCCACCTTGATCATAGATTATGTTAAGACATTGGTCATTTACCTATTGCCTCTAGATATATTAAGGTTGAAAGGAACTGTTCAAATGTGGTTTTGCATAGCGTTAAGTTAGGTAACTTTGCGTCCCAAAGAAAATCTTTGTCCAATTAACTAGGCGATCTGACCAAATATTTGTTTGTAAAGAAACTGTTTCTCGCGGTTGTGCATTGCACTAAGTTAAGGTTGGACTCCATACATGACAGCAGGTTGGTAACGGATAGGGTCAATTAACAATCAACTATTAACCGCTCGAACACTATTTTTGAGTCATGTTCAAGACAACATGGACTTACACTGTGCGTGGATTACCGAGACACGTCAACAGGCTAAATCAACAGCTATGCTAGAAAGGAACCGTTTGTGTGCGGTTTTTTTTGTTGCAACCTGTTTGAAGATAAAAAAAAGGTCGACGAAAAACTGCACCATGCAATGGTATATCAAACCTATTTTGTATAATTAATAAGTTGAGTGGACAAAATAAGCTAAAACTAACAGCTAAAAACTTTGTGATCGGACCCATTTCGAACAAGGTTTTAGAACCTGCTTCTAGCCTTTTGAGATAAACAAACTAGTAAGTGTACCATGCAATGGTATATCAAGCGTATGTGGTACAATTTATAGGATGCTTTTATGGGTAAGATAAGCTGAAATTAACAGCTAAAACGGTGTGATTTCTTTGCAGCTTCTCTTGGTTGGGAGTGCCCTAAGTACTTGGGGACTTTCCTCTGTTTAGACTACCCGCAGTGGGTACTTTAAAACGATACTCTAAAGCTTTAGAGTATGAATATAGAGTAAAAACTGCTGCACTGGGTACTCTAAAACGATACTCTATTCTTTCTCTCACTCTATATTTAGAGTGGTACCGTGCTTACTCTATACTCTATAGTGGCGGGCCCCACTAGCTAAACAAATGGAAAAATGCTATAACTCACAAACCAAAAATCCAAATTAAATTTCGATTGCACCATTAAATTTGTCTTAATAAATCCTTCAAAACTAGATCACACATGGATATATGTAGATAAAGTGATAAGTGGGTCACACAGTGGATAGAGTGGATAGATGATGATATAGAGAATGGATGAGTGCGGGAGAATTAAGTATAGATGAGAGAATCTTGCTGACTAGAACGTATAGAGGATAAATATAGAGGTCCATGAGTGTGGGTAGTCTTATGTAGCTTATTATAAACAGGGCCATTAATTACTGCCGATCCTTCCTGGCCCCTTTGTTGTGGGCAGCCTATTAGCCTAAGGTTTGGTAGACAATGGCACAGCACCTATGCAGGGAGTCTCAATGTGATTGGGAGCGGTCGTCACTCATCAGGCAATGGAAGCAGCGCGCAGTAACTGTGCATTGGCTAGCAAGCTAGCAACAGTACTATGCCAAAACAGCACAAAGGAGACACCAATTTCAGTGACTCGTAAACAAAACGCGTCACTAACGCGAAATCTGCGACGTGTTTAGTGGAGACGAGTCACTGGTGTGTTATCTGGGCATATACGATAGACGTGGCTTTACAAAACGCGTCACTGGTACATGGCTGTGAAACCGAGATATGATACGAGTGACTCGGAAACAAACTCTCGTCACTGAGTAAGGGCTCGGACCTGAAAAAATCATTCATTGCAGCAGATACGCAACTCAAGTCCGGATCCCATCGCCCCCATCCTGCGATCTCTCCGCTCTCTCCCAAATCCGAACACCCCAATCTCTCATCTCATCTCCGCCACTGCGACCCCCCGTCCGCCGCCGCCGCCGTCGCCGCCAACACAGCCCCTCCTCCTCCACAGCTGCCGCTAGATCTCCATGCTGAAGATCCGTGGAGGCCACGGAACCCCGCCCCAACCCCCCCCCTCCACCTTTGTTGTCTCTTCTCCTCTCTCTCCGCTCCGACGGGTGCCTCCATTTGCGCCGCCAGGATGGGCTCCTCCATGCTTGCCACAACGATGTGCTCCAACGGCTCGTGCTCACGCGTGGGTGGCCAGATCTACGACAGCTCAGGCGAGGGCGGCCAAA
The DNA here is from genome assembly GCA_038087645.1 of Saccharum hybrid cultivar R570. Lineage (NCBI taxonomy): Eukaryota > Viridiplantae > Streptophyta > Magnoliopsida > Poales > Poaceae > Saccharum > Saccharum hybrid cultivar. The sequence continues at coordinate 1,677,245 of JAQSUU010000613.1, read as the reverse complement.
TCCATGGCGCCGTCTCCTGCGCCCCCCACCATGCCTTCGCCGCAGGGTGGCCGCACCATCCGCTCCCCATGCCCCAGCGCTTGGTGCACCGCCGGCGTACCATCGCACTCCCCCTCTCAGAGGTCCTCTTTCCCTGGATGCCGCGTTCTCTGTTTGTGTGCTCATGATTCTTCTACAGATCCATTAACCAGGTCTGCTCAACCGAGAATCCCCAACGATGATGCTAGGATGAAGGTACAGATCCATTTTTTGGTCTACACGATCTCTTTTGCAGTGTGCTTCCATTTTTCTTCAAAGCACACAACCATTTGCCCATTCGACATCTATATGCTGTTGCGCTATTATCTGTTTACCGATCTGTTAACCGATTCAGGGGATGTCGCCAAGTCCTATTCTCCACGCTGTTCCTGACCACTTCTGCCTCTATTTCCCTGCTGGAGGAGGAGCTTCTGCCTTTGTTTCCCTGCCGGAGGACGAGGTGATGCTTCGTATCATTTACAGTTAATGTGTTTTTACCTGTTTATAGATTCCTAAAAATACTTTTGCAGCTTCCTGTTCATTTAGGTTCTAAGATTATAAATTGGCATCGAAACTTAAGACACATGCAGACCATGGAAACCGTTTTTTTAATCTGTGTTTTTATTCTCTACAGCAGCAGAGGTACGGCATAGGCGTCATGCTTCAATCATCCTTGCTTGAAAAAACAAAATCACGTTCACTTATATGTGCTCATGTATATGTGCAGAATCTGTTATTGGCGACATCGATTTGATTCCAGGGCTGCGTCGATCCAGCACGGGAGCCCCGGGCGTGGCCAGACCATAGCAGCGCAGCCCGGCTGGAGGATTGTTTAAGGTTATGTGTTCTTCCATTGCTGTTTTCTCCCCTTTTAACTACTGTATAGCGTCACTGTGATTAAGTGTTTATCCATGATTCACCCAGGATTGGGATTTCAGGGTTCCTCAACCTCGATCCACATCGAGCCTCTGCCTGCCCTCAACAAAAAAAAATGGTTTCCAGGGGTTTCTTCAGCTAACTCTATTAAAAAATAATTCGGATTTCGATCAGTCACTGCAATCCGGTACGTTTACATATTCCTTTCAGGCCATGCCATGTCTTCCTTCCTTTGCCAAATAAATAACCATACTTCTCAATTAATTTGTGAATAGCCTCTGCCCCAATTGATCGATCCTCATGTGCCAACAACAAATGGAGATGATGCATATGTATTGGGTGCTGCCAGTCAGCAAAAGAAACATCAGTGCTAGGTGAGGCATCCCACTTTTGTTCCCTTCATCTACTTCATAAAATTTGTTTCCACTCTGATGCAAGCAGAGCATTGTTCCATCAGTATGTTACTTTTAGGGTTTAAAGATGCACACAATTTCAAAGGTTCAGTTTTATCCATTCTTAAGCTTAGGCTTTTGCTTTTTATTTTCAGAAGTATGCTTATTGAAGGTCCCGTCTCCAGTTACGGCAAAGTGTGATCATCCAAACACGTTGCAACACTCCAAGGTAAATTATCTACAATGTCCTGCATTTACTTTTGTTTTATACAGTTCAACTGCGCTGTTAGTTCTCCAGAGGTTGGCTCTCACAAAATAACTGCCAATAGATTAAACACACTACCAAAATGTGGTATCAACATTCAGAGAAATTGAAACAAGCTCATGTGTTCCATGTTAAAATATTCATGTGTTCCATGCCAAAACAATCAGTGCACACTGGACTCTTTGTTTGCCCTTTTTTGAACTCATTTCCGTATTCGGTTGCTGGAATCATCACATGTTGTTGGGCTTATGAGCCATTTCACTACAGATAGATTTTTTCCTCTTTTTTCTTGCAAACCTAAAACAGGTCCAAATTAAAAAGTTTTCAAATACATCTAAGCGTGCTACCTGATGATGTAAGTCCCATATGTGCTCATCTTCTGCCAATGTGTGTGCTGATCTTTACCTTTTGCTCCAAACTCAGGTACATGGCAAAGCACATGGAGTCCAAGACCAATTGCTTCGCTTAGAATTTTTTGCAAAGTACAAAACAACAGGTTCTGTAAATTGTCCAATTTCCAACCTTTCCCCGTGTATGATTACAACAGACATAACTTGAAGCTTCTATAATTTTTTGTGTCCCAATCAACAACCATGCTTGCTCATGCCCGCGCAACGCGCGGGGGAACTGGCTAGTTAGTAGTATGGCTGCCGATACTGCATTTTCAACTGTGAGGTTTAGTGTGTTATTATGATGATGCATTGTATGGTTATATAAAATGTCTTAGTGTCGTTTGGGATTGCAAATTGCTTTTCTGACATCCTTTGGTGTAAATTCATTGGACTAGGCATTTAGAAAGGACAAAGATATATGCTTGCTAGCCCGCGCAGGTGCGCTAGCCTTCTTGCTAGTTATTTTCTACTTTGCTGTAGGTTCAGAGCAGATTTTCCTCTGATATGAATTGCAAATACAATGGCAACTTGCACGTGAAGGTGTATCTTTGTCCTTTCTAAATGCATGTTCAAGTAGAAGTTTCCTCTCTAGTTATTTTCCAAGCAGTAACTAATTATTGTTTTGTTATATCCTAGCTGATTTATTGGAGCCTAATGATTTTGCAGGATCTCAAGAACAGCCTATATACTCAATGTAGTTACAGCTTATGTAATGTAAGAAATCTTTGTTGCTGCTCATGTATTATTAGCAATCATCTAGGCTTGTAGCTCCTTGAGGAGATGATTTGTAGCTTAAGTTGTATGTGAAGTTTGTAAAGAATTGATTGCTGAAATGGATGAAACATGTGTAATGCAAAAAGGATAATAGTAGAGATTTTTCTGTACAAAGTGTCTTAATAGCTGAAATGTACCATTTTGTGAAAACATGGGGTTCAGAAACGTATACCGTATATCTAGATTTCTTTTTTTTTGTTTTTGTAAATTATTATTAGTGACGCGTTTTCTTAAAATGCGTCACTGCTATTTTCACATCAGTGATGTGTTTTCTCAACACGCGTCACTGCTATTTTCACATCAGTGACGCGTTTTCTCAACACCCGTCACTGCTATTTTCACATCAGTGACGCGTTTTCTCATCACACGTCACTGCTATGTCACATTAGTGACGCGTTTTCTCAACACGCGTCACTAGTATATTTACATCAGTGACGTGTTTTTACGCGTCACTAAATTTTCCACATCAGAGACGCAACAAAAGTGACGCGTATTTTCCGCGTCACTAATGAGCCTCTGGACGCGTCACTAATTAGCTTTTCTGGCATAGTAGCCCTGGTCGGTATAGTGCTATTGCCCAAGCCCAGCATGGACGGAGACGGGTCGGGCATCGGATCCTGCGCAGAGTGCCGGCGCCACCGATGGATGACGACATCACATCGTGGCCGCGTGCCGTCGCCGCCGGTTGCTTGGACGGCAGGTAGACCATGCGCGCGCGCGCGGCCGGACGCGCACGTACGGACGGTGAGCTGTTAATGCTAGTACAGCAATCTCGCGGTCGCGGAGGCGGCTTGCATTGCGTTTGCGCGCGCGCGTACACGATCGGAGGTGGAGGTGGCATTAATGGCGTTGCCGGGAGGGACGGGTTAACGTGCCGGCGTTTGCAGTTGGATCTCCTTGTTGCGTGCGGATGTGTGTACTCCTACTCCATCACCGGAAACCGTTGGAGCCATCGATCGATCGATCTCGGGGCCGGGGATTTAATCACCGTACTGGGTACGTTTACGTACGCGTACTTCACTGGTGGATCGATACTTTTAATGAATGGTGGTAATATGATCTCTCTCGCTCTCGCTTACATGGTTGATTAACCGTGTGCATGTATAGGCGTCGTGAGAGGCTGTGAATCGAGACGACGATGGGCGGCGCATCGATTTTCACCGTGACGGACGGGCGGACGACGGCACAGAGATGGGCCGGCCGGGTCGGAGATGGCCGGGTGGATTGAGGTCGGGGTCGGTGGACGCGCGCGTCCCCGTCGTCGTACCAAGTACGACTACCCACTGGCTCGATAGGCTGCCGCTGGTGCGTGGTGGATCTATCGATCTATCTAGTGGGGCGACGGCGGCCATGCGCGCAGCTAGCGACGACACAGGGACAGTGCCGGCCGGGGTCAGTGTGTGAGTGGTCGCGTGGACGCGCGGAGGACGGGCACTAGCCTCGCCCTCGCCCCGTTAGTTCAGGGAGCGCCATCAACGCCACGGCGTAATGCACTAGCTAGGCGACGTCACCACACATACATGACAATTTTCACGCAGAAGAAGCGGTAGTATGTATGTAAGTACAGGCGCGCCCCCTTCCCAAATTAAAAGCAGCATTCGTCGTGTTACAGTTACAGTTGTACATATTGTACTATACGCATCGTATACCGCGTGCCACCTCGTTCGTCTTCTGTCGCTAGCGAGCAGAGCTCGTCGTCGTCGCCGCCGCCGCCGATGACGATCGACCCGATCATGCTTGATTCTTGTTACTACTTTTGTTGCGCGTGAAGGTGACGACGGACGGAGGCCGGAATTCCAGGTTTTGCACGTACAGCAGCTCACACGAATTCCATTTGACAACCTGTATGTGTATGTACATACGCGCGCGCGCGAGGCGAGGTTTTAGACCTGGGGCAGAGAGCTGCACGTTACTAGCAGTACCACCACGCATACGTAGCCAGGCGCGGAACTGGAAGTCGCCTGCACGCCCCGGGGACCATGTCGCGGCCGCGGAACGTGGTGGTTTTCCCGTGACCCAATTGGTTGCAAGGGAACAAAACACCCTCTGCCCCTGCGGCCCTGCCTGCGCTGTGACCGGAGTAAACTCGCTCGATCACTCCGGCGCCGGGCCCAAGCAAAGGAATCTACAGAGCCATACATGCCCATGCACGCGGTTGCAGATTGCATGCAAGGCAGGATGAGAATTGGGAGGTGGATGACGCCACGGAACTTTCCGTGGAATTAACCCGGTGCAGCCCCCGATCGGATACACACCGCGGCACCGTGTGCCTTGCAATCAATAACCCGTCTTCCTTCCCGGAACCGGAAGGCTTGGCTTGGCAAGGTACCCTACCCAGCTCATGATGGGAGCACCCTGCCAGTGCCCCCAGCGGCGGATCCAAAGGGGGGGCTGGGGGCTCCAGCCCCCCTAATTGATGGATTTTAAACCTAATCACTGTAGTAAAAGCGTGATTTCACCATTAAATCTTCATGCAAATTAACATCTCCATTGTTTTAGCCCCCCTTATCCCGCATCGTGCATCCGCCACTGAGTGCCCCTGCGCTGCTGCTGCCAACGCTATCTCCATGTACATGCATGTAGTACTGCGAGTCCAGCACGACGGACGGACCGGACGTACGTGCGCTGCTCCCGTCCCAGCGTCCCTCGTGTTCCATTGATGAAGGGGAGGCGTACGTCGTCGGCGTCGTCACGGGTCGGCCGGCCCAGCCAGCCCCAGCCGGAGCCCAGGGCCCAGCGGGGAGAAACTGGAAAGGCGAACGCAAGGAATCTTCCAATCAGGACGCGCGAGGACGTTAGCTAGCTATCCTGCTGCTCCTCCTTGACAGCGCGATCGATCAATCCACCTCAGCTGAGCGCGTAAAAAAGGAGTGTGTATTTTATGATAGCAGCATAGTAGCAAAAACAAACTAATCATTACCGTCAACTTTATTCTATTCCATCCCGCCGATTAGTGCCTAGGTTAATCATGTGGCTCAATGCCAATGGGAAGGGGGGAGAAATCCGCACCATATCTGGCCTGGACGTGCCCGGGAAAGCGACGAATATATAAATATAAATATATACTTTTTATTAGAGCGCCGCAAAAAATAATTAGTAATCAGGCGGAGGAGGGTATAGTCCTGCTAAGCTAGTGCATGAAGCCAAGGGGATCACATGGGGGTTAACACGGAAGCAGCCTGGTAGGTAGGTGCCCCCATATGGGCCTCTCATGGCGCCTGTTCGCAGCGCAGCTTGCAATGCCTGCCTGCCACCAGAGATGGCAACGAGTACATACCCGACGGGTAGTGGCCACCCGTACCTATAGCCGCACCTGTCACTTTGTACCTGTCGGGTTACCCGCACCCGCACACGGGTAGAAAAGTGCTCCTGTACCCGCACCCACGCGGGTAAATTCTACCCGACGTGTAACCCGTACCCGACATCATACCCGAGAATTACATGTAAATATCAAACATTCACGTACAAAAATAAATCATTCCAAGCTTCCAACAAGTTACAAACTAATATTCATATAATGACATCATTGCAATATATATAATAGAAGGGTTTAGTTGGATTTGGGCCAAATTCATGGGTTGTATGGACTAAAATGATGAGGGTGGTTGATTCTTTTTACGGGTATATTTTACCCGTGGGTAGACGGGTATGGGTAGTATACACCCGCACCCGTACCCGTCATACCCGATGGGTATAGGATTTTGCCCAATAACGTACATATGGGTAGAAAATGCATCCTATAACCGCCTCTTTATCGGATAATACACGCCGGGTACTCGGGTTTCGGGTACCCATTGCCATCTCTGCCTGCCACCTACATATACGCGCACAGCTCACCTTCTTCCTTCATCATCTCTCATACACAGAGTCGGCGGAAGGTTTCCCCCCAACCCTGATTACCCATATAAATCCTGAGGGAGGGGGTGCTTGCCTTCCATAACTCACCACCACTCACGCATATCCAGCTCGCTCTCACGCGCATACGGACAGACGGCGCGCACATTGACAGAGCAGCTGAGTGAGTAGATACCTACAGCTACAGAGTGTGTGAGAGGAGAAAAAAAAGAGAGGGACGTGTACAGACGCGTACAAAAATACAGAGGAAGCTTAGCTAGCCTGCCTTGCAAACCCACCCGACCGACACTCGGCTAGTGAATTCCGGCCCATAATTTCTATATATCCCGTCCCTCCCCCCACGTACTTTACTCGGCATCTCATCTCCCTCCCACACCACCACCCCTCGCCCCGCGCCCCCGGCCACCTTCTCTTCCCCCTCTCCTCCTCTGCCTCTCTCCATCCTCATACAACCCAGAAGAGCAGAGCAGAGGAGGCAGCAGCTTCGCATTCTTGGCCTCCGTCATCCAATCCCCCGCTCGGCCTCTTCTCTCTTGCCTCGAGAGAGAAGAGCCACCACCGTCGTCCGACAAGCAGAGAGGGAGCGAGGGCGCGCCCGGCATTATGGCGCCCGGCGGCGGAGACGGCCGGCGCAACGGCGAGGGACAGAAGCAGCAGGCGAACGGCGGCAGCAACAGCGCTAAGGCGAAGCACGGGTGCGTGTGCGGGTTCCCCGTGTGCGCGTGCGCCGGCGCCGCCGCGGTGGCGTCCGCCGCCTCCTCCGCCGACATGGACCGCGTGGCGGTCGCCGCCACCGAGGGCCAGATCGGCGCCGTCAACGACGAGAGCTGGATCGCCGTCGACCTCAGCGACGACCTCTCCGGCGACGGCGCCGACCCCGGCGTCGCGCTCGAGGACCGCCCCGTCTTCCGCACCGAGAAGATCAAGGGCATCCTCCTCCACCCCTACAGGTATATATGCAATCCTCCTCCTGCCTTTCCCCGCTTCTCCTGTGTCTCTCTCTGAGTTCACCGCGCCGGCACACACGTCTGCATTGACCGGCGTCGCCGCCGGCCCTCACACGCCGCCGTAGAATCTACTCCCAACAACACTGTCAGCCAGAGCCAGTCTCCAGGGCCTGGTTTAGATGCCATCCAAATTTCTAGGTTTTTTCGCTCTCTTCGTCACATTAATTTTTAGCCGTGTGTATAAAGTATTAAATATAGATAAAAAAATAACTAATTACACCGTTTAGTTAAAAATCACGAGATGAATCTTTTGAGCCTAGCTGGTTCACGGTTGGACAATATTTGTCAAATAAGACGAAAATAGTACCATTCATCGGGTTTAATTTTTTTTTACAAAGTGAACGAGGCCTAGATTGCAGCAGTGGATTAATAATGACTAAAAACAAAACAAAACCAGGCAGTTAAATTTCAATCTCATCAATCAATTTGGCTCAGACACTAGACATCAGAAGACAAGTGCACGTTACAGTCAGGCAGGGGACCCCCCGAGGCCCCGACCGACCTGGGATACCGCGTCTCCCGTTGGGCTGTCGGCACTAGCGTCACCGCCGCTGCAAGGTGGGCCGGGCCAGCTGGACGGGAACGTTGGGGAGGGAGTTTAATTCGTTGGGTTCCGGGGCCCTGCCACTGCCAGGTGGGGCCTCCTCCGCCCCTGGCGGCCCATAAATTTTTACTACCTGCCCCGGAGTCGGTGAAGGGGAAGCCACCATCGGTGTTGATGGCTGGGTGGGGGGCTCTTTGATTACCCACAGTGGGAATCCGAGGTGGGGGTGTGCGGCCGTGCTGGTGAAATCCATGAATGAATGCTTTCTCAGATTGCCTGCGTAGCTGCATACTCCTAGGAGTGACGGGAGTCGAGACACTAGGCGTGGCTTGCATGTGAGTTGTGAGGGCAAGCCATCATTGAAAGCCTCCAAATTCCGGTAAAGACCATTGATGATTAGCGAGAAAGTCCGCGTAATAACTGCAAAGCGCCTTGTGCTGCGTGTCTGTCCACTAATGTGTTTTTTCCCTCCCTGTCCTGTCCTTTTGGGCCGTGGGAGGTGAAAGTGGTATGACCTAGTTTTGGACCGGGGGAAAGAAGGATGTTTGTGGAAAAACGAAAAGGATGGTGAAAAAAAAGGAAAGGAAAATAGAAAGGAGGGGGACTGGTGGTGGTGTTGGGGGTGTTCCAGTTGTAGCCTCTCCTTGGGGGTGTTGGAGTCTTCTAGAGGGCTCAACTGTCTTTTTGGGGTTGCATCTAATCCTAGCTTTCATGCATGAGCTTGGGGCATCCATCCAGGGAAAAAGACTACCACATCTCCAAAAGCACAAGCTTTAGATAGAGGAAGAGAAAAAGATGGGGTAGTGCTAGCTCCACATTAGCCTCGGCATGGTGACGACAGCTCGAGATGGAGGGGATTAGATTTCGGCCCATTTACAGCTCAGACCGTAGCAGTACGTACTTGGCTGTAGCGTACGTACTTGGTAGTGTAGGATTTGCTCTCCCAAGTCCACGCTGTACAGCAGCACCCTCACACGGGATTGGGCTACTCCCGGAGCATACGCACAGGAGTGGTGGTAGGGGAGCTTGGCTGGGAATTATTCCAGGCGGGCCCTGGCAGGAAAGCCTTATTGCAGCAGTAGGCTTGTTGGTGAAGGACCCCCAAGTGGAAACAAAAGAAATCTGTTGTTTCCAGAAGGAAAAATAGAAAGGGTGGAGGAAAAAAATTCAGGGGAAAGCAGACCGTTATTCCTTGCAAATCTATGCCGCTCTGCCCTCTCGCGGGCGTGGGCCCCCCACCGGAGCGGCGGCCTTGCCTGGCTGGGCAGGCGCTGGCGCTTTCACGCCGCGGGCCCCCACCGGGGACTGGACGGAACGGACGGGCGCCCCGCTTGTCGGTGGCGTGGCGTCGTGCCAGCTCACGCGCATTGACTGCCACCCGCACCACGCCAGCGGTTCCGTTCCCCTCGCTCTCACATGTCGCCACGGCCGTGCCGTGTGCCGTGTGCCGCGCCGCGGGTGGACGGACGCCCCCGGTGGACACTGGACCGGACGGCAGCACGCACACGCATATGCCTGCCAACATGATGCATGTTCCCTCCCCAATTATTGCACGACCCAACATCGTGCATGCACTCAGTCACCACTCACGCTTTGGTTTTTTTAGTATTTATCACTATTATTGCTGTTAATCACCACCATGATTATGAAAATTACTAAATTTAAAATTTGCAACTGAATTTTAACTAACAACGATGCGTGTTGGTGAATCCTCTGTGGCTGCTGCAGGGTGCTCATCTTCGTCCGCCTGATCGCGTTCACGCTGTTCGTGATCTGGCGTATCTCGCACCGGAACCCGGACGCGCTGTGGCTGTGGGTGACCTCCATCGCGGGCGAGTTCTGGTTCGGCTTCTCCTGGCTGCTGGACCAGCTGCCTAAGCTGAACCCGATCAACCGCGTGCCGGACCTCGCGGTGCTCCGCCAGCGGTTCGACCGCGTCGACGGCACCTCCCTCCTCCCCGGGCTGGACATCTTCGTCACCACGGCGGACCCGTTCAAGGAGCCGATCCTGAGCACGGCCAACTCCATCCTCTCCATCTTGGCCGCCGACTACCCCGTGGAGCGCAACACGTGCTACCTCTCCGACGACTCCGGGATGCTGCTGACCTACGAGGCCATGGCGGAGGCCGCCAAGTTCGCCACCGTCTGGGTGCCCTTCTGCCGGAAGCACGGCATCGAGCCCCGTGGCCCCGAGAGCTACTTCGAGCTCAAGTCCCACCCGTACATGGGGCGGTCGCAGGAGGACTTCGTCAACGACCGCCGCCGCGTGCGCAAGGAGTACGACGAGTTCAAGGCGCGCATCAACGGGCTGGAGCATGATATCAAGCAGAGGTCCGACGCGTACAACGCCGCTAGGGGGCTTAAGGACGGCGAGCCCAGGGCCACGTGGATGGCCGACGGCAACCAGTGGGAGGGCACATGGGTCGAGCCCTCGGAGAACCACCGCAAGGGAGACCACGCCGGCATCGTCTATGTGAGTAGTCTTCTTCTTCATTCTTCTTTCTTCTTAAATTTATTACTATAGTACTTTCGTAGATTATATGCTACCACTCCAATCCTACTAGATTGATTTTAGCATGAATATGAATGCATGGCTAACTGGCCACCGCCACAAGGTGGCTGGAGAATCGCATCATATCTTCCGAAGACATGGCACATGTGGCCGAAATCGGTTAGTAGATGAAGGGTGTTTTTCCATGGGATTTGACGGAATGGATGCGGCTGATGGTCGAGAGCGCAACTACCGCCGCGTACACTAATTCCGCAGCTAGCTGTACTAATACCAGTGTCCACCACCACCATTGAATTGAATGGACGACGCCACGGCGGATGATGCGTCCACCATGGGATGGGCAGACACAGACAGAGCCATCCATCCAGCTAGCCCACCCATTGTCCCATTGAACCCCTAGCGTGACGAGGTGGTTGGGGTGGTCCTTTCGCCCCCCAACACCCACCACGGCATCGCCTTTAAATCCAGATTCAATTAGCCACTGGTGGATTCCTGATTAGCGCTGTGCTGTGCAGCTGTGGTGCTGTGTGTGCTGCCTTTCTTCGGTCGCCCTCAATCATTGGCTCCCCGGATAAATTACTCTGCTCTACCCACCTGTAGTAATTTAATTAACTTAAGGAATCACCACTTGATTGACAGTTTTATTAATTGACCGCCAGTTTCACTTTCACTTTCACCCAAGTACTGTAGGAGACGAGTAACTAGTAGTAATTATTAATTACATTACACATTCACTTTTACCATCGCAAAGTTAACCCGCTCGGTAATTAGTAATTACATGTAAATGTTTTAAAAAATTTACCCTCAGTAACTAACGGTGGCGCTCCATGGAAAAATGCAGGTGCTTCTGAACCACCCGAGCCACAGCCGTCAGCTCGGCCCGCCGGCGAGCGCGGACAACCCGCTGGACTTCAGCATGGTGGACGTCCGCCTGCCCATGCTGGTGTACGTCTCCCGTGAGAAGCGCCCCGGGTTCAACCACGAGAAGAAGGCCGGCGCCATGAACGCGCTGACCCGCTGCTCCGCCGTGATCTCCAACTCGCCCTTCATCCTCAACCTGGACTGCGACCACTACATCAACAACTCGCAGGCGCTGCGCGCGGGCATCTGCTTCATGCTCGGCCGCGACAGCGACACGGTGGCGTTCGTGCAGTTCCCGCAGCGGTTCGAGGGCGTGGACCCCACGGACCTGTACGCCAACCACAACCGCATCTTCTTCGACGGCACGCTCCGGGCGCTGGACGGCATGCAGGGCCCCATCTACGTCGGCACCGGGTGCATGTTCCGCCGCATCACGCTCTACGGCTTCGACCCGCCGCGGATCAACGTGGGCGGGCCGTGCTTCCCGTCGCTGGGCGGCATGTTCGCCAAGACCAAGTACGAGAAACCGGGGCTGGAGCTCACCACCAAGGCCGCCGTGGCGAAAGGCAAGCACGGCTTCCTGCCCCTGCCCAAGAAGTCGTACGGCAAGTCGGACGCGTTTGCGGACACCATCCCGAGGGCGTCCCACCCGTCGCCGTTCGCGGACGCCGACGAGGCCGCCGCCATCGTGGCCGACGAGGCGACCATCACCGAGGCCGTGGCGGTGTGCACGGCGGCGTACGAGAAGAAGACCGGGTGGGGCAGCGACATCGGGTGGGTGTACGGCACGGTGACGGAGGACGTGGTGACGGGGTACCGGATGCACATCAAGGGGTGGCGGTCCCGCTACTGCTCCATCTACCCGCACGCCTTCATCGGCACCGCCCCGATCAACCTGACGGAGCGGCTGTACCAGGTGCTCCGCTGGTCCACGGGCTCGCTGGAGATCTTCTTCTCCCGGAACAACCCGCTGTTCGGGAGCACGTTCCTGCACCCGCTGCAGCGCGTGGCGTACATCAACATCACCACCTACCCGTTCACGGCGCTGTTCCTCATCTTCTACACCACGGTGCCGGCGCTGTCGTTCGTGACGGGGCACTTCATCGTGCAGCGGCCCACCACCATGTTCTACGTGTACCTGGCCATCGTGCTGGGGACTCTACTGATCCTGGCCGTCCTGGAGGTCAAGTGGGCGGGCGTCACCGTCTTCGAGTGGTTCCGGAACGGGCAGTTCTGGATGACGGCCAGCTGCTCCGCGTACCTGGCCGCCGTGTGCCAGGTGCTGGTGAAGGTGGTGTTCCGGCGGGACATCTCCTTCAAGCTCACCTCCAAGCAGCCCGCGGGCGACGAGAAGAAGGACCCCTACGCCGACCTCTACGTGGTGCGCTGGACCTGGCTCATGGTGACGCCCATCATCATCATCCTCGTCAACATCATCGGCTCCGCCGTGGCCTTCGCCAAGGTGCTGGACGGCGAGTGGACGCACTGGCTCAAGGTGGCCGGCGGCGTCTTCTTCAACTTCTGGGTGCTCTTCCACCTCTACCCCTTCGCCAAGGGCCTCCTCGGGAAGCACGGCAAGACCCCCGTGGTGGTGCTCGTCTGGTGGGCATTCACCTTCGTCATCACCGCCGTGCTCTACATCAACATCCCCCACATCCACGGGCCCGGCGGCAAGCACGGCGGCGCGATCGGAAAGCACGGCGCCGCCCACCACGGCAAGAAGTTCGTCGAGCTCTACGCCTGGCCCTGAGGGACCGAGCAGCCAGCCGGCCGCCGCCTCCCAGCATCGTCATGCATGCACATACCTGCCCTGATGATGATGATATGGTGAGACGGCCGCGAAGGAGAAGAGTACGTTCCCGTTCATCCATCCATCCTTAGTACTACCTGGTGATTGGTTGATGAAGAGCGAAGACTACACAGCAGCCCCCACACACATTTGATCGACCCAGCGACGTACCCGCCAACATTTGATTTTTCTTCTTTTCTTCTTTTTGCCCCCCACTTCTCTTTATTCTTTTTCTTTTAGTTTTGTCCAGAAATTGAAAGATGTGTTGATTTGATTTAGTTTTTTTAATTACCGTACCCGTGGTAATTAATTATGTACCTACTTATATATACATCACATTACGCCGAAGAGGAAGGAGGAAGGATCACCTTGTATAAGATAAGAAGAGAGAAATGGGGAATGTAGGAGGGGCTTACGGGTGGGGCCGGGGTGTCAGTGTCTGCCTGTCTGTACTGTACATGCTGGAGTGAGGAGGAGTCACATACAGAGAGAGTGAGAGGGATCAAGGGCCCGGCTTTGGGGTGGTATTCTTTTAGTATATGGAACACAATAAATTTAATTTCATTCTTGTTCTTGGAAAAATGCATGTGTGCACCCTGCTGTGTCCTTCTGGACTGGACTCTGTCGATCCATCAGATCTTGTATGTACTGTACTGTTGTATACTACCACCACCACCACCTGTGTTGTTAGTAATTGATACCACCCCACGACTCTGCTGATTAACTATTGTTTTTTTTATATGGCTATGATTAGTCAATGGTGAACATGAGCTGGACCGACCGATGTGTTGGATTGTTGCCTGTTGGTGTTGTGGACTACTAGTGCTTGTTGTCTGTTGCGTGTGAATCGGAATTTCTTGAGCACTTCGCCATGGCGCGGGTGGTGTTTTGACTTGTGAGCTGGTTGATGCCCTAGGGCCATGTGATGGCATGGCCGGCGAATGCATGGCCGTGCTTGTGAAGTTGTCCTCTGTTTGAGCACGGCGCGGCATCGTGCAGAGCGTAGTGGCTTTTTTGTGGCCTGTGACTTGTGAGTGGTGAGGCAGGTAGCGGGAATCTTGTGCTGTGCCAGCAGGACTTGACTTGAGAGGCTTCTTGAACTGAACGTGGATGCGTTGATGAGAGGGAGAGAGAGAGTCATGTGAACAGGCGTAAAGATTTTAAACAAGCATGCTGCGTTCGGCAAACGCGGCGCCTCTGTCCATGACTCCATGCCATGCTTATTGAGTGGACAACAAGGCGTTTGTTGGGACAATGGCCCGTTCATTCGGCTTATAATCCGTCTTTTTTAGCTTGTTTTTTCAGCCGGAACAATATTTTTCTCTCACAACAAATCAGCCAACAGTGTTTTTCAGTTGGCTTATCAGCACAGCCGAACGGCTCCAATGGGACAGAGCATAGCAGCAAGGGTTTCCGATTTCCTGTGCGTGCTCTTAGAGTCATGGAGGTTGGTGGCTAGGCTGGCTCTGTGCCTATTGTGTAGTCGTAGAAACTGCTGGCAGCTCTGCCGACACGAGACGTGGCATGTTGCAAGGACATTTTACTGCTTGTGGTATGGACTGGTTGCAGTGCAATGGCTGGGCGCCACAACCACAAGGGTGTGCTACTTTGCTCTGTAGAAGACGGACCCCCAAGCACGGATTGTCGCTTTTGGTGGATCAAGGTCTCAAAAAGACGCCGTGCTTGCACGTACGACGCATATGGATCATGGACCATTTGACCGGTGCGCGGCGGCGATGTGAGTGAGTTACTGCACCATTTACTCGATCTGCCACTGATTTCCGTTATGATGGATGGATGGTGGGGGGAACGAGCGCCAGCTCGTTTGGTAAGAGCGCTCCAGGTGAGAGCGATGCCACCTGGGCTCGAACCCGGCGCCCACCTTCTTTCTTAAGAGTATCTGGGAGACTCTCCAGTGTTTTCAAAAAAAAGGATGGATGGTGTCGTGTTTGTCACCAATTATGGCAACTGGAGTAGCTAGCTTGTGTTGCTTTGCTGTACCAACAAGGCAAGGCAAAAATATGCGGTGATCAGAGGACAGGGAGCCTAGAGACTGGCATGCATGGAGACTGGGCAGTGGCGGAACCCCAACTTTTGCATAACGGAGGCCAGATAATATGATGAACATAACTATATACTATATCTTCATAGCTTTTCAATGTTTTTACACATATATTTAGTACTCATAACGAAAGAGTGAAATGTTTATCACCAAATTAGAGCGAAACAATAATTTTTTTATTTATGCAATTGAATTTTCTATGGGTAATTTTTTTTTAAAAAATCATTGTGCCACCTGGTTCCGCCAGTGGAGACTGGAGAGAGCATGCACACAGAGCATGGGCGGAGCTATACTGAACTCTGTGGGTGGAGCCGCACCCACAAAAGATTTGAAAAACAATGATAAGGCCAAAATTTCTACCATATATGCACCCACGTATTACAAACCCTCGCACCCACAAAGGCAAACGCACCCCTCTCATATTTGCTCTAGCTCCGCCACTGACACAGAGCACATGCCAGGAATGTATGTATGCATGGCGCCCGTCTCCTTTCTTCGAATTCGATCTCCCGACGGTGGACACATACGTCCATGCAGCCGCCCAGCTTTTCTTTGCCTGGTGCATCGCGGAAGGATGACACGTACGTCCGGAGTGTAGGAAAGGGGAACGAATCGCCTCGGTTGCGTTGCGTGGAGTGCAGGTCCAGAGGGGACGAGAGAAGCAAGGTGTACGAGGACATCAACCTAAAAGCAGCTGTTGCTGCAAGTTGTACGTACCACACGCTGCTCGCTCCCTTCTTGTACGTAGCCACACGTTGCTCGCTTACTGCTGCCGTCGCCACGTGGAGAAAGAGAGAGACAGAGGTGATGTACGCGCGGGAGGGGCTGCAACAACGGCGGCAGTGAAAGGACCGAGGATGTCGTCTAGACGGGTTAAACAGGCGTTTCTAAAAATTAATATCTTAAAATACGGAAATGATTAGTGAGGGAGCTTCGGAAGCTCCAAATCAGAGAATTAACCCCTCAAGAGTCAACCACAAGGTATATGAAAGATACTAAATAAAGGTAGGAGCCAACACCCTGCAACACAAAGGATTAGAGCAAATAACAAAACAATTCAGTGTTGGCCCTGATACCGGACGTGTCCGGTATACACTACAGTCAGCTGCCCAACTTGCTCCTTTTCAATTCCTTTTTCAATCAAGGTTGTAGGGGACTACTATAGGTTATGCTATACACCAGTAACCTGCAAACAAGCTGTGGCAGAACCTCCTAATTACTATGGCCTACCTGTACTTGTTATTGTCTTAAAGACTTCTAACCACTGTACAAGTGTACCACAGATCTTAAGAAGCCTGTCGGGTGTCCTCGGGAAACCCGAATCATCCACAATCTTCCGAGCAGGATCACATTACAGAGGCATCACAGTATTACAACAGTTTATATAATAATTTACATCAGAGTACAAAAGCGGATTTTACACTGAATATTCAAAATATTTTCAAATTATGCCTCCATTTTGAAATTGGATAGGGAAATGAAAAGGGGACAATTTTGATATTTGAATCTTTTCAAAATTACTTCAAATTTTACACTGAAACCTTGAAAACTCTAAACATCAAACTTGTAGCCCTTGAAAAGATCTACAAACTTGATTTTACACTTTTTCCCAAAAGGGGTAAAACTAGGGTTTTGCTTTTCAGGGTTTTCGGAAAGGTTTTGAATTGAAACTTGATCCTTTATTAATTTGGGGTTACTTAGGGATCACACCCTCACCCTAGGGCATCATTGAGTCAAGCCTCACATGGTTGACCAAATGGCTCCCTAGGTTGACCAGTTTGACTTAAGAAATTCTTTTAATAATTCCTCAAATTTGAATTTGAATTTGAATTCGAATCGGAAAACTTGTAACAAGTTTTGGATTCCAAACCCTAACTCAAACTTGAAGCTTTATTTTATAAGTTGGACTTGAGCTTATACCCTACACTTAACACTAGTGTATAACACCGTCATACACCTCAAATTACGCAGGGTATAAACTAAGTATTTGCGGTGACAGTCAAAATTAGGGTTTTCAGATTTTGAGTCACACAACGAGAAACACATCCAACCTAAGAATTTAAACTCATTTTAGTGGATGCATAACTTGGTTAACCTAATCATGGATGATTTGCAGTGCAAATGATGACATGGCAGGTTTTTAGTTACTATAACACTAGGGGTGTTACAGCCCTTCCCCCTTAAAGAAATCTCGTCCCGAGATTTAAAGCCTTGGGTTAGGTAATGGAAAAGGAAATGTGTTATACAAACACGTTCAAGACTTGTTCATAAAACAGGTAGGTATTTTACATTACATGGTTTAAAAAGAACGAGTTACAATCTAGAGAGGAAATTGTAACTTAGATAGAAGCAAAGAAGTCGGGAAAGTTTTCCAGCAAATAATCTTCAGATTCCCAGGTTGCTTCTTCTTCTGAATGTTGATTCCACTGAATCTTATACCACTTGATTGTTCTACTCCGTGTAACACGATCTTTCTGATCCAAAACTCTGACAGGATGCTCTGAATATGTTAGATCTGGCTCAAGCTCGACCCCCTCGAAATCAATCACTTGGTCAGGTACTTGTAGACACTTCTTTAGTTGTGACACATGGAACACATTGTGCACTGCAGAGAGTTGCTCCGGTAACCTTAAACGGTAAGCCACTTTACCAAATCGTTCCAAAATTTGAAACGGTCCAATATATCTGGGTGCCAATTTGCCTTTAACCCCAAATCGGTTAACTCCTTTCATGGGTGATACCTTCAAGTATACATAATCTCCTTTGTCAAACACCAGTGCTCGTCGTCTCTTATCTGCATAACTCTTTTGACGAGACTGTGCTATCTTTATATTATTTTGTATACGTCTGACTTTCTCTTCAGTTTCTTTTACTAAATCAACCCTGGAAAACCATCTCTCTCCTGATTCTGACCAATTCAGTGGAGTTCTGCATCGGCGTCCATACAGTGCTTCAAACGGTGTCATTTTGATACTTTCTTGATAACTGTTATTGTAAGAGAATTCTACTAAAGGTAAACAGTCATCCTAAGAATCTGAGTAATTGAGCACATAAGACCTCAACATATCTTCTAGAATCTGATTGACTCTTTCAGTCTGACCATCTGTTTGAGGATGATAAGCGGTACTATGCAAAAGTTTAGTACCCAGTGACTCATGTAAGTGCCTCCAGAAATTGCTAACAAACTATGTACCTCAATTAGATACAATTGTCTTGGGTATCCCATGCAGACTGACAATTCTTTCAAAATATATCTTAGCATATCGGATAGTTGGATATATAGTTTGAACTGGAATGAAATGTGCAGACTTAGTGAGGCGGTCCACAATAACCCAGATAGAATCAAACCCTTTTGCAGTCTTGGGCAAACCCACAATGAAATCCATATTGATATCTTTCCATTTCTAGGATGGAATGGGTAACAGCTGTAATGCTCCGGCTGACTTCAGATGTATAGCTTTCACTCTCTGACAGGTGTCACACATGGCTATGTATCTGGCAATCTCAATCTTCATCTTGGTCCACCAGAATCTTTGTTTTAGATCATGATACATCTTATTACTTCCAGGATGGATAGAGAATTTGGTTAAATGTGCTTCATCAAGAATCAACTGACGTAACTCCAGAACCTTAGGTACAACCAAACGATCTTTGAACCAGAGGACATCTGCTTCATCAATTCTAAAACATAAACCTTTTCCCTTTCTGACTTTTTCCTTTATGTGGACTATACCCTTATTTTCCTTCTGAGCAGAAATAATCTTATCTCTTATAGTTGTTTCCACTGTGATGTTGGCAACACTACCATGCTGAACTATTTCAATACCCAACTTTTCTATCTCATGGCACAAAGATAGATCCAACGGTTTCACCGTCAAACAGTTGCAATGAGTCTTTCGACTGAGGGCATCTGCAACCACATTTGCCTTACCCGGATGATAATGTACTTCTAAGTCATAGTCCTTTATCAATTCTAACCATCTTCATTGGCGCATATTCAAATCAGACTGAGTGAAAATGTATTTCAAACTCTTGTGATCTGTATAGATGTGACATAGATTACCCAACAAATAATGACGCCACATCTTCAAGGCATGTACAACGGCCGCTAACTCTAAATCATGGGTTGGATAGTGCTCTTCATGTTGTTTGACTTGGCGAGAAGCATAAGCAATCACTCGACCTTCTTGCATTAACACACATCCAATACCAGTACCACAAGCATCACAGTAGACGTCAAACGGCTTTTCAATATTTGGTTGAGCTAACAATGGAGCAGTAGTTAACAACCTTTTCAAGGTCTGGAAAGCCTTCTCACATTCTGATGACCAAACAAATTTAACCTAAATCTTCAACAACTCAGTGATAGGTTTCGATATATTTGAGAAATCAGGAATGAATCGACGGTAATAACCCGCCATTCCTAGGAAACTGCGAACTTGATGAACAGTACTTGGGGGCTTCCAATCTAATATATCCCTTACTTTGCCAGGGTCAACAGCAACACCTTCTGCCGACAAAACATGTCCAAGAAATGGCACCTTATTAAGCCAAAACTCACATTTACTGAACTTAGCATACAACTGATGTTCCCTCAGGCGACTGAGAACGATGCGTAAATGTTCCGCATGTTCTTTCTTGTTTTTGGAGTAAACCAAAATATCATCAATGAAGACAACGACAAACTTGTCGAGCTCGGGCATGAAAACCGAATTCATGAGATACATGAAATGAGCGGGTGCATTGGTAAGACCAAAGGACATGACTAGATATTCATAAAGACCATATCTAGTAGTGAAAGCAGTCTTTGGAATGTCCTCAGGGCGAATTTTTATTTGGTGGTAGCCAGATCGGAGATCGATCTTAGAAAATACTTTGGCTCCAGCAAATTGATCAAAGAGTAGATCAATACGAGGAAGGGGATATTTATTCTTGATAGTCACTTCATTCAACGGGCGATAATCAACACACAACCTCAAGGTTTTGTCCTTCTTTTTCACAAATATGGCTGGACATCCCCATGGTGAAGAACTGGGTTGAATAAAACCTTTATCACGCAACTCTTGTAACTGTATCTTGAGCTCTGCTAATTCTTTCGGTGGCATTCTGTATGCTCTTCTAGATATTGGGGCAGTGCCAGGTTTCAACTCAATTACAAATTCCACATCTCTGTCAGGAGGTAATCCAGGTAAATCATCTAGGAAAACATCCGGAAACTCGCTAACTACAGGTATATCACTGATTTCTTTCACAGAAGTTGCACAAACTCTTTCGACTGCTCTTTTCGGTGTTTGAAGTTGGATAAGAAGTTGAGAACTACTATCAGGTAAGTTCAGTCTTATTGTTCTATTCAGAGTATCTATTACAGCTCCGCGCTGATACATCCAGTTCAAACCTAGGATCACATCTATATCCCGATCCTTTAAAATTATCATGGACGTGGGAAAAGTATGCCTACCCAATTCTATAGGTACCTGATGTACCATTTCTTTAGTACACAGACGACCCCCGGGCGACTGTATAAAAAAGTTCTCTTTCATTTCCCCAATTGGAATTGCATGTTTCATAACAAATGTACGATTGATGAATGTATGTGATGCGCCTGAATCAAAAAGCATAACTGCAGGGTGATTTGCGACAGGAAACATACCCATCATGACGGGCTCTCCTTTAGGTATTGCCCCGGCCTGCGTGTAAAAGACTCATCCAGTTTTCTTCTCGGCCTTGCCCTTCTGAGCATTCTGGTTATTGCCCCTCTGCTGATTCTGGTTCTGTTGTTGGGGCACAATAGCTTTCTGATAATTCTGATTATACTGCCTCGGGTATGGACACTCCCTCGATAAATGCCCCATCTTTCCGCAATTATAACAGGGATAATTATTGATATTATTGCCCTGCTGAAGTGGGGGACGAATGCTAGGAGCATTCGGCTGACGTGGATAGGATAGAGCTGCAACAGGACGAACAAATGTCTATTGCCGGGCTTGGAATTATGGTGGAAGAAAAGGAGGACGGAAATGATTCTGAGGATGGTATACTATCTTCTGGTGCTTTCGATTACCACCAGATGGTCCATATGACACCTTCTTCTTCTTAGCCTCTTTATGCTTCTGGTATTCTTCTTCTGACGAAAGAGCAATATCAACGGCCTCATGATAAGTCACATTGAGGCAACCAGTCATCATAGTGCGAATCTTCGAGTTCAGACCCCTCATAAAACAAGCTTGCTTCTTTCGATCAGAGTTAATTTGGTCAGCAGCATACTGTAATAGATGATTGAACCTGCCCACATATTGCATTACTGTCTGGTCTCCCTGCTTCAGTGCAAGAAATTATTCCAACTTTCTGATCATAATTCCTTCTGGAATAAAGTGAGCTCGGAAAGCCGCACGGAATTCCGCCTAGGTCACCCGGTGACCAGCTGGCTGTGCAGCAAGGTGATTTCCCCACCATGCTCCGGTAGCACCTCGAAGCTATTGGGCTGCAAACACCGGCTTCTGGTAGTCACTACACTCTATGAGTTCAAACTTTTGCTCCATAGTGCGGAGCCAGTCATCTGCTTCTAACGGTTCATCGGCTCTAGTAAATACTGGGGGCCGGGTATCAGTGAAATCCACATAAGTGGTCTCATTCCAGTGGTTATTCCGACCCCGATTACCTGGTGGTGCATTGTGATTATTCTGAACCACTTCCCTTAGTAACCTAGCATTTTCTGTGGTAGCATTGACAAGGGCGAACATAGCCTCTGCCATATTTAGTGGAACGGGTGGTGGATTAGGGACACCATTCCCACCCTGTGCAGTCCCCGTACCATCATCATTATGAGCCATCTGTTGATAACAAGCCAAACTTTATTCACAAACTTTTATTAAACTTTTACAAAAGCGATTACAAACACACCACGCAGATGCATTTATTTATTATACAGGTCCGCACACATGCCAGACTTTCCGGTTAACTAAGGCTGACAACAAACATAAACTTCTAGCTACACACTACACTTGACCAACTCAATTCTCATGGTCAGTGTCCATTCCTGATGAAACCATCTAGGCCCCGAGAGTTGGTTTCGGCAATTGATGACAACGCTTTATTACCATGACTAACATGTGTTTTGCAGAAACCTTGGTAAGTTAGGTCGTGGAGGTGATAACTGCTTTGGCACCATGGTATTCATGCCCCCTGATGGAAACCGTTTTGGTTTTCAAAGGAGTGACGTCAAGATTAAGGACGGTTAGTTCCGGATGTCAAGGTGTTGAGTTACATTCGGAATAGTCGTTAGGATCTTCGTTTTCTCTTTTGGCCGTACTATAAAGGGGAGCATGAGCGGGTAGCTTGACCTAGGTGAGTCCTATGTTTAGGTGTGGTGCACACTTGTTAAACTTAGCACTAGGCAACTCTAGAATAGCTCAAAGTTCAGTTGGAAGCAACTTGGTTCAAGTTGTGTCGCGTTTCGGAGTGTTTAGAGAGCTTTTCCCTTGACCGGACGCGGTTCTCGGTTTAACCGGTGCGTCCGGTCAGTTCAAAACTGCGACTGAGTTTTGGCGCTGACGATCGGACGCGGTGGTCAGACCGACACGTGTCACTTAAGGGAAACCATCCATTTGGACGCGACCTGGGTGTGATCGGCGCGTCCGGTCATGTTCCAGTAAGGTCCTGCAACGACCGGACTCGTCCGGTCATCACCGATCGGACGCGGTCGCGCGTCCGATCTCGTTACAGTAAGCTCCCTGCACGATCGGACGCGTCCGATCACCCCTGACTGGCACGTCCGGTCACTCAGCCAAAATTTCAGAATTTCGACCGTTACGAGCGACCAGCGTGTCCGGTCACTTCGAGCAGCGCGTCCGGTCACTCAGTCGAAATTCCAGAATTTCGACCGTTACGTGCGACCGGCGCGTCCGGTCACTTCGACCGGAGCGTCCAGTCACCCCACGTTTTGCTGTGTTGGCAGGTAACAGTTCGTTTCGTCTATGGGGTGTATAAATACATCCCCACCACCTCTTTTAGAGGTCTCTTGCTCATTTGTTCAGCTGAGAAACACCTTTAGAGTGCAAGGGAGTGCAAGAGCTCTAGTGAGGAGTGTGATTTGAGAATCAAAGCTTGAGAGTTCCTCACTAGTGATTAGAGAGTAGCAAGTGTGCATCCTCCTTCTCATTAGGATCGTTGTGGTCAAGTGAGAGTTCTAGCTTATTACTCTTGGTGATCGCCATCACCTAGACGGCTTCGTGGTGATTGGGAGTTTGGTGATCATCCGGCGAAGCTTGTGGATGACCCAACTCATCTTGTGAGCGGTTTTGGGCGATTCACCACGATGGAGTGTCGAAGAATCAGCCCGTAGAGAGCACTTGATCCTTGCACGGATCAAGGGGGAGCTACACCCTTGCGCGGGTGCTCCAACGAGGACTAGTGGGGAGTGGCGACTCTCCGATACCTCAGAAAAACATCGCCGTATTCCTTGCCCTTACTTTCAAGCATTTTACATTCTTGTACTTACATTTATTGCTTGATTTACTTTCCTAGAATTGCCATGCTAGACTAGGATTGGAAACTATGGTGCAAAACTCTTTACCGGTAGAATATCTAGGAACACAAGTAGGCACTAGAGGTGAATTCCGGCTTGTAGGAACACAAGTAGACACAAGTAGCAAAACTTTGTATCGGTCAGCATTTACCAAAAAGCTTGATCTTAAACTCACCCCAAGCATTGGTCTTTGGTATCCCAAAGGAGCTAGATTCCAACTAGTTGGCTATTCCGATTCGGACTATGCCGGTTGCAAGATTGATAGAAAAAGCACATCCAGAGGGTGCCATTTGCTTGGAAGATCTTTAGTATCTTGGTCATCTAAAAAGCAAAATAGTGTGGCTTTGTCCACCGCCGAGGCGGAATACATTGCCGCGGGGGCTTGTTGTGCACAAATCTTATATATGAAACAAACCCTCCTAGACTATGGAATTGTTCTTGAAAAGGTGCCACTTTTATGTGATAATGAGAGTGCCGTTAAAATTGGGCTTTTCTAAAAATTAAATGCAAGAATTAAATCCTACAAGCCGGAATTCACCCCTAGTGTCTACTTGTGTTCCTAGAGAGTCTACCGATACAAAGTTTTGCACCCTAGTTTCCAATCCTAGTCTAGCATGGCAAGTCTAGGAATGTAAAACAAGCAATGAAAGTAAATACGAGAAAGTAAATGCTTGAATGTAAAGGGGCAAGGAACACGGTGATGTTTTTCCGAGGTATCGGAGAGTCGCCACTCCCCACTAGTCCTTGTTGGAGCACCCGCGCAAGGGTGTAGCTCCCCCTTGATCCGCGCAAGGATCAAGTGCTCTCTACGGGTTGATTCTTCGACACTCCGTCGCGGTGAATCACCCAAAACCGCTCACAAGATGAGTTGGGTCATCCACAAGCTCCGCCGGATGATCACCGAACTCCCAATCACCACCACGCCGTCTAGGTGATGGCGATCACCAAGAGTAACAAGCTAGAACTCTCACTTGACCACTGCGAGCCCAAATGAGAAGGTGGATGCACACTTGCTACTCTCTAATCGCTAGTGAGGAACTCTCAAGCTTTGATTCTCAAATCTCTATCCTCACTAGTGCTCTTGCACTCCCTTGCACTCCAAAGGTGTTTTTCAGCTGATCAAATGAGCAAGAGACCTCTAAAAGAGGTGGTGGGGATGTATTTATACACCCCACAGACAAAACGAACCGTTACCTGCTGACTCAGCAAAACACGAGCTGACCGGACGCGCCGGTTGAACTGACCGGACGCGCCGGTCGCTCGTAACGGTCGAAATCCGAAAAACAGCTGAGTGACCGGACGCACCGGTCAGGGGTGACCGAACGCGTCCGATCGTGCAGGAAGCATACTGTACTCGCACCGGACGCGCGGCCGCGTCCGATCGGTGATGACCGGACGCGTCCGGTCGTCCCTGGACCTTACTGGACTGTGACCGGACGCGCCGATCACACCCAGGTCGCGTCCGATCGGGTGTTTCCCTCAAGAGACACGTGTCGACTACTGACCACCGCGTCCGGTCCTCGCGAGGACCGCGTTCGGTCGTCAGAGCTGAAACCCTAGCCACGGAACTGTACTGACCGGACGCGTCCGGTCATGCCGAGGACCGCGTCCGGTCATGAGAAAACGACCCGAAACTCTCCGAAACGCGTCACAACTTGAACCAAGTTGCTTCCAACTGAACTTTGAGCCATTCTAGAGCTGCCTAGCGCCAAGTTTAACAAGTGTGCACCACACCTAAACGTAGGACTCGCCTACGTCAAGCTACCCGCTCAAGCCCCCCCTTTATAGTACGGCCAAAAGAGAAAAACGAAGATCCTAACGACTATTCCAAATGTATCTCAACACCTCGACATCTGGAACTAACCGTCCTTAATCTTGACGTCACTCTTTTGAATACCGAAACGATTTCCATCAAGGGGCATGAATACCATGGTGCCCAAAGCAGTTAAAACCTCCATGACCTAACTTACCAAAGTTTCTGCAAAACACACGTTAGTCATGGTAATAAAGCGTTGTCATCAATTGCCGAAACCAAACTTCGGGGCCTAAATGCTTTCAGCGTCAAGTTCGATGGCAAGAAAAAGAAATTCTTCACAAGTAGCAAAAGAAAGCCAATCTCGGAGATGGATTGCTACAATTGTGGTGAACTTGGCCACTTAGCTCATCAATGCCCTAGACCTCCAAAAGACAAGTACAAGAACAAGAACAAGGGCAAGAAAAATGATTAAGTGATAAAGAAGAAGAGAGGAAAAAACAAGCCATACAAGAAGAAGGATGGCAAGAATAAGGAGTTCCACAAGAAGAAGAAGGGAGGAAAAGCATACATTGTTGGTGATTGGCTCACCGATATTGAATCATCTTGTGTGTCCTCCGAAGATGAAAGCTATGATGAGAAAGAGAAGGTTGCCGCATTTGTAATGGGGCCATCATCTTCACCGACATCTTCATCACCACCTTCACCGCCTCCATCACCATCATCGTCCACTACTCACCTATGCCTTATGGCCAAGGGTGATCGAAAGGTACAAAACTATGATAGTGATGATGATGATGATGATAGTGATAGTGATGATGAATATGATGCACCTTCTTATGATGAACTTGTAAAATTGTTAAACAAATACACTAAAGTCAAAAGAAGGACTAGAAATGAAAATGATGAACTTCAAAATGAAAATGAATCACTCTCATCTAAGCTTGAAAGTGCTCAAAAGGCTAGTGGTGAGCTCAAAGATCAAAATAAAATTATGTCTTCCACTCTCAAGGAGCTCAAAACTTTTAATAAAGAGCTTAGAGATCAACATGATAAACTTGAGAAGAAGCATAATGAGCTCATCACTAGGCATAACTCTCTAAAAGACAAATATACAACATTGAAAATTGACTATGATAGTCTTTTGGTTGCTAATGAACTTGCTCTTGAGACACATGATGCTACTAACAAAGTTGTTAAGTGTGATATAGCTACATCATGTGATGAGTTGATCATTGAAAGCATTGAGCAAGGTTCTAGTAGCAAAGACAAGAGTGTGGTTGAGTCAAGCAATTATGATGATTATGCCAAGATCAAGAGTGAAAATGAGAAGCTTGCAAATGAGAACAAGAAGCTAAAAGGTTTGATGGCTCTTGAGAAGCAAACAACAAATGAGTCACTCATTGAAGAAAACAAAAAGCTCAAGCAAGAGAAAGAGCATCTCAAAACCGGCCTAAGCAAGTTCACAAGAGGTCAATATTTGCAAAGTGAGCTACTCATGAACACCGTAATGAAGATGGATAGAAGTGGTATTGGGTACTTGGCAAATCAAGAGAAGAAGGCAAAAGCTCAACAACAACAAAGCAAGTCAAAGCCCAAGCCAAAGAGATATGTTAAGTGTGGACAAGAAGGTCACTTTGCTCATGAGTGCAATACTCCACCACCACAACCCTTGCCCAAGCATGCTAGACCCTTTGCCTTCAATGCTCATTACATGCTAAGAAAAGATTCAAATGGAAAGTTGAAAGTTATGTTCTTGGGTCCCCCAAACAAGAATAGGCCTAAGAAAATATGGGTTGCCAAGTCACTAGTTGAAAAAGTCAAGGGTCCCTCTCAAGTGTGGGTCTCTAAACAAAAAGCTTGATCTCTTGTGTGTAGGTGAACTACAAGACCGGTGGATCTCATTGGGTTATTGAAAGTGGTTGCACTCAACATATGACCAGTGATCCTCGTATGTTCACCTCCATTGAAGAGAATGGGATATGTTAAGAGAAGATCACATTTGGAGATAATTCAAAGGGCAAAGTCAAGGGTATAGGCAAGATTGCAATATCAAATGATCACTCACTCTCAAATGTGCTCTATGTTGCTTCATTGAGTTTCAACTTATTATCCGTTGGGCAACTTTGTGACCTTTGCTTCCAATGCTTGTTCACACCAAATGAAGTGATAGTTTCAAAGATAGATGACAAGCAAGTGATATTCAAGGGCTTTAGATACAACAATCTTTATCTTGTTGACTTCACCTTCGAAGATGCAAACTTGATGACATGTTTATTCACCAAGACCTCACTTGGATGGCTTTGATATAGGAGGCTTGCTCATGTTAGAATGAACACTCTCAACAAGCTATTGAAGAAAGAATTAGTGAGAGGATTGAAGGATGTAAAGTTTGAAAAGGACAAATCTTGTAGTGCATGTCAAGCGGGCAAACAAGTTGCAAACACTCATCTAACCAAAGCTTTCATGTCAACTTCAAGAGTGCTAGAACTTCTACACATGGATTTGTTTGTGTAACACCCCTGGGTGTTAAGCATGCATTAGCATTTCAAAGCATAAAGCATTCAGCATCATTTCATGACTAGCATTGCATGAAATATAGCTCTTTTAAATTTAAATTTGAAAAGCAAATAATTAGAACCCTAACTTTGATGTAAGTGCCAAAAAGGTAGTATACTTTTGGGTATTAGCAATTTTAAATAATCTAGAATAAATTAACATGATTTTTGGAGCAATTCTTGAATTCAAGTTTTTCTCAAATTTTGTTTTAAAAAATATTCTAAACAAATAGATTTTTGATTAACCACTTAGCTTTAAATCCTAAATTCAAAATCTATTGAGAATTTTGAAAAATGCTCTACATGAAAGTTGTAGAGAATAAAATTTTGAACAACTTTTATTTTGGGCCAAAATTCTGAAAACCTCTTTTTCATCTTCAAATTCACTTTTAAAACAAAGAAATAAATCTGAAAATATTTATTATAAAAGGAAAATGGATTTTCACTTGGCTGGGCCGCCGCCTCACTTCTCGGCCCACGGCCGAAGCCGCCCTGGCCCGTCTCACGCGCCCGACCGTGCCAGCGCGCGCCCCGCGCCAACGCACGCCGCACTCAGGCCGTGGCCGCCGCGTGGCCGTCGCTCGCCGCCTCCGGCGTACGGGTGGTGAGCCATGGGCTCCACCGGCCGCGCCACGCGCCTTGAAGCCGTGCCCGCTCCTCCCTCGCCAGCACACCCCCGTTTTCGCCTCGCTCGGCTTCGCGCGAGCAGCAGCAGCCGCCGCTCTCGCCTCCTCACGCCGCCGCCGCTCCCGATTCGTCTCGCCACCGGCTCTGCCACCTTCTCCTCTTCTCCGAATAGGGCTCGGTATCCCTTGTTCGACGACGGTGAGGCTCAATTTCTCCTTTTCCCGCGCGCGCCACTGTCGCCGGCCGCCGGGCTCGAGCTCCGCCACCGACGCCCTCGCTCCCTCCTTCCCTTGCTTCGCGCGATCGTGCTCGCCATCCTTGCGCGGGAGTCATGCGTGCTCGGGGTTGCAACTCGGAGCCGGAGGACGGCCGTTGGCCGACGGCGACCACCGTTTCACCCCCGCGATGTCGGGACGCCGGCACCCGTGGCCGCGCCCCGCGTTCCGCCCCCCCTCTCTGCCTGCTGGGCCAGCGGCCTTGGGCCGAACCACCGAGCCGGGCCGCCTCTCTTTTTCCCGCGTGGTGCTCCGGCTGAAAACGGCCGTGGGCCGGTGGTTTCAAGTGGGCTGGCCCGTTAAACGATTTCCAAATTTTGTTTTTGAATTTCTATTTTGTTTTGGGAAAAGAAAATACTTGGAAAATATTTGTGTACAATTTATAGCTCCAAAAATCATGAAACAAAGTTTGAAATGTTCCTATTGAATAGATCTACAGTTTAAAAATATCTCATATTATTTTTGTAACACTTTACTGTGCAAATTTATTTAATTGCTATAAATGCTGATATCTTAGAAAAATATGTAGTGAATATAATAATGAAGGAAAAAATATGATTCTTGTTGCTTTAATCTTTATTAGTGATGCACTTTCTAGGAAAAATATTAGTGAAGCATGTTCTGTGAGAAATTTTTGAAGTGTAGATCAAATGCTTTTAATTGATAATCTTTGTTATTTTTAGTAGAGAGCTAAATTTGTATAGATCATACATGTGATAATTTTTGTAGTATGTTAGTTTAATGTTAGTAACATAGGAAAAATGTGAAATCTGTTGTTTGATACTTTTTCTAGTACAAAATAATTTCATGCTCATATTTAGGCTATAAGTTGTTTATTTTGTACAGGTAGTTTTACATATGCAATTCTCATGAAAATTTAGTAGTAGGTTAGTTAAGGTAAGAGTAATCTACTGTAATTTTTGTAGATTTTTAGCTATACTAGGGATATGTGTTGCTGTGTAACCCTAGTTAAATAGGGAATAAAAGATTATTCTTTATGAGAAATTAAGAGTAATAAAATTTGTTTGGTGTATCTTTGAAGCATCAACATGTCTTGCTGATGTTGTTTGATGAGTTAGGTTGGTGAGCTTTGGTAGCTTAGGTTCACTTGTATGTGTAGATGATAGGCTAACTAATAGAAGAATAAGGTGCATGTTTTAGGGTACATGTTCTTGGATGACGTTGACTACCTTGTAGAAGAAATAGTTATATTCAAACTGTTCATTCCATGTGTTCATCTGTATCTCATGTCATCAAAGCACTCTACCACAATCCGATGCATCATTCGCATGATTACTTATGCACTTGCATCATACAGGATCGCAGGAAGAGTCGCAGGTAGCAGTACCGGAGGAGCAAGTTTGGACGGATTAGCAGGAGCCCCAGGCACAGGAGGTGCCCGAGGAGGAAGAGTCAGGCGAGGAGCTGCCAGAGTGCGTCGACCACCATCCTAGCTCGTTCGAAAAAGGCAAGCCCCGGAGCATTTTAAGTCTCCTATTTTATAAAAGTTGTTCCTTACTACATGAACTATAGTTATATATATAGTTGCATTAAGTTATAGGAGTTGAGTGAAACCGTTGTTGC
The DNA here is from genome assembly GCA_038087645.1 of Saccharum hybrid cultivar R570. NCBI lineage: Eukaryota > Viridiplantae > Streptophyta > Magnoliopsida > Poales > Poaceae > Saccharum > Saccharum hybrid cultivar. The sequence continues at coordinate 1,646,577 of JAQSUU010000613.1, read as the reverse complement.
ATTATTTCCTTGGACACCAGATTATCTTTCACCCTGTTAGGTCAGGATCGAGTGAATTGCTTAGCCATGCTTAGACCGGTAGAAGTCGGGTGATTTCCTGTCACCTGCGAGTTATAGGTGGATACCGGGTTATGGTTAGCTGTAATTGTGATCATAAAAAGTAATCAAGTGTTGATGGATAAATGAAGACCGGGCGGAGTCTTATAGGGTTTTGGACTATAGTGATTCCGTCTGTGTCGATTAAGGATCGATCGTTGCTCGTCCCTCTTGTCATGTTGAACGCATGCCTCACATTTAGCTGGCCGAATAAAGTACCTTTCGACCGCGAAGCTAGTGACACTTTTCGAGCCGGGATAAACTCGGGTTGGCAGACTGGTGTTGAAGTGGGTGTAACGGGGACGTGAAGAGTGAGCCCAAGGTGCGTCCTGGCAGTCAGGCGGTCCCTGGGTAGTGCGATCCATGATTGTTATCCTGCGGCTTCTTGGAAAGTGTCATTGGTGATCTACGCGACCCTGACGGGGGAAGCAGGGTTTGTGTGAGGAATAAATCTCCAGCTGGATAGGAATTCAATTCGAATCGCCGTCGCTCCCGGTTAGTGAGCACTTGACTCGAGCTATGGCATCGTAGTAACATTAATGGAACACTGATGGTTAAGTGAATGATGTTGGAAATGCTAAACCTGATATGGTAATCTAGATTGTTAATGATGAATCAAGTGATTGTTCTAGCAATAGATGCTTACCTAGCTTGAATTGGTTATACTAAAAGTGATGCAAAAAGTACTGGTATAGTTTTCATAACAACTTATGTTTTTCGTAAATGAGTCAAGCCAGTCCAATCTATAAAGCCTTGCATAATCCTTGGTGTCCTTTATTTCTGGTTTATGACGGGTAAGTCTAGCTGAGTACATTCTCGTACTCAGGGCGTTGTTCCCATTGTTGTTGCAGATGGTCAGATGTACTATGGGTACTGCTCCAACTGTCTGTATCCGGTGATGGGCGACAACTAGGACCTTGGGCAAGGGTCACTCTGTTCGTCTTATCTAATGCTTTTGTGGACCATGACTATCTACTGGCACTGTATTTGAATTTAGTGTGTGTGGAAAACTATGTTGTAATAACTTTTATTCCGAACTCCGATGTACTCCACTTTTATTGTGAACTCTATGTATCATGTGAACTGTGGCTGCTAAATCAGTACGATCTTGGTTGTATGTTGGTTGGTTTGAAATCCCTCGTGATTTCACGGAATCTCGGGTTATACGGGTTTAAGTTTGATAAATTAACTGCCTCGGTGGAAGATTTTCTTACTTAATCTCGTATAATTACGTTGATCCGTTACAGCTGGCATCGGAGCATGGTTTAGCATGTTGCTGTTCACATGGGTATTTAAAAACAAAACTGTGTTTTCCACTAAGCTTTCAAATTTAAGAGTGTGCCAGTGGTCATATCCTTTATGCCCCATAAGGACTCCAGGTGGCTTAATTAAGTACTAACTTGGGGGTTTGCATCATATTTGAAATTTCGTCGCTCATACGGCGTGCTATTGTATGAGTGCCATTCAATTGAGTGGTAATGTATGGATCAATTTTCTCTACGCCCTGGTAAGTGAGAGTTATGAGAGCATGGTCGGATACACTGCCGATCTAGGGGAGTGCTTTTGTGATACCGAAATACTTACGTGCCATGCGCATGTTCGTATGAGGGTATTCAAATGGTGGGGACTTCCGTCATGCGGTGACGATGCCGTCAATAGGACGATGATTCGGGTAGTTGTTACCGTTATACTTGTATCTAGGGATGCGTGTAGAGCGAGTAACTTACTTTACTGCTTTCTTGCATATTTTCATACTGTGAGGGTTGGGCTGAAGTGACTTTCTGCAGGTACATAACAACGCTTTCGGGTAGTACGTATTAGTTACGTTACAAGCGATTGTTGTATGCCACCGTTTATTCCGTTAGTAGTTATTAGTTTTCTAAGTTTGTGAGGACATACGGAACGTGCATGTATCATGTGGTGCATTTCATTCATGGCATTGTTCCTCCCCTTATAAGTTGATTATCTCATTTCGATAAAAATGCCAACTTAAAAATCTGTTCTCACCACGGTAATAAAATTTTGCTACAGATGGCACGTACCAAGCAGACAGCCCGCAAGTCCACCGGCAGAGCTCCCCGTCATCAGCTTGCTCCACGCACTCGTCAGCGCCACACTTTTCTTGGAGAGTTTGGGATGCCTACGCTCTTGTGGAGAGTACTTAGCTATGTAGGCTATCCTGATGGGATGGAGCCCCGCTACTTTTGGTCGAATGAGCGGTTGGGGGAAGGACTTTTGGTGACTGTGGCAGCAGTAGTTCGTCCCCGAGGTGATGGTTCTAAGTGGACCGGTTGGCATTTTGAGTCAACTAGCAGGACCCCTGAAGAAGCCGCTGAGAGGGCAGCCTTTGGGATCCTGAGGGATATCATGGATCGCTTTCCTTAGGAGTTGGCAGCAGCTATAGTTGGAGTCTTTCCAAGGGGCAACCCCTCCACTGACTCGTGGCAGCAGGCAAGAGGAAGATCTCTGGAGATTAGCGCTGCAGAAGCACAGAACAGTGACAACCCCGCTATGAGTGCCATGTTCGCAGTGATGAGGGCCTTTGATGGAGTGGAAGGTAGCCTGAGACGTGTGTCTAGTGCTCTTGGTCAGGCTCATGATGACCGCCGTCAGCTTCAGAGAGATCACGACGCTGAGATTGAGAGGCTCAACACAAAGATGGCTCAGTTGACTCGCCAAAGAGATCAGGCTACCCAGAGGACTGTGGCTTTCGAAGGAGATGTGCGTGCCCTGAGAGAGCAGGTTGGGCGACTGACCACCGCCAACAGGAACGCTGAGCGCATGTTGACTCATGTGCTCCATCAGAGGAATGAAGCCTGGTCCGCAGAGAATGTGTTGAGGGCTAGACAATTTGAGCTAGAGCAACAGCTGGCATATCCAGAGGAATATAATGACAATCTGCATGAGGAGGTTCATCGGCTGAACAATCAACTCAACCCCTATGTTCCTCCTGGTGTGGCAGAGATGGATTTGGATGAAGACGAAGATCCTGAAGAGCCCGAAGCACCAGTTGGGGAGCACCACGACGTTGCTAATGGCGACAACGCCAACGTCTCGGACTTAGACAGCGACCACGATGAGTAGGCTAGTAGTTGTTGCGCTAGCTACTAGGTTCCATCTACATGATCTTTTGCTTTGTTGGCACGTTGGGCATGTAATAATGAGTAGAAAGACTAAGGCTTTGATGTAATGTTGGAAAGCTTGGATGTGTTTGTGGCGGTATCCGAACGTCGAAAAGTCCAGTGTATGTATGCTGGCAACTTGGTTGTAATGGACGCGATGTGTGCGCTTTAAGTAATCTAATTAGTGGTGTTGTGTTAATTGGAATGACTTATTGTGCCCCTGTTTTATTGTATGAATTTATTCTCTCCAGTAAATTCAGTTCAGCATGATTTTTCATTCGGTCGCAATTCCTACAACATCACCTAATAATTACTGTTGCTGAAACATGCAGATGCCGAACACTCGTCGTACCGTGTATGGTGCCGCTGAGGCTGGTGGCAGTGTAGCTGCTAGTGATGACCGTGATCCACCACCGCCTCCTCCACCCTACACTGCAGAATAGTTTTTCGCACAATTTCTTGGAAGCCAACGTAATATAGAGAGCATGCAACAGAATATGGAAGCTGCGTTGCGCAGTATCGCAGACAACACCCATCGGGGAATAAACCCGGGTGGGCACGAAGCAAACCAGTACAGCAGTTTCAAGGACTTCATGGATACTCGTCCACCGATCTTCAAGGAAGCCGCAGAACCCTTGGATGCAGAAGAGTGGATTAATACTATGGAAGACAAGTTCCGTGTCTTGAGAATGACTGAAGTGTTGAAGACTGAGTATGCAGCTCATCAGCTTCAAGGTCCGGCAGGAATGTGGTGGAAACATCACCGCACCACTTTTCCTCCCCACGCTCGCATCACTTGGAGGGAGTTCACTGAAGCCTTCCGTGGAACGTACATTCCACCTGGTCTGACCGAGATGAAGCTTGGAGAATTCCTAGCACTGAATTAAGGCACGAAGACTGTAACTCAATATCTACACGCATTCAATAACCTGAGCCGTTATGCTCCTGATATGGTGAATACTGAGGCCAAGAAGATCGCTAGCTTCAAGAGAGGCCTGAATCCCAAGATGATGAAACATGTGGGTACAAATATGAGGACTAGTTTCAACAACTTCGTTAGTGACTGTCTGAAGCAAGAGAAGAACAACAATGTTTATGCTGCTTCCAAGATCCGTAAGAGAGCTTTCGAGTCGAGCCCGTCCCAGTCCAGAGCCCCAGTGGCCAACCGTCCAGCTTATCGGTCGTCTGCCCTAGGTGCAAGGTTTAGGCCACCGCAAAGGAAGAATCAGAATGCTCAGCAACCCCAGAGGAACCAGAAACCATTCAAGATGGCATTGCCTCAGGCGAAGATAGGACAAGGCAGTTCATCTGGAACTGTGGCTCAAGTGAAGGGACCGTGCTTCAACTGCAACCAACCCGGACACTTTGCAAAGTTTTGTCCCTACCCTAAGAAACAGCAGACGCAGTATCAAGCTCGTGTGCATCACACCACCGTGGATGACATCCCTGAAGGAGAACCGGTAACAGCTGGTATGTTTTCTATCAACAATCATCCTGCTGTAGTCTTGTTTGATTCCGGATCATCTCATTCCTTTGTAAGTCAAGCATTTGTTAAGAGGCATGAGCAAGGGATAGTCGAATTGGAATGTGCATATAAAATCAGTTCAGCTGGGGCTGATCTGTTGACTAATCAGATAGTTCAGGGAGTAACCCTAAACATATCAAACCGACAATATAAGCTTAATCTGATAGTCATGCTAGGGTTAGTTTTGGATGTGATCATGGGTATGAACTGGATGAATAAGATGGGGGTAGTAATCGATGTTGGAGGAAGGAGTATCTCTCTTAAGGAACCAAGTGGAGAAGGTACCTTTCGGGTGGTCCTACCTCGGAAAGTAGACCTAGCTAGCACAACTTGTGCGGTCCAAACTACTCTGCTAGCCCAAATTCTAGTGGTTTGTGAGTTTCCAGATGTGTTTTCGGATGAGTTACCTGGACTTCCACCAGACCGAGATGTTTAGTTTGCCATTGAGTTAATTCCAGGAACAGCACCGATCTCGAGAAGGCCCTATCGGATGCCTCCCAATGAGTTAGCCGAATTGAAGAAGCAACTCCAGGACTTACTAAAGAAAGGTTTGATTCGTCCCAGCTCGTCTGAATGGGGATGCCCCGTTCTATTTGTGAAAAAGAAGAAGGATAACTCCTTACGCATGTGCGTGGATTATCGACCACTAAGTGCAGTGACAATTAAAAACAAGTATCCTCTTCCTCGGATTGATATCTTGTTTGACCAATTGTCTAAAGCCAAAGTGTTCTCTAAGATAGATTTGAGATCAGGATACCACCAGATTAAGATTAGGCCGCAAGATATGCCTAAGACCGCGTTCTCTACCAGATATGGCTTGTACGAGTATCTTGTCATGTCCTTCGGATTGACAAACGATCCTGCATACTTTATGTATCTGATGAATTCTATTTTCATGCCCGAGTTGGACAAGTTTGTGATTGTGTTCATTGATGACATTCTAATATATTCAGAGAATGAAGAAGATCACGCAGAGCACCTCAGGATTGCCTTGACTAGACTTAGAGGACATCAACTGTATGCGAAGTTTAGCAAGTGTGAGTTCTGGCTTAAGATAGTTCCTTTTCTCGGCCACGTGTTGTCTAAAAATGGCATTTCCGTAGACCCTAGAAAGGTGCAAGAGGTTATGGACTGGAAGTCACCAACCTCAGTGCATGAAGTTCGCAGTTTTCTTGGTTTAGCCGGTTACTATCGTCGCTTCATACCGGATTTCTCGAAGATTGCCAAACCAATGACAAGCCTGTTACAGAAGGATCATAAGTTTGTATGGACACAGGAGTGCGAGGCAGCTTTCTGCACCTTGCGAAAGTTGTTGACCACTGCTCCTGTTCTGGCCCAATCGGATATAGAAAAGTCTTTTGATGTGTTCTGTGACGCATCTAAGAATGGGTTAGGATGTGTACTAATGCAAAATGGAAGGGTCATTGCCTATGCCTCACGTCAATTGAGGAAGCATGAAGTCAACTATCCTACACATGTTTTGGAGCTTGCAGCAGTAGTGCATGCTCTAAAGATTTGGAGACACTACCTGCTGGGTAATGTGTGTAATCTCTTTACAGATCATAAGAGTCTCAAATACATTTTTACCCAATCTGAGTTGAACATGCGATAGAGAAGATGGTTAGAGCTGATAAAGGACTATAATCTAAACGTACATTATCATCCCGGGAAGGCTAATGTAGTAGCAGATGCACTGAGCAGAAAATCACATGCTATTGATGTGCAACCGTTGTTTGAAGAAGGGTTCAAATTGTTACATCCTGCTGTGTTGCATAATATTCAGATCAGTTGTACTCTGGAAAACCAGATCATTGAAGGTCAGAAGACAGATAAGGGAATCTTTCATATCAAAGAGAAGATGAAGAGGGAACCCACCAAACACTTTCGATTGGATGACCAAGGAGTGTTATGGTTTAAGGATCGCCTGGTGGTACCTAAGGATAGAGAGCTTAAGAACAAGTTGATGAATGAGACCCATCATTCCAAGCTATCTATTCACCCCGGAAGTAGTAAGATGTACCAAGATTTGCGACCCCGTTATTGGTGGACTAAGATGAAAAAAGAAATTGCAGCATACGTTGCTCGTTGCGACATGTGTTGTAGAGTTAAAGCTCTTCACATGAGACCCGCAGGACTTCTGCAACCCTTGTCTGTACCCGATTGGAAATGGGATGATATAAGTATGGATTTCATCACTGGTCTTCCCACCACCCAGAAGGGACATGATTCTATTTGGGTAATAGTAGATCGTCTCACCAAGACAGCTCACTTTCTGCCAGTTAAGACAATATTCCGATCACCTCAATATGCAGAAAAGTACATTGCTGAGATTGTCCGATTACATGGTATACCAAAAACGATCGTGTCTGATCGTGGTTCATAGTTTACCTCTCATTTTTGGGAACATCTTCATAAAGGTTTGGGTACTAGTTTGATTCGTAGTATGGCTTACCATCCACAGACAGACGAGCAGACAGAACGAGTTAATGTTGTACTTGAAGATATGCTTAGAGCTTGTGTACTATCATCCAGAGGCTCATGGGAATCCTGGTTACCGTTGGCAGAATTCGCTTACAACAATAGTTACCAAGAGAGTATCAAGATGGCACCTTTTGAAGCCTTATATGGCAGGAAGTGTAGGACACCGTTAAATTGGGTAGAGCCTGGAGAAAGAAGGTTTTATGGAATTGATTTTGTAGATGAGGCAGAGAAGAAGGTCCGTATTATCCGGCAAAACATGCAAGCTGCACAGTCCCGTCAGAAGAGTTATGCAGACAAGAGAAGGAGACCATTGGATTTCCAAGTGGGTGACTATGTCTATTTGAAGGTTACCCCCATGAAGAAGAAACGGTTTGGAATCAAGCAGAAACTGTCTGCTAGATATATCGGACCATACTAGATCATAGAGAAAAAGGGTCCCGTGGCGTACAAGTTGCGATTGCCAGAAGGGATGAGTTCGATCTTTCCCTTCTTTCACGTATCCCAGTTGAAGAAATGTCTGCGTGTTCCGGAAGAGAGCACAGAACCACAGGGTATTCGGATCAAGGCGGACTTGGAATATCGTGAACAACAGGTTCGAGTTCTGGATACTAAGGACCGAGTCACTCGGAATAGAGTGGTAACAACCTACAAGATTCAGTGGAGCCATCATGATGAGAGTGATGCTTCATGGGAAACGGGAGAATATCTTCAAACTGTGTATAAAGATTTTTATGATAAATGATTCGTAACTCAAAATCTCAGGACAAGATTCTTATAAGGGGGAGGGTTGTAACACCCCTGGGTGTTAAGCATGCATTAGCATTTCAAAGCATAAAGCATTCAACATCATTTCATGACTAGCATTGCATGAAATATAACTCTTTTAAATTTAAATTTGAAAAGCAAATAATTAGAACCCTAACTTTAATGTAAGTGCCAAAAAGGTAGTATACTTTTTGGTATTAGCAATTTTAAATAATCTAGAATAAATTAACATAATTTTTGGAGCAATTCTTGAATTCAAGTTTTTCTCAAATTTTGTTTTAAAAAAATATTCTAAACAAATAGATTTTTGATTAACAACTTAGCTTTTAATCCTAAATTCAAAATCTATTGAGAATTTTGAAAAATGCTCTACATGAAAGTTGTAGAGAATAAAATTTTGAACAACTTTTATTTTGGGCCAAAATTCTGACACCTCTTTTTCATCTTCAAATTCACTTTTGAAACAAAGAAATAAATCTAAAAATATTTATTATAAAAGGAAAATGGATTTTCACTTGGCTGGGCCGCCGCCTCACATCTCGGCCCACGGCCGAAGCCGGCCTGGCCCGTCTCACGCGCCCGCCCGCGCTAGCGCGCGCGCCCCGCGCCAGCGCACGCCGCGCTCAGGCTGTGGCCGCCGCGTGGCCGTCGCTCGTCGCCTCCGGTGTACGGGTGGTGAGCCGTGGGCTCCACCGGCCGCGCCACGCGCCTTGAAGCACACCCTCGTTTTGCCTCGCTCGGCTTCGCGCGAGCAGCAGCAGCCGCCGCTCTTGCCTCCTCGCGCCGCCGCCGCTCCGCCCGAGACGAACACCGCCGTTCCCGCTCAACGGCCGCGCCACCTCCCGATTCGTCTCGCCACCGGCTCCACCACCTTCTCCTCTTCTCCAAACGGGGCTCGGTATCCCTTGTTCGACGACGGTGAGGCTCAATTTCTCCTTTTCCCCCGCGCGCCACCGTCGCCGGCCGTCGGGCTCGAGCTCCGCCACCGGCGCCCTCGCTCCCTCCTTCTTCCCTTGCTTCGCGCGATCGTGCTCGCCATCCTTGCGCGGGAGTCATGCGTGCTCGGGGTTGCAACTCGGAGCCGAAGGACGGCCGTTGGCCGACGGCGACCACCGCTTCGCCCCCGCGACGTCGGGACGCCGGCACCCGTGGCCGCGCCCCGCGTTCCGCCCCCCCTCTCTGCCTGCTGGGCCAGCGGCCTTGGGCCGAACCACTGAGCCGGGCCGCCTCTCTTTTTCCCGCGCGGCGCTCCGGCTGAAAACGGCCGTGGGCCGGTGGTTTCAAGTGGGCTGGCCCGTTAAACGATTTCCAAATTTCATTTTTGAATTTCTATTTTGTTTTGAGAAAAGAAAATACTTGGAAAATGTTTGTGTACAATTTATAGCTCCAAAAATCATGAAACAAAGTTTGAAATGTTCCTCTTGAATAGATCTACAGTTTAAAAACATCTCATATTATTTTTGTAACACTTTACTATGCAAATTTATTTAATTGCTATAAATGCTGATATCTTAGAAAATATGTAGTGAATATAATAATGAAGGAAAAAATGTGATTCTTGTTGCTTTAATCTTTATTAGTGATGCACTTTCTAGGAAAAATATTAGTGAAGCATGTTCTGTGAGAAATTTTTGAAGTGTAGTTAAAATGCTTTTAATTGATAATCTTTGTTATTTTTAGTAGAGAGCTAAATTTGTATAGAACATACATGTGATAATTTTTGTAGTATGTTAGTTTACTGTTAGTAACATAGGAAAAATGTGAAATCTGTTGTTTGATATTTTTTCTAGTACAAAATAATTTCATGCTCATATTTAGGCTATAACTTGTTTATTTTGTACAGGCAGTTTTACATATGCAATTCTCATGAAAATTTAGTAGTAGGTTAGTTAGGGTAAGAGTAATCTACTGTAATTTTTGTAGATTTTTAGCTATACCAGGGATATGTGTTGCTGTGTAACCCTAGTTAAATAGGGAATAAAAGATTATTCTTTATGAGAAATTAAGAGTAATAAAATTTGTTTGGTGTATCTTTGAAGCATCAACATGTCTTGCTGATGTTGTTTGATGAGTTAGGTTGGTGAGCTTTGGTAGCTTAGGTTCACTTGTATGTGTAGATGATAGGCTAACTAATAGAAGAATAAGGTGCATGTTTTAGGGTACATGTTCTTGGATGACGTTGACTACCTTGTAGAAGAAATAGTTATATTCAAACTGCTCATTCTATGTGCTCATCTGCATCTCATGTCATCAAAGCACTCCACCACAATCCGATGCATCATTCGCATGATTACTTATGCACTTGCATCATACAGGATCGCAGGAAGAGTCGCAGGTAGCAGTACCGGAGGAGCAAGTTTGGACGGATCAGCAGGAGCCCCAGGCACAGGAGGTGCCCGAGGAGGAAGAGTCAGGCGAGGAGCTGCCAGAGTGCGTCGACCACCATCCTAGCTCGTTCGAAAAAGGCAAGCCCCGGAGTATTTTAAGTCTCCTATTTTATAAAAGTTGTTCCTTACTACATGAACTATAGTTATATATATAGTTGCATTAAGTTATAGGAGTTGAGTGAAACTGTTGTTGCATTATTACCTTGGCCACCGGATTATCTTTCACCCTGTTAGGTCAGGATCGAGTGAATTGCTTAGCCATGCTTAGACCGGTAGAAGTCGGGTGATTTCCTGTCACCTGCGAGTTATAGGTGGATACCGGGTTATGGTTAGCTATAATTGTGATCATAAAAAGTAACCAAGTGTTGATGGATAAATGAAGACCGGGCGGAGTCTTATAGGGTTTTGGACTATAGTGATTCCGTCTGTGTCGATTAATGACCGATCGTTGCTCGTCCCTCTTGTCATGTTGAACGCATGCCTTACATTTAGCTGGCCGAATAAAGTACCTTTCGACCGCGAAGCTAGTGACACTTTTTGAGCCAGGATAAACTCGGGTTGGCAGACTGGTGTTGAAGTGGGTGTAACGGGGACGCGAAGAGTGAGCCCAAGGTGCGTCCTGGCAGTCGGGCAGTCCCTGGGTAGTGCGATCCATGATTGTTATCCCGCGACTTCTTGGAAAGTGTCATTGGTGATCTACGCGACCCTGACGGGGAAGCAGGGTTTGTGTGAGGAATAAATCTCCAGCTGGATAGGAATTCGATCCGAATCGCCGTCGCTCCCGGTTAGTGAGCACTTGACTCGAGCTATGGCATCATAGTAACATTAATGGAACACTGATGGTTAAGTGAATGATGTTGGAAATGCTAAACCTGATATGGTAATCAAGATTGTTAATGATGAATCAAGTGATTGTTCTAGCAATAGATGCTTACCTAGCTTGAATAGGTTATACTAAAAGTGATGCAAAAAGTACTGGTATAGTTTTTCCTAACAACTTATGCTTTTCGCAAATGAGTCAAGCCAGTCCAATCTATAAAGCCTTGCATGATCCTTGGTGTCCTTTATTTCTGGTTTATGACGGGTAAGTCTAGCTGAGTACATTCTCGTACTCAGGGCGTTGTTCCCATTATTGTTGCAGATGGTCAGATGTACTATGGGTACTGCTCCAACTGTCTGTATCCGACGATGGGCGACAACTAGGACCTTGGGCAAGGGTCACTCTGTTCGTCTTATCTAATGCTTTTGTGGACCATGACTATCTACTGGCACTGTATTTGAATTAAGTGTGTGTGGAAAACTACTTGCTTCCGCTATGTTATTTTGAACTATGTTGTAATAACTTTTATTCCGAACTCCGATGTACTCTACTTTTATTGTGAACTCTATGTATCATGTGAACTGTGGCTGCTAAATCAGTACGATCTTGGTTGTATGTTGGTTGGTTTGAAATCCCTCGTGATTTCACGGAATCTCGGGTTATACGGGTTTAAGTTTGATAAATTAACCGCCTCGGTGGAAGATTTTCTTACTTAATCTCGTATAATTACGTTGATCCGTTACAGTTTGGGCCTACAACCTACAAGAGCTTGGGTGGTAATCTCTATTGTCTTGTGATAGTGGATGACTACTCAAGGTACACATGGACCTTCTTTCTTCATGACAAATCCGAAGTGGCCAATTGTTTCAAGAAGTTTGCAAAGAGAGCTCAAAATGAATTTGAAGTCAAGATAAAGAAGATTAGAAGTGACAATGGTAAAGAGTTTGACAACACCAACATTGAAGCTTATTGTGATGAAATTGGAATCAAGCATGAAGTTTCTTCAACCTACACTCCTCAACAAAATGGTGTAGTTGAGAGAAAGAACCGGACTTTGATCACTCTTGCAAGAACAATGTTAGATGAGTACAATACTCTGGAGAAGTTATGGGCTGAGGCAATCAACACCGCATGCTATGCTACAAATCGCCTCTTCCTACAAAAGTTTCTTGGCAAGACCCCCTATGAGTTGCTTAATGGGAAGAAGCCGGACGTCTCATTCTTTCGGGTGTTTGGTTGCAAATGCTACATCTACAAGAAGCGTCAACACCTAGGGAAGTTTCAAAGACGTTGTGATATTGGTTTTCTTGTTGGTTACTCATCAAAGTCCAAAGCATATAGAGTATTTAACCATGCCACCGGTTTGGTTGAAGAAACATATGATGTGGAATTTGATGAATCTAATGGCTCCCAAGGAGCAATTGAGAATTGTGATGATGTAGGTGATGAACCCTTGAGGGAGGCAATGAAGAACATGCCGGTGGGAGACATCAAGCCAAAAGATGATGAAGACGATGTACAAATTGTTGATCCACCATCTTCATCACATGTGCCTCAAGATGATGATAAGAATGAGAGAGTTGAAAATGAAGACACTTATGTCTCTCATGAACAAGCCAAGGCACAAGCTCAAGATGTTGATGCTCCCCATCCACCTCCTCAAGTGGTTGATAGAAGAAACTCACCTCTACTTCAAGCACATCCACAAGATCTCATCATAGGGAGTCCTTCTAAGGGAGTAATGACTCGATCTCAAAAGCTTGCTTCTTTTGTTGAACATCACTCCTTTGTCTCTTGTGTTGAACCTAAGAATGTAGAAGAAGCTCTTCAAGATCCGAATTGGGTGAATGCTATGAATGAAGAATTGAACAACTTCGCCCGCAATCAAGTATGGACACTTGAAGAGCATCCTAAAGGTGCAAGAGTCATTAGAACCAAGTGGGTGTTCCGCAACAAGCAAGATGACCAAGGCGTAGTTGTGAGGAACAAGGCAAGACTAGTTGCAAAGGGGTTCTCTCAAGTTGAAGGTCTTGATTTTGGAGAGACCTTTGCACCCGTTGCAAGACTTGAAGCCATTCGTATCCTCCTTGCATATGCATCACATCATGATATGAAACTATATCAAATGGATGTGAAAAGTGCATTCTTAAATGGCTTTATAAATGAACTAGTCTATGTTAATCAACCTCCCGGGTTTGAAGACCCTAGATATCCTAATCATGTTTATAGGTTGTCCAAGGCGCTATATGGGCTCAAGCAAGCCCCTAGAGCGTGATATGAGCGCCTCCGGACTTCCTCATTGAGAAGGGCTTCACCATTGGGAAGGTCGACACCACACTTTTCACCAAGAAGCTTAATGGGGAGATCTTCATTTGTCAAGTGTATGTTGATGATATCATCTTCGGATCAACGAATGAAGAATATTGCAAGGAATTTGGTGAATTGATGTCGAAGGAGTTTGAGATGTCTATGATTGGTGAGCTCACATTCTTCCTTGGTTTTCAAGTCAAGCAAATAAGAGAAGGGATTTTCATCTCTCAAGAAAAGTATACCAAGGATCTTCTCAAAAGGTTCAAGATGGAAGAATGCAAACCAATCAAGACCCCAATGCCATCTAATATACATCTCGACCTAGATGAGGGAGGTAAACCAGTTGATCAAACTCTCTACCGTTCTATGATTGGTAGTTTGTTGTACCTTACCGCATCTAGGCCCGATATCATGTTTAGTGTGTGCATGTGTGCTCGCTTTCAAGCGTGCCCTAAAGAACCTCACTTAAGTGCCGTAAAAAGAATCTTAAGATATCTTAAGCACACCCCAAGCATTGGTCTTTGGTATCCCAAAGGAGCTAGATTCCAACTAGTTTGCTATTCCGATTTGGATTATGCCGGTTGCAAAATTGATAGAAAAAGCACATCCGGAGGGTGCCATTTGCTTGGGAGGTCTTTAGTATCTTGGTCATCTAAAAAGCAAAATAGTGTGGCTTTGTCCACCGCCGAGGTGGAATACATTGCCGCGGGGGCTTGTTGTGCACAAATCTTATACATGAAACAAACCCTCCTAGACTATGGAATTGTTCTTGAAAAGGTGCCACTTTTATGTGATAATGAAAGTGCCATTAAAATTGCTAATAATCCGGTACAACACTCTCGCACCAAGCACATTGATATCCGCCACCACTTTCTAAGAGATCATGTTGCTAAAAATGATATATCACTAGAAGGTGTAAGAAGTGAAAATCAATTAGCGGATATCTTCACTAAACCTTTGGATGAAGCTACCTTTTGTAGGTTGAGAAGTGAACTCAATGTGCTTGACTCTAGTAACTTTAAAAAATAAGCTTGTGTTGTCCCTTGCATTTCATTGTATTATATGTCATGTTTAATTCCTGCAATGCATCTAGGGCTTGGCTAACACGGTTACGATAACCCACCTTTGGAGGAGTGAAGAAGCCTAACCGTGGATCAAACTTGACAAGCAACCTAGCTTTACTTACTTGTTTTGCATTGTATTTGCATGGTTGTTGCTTTGTCGTTTCTTTTCGGTTTGGCTTTAAGCAACCTCTGTGTTCGTCCATGGGTAGAGAGAGCATTTTTACGCTCCCAAGGGTTCAAAAACTCTATTGCATGGCCATACGTTGCTCCTCGGGTGTTTGTTGCCTATTTTCCTAAAAATAATATTAGCCTAAGGTAAACTATTTTGAGAAACTTGAGTGTTTGAGTGAGGTCACTCATATCATGTTCCAATTGGTGTTTATTTGTGTCTCTTTGAATTGGAACTTGATTGGGAGAAGTCGCGTCGAAGTTCGGTTTGAAGAAGGGTGAAAGACTATGACCGGACGCTGGACCGGACGCTGCACCGGACGCGCTGCTGTTGACCACCGCGTCCGGTCCCAGTAACCACCACCGTGTCCGGTCATTCGCGATGACTTTCCCGGAGAACCCTCGACCAGACTCTGTCCGCGTCCGGTCAGTCCTAACCGGACACGTCCGATCGCTCCAGGAGCTTACTGGAGTGTGACCGGACACTGCACCACCGTGTCCGGTCATTCGACCACCACGTTCGGTTAGTGCGTGATGAGCGGATCTAACCCCTCATATAACCTTTCGTCTTCGTTCGGTTTCTCTTCCTCCGCCCGTCGCTGTGTCCGAATCGCCCGAATCCGCCGCCTTCCACCCCTAGGTCGCTGGAATCACCGCTCTCGCCGCGCCGTGCTCCTCCTCCTCTGGCTTGCCCTGCCGCGCTGCCCCGCGCTGTCCCGCCGCGCCTGCCGTGCCCGCCGCTGCTCCACTGCGCCGTGCCGTGCTGCCACCGGTGAGTCGCATTGCCATCACCTGCGCCACCTCCAGGCCGTGCTTGCCTAGCCTAGCATCTTCCTAGAACCCTAGCCTCGCCTCGCACCCTGCCGAGCTACCTCCTCTAGGGTTTGCCCTAACCCTAACCCTAGGGTTCGCGCTGTGTCGTCTCCGTCGTTCGTCGTCGAAATTTCTTCGCGCGACGTCTTCATCGCGAGGTTGTTTCGCATCCCTTGATTCTCCCTGTTAGGGTTTGCCGAAAGCACATTATTTGGTATCCTAATTATCTCTTGTTTTGGCAAATCAGAGCTCGTCCGGCGTATTCGGGAAGTCTCGCGAACTAGGTCATCTTACCTTTTCACCGTCTACTCGTCGATCCGAGGTAGCTATCGCGTTTCGATTCATATCTTACCCTATATGCTTGCTATCTCTAGGGTTTCATACCTTTTAGAATATATATGTTGCTTATAGTAGATCCATCTATTCCATCTTTTCAGCGAGTCTATCGGTGTGTCGGGGTGACTGCTGTTCAGTTATTGAATCTGAGGCCAAGCCTGCGGATACGGATTGAGGCCAAGCCTCTTGAGTGTAAGTACACCATCTTTCAGAGGATTTCTGACAGTTTGACAGCATGGTTCGTTGCAAGAACACTGGTGGTGCTCCTAGTGACGGGGACGATAGTCCTCCTCGTCTGTCTGAGGTTGCGCATGGCAAGTGCATAAAGATTATGGCCAAAAAGAAGAAGAAGACCCTCATAGATGCAGAGATAGCTTAGGTAGTTGCAGATGCAGTAGAGCAGGCAGAGAGGGGAGGCAGGAGCAGTAGTATACGCATTGGCGAGCGTCGCTTTCATCTTGAAGGTCGACAGCTTGGTACAGAGACTACCGAGGCCACTGAAGGCACAGAGGTGACAGAGGATGCAGATGCTATGTCAGTCGATCCACCTACAGAGGCTCCAGAGGGGACAGAGGAGCAGCCAGCTCAGACTCCACCGCGTCGCCGCTCCACACGCACACGAGCTCAGGTGACTCCTAGGCCAGAGGGCCAGCGTCGTAGAGGACGTCCATCTCCCAGGGTTAGAGGTTCACCCCTTGTCGAGCACTTTGACTTGAGAGGTGCTACAGCATGTCAGGTGCAAGGGTTGAGATTTGTTGAGGTCAGCCGGTGGTTCCCACCTCAGAGAGACTCCAGAGCTTCAGAGGGTTTCTATACTCCTCTACAGGAGGATTTCTATAGAGCTTATGTTGACAGTGGCATTGCCTTTCGACCACAGAGGGTCTGTCGCATTGAGTCACTTGTTGAGGTAGTGGGTGAGCAGCTTCGTCCGCACCTGTCCTTTCTACCGGGCTTGTCAGATTTTCTTAGACGGACAGGTGCATACTGCGGCACTTGGGTTAGGGAGTTCTATGCTTCACTATGGATTGATCCGGCCCATGAGTTCATACACTTTGCATTTCGAGGTCACGACCGCAGACTGTACAGCACAAGAGTGCGGGAGATTCTCAGACTCCTAGCTTCAGACACGAAGATCCACCAGCTCTGTTTCGGTCAGACAGCTCCACCTAGACGCCCTCATGGCGGTACTGTGCCACCTATAGATCTGATCAGACCCTGCTTCCGTGAGCCTTTTGGCGAAGGGTCTCATCGCACACCTGCCAGTTTGACACCGCTTGCCCGAGTTCTGGATGCTATTGTTAGGCGTACTCTTCTTCCCAGGCTTGGTTACAGAGAGGGATTGACCAGGATGCAGCTATGGGTTGTTCACCACCTCCTCTCACAGACACCGTTTGACATTTGGGATCTTATGCTTAGTGAGATAGAGGACACCCTGGCAGAGGGCTTTAAGGGACACCATCAGCTGCCCTATGCTCATTGGATTTGCTTCATCATCAGATCTGCCCTTGAGCTTCCTGTAGAGATTAGAGCTGAGATATCTGATACTACCACTGCTTTTCCTGAGTATGATATCCGTCAGCTATGGGCTTTAGTTACGAGAGAGCAGGCCTATGTGCTAGGACAGAGAGAGAGACCTCAGGTGCCTGAGACAGCGGCTGAGCAGGACACGACTGTACAGGGTCTTGCTGAGGCAGAGCTTGCAGATCTAGATGCTTAGCCCGCTGATATAGCTGAGGATGAGGCCTCTGATAGCACTGACGAGGATTATCAGCCCATCCCCAGGTATCGGTCTCCTCGGCCTCACGACCACGAGGCCGGTGGCTCTGGTTCAGCCTCCCGCTCATACCTAGCCATGGTGGCTATTCTTGAGAGGCTGACCCAGGCACAGGAGCGACAGGAGCTTCAGCTACAGAGGCAGGCTCAGGACACCGCTGCAGCCTTTGCTCAGATCCAGGCTCGACAGGATGAGTTCTAGAGACAGCAGCTTGAGATACAACACCAGCAAGTCGAGATGCAGCGTCAGTAGTATGAGATGCAGTGACAGAGTGTAGCTAGCTAGCAGCAGTACTTGGATCTTCTGTGTCACCTAGTCACAGTTGAGGATTCCTCCACCTGCATCTGTCCTGACTTCAGCCTTACAGTCTAGTGGACCTTCGAGTCAGGGATAGCTGAGTTTTCAGTTCACCTCTCCACAGTTGCAGGTCCCTCAGTCGTTCCAGTCCCCGAGCTACACGCCTATTCAGACAGGATTTACTCCTTCAGACCAGCCTCGCCCTCACCTTTTGACCGGCACACCATTCGTTGATCTTAGTGCCACATATAGCGAGTTGACTGGTCAGCTGACGCCCTCGCACACTACTTTTGCTACTTCATCAGGGTTGTTAGCTTCAGAGGCAGCTGTTCCTCCTGTGACAGGGATGAGCACTACAGAGATAGTTCCTTCGTCCGTTGCCTCGATAGATCCCCCAGCTATTGGCTCACTTCAGGCTCAGGTCACAGAGACTGCTCCACTTGTTGCTACTTCGTTAGTACCTGTTCCTATTACTCAGACCCAGACCGCTTCACAGCCGCGTGCTTCTTTAGAGGGTCAGCCTGATAGCTCCGAGTCCGAGGAAGACACTTCTCAGTTTGTGATTACTCCGCGCTCCTTGGCACCCTACTCGACTCCGTCTGTTCCCCCGTCAGATCCTTAGATTAGTTTTTTGCGGTTGATGCCAAAGGGGGAGAGAGAGTAGATTCAGGGGGAGTTTTGATAGAGGGTTTTTGTTTTTTTTGTGTGCTACATTCATGCATCATGTTTACTTTATAGTAATTGCATTCTTGTGACATGTGGTCGTATGAGATACTTTGAGTCTATATGGTTTATCTAGTCACAGTTTTAAATCATGTCACTTGTTTGGTTATAGCTCATAAGGTTGTGCTTCCGTGCCTTACTCCGATCTCTTTTGAGCTATATCTTTTTGTGTACTAACGTTTCATGTCTTATCTTAAGTACACTCTTTTGGCTTGGAACACATAAGCAATTCCTAACCTTTTGTGTTTATTGCTTTTTGCTTATGTGAACCAAGCATGTTCGAAAACCTCAACTCCTATCTTTTGAATCTTAGTGTTGTCATCAATCACCAAAAAGGGGGAGATTGAAAGCATCTAAGCCCCGAGAGTTGGTTTCGGCAATTAATGACAACGCTTTATTACCATGACTAACGTGTGTTTTGCAGAAACCTTGGTAAGTTAGGTCATGGAGGTGATAACTGCTTTGGGCACCATGGTATTCATGCCCCCTGATGGAAACCGTTTTGGTTTTCAAAGGAGTGACATCAAGATTAAGGACGGTTAGTTCCGGATGTCAAGGTGTTGAGTTACATTCAGAATAGTCGTTAGGATCTTCGTTTTCTCTTTTGGCCGTACTATAAAGAGGAGCATGAGCGGGTAGCTTGACCTAGGTGAGTCCTATGTTTAGGTGTGGTGCACACTTGTTAAACTTAGCACTAGGCAGCTCTAGAATAGCTCAAAGTTCAGTTGGAAGCAACTTGGTTCAAGTTGCGTCGCGTTTCGGAGTGTTTAGAGAGCTTTTCCCTTGATCGGACGTGGTTCTCGGTTTAACCGACGCGTCCGGTCAGTTCAAAACCGCGACTGAGTTTCGGCGCTGATGATCGGACGCGGTCCTTGTGAGGACCGGACACGGTGGTCAGACCGACACGTGTCACTTAAGGTAAACCATCCGTTCGGACACGACCTGGGTGTGATCGGCGCGTCCGGTCATGTTCCAGTAAGGTCCTGCGACGACCGGACGCGTCCGGTCATCACCGATCGGATGCGGTCGCACGTCCGATCTCGTTATAGTAAGCTCCCTGCACGATCGGACGCGTCTGTTCACCCCTGACCGGCGTGTCCGGTCACTTAGCTGAAATTTCAGAATTTCAACCGTTACGAGCGACCAGCGCGTCCGGTCACTTCGAGCGGCGCGCCCGGTCACTCAGTCGAAATTCCAGAATTTCGACCGTTACGTGCGACCGGCGCGTCCAGTCACCCCGCGTTTTGCTGTGTTGGCAGGTAACGGTTCGTTTCGTCTATGGGGTGTATAAATACATCCCCACCACCTCTTTTAGAGGTCTCTTGCTAATTTGTTCAGCTGAGAAACACCTTTGGAGTGCAAGGGAGTGCAAGAGCTCTAGTGAGGAGTGTGATTTGAGAATCAAAGCTTGAGAGTTCCTCACTAGTGATTAGAGAGTAGCAAGTGTGCATCCTCCTTCTCATTAGGCTCGTTGTGGTCAAGTGAGAGTTCTAGCTTGTTACTCTTGGTGATCGCCATCACCTAGATGGCTTGGTGGTGATTGGGAGTTTGGTGATCATCCGGCGAAGCTTATGGATGACCCAACTCATCTTGTGAGCGGTTTTGGGCGATTCACTGTGACGGAGTGTCGAAGAATCAGCCCGTAGAGAGCACTTGATCCTTGCATGGATCAAGGGGGAGCTACACCCTTGTGCGGGTGCTCCAACGAGGACTAGTGGGGAGTGGCGACTCTCCAATACCTCAGAAAAACATCGACGTGCTCCTTGCCCTTACTTTCAAGCATTTACATTCTTGTACTTACATTTATTGCTTGATTTACTTTCCTAGAATTGCCATGCTAGACTAGGATTGGAAACTAGGGTGCAAAACTCTTTACCGGTAGAATATCTAGGAACACAAGTAGGCACTAGGGGTGAATTTCGGCTTGTAGGATTTAATTCTTGCAATTAATTTTTAGAGAAGCCCAATTCACCCCCCCTCTTGGGCATCTTGATACTTTCACCTGAAACATGACCTCCTTCATCGTCACTCTCGTCCATAGGCTCCATCTCCTCTGGATCTTCTTCTTCCTCTGACTCCTCTACAGATTTCCCACCATCAGCGAGGATAACACCAGGGTCTAGCTCAGCTGCACCAGGTGGAGGATGTAGTTGATAGAACAACTGATGTACTTCCTCGTGGAGAACCTGATTATCTCCCTCCAGATCATTAACATAGAACTGTAACTCCTCAGCACGTTCCCTGGCAACATCCTCTCGGTGCCATGCCTCATTCCTTTCCGTCACTAAACGACCCATCATCCGCTCACAGCTCAGATGAGCCCCAGTGAGCCTTCATAGCTGATCCTGTAACTCTCCGACCAGGATAGCGTCCGTAGCTCTATCACGTGTAGCCTAGGCTAACTCAGCAGAAAGCCTCTCTATCTCCGTCTGAGGGACAGTCCTACTACCGCTAGCACTTTCGTCCCTGGGAGCAAGCTGGCGACGAGGAACTCCCTTTGGTCCGGTGGACTTGTGGGGCGTCAACTTAGTACGGGCCATCCTATAGCGGGAAAAGGTAGAATTTGGTAAGGATAGCTGGCGAGGATCTAAAGGTTAGCATGAATAGGATTGATACTACTTAACCCAAACCTCAGTAACGGGGAAGGTAAATTAACAGATTCATTAAACATGATGCATGATTTAACATACGAACGATCATTAAAGATTTTTGAATTAAATGCACAAGGGTAACAGAACATAAACTTTATGTATAGGGCACTTTTAATATGCTATTCCACCAAAAGCTTTTAAACATGACTAAAGATCTACCAGAGGAATAGAGATAGGTAATAAGCAATTTGGACCAAAATAGTCAGTTACATTTATTTGACCCAAACGTTTTGAAGTTTTTGAAATGTAATACTACAATAGCTCTGTCCATGATTGCTCTGATACCAGCTGTGGCAGAACCTCCTAATTACTATGGCCCACCTGTACTTGTTATTGTCTTAAAGACTTCTAACCACTATACAAGTGTACCACATATCTTAAGAAGCATGTCGGGTGTCCTCGGGAAACCCGAATCATCCACAATCTTCCGAACAGGATCACATTACAGAGGCATCACAGTATTACAATTGTTTATATAATAATTTACATCAGAGTACAAAAGCGGAAGTCTTACATAACATAAGTTTACAAACTTGATGTTCCAAACTTACAAAACTTAAGTTTAGTGTTACAACCATAGTAGTGGAGTAGCATTATTAACATTATTACAACACCAAAACGTGATGCTCTGCCCAAGAGCCAAACATCTCTACTCGTCGTCGCTCGCCGCAAAGACAGTCATGCAACAGGGTCCAAAACACACCTGCTCATGAGACGCACCTGCAACAGGGGTTTAACAAACCCTGAGTACGAAAGTGCTCAACAAGACTTAACCGACAAAACCAGTGGAACGACTCAGGAATGCAGGCTCAGGGGAATCAAGGTGAGGTTCCAGCAGGAAGTCAAGTTCTTTTGCATAAAAGCTACTAATGGTGAATCCTTAAGATCACGATTTTATTTCAATATTATTTATTGACATAATGTAAGTGATCCTAATCTAGATCATATAACTCATTCTATATCTTTCTGATTCTCCGACCAAAGTTCCATTTCTTAACTACGATGTTGAACAGAGAATCGAGTCTCCTTAACCGAGGAGCAGTGACGATTCGAATCGATTAAACCCAGCTGGAGATCCCTAACCACACGAGATATGTAGGACTTTAACCGACATATATCAACCTTCACTCGAATCCTCCAAAACGTGACCAGGTCCAGCGCCACCCGAGAGTATAGTACACCTCCAATCCAGCCCTTGGCTACGAGGGTACACACTACTCTTGCCATCTCTCCACTCCTAGTGCGCGGTTGGCCGTTCATATGTTGGCATTACCGATGTCTTAGGCTTACCGGAGCATGTGATCAGTTACAAAGTCTCGACGCACACAATTCAAACA
Source organism: Saccharum hybrid cultivar R570 (assembly GCA_038087645.1). Lineage (NCBI taxonomy): Eukaryota > Viridiplantae > Streptophyta > Magnoliopsida > Poales > Poaceae > Saccharum > Saccharum hybrid cultivar. The sequence goes on along the minus strand of JAQSUU010000613.1, from coordinate 1,623,908 downwards.
ACGGTACGGTCCTTAACTAACACAGTCGGAGACACTACAGGGGGACTCCTTTCCCGATGCAAGTCCACCGACCGGTCCCAAATTATCAGCATTAACATTCCTCAAGTGATTGTCCAACAACCCTTCAAACTTTGTTTAAAAGTTTTAAATTTTTCTCATTAAGCAATGCTAAGAATACTAAGCATTTTTAAATAAAAACAGTAACAAGGATGGTATTGGAAGATCAAGGATGATAATGCAGTAATTAGGTTATCACTCAACTCCTAGCACTTAATGCAATAGAGCTGTAATATAAGTGAAGTAAAACTTTTCAAATTGCAAGGGAAGGTTAGATGTAACCGGGGCTTGCCTTGGTCGACGGGAAACTCAGGCTCGGGTTCAGTACCGTAGATGTCAAACCATACTTCCATGGACGTCGGTTCTTCTGTGGGGACGGGTTTGGCTTCGGTACCCTCCTCTTTTACGGGAACTATACGTAACGATAATGCATGCTTTAGGATGATGAGATAATAAACATGATGCTCGATGGATGCTTAACAGAGTTAACAACTTGACTACAACTTCCCTTCATGGTACAGTTGAACAACAAAAGCTTCTAACCTAACCCTAATCGAGGGTCCGATTACGCTAATCAACTTATTAATGGATTTCGTTAAACACATGAAATAACACTAATCAAGAATTAACAACATGATTAGGAAAGCTTAAGCAACCAATTAAGAATGCTAAAGGTCATCAAGGGTTAATGACCTAAAGTCAACACTCAATCATAAAGTCAAACAACACTAATCATTATGCCCTAATTACCTAATTAATTAATTAATTAACAAAGCATAATTTAAGAATAAAAATTAACTTAATCTAATTAAGCTAAAATTTTTAATTTAGGAAGCTTATATCATAATTAGATGATAAAATAATTTTCAAGATTTTTGGATAAATAAATAAGCCTAGAAAAATTAATTAAGGACCACTTAAGAATTAAATGGACTAATTAATTAACCTATAAAAAGTAATAAAAATTAATATTTATTATTTTTCTTAAATAGTACATAGTGTATAAAGGTTACTCAAAATTTTTCACAAATTTTGGAATTATAAATAATTTATAACATAATAAACAAAACTAAAAATCATTTTACATTTTTGAAAAAGGAAAAATAAAAATTACCATCGCGGGCTGATTCTTCTCCTTCCCTCTCTCTCGGCTCGGCCCGCACGCACTCGCGCGGCCCGTTTCCCCTCCCCGCGCGCTCGCCCACTAGGCCCAGCAGCGTGGGCCGTCAGCGCGGCCTGGCCTGCTCGCGCTCCCGCTCCCGCTCTCTCTCTCTGACGCCCTGGTCCCGCTTGTCATCCCCCACTCCCTCTCTTCTCCTTCTCTCCCGCACGCTCAGACGCGACATCGCGGTGACCGCCGACGGTGAGCTCACCGACAACGGTGAGCTCACCGATGACGAGCCTCCGGAGCATCGGGATCCCTCCAACCACTCCAAAAGCATCACCCGAACCCCACAGACCCATCTAAGGCACGAAGTGGCACTGTTATATCACGGAGGAGGCTTGACCGCGGCCATGGCAGTCTCGGCGGCGACCCGAACAGCGACTCGACGCACAAAACACGCCTACGGTACGGTAGCGACTAAAACAAGAGGAGCATCATGTGCAGGGGCTCACAGTGAGTATGTTGGGCAACTTGGGGGCGACGGAGAGGCACTGGAATGGCCGGTCCACGATGAGGCGGTCACGGTGGCGTCGCTGCGGGCCGTGAGGAAGAAGACGGCTTGCGGGCTATTGCAGAGGAGGTGAGGCGCGATCAAGGGCTCCAGGAGCTGCGCACACACGCTGCGGAGCTGGAGGCGAGAGCTATCGGATGGTGGAGCAACAGCGGCGGTGAATTTGGGCAGCGAAGGACGGTGGCCGGTCGCGGCGAGAAGCGGAGGAGGAAGAGAAAACGGCTTGGCCGATGACGGTGGCATTTATAGACATGGCAGGTCGACTCATGAACGACACGCGGAGCGAGCCGACCATGACGAGGCGGTTGTGGGACGTCGCGGGCGCGCCTGGAAGCAGAGCGAAGGTCGCCGGCGTCGTCGGGAGGTGGCGTGCGGTGATTGACGAGGATTTCAAATAATTTACAGAATTGCCACTGGAGGAAAATTTCAAATTACTTTTAAATCTTCAATAGAAGTTGAAAATCTGTAAATACAAAAGTTGTTCCATTTTCAAAGATCTACAACTTTCTCAACATGAACATTTTCCAATTCGGCTTAGTTTTTGAAATTTGAATTTGAATTCAAAAAGGGACATTTTTTGGAATTTTGAAAAACCAAAATTACTTTGAATTTTGTATTGAAACTTCAAAAATGCAAAATACCAAAGTTGTACATCTAGGGCAGACCTACAACTTTGCTATTCAAAATATTTTCAAATTATGCCTCCATTTTGAAATTGGATAGGGAAATGAAAAGGGGACAATTTTGAGATTTGAATCTTTTCAAAATTACTTCAAATTTTACACTGAAACCTTGAAAACTCTAAACATCAAACTTGTAGCCCTTGAAAAGATCTACAAACTTGATTTTACACTTTTTCCCAAATTTTTCTTAGATTTTGATCTATACCAAAAGGGTAAAACTAGGGTTTTGCTTTTCAGGGTTTTCGGAAAGGTTTTGAATTGAAACTTGATCCTTTATTAATTTGGGGTTACTTAGGGGTCACACCCTCACCCTAGGGCATCATTGAGTCAAGACTCACATGGTTGACCAAATGGCTCCCTAGGTTGACCAGTTTGACTTAAGAAATTCTTTTAATAATTCCTCAAATTTGAATTCGAATTCGAATCGGAAAACTTGTAACAAGTTTTGGATTCTAAACCCTAACTCAAACTTGAAGCTTTATTTTATAAGTTGGACTTGAGCTTATACCCTACACTTGGCACTAGTGTATAACACCGTCATAAACCTCAAATTACGCAGGGCATAAACTAAGTATTTGCGGTGATAGTCAAAATTAGGGTTTTCGGATTTCGAGTCACACAACGAGAAACACATCCAACCTAAGAATTTAAACTCATTTTAGTGGATGCATAACTTGGTTAACCTAATCATGGATGATTTGCAGTGCAAATGATGACATGGCAGGTTTTTAGTTACTATAACACCAAGGGTGTTACAGCCCTTCCCCCTTAAAGAAATCTCGTCCCGAGATTTAAAGCCTTGGGTTAGGTAATGGAAAAGGAAACGTGTTATACAAACACGTTCAAGACTTGTTCATAAAACAGGTAGGTATTTTACATTACAAGGTTTAAAAAGAACGAGTTACAATCTAGAGAGGAAATTGTAACTTAGATAGAAGCAAAGAAGTCGGGAAAGTTTTCCAGCAAATAATCATTAGATTCCCAGGTTGCTTCTTCTTCTGAATGTTGATTCCACTGAATCTTATACCACTTGATTGTTCTACTCTGTGTAACACGATCTTTCTGATCCAAAACTCTGACAGGATGCTCTGAATATGTTAGATCTGGCTCAAGCTCGACCCCCTCGAAATCAATCACTTGGTCAGGTACTTGTAGACACTTCTTTAGTTGTGACACATGGAACACATTGTGCACTGCAGAGAGTTGCTTCGGTAACCTTAAACGGTAAGCCACTTTACCAAATCATTCCAAAATTTGAAACGGTCCAATATATCTGGGTGCCAATTTGCCTTTAACCCCAAATCGATTAACTCCTTTCATGGGTGATACCTTCAAGTATACATAATCTCCTTTGTCAAACACCAGTGCTCGTCGTCTCTTATCTGCATAACTCTTTTGACGAGACTGTGCTATCTTTATATTATTTTGTATACGTCTGACTTTCTCTTCAGTTTCTTTTACTAAATCAACCCCGAAAAACCATCTCTCTCTAGGTTCTGACCAATTCAGTGGAGTTCTGCATCGGCGTCCATACAGTGCTTCAAACGGTGCCATTTTGATACTTTCTTGATAATTGTTATTGTAAGAGAATTCTACTAAAGGTAAACAGTCATCCTAAGAATCCGAGTAATTGAGCACACAAGACCTCAACATATCTTCTAGAATCTGATTGACTCTTTTCAGTCTGACCATCTGTTTGAGGATGATAAGCGGTACTATGCAAAAGTTTAGTACCTAGTGACTCATGTAAGTGCCTCCAGAAATTGCTAACAAACTGTGTACCTCTATCAGATACAATTGTCTTGGGTATCCCATGTAGACTGACAATTCTTTCAAAATATATCTTAGCATATCGGATAGTTGGATATATAGTTTGAACTGGAATGAAATGTGTAGACTTAGTGAGGCGGTCCACAATAACCCAGATAGAATCAAACCCTTTTGCAGTCTTGGGCAAACCCACAAAGAAATCCATATTGATATCTTTCCATTTCCAGGATGGAATGGGTAACGGCTGCAATGCTCCGGCTGACTTCAGATGTATAGCTTTCACTCTCTGACAGGTGTCACACCTGGCTATGTATCTGGCAATCTCAATCTTCATCTTGGTCCACCCGAATCTTTGTTTCAGATCATGATACATCTTATTACTTCTAGGATGGATAGAGAATTTGGTTAAATGTGCTTCATCCAGAATCAACTGACGTAACTCTAGAACCTTAGGTACAACCAAACGATCTTTGAACCAGAGGATATCTGCTTCATCAATTCTAAAACATAAACCTTTTCCCTTTCTGACTTTTTCCTTTATGTGGACTATACCCTTATTTTCCTTCTGAGCAGAAATAATCTTATCTGTTATAGTTGTTTCCACTGTGATGTTGGCAACACTACCATGCTAAACTATTTCAATACCCAACTTTTCTATCTCATGGCACAAAGATAGATCCAACGGTTTCACCATCAAACAGTTGCAATGAGTCTTTCGACTGAGGGCATCTGCAACCACATTTGCCTTACCCGGATGATAATGTACTTCTAAGTCATAGTCCTTTATCAATTCTAACCATCTTCGTTGGCGCATATTCAAATCAGACTGAGTGAAAATGTATTTCAAACTCTTATGATCTGCATAGATGTGACATAGATTACCCAACAAATAATGACGCCATATCTTCAAGGCATGTACAATGGCCGCTAACTCTAAATCATGGGTTGGATAGTGCTCTTCATGTTGTTTCAGTTGGCGAGAAGCATAAGCAATCACTCGACCTTCTTGCATTAACACACATCCAATACCAGTACCACAAGCATCACAGTAGATGTCAAATGGCTTTTCAATATTTGGTTGAGCTAACACTGGAGCAGTAGTTAACAACCTTTTCAAGGTCTAGAAAGCCTTCTCACATTCTGTTGACCAAACAAATTTAACCTGAATCTTCAACAACTCAGTGATAGGTTTCGATATCTTCGAGAAATCAGGAATGAATCGACGGTAATAACCCGCCATTCCCAGGAAACTGTGAACTTGATGAACAGTACTTGGGGGCTTCCAATCTAATATATCCCTTACTTTGCCAGGGTCAACAGCAACACCTTCTGCCGACAAAACATGTCCAAGAAATGGCACCTTATTAAGCCAAAACTCACATTTACTGAACTTAGCATACAACTGATGTTCCCTCAGGCGACTGAGAACGATGCGTAAATGTTTCACATGTTCTTTCTTGTTTTGGAGTAAACCAAAATATCATCAATGAAGACAACGACAAACTTGTCGAGCTCGGGCATGAAAACCGAATTCATGAGATACATGAAATGAGCGGGTGCATTGGTAAGACCAAAGGACATGACTAGATATTCATAAAGACCATATCTAGTAGTGAAAGCAGTCTTTGGAATGTCCTCAGGGCGAATTTTTATTTGGTGGTAGCCAGATCGGAGATCGATCTTAGAAAATACTTTGGCTCCAGCAAGTTGATCAAAGAGTAGATCAACACGAGGATGGGGATGCTTATTCTTGATAGTCACTTCATTCAACGGGCGATAATCAACACACAACCTCAAGGTTTTGTCCTTCTTTTTCACAAATATGGCTGGACATCCCCATGGTGAAGAACTGGGTTGAATAAAACCTTTATCACGCAACTCTTGTAACTGTATCTTGAGCTCTGCTAATTCTTTCGGTGGCATTCTGTATGCTCTTCTAGATATTGGGGCAGTGCCAGGTTTCAACTTAATTACAAATTCCACATCTCTGTTAGGAGGTAATCCAGGTAGATCATCTGGGAAAACATCCGGAAACTCGCAAACTACATGTATATCACTGATTTCTTTCACAGAAGTTGCACAAACTCTTTCGACTGCTCTTTTCGGTGTTTGAAGTTGGATAAGAAGTTGAGAACTACTATCAGGTAAGTTCAGTCTTATTGTTCTATTCAGAGTATCTATTATAGCTCCGCGCTGATATATCCAGTTCATACCTAGGATTACATCTATATCTTGATCCTTCAAAATTATCATGGACGTGGGAAAAGTATGCCCACCCAATTCTATAGGTACCTGATGTACCATTTCTTTAGTACACAGACGACCCCCGGGCGACTGTATAAAAAAGTTCTCTTTTGTTTCCCCAATTGGAATTGCATGTTTCATAACAAATGTACAATTGATGAATGTATGTGATGCGCCGGAATCAAAAAGCATAACTGCAGGGTGATTTGCGACAGGAAACATACCCATCATGATGGGCTCTCCTTCAGGTATTGCCCCGGCCTGTGTGTAAAAGACTCGTCCAGTTTTCTTCTCGACCTTGCCCTTCTGAGCATTCTGGTTATTGCCCCTCTGCTGATTCTGGTTCTGTTGTTGGGGCACAATAGCTTTCTAATAATTCTGATTATACTGCCTCGGGTATGGACACTCCCTCAATAAATGCCCTGTCTTTCCGCAATTATAATAGGGATAATTATTGATATTATTGCCCTGCTGAAGTGGGGGACGAATGCCAGGAGCATTCGGCTGACGTGGATAGGATAGAGCTGCAACAGGACGAACAAATGTCTGTTGCCGGGCTTGGAATTGTGGTGGATGAAAAGGAGGACGGAAATGATTTTGAGGATGGTATACTATCTTCTGGTGCTTTTGATTGCCACCATATGGTCCATACGACACCTTCTTCTTCTTAGCCTCTTTATGCTTCCGGTATTCTTCTTCTGACGAAAGAGCAATATCAATGGCCTCATGATAAGTCACATTAAGGCAACCAGTCATCATAGTGCGAATCTTCGAGTTCAGACCCCTCATAAAACAAGCTTCTTCTTTCGATCAGAGTTGATTTGGTCAGCAGCATACTGTGATAGATGATTGAACCTGCCCACATATTGCATTACTGTCTGGTCTCCCTGCTTCAGTGCAAGAAATTCTTCCAACTTTCTGATCATAATTCCTTCTGGAATAAAGTGAGCTCAGAAAGCCACACGGAATTCCGCCCAGGTCACCCGGTGACCAGCTAGCTATGCAGCAAGGTGATTTCCCCACCATGCTCCGGCAGCACCCCGAAGCTGTTGGGCTGCAAACACCGGCTTCTGGTAGTCACTACACTCTATGAGTTCAAACTTTTGCTCCATAGTGCGGAGCCAGTTATCTGCTTCTAACGGTTCATCGTCTCTGGTAAACACTGGGGGCCAGGTATCAGTGAAATCCATATAAGTGGTCTCATTCCGGTGGTTATTCCGACCCCGATTACCTGGTGGTGCATTGTGATTATTCTGAACCACTTCCCTTAGTAACCTAGCATTTTCTGTGGTAGCATTGACAAGGGCGAACATAGCCTCTGCCATATTTAGTGGAACGGGTGGTGGATTAGGGACACCATTCCCACCCTGTGCAGTCCCGTACCATCATCATTATGAGCCATCTGTTGATAACAAGCCAAACTTTATTCACAAACTTTTATTGAACTTTTACAAAAGCGATTACAAACACACCACGCAGATGCATTTATTTATTATACAGGTTCGCACACATGCTAGACTTTTCGGTTAACTAAGGCTGACAACAAACATAAACTTCTAGCTACACACTGCACTTGACCAACTCAATTCTCACGGTCAGTGTCCATTCCTGAAACGTGACCTCCTTCATCGTCACTCTCGTCCACAGGCTCCATCTCCTCCGGATCTTCTTCTTCTTCCTCTGACTCCTCTACAGATTTCCCCCCATCAGCGAGGATAACACCAGGGTCTAGCTCAGCTGCACTAGGTGGAGGATGTAGTTGATAGAACAACTGATGTACTTCCTCATGGAGAACCTAATTATCTCCCTCCAGATCGTTAACATAGAACTGTAACTCCTCAGCACGTTCCCTGGCAACATCCTCTCGGTGCCATGCCTCATTCCTTTCTGTCACTAAACGACCCATCATCCGCTCACAGCTTAGATGAGCCCCAGTGAGCCTTCATAGCTGATCTTGTAACTCTCCGACCTGGATAGCATCCATAGCTCTATCACGTGTAGCCTGGGCTAACTCAGCGGAAAGCCTCTCTATCTCCGTCTAAGGGACAGTCCTATTGCCACTAGCACTTTCATCCCTGGGAGCAAGCTGGCGACGAGGAACTCCCTTTGGTCCGGTAGACTTGCGGGGCGTCAACTTAGTATGGGCCATCCTGTAGCGGGAAAAGGTAGAATTTGGTAAGGATAGCTGGAGAGGATCTGAAGGTTAGCATGAATAGGATTGATACTACTTAACCCAAACCTCAGTAACGGGGAGGGTAAATTAACAGATTCATTAAACATGATGCATGATTTAACATACGAACGATCACTAAAGATTTTTGAATTAAATGCACAAGGGTAACAGAACATAAACTTTATGTATAGGGCACTTTTAATATGCTATTCCACCAAAAGCTTTTAAACATGACTAAAGATCTACCAGAGGAATAGAGATAGGTAATAAGCAATTTGGACCAAAATAGTCAGTTACATTTATTTGACCCAAACGTTTTGAAGTTTTTGAAATGTAATACTACAATAGCTTTGTCCATGATCGCTCTGATACCAGCTGTGACAGAACCTCCTAATTACTATGGCCCACCTATACTTGTTATTATCTTAAAGACTTCTAACCACTGTACAAGTGTACCACAAATCTTAAGAAGCCTGTCGGGTGTCCTCGAGAAACCCGAATCATCCACAATCTTCCGAGCAGGATCACATTACAGAGGCATCACAGTATTACAATAGTTTATATAATAATTTACATCAGAGTACAAAAGCGGAAGTCTTACATAACATAAGTTTACAAACTTGATGTTCCAAACTTACAAAACTTAAGTTTAGTGTTACAACCATAGTAGTGGAGTAGCGTTATTAACATTATTACAACACCAAAATGCGATGCTTTGCCCAAGAGCCAAACATCTCTACTCATCGTCGCTCGCCGCAAAGACAGTCATGCAACAGGGTCCAAAACACACCTGCTCATGAGACACACCTGCAACAGGGGTTTAACAAACCCTGAGTACGAAAGTACTCAACAAGACTTAACCGACAAAACCAGTGGAACGACTCAGGAATGCAGGCTCAGGGGAATCAAGGTGAGGTTCCAGCAGGAAGTCAAGTTCTTTTGCATAAAAGCTACTAATGGTGAATCCTTAAGATCACGATTTTATTTCAATATTACTTATTGACAGAATGTAAGTGATCCTAATCTAGATCATATAACTCATTCTATATCTTTCTGATTCTCCGACCAAAGTTCCATTTCTTAACTACGATGTTGAACAGAGAATCGAGTCTCCTTAACCGAGGAGCAGCGACGATTCGAATCGATTAAACCCAGCTGGGGATCCCTAACCACACGAGATATGTAGGACTTTAACCGACATATATCAACCTTCACTCGGATCCTCCAAAACGTGATCGGGTCCAGCGCCACCCGAGAGTATAGTACACCTCCAATCCAGCCCTTGGCTACGAGGGTACACACTACTCTTGCCATCTCTCCACTCCCAGTGCACGGTTGGCCATTCACATGTTGGCATTACCGAGGTCTTAGGCTTACCGGAGCATATGATCAGTTACAAAGTCTCGACACACACAATTCAAACAACGGTACGGTCCTTAACTGACTCAGTCGGAGACACTACAGGGGGGCTCCTTTCCCGTTGCAAGTCCACCGACCGGTCCCAAATTATCAGCATTAACATTCCTCAAGTGATTGTCCAACAACCCTTCAAACTTTGTTTAAAAGTTTTAAATTTTTCTCATTAAGCAATGCTAAGCATACTAAGCATTTTTAAATAAAAACAGTAACAAGGATGGTATTGGAATATCAAGGATGATAATGCAGTAATTAGGTTATCACTCAACTCCTAGCGGTTAATGCAATAGAGCTGTAATATAAGTGAAGTAAAACTTTTCAAATTGCAAGGGAAGGTTAGATGTAACCGGGGCTTGCCTTGGTCGACGGGAAACTCAGGCTTAGGTTCAGTACCGCAGATGTCAAACCCTACTTCCACGGACGTCGGTTCTTCTGCGAGGACGGGTTCGGCTTCGGTACCCTCCTCTTTTACGGGAACTATACGTAACGATAATGCATGCTTTAGGATGATGAGATAATAAACATGATGCTCGATGGATGCTTAACAGAGTTAACAACTTGAGTACAACGTTCCTTCACGGTACAGTTGAACAACAAAAGCTTCTAACCTAACCCTAATCGAGGGTCTGATTACGCTAATCAACTTATTAAGGGATTTCGTTAAACACATGAAATAACACTAATCAAGAATTAACAACATGATTAGGAAAGCTTAAGCAACCAATTAAGAATGATAAAGGTCATCAAGGGTTAATGACCTAAAGTCAACACTCAATCATAAAGTCAAACAACACTAATCATTATGCCCTAATTACCTAATTAATTAATTAATTAATTAATTAACAAAGCATAATTTAAGAATAAAAATTAACTTAATCTAATTAAGCTAAAATTTTTAATTTAGGAAGCTTATATCATAATTAGATGATAAAATAATTTTCAAGATTTTTGGATAAATAAATAAGCCTAGAAAAATTAATTAAGGACCACTTAAGAATTAAATGGACTAATTAATTAACCTATAAAAAGTAATAAAAATTAATATTTATTATTTTTCTTAAATAGTACACAGTGTATAAAGGTTACTCAAAAATTTTCACAAATTTTGGAATTATAAATAATTTATAACATAATAAACAAAACTGAAAATCATTTTACATTTTTGAAAAAGGAAAAACAAAAATTACCTTCACGGGCTGATTCTTCTCCTTCCCTCTCTCTCGGCTCGGCCCGCACGCACTCGCGCGGCCCGTTTCCCCTCCCCGCGCGCTCGCCCACTAGGCCCAGCAGCGCGGCCCGGCCTGCTCGCGCTCCCGCTCCCTCTCTCTCTCTGACGCCCTGGTCCCGCCTGTCATCCCCCACTCCCTCTCTTCTCCTTCTCTCCCGCGCGCTCGGACACGACATCGCGGTGACCGTCGATGGTGAGCTCACCGACGACGAGCCTCCGGAGCATCGGGATCCCTCCAACCACTCCAAAAGCATCACTCGAACCCCACGGACCCATCTAAGGCACGAAGTGGCACTGTTATAGCACGGAGGAGGCTTGACCGTGACCATGGCGGTCTCGGCGGCGACCCGAACAGCGACTCGACGCACAAAACGCGCCTACGGTACGGTAGCGACTAAAACAAGAGGAGCATCACGTGCAGGGGCTCACAGTGAGTACGTTGGGCAACTTGGGGGCGACGAAGAGGCACTAGAATGGCTGGTCCACGGTGAGGCGGTCACGGTGGCGTCGCTGCCGGCCGTGAGGAAGAAGACGGCTTGTGGGCTATTGCAGAGGAGGTGAGGCGCGATCAAGGGCTCCAGGAGCTACGCACACACGCTGCGGAGCTGGAGGCGAGAGCTATCGGATGGTGGAGCAACAGCGGCGGCGAATTTGGGCGGCGAAGGGCGATGGCCGGTCGCGGCGAGAAGCGGAGGAGGAAGAGAAAACGGCTTGGCCGATGACGGTGGCATTTATAGACATGGCAGGTCGACTCAGGAACGACACGCGGAGCGAGCCGACGGTGACGAGGCGGTCGCGGGACGTCGCGGGCGCGCCTGGAAGCGGAGCGAAGGTCGCTGGCGTCGTCGGGAGGTGGCGTGCGGTGATTGACGAGGATTTCAAATAATTTACAGAATTGCCACTGGAGAAAATTTTAAAATTACTTTCAAATCTTCAATAGAAGTTGAAAATCTGTACATACAAAAGTTGTTCCATTTTCAAAGATCTACAACTTTCTCACTATGAACATTTTCCAATTCGGCTTAGTTTTTGAAATTTGAATTTGAATTCAAAAAGGGACATTTTTTGGAATTTTGAAAAACCAAAATTACATTGAATTTTGTATTGAAACTTCAAAAATGCAAAATACCAAAGTTGTACATCTAGGGCAGACCTACAACTTTGCTATTCAAAATATTTTCAAATTATGCCTCCATTTTGAAATTGGATAGGGAAATGAAAAGGGGACAATTTTGAGATTTGAATCTTTTCAAAATTACTTCAAAATTTACACTGAAACCTTGAAAACTCTAAACATCAAACTTGTAGCCCTTGAAAAGATCTACAAACTTGATTTTACACTTTTTCCCAAATTTTGCTTAGATTTTGATCTATACCAAAAGGGGTAAAACTAGGGTTTTGCTTTTCAGGGTTTTCGGAAAGGTTTTGAATTGAAACTTGATCCTTTATTAATTTGGGGTTACTTAGGGATCACACCCTCACCCTAGGGCATCATTGAGTCAAGCCTCACATGGTTGACCAAATGGCTCCCTAGGTTGACCAATTTGACTTAAGAAATTCTTTTAATAATTCCTCAAATTTGAATTCGAATTTGAATCGGAAAACTTGTAACAAGTTTTGGATTCCAAACCCTAACTCAAACTTGAAGCTTTATTTTATAAGTTGGACTTGAGCTTATACCCTACACTTGGCACTAGTGTATAACACCGTCATACACCTCAAATTACGCAGGGCATAAACTAAGTATTTGCGGTGACAGTCGAAATTAGGGTTTTCGGATTTCGAGTCACACAACGAGAAACACATCCAACCTAAGAATTTAAACTCATTTTAGTGGATGCATAACTTGGTTAACCTAATCATGGATGATTTGCAGTGCAAATGATGACATGGCAGGTTTTTAGTTACTATAACACCAGGGGTGTTACACAAGCTCGCACAACCAAAGTGGATAAAAAATATCAACTAAAAGAGAAATGAGACACAATATTTGTTTTACCAAAGTTTGGACTCCATCGAGTCCTACTCTCCGTTGAGAGGGCTACGAGCGATCCAGCAAAGGTCAGCTCTAGAGGACCCACGAAGGTCAACTCTAGCTAGAGTCTTTTCCATCCTTTTTCCTCCTTCCACTAGTTGATTCCTTCCCTTGCGGCGGTGAAATGGACCGTTACAAACTTTTTGAGGCACACCACAATCTCTCGGGTGCTCTCCAGCGACGCGTAGTCATCTAGGACCGAAGAGTCCAAGAGTAACAAATGCAAATCATGAGATCGACAAATATATGTACAAGTGCTCAAGGGTGGCTTTTTCTCAATTTTGAATTTCTCTCAACCCACAAGTTGGATTTTGCAAATTGGATCACACACTCACTAAGAGAGGGTTGGAGAGTGTTCTTAAGGCTCTAAAATGTGTATGGGAACCAGCAGAATCAACAACATCCAAAGGTGGAGGCTTGGGGGTATTTATAGCCCCCTTTGAAAAACTAGCCATTATAGAGCCGTTGGGACATATCGGACACGCCCGATATTGCCTGCACAATGCCAATGGTTAGAAAAGTTGGTGGCGCGTGAGGCGTCGGAACTCCCAAGGATTGCCGGGACTTCTAACTCTTGTCGGAACTTCTGACGAACTAAACTAGAGAGCACCAAAGAAGTTGCTATGGCCACCCATACCGGACACGTGCTTAGCCACAGCACGGCGTGTTAGCACTTTAGTCTCTTTCTCATTCAAAAGCTCACCTGGGTTGGCTTGGGCACTTATGAATAATCATCTATCAACATGATGCATCCCTCTTAATATAGTACGACATACCTATTAACTCAAGATCAAATGAAAAACGAGTTTGAACCACTTGACTTGATTTCCTTCAAAACCAAATACCATGGCGCCTGCATCAAGTAACGGTGTCAACATGTCAACTTTGATTTTCTTCTTGAGCATATCTATCTTGAGCATGTGACTTGATTCCATTCAATAGATGATGATTAGCTTCAAATGCATCAAGTCACTTCTAACAATTTATCCAATATATTTGGTCCTCCATCTCAATGTGACCTTCATAGTTTGATTGGCACCTCAACTAAATGCAAGTACTTTCTTCTTCATTCTAGCTAGGTTCTTCGGCCGCCAAGCCGTCGCTTGCTCTTCACCCTTGCTTAGTACCTCGAAGCCTTTCCTTGTTATCTTTACCATCTCAAGCCGTCAAGTCACATCTTGTGTTGAATCACCCATTCATTATTTATATAGTTGTCTTTTTATTTCAATGTAGCAAGCTTCAAATATAAGACCATTGCATATGCAATCCCTCGTCTCATTAATCAATTCTTCAACGTGCTTGCTTCACATAAAAGATAGAAATCCCACAATGAATAAGACTTGCATGAATTACATTTGCATTGTTGTCTTGTGTTTGAACTAGATTGTTTATACAACAACACATCATTTTGGCTTTTATCAAGTACCCATGAGATAACCAATTTCCTGTCCAACACTTAGCAAATAGGTTAGACCTTTAATCGCGTTGTCATTCAATCATCCAAAACCTATTAAAGGGCTAGATGCACTTTCAATCTCCTCCTTTTTGATAATTTATGAGAGGCTCCCCTTAATATGTGATTATAAATAGAATTCACAAAATGACCTTAAATGCCAATTGCACATATTAAAACACATAGGAAACTCACCCTAAGTCATTGCATCCAACTACGACCCGGACAACCTCCCGCTGACGAACTTGACTGTCTTGGATGTCTCGCTGCTTCTGGAGGCGCACAACAACGCCAACCACTCCGCCGTCACATTCTCCAACCTCGAGATCTGTCTCCTATTCGCCAACCTTACGGTCGCTGTGGTCCGCGCCAAGCCGTTCCGAGTACCTGCCGGGGGCACCCTGCCGCTGCCGTACATGGCGAGCGCGCACAACTTCCAGTTGAGCGAGGACTTGATCTGAGAGACTCCTCCAGGACACACATCTAAATGCGAATACAATGACACAGTGTAGGGGCATATGCCCTTAAGGCCTTAAGGGCAAAAAAAAACCGCCTTCGTTTGTTGGAACAAAGCAAAGCAACAAGGTTTTTGTTTTTTTGTGCGTGCTCTTTAGAGTCTTACTAGTAGTTACTCCATCTGTTCCAAAATAGAAGTCGTTCTCACTTCTCGAGAAGTTAGTTTTTTTTTAACTTTGACCAGTTATATATAAAAAAATATCAATATTTATAATATATAATTATTATGCCAGTCTCAATGAGCTTTCATGAAGTTTCATGGATATTAAATACGCTGACATGGCGTGTTGAGGAAGAGAGAGATGATGAGTTTCATGGGAGTAGAAAGAGTTTTATGAGGGTGAAACTCTTTTACACTGTTTCCAAAATATGAGTGTATTGAAAACTGGGACATAAAATCCCCACTAAAATAATGACATGAAATCCCCACTAAAATAGATCGTTGAATATACTTTCATAATAAATTTATTTAAAAATTCTATAAGTGTTACTTACATCTAATTAAAATTGAGAAAATTTAACCGCACGCATCCTACGTGGCTTCTATCACGGGGACGGAGGCAGTAGTCGTAGAGGTTGGTGGCTAGGCTCTGCGCGATGCGCCTATTGTGAAGTCACAGGGAACTGCTGGCAGCTGTGCCGACACGAGACGTGGCATGTTGCAAGGACGTTTTGCTGATTGTTTTTTAGATGTAGTATATAAATATAATGGCGGGGTGCCACAACCACAAAGCTTTACTGCTTTGCTCTGTAGAAGACGGAACCCACAAGCACGGATTGTCGCTTTTGGTGGATTAATGTCTCGAAAAGACGCCGTATCGATCGATCATGGACTGGGCGCGCGGCGGCGGTGTGGTGTGAGTTACTGCACCATTTACTGGATCGATCTGCCACCCATTCCGGAATCGGGGTGGCCAAGTTTGCACAGTGCCACCCTCGAGCCTGTAGCACCTTTGTTTTTTATGGTAAAAATTGTCCAAATCTTAATTAATTAGGCTCAAAAGATTCGTCTCGCAAAGTACAACAAAACTGTGTAATTAGTTTTTGATTTCATCTACATTTAGTACTCCATATATGTGCCGATATTTTGATGTGATGAGAAATTTTCATTTTGCATAGTGGAATTTGGGGATGAATTTGACTATCTAAACAAGGCATACGATGGATGCATGGTGTCGTGTGTGTCACCAATGATGGCAACTGGAGTAAGCTTGTGTTGGTTTGCTGTACCAACAAGGCAAGCCAAATATATGCGGTGATCTGAGGACGGGGAGCGTAGAGACTGGCATGCACACAGCACACGCCAGGAATGTATGTATGTATGCGTGCATGGCGCCCGCCCCCTTTCTTGGATGTGCACGGGAGTAGGCAGGCACGTACCAAACTCCCAATACTCTTTCTGATGGGTGCAAATAAAGCTCCTCCTTTAGGGCTTTGCCGAACTTGGCATCCACTTCTGTCCGGCTCGTGCTGCTCCACATTGGGGATCGGAAATGTAAGGTGCCAACAGTACGCAATCATACGCGTATTATTGAGCCTTGCCATGGAAGATTCCATCTAGTAGTATTGTAGTCCATACATACAAGCACCAAACACTCTGTCGGTGTGTGGAGTGTGAACTGAACCCCTCTCTGTAGTATGTACCAAGCCCGTGCATACACAGTAACAGCAGCTAGTAGGAGTAGACGTGTACGCACAGCAGCAAGAGATCAATAATGCTACGTGCTCACTCTCTGGTTGCCGTCACCACTGCTGTGGTGCATCATGAATTGATGATGCCAGGTGGTAGTCATAGTCAGGCACGCAGAAATGGACAAGTGGTGGAGAGGACTGAGGAGAGACATGGAAGAAAGAGACGCGAGAGGAGCAGATCAGGGGGGAACGTTGGTCACTCGGTTGGGCCACATTTGTTGGTGGTGGGATCGGACTAGATGGGCCCTAGTCTGGGCCCGGCCCCCTCGCGCGAGATCCGGCTGGATCGAGCCAGGCTGTCTCCCGTGGCCCACGAGGATCGGAGGTGCGTGGCCGCGTTGCGTCCCGGCCCCTTTCTGGCTGCTGCCGCCTCCAGCCTCCGTGTGGACCGTGCCCGTCGTCTTCCTCCACTCAAACATCCGTGTTCCCCGCGGCAAGGCGCACGGGGGCCCTGTCGTCGATTCCCTTCTCCGGCCTCTCGCTCTCTCGAGAAGTCGACATGTTTCTGGCTCCGGGCTTGTTTGGCAGGGCTCCTTTCCGACTCCGGCTCTGCCTCTTCTAGAGAAGCCCTGCCAAATGTTTTTACAGAGAAGCCATTTTTCAGTAAAAATAGAAAAACCGGAGCTATTTTGGAGAAGCCTGAAATTATGGCTCCTCCGAAATGGCTTCGGCTCCTTCAGAGGAGTCGTGCCAAACACACACTCTCTCTCCCTCCATGATTGCTGCCTGCTTCGAGCAATAGGCAAGCTAAGGCCGGTTTACCAGTTACCACCATGCATGCAACAAGCAGCGACATGATCCACGTGCTCAGCAGATGCAGGTGAAGGCTGATTCGCCCGGCCGGGAGCCCCTTCGCCTTTTCTTGCTAGCGATGAGCTTTCCCTGTGCGTCCATGGACAAAAGCGGGTGTGAGTGCGCGTACTGATCGATTGTCCCCAATGCAAACGAACCCCGCTGTGAGCAGAGATGTCCCCGTGGGGATGGCGACGCGCCGACTGTTTCTATGAGTCGAGATCATCCACTTTTAACAGCGCCTCTGTTTCAACATGACGACATGTCTTGTGTTTTTTTTTTTCAACATCTCAATCATTGCCATTTGCAACTCAGCTCAGACCGAGAGGGTAAGGTCACGTCGCGACGGAGGCCCGTTGTTGTGGCTGCTTCCTTTTCCTGGGCCTGGGCCCAACGGGCGCAAAACGTTGCGGGCCTTGCGCCATGGTTCAGCTCTTCTGGCCATGGCTGCCTGGTGCCTGCTGGGCTTATTTCTCTGGGGAGCTAGCTAGTACTCAGGGAGTCGGGCCGGGACACTAACACGAACACGAACATGAAACGCTGGGCCACGTGAATTTGAGAGTCGGCTGCAGCCCAAGATGGAGAATCCCCCCGTTCCATGTGTGTGCATGTGTACGTGCGATTTCGGCCCAGCAAGGGAAGTCTGCTCCAAAGCCCGCACCAATCCACATCTCCCACCCATGGCCTTAGTGTTACTCCAAAAAAAAAAAACCATGGCCTTAGCGAGCCCACCACGATATTCCGCAACTACTGCTGTCTTGTGCTTCCCGTTAGCATTTCGAGATTGCGATTGGTTTGCAGGCAAATGGACTCCGGTAATGAGCAAGATCTAGATAACTGCCACGCCATGGCTTCCTAAACCGGCATTTCCAAACATATCTCAGCTTTCGAAAATATATTGTGTCGAAGCGCTTCCATGCAGATTTCTACAGATGAGATATTTTTATAGTTCGTGCTGTTTGTTAAATGTCGAAGCGCTTCGGCACTGCTATTGGGCCGCTTCCTGTGATACCTGATTTTGTCAAGACCGGGAGCGAGGGACACTAGTTGCGCGATCTTACTTGTTTTCATTCATTGTTGCCCCATTTTTTTTCCTTCCGCCTTTTTCTTTTAATTTTGTTTTGACAGTATTTTTCTTTTAATTTGTGCTGTGAGGTGAGGTGACCCATCATTTCAGATGTTTGTCCAGCCCTATGGATTAGTTTAAAGTTTGATAAGAGAGCCCTAAATTTTATTCAATCTAGAAGGTACATTAAGGTCCTGTTTGGAACCGTAGAAATAGAAAACATAGGAACTATAGGGGAAATGAAAACTCGAAAACTAAATGATTGCAAACCACAATATACGAGATTTGGGCTAAAGGAAACAAATTCGAATACTCACATTGAAAGCATATAGGTCTCCAATTCAGTTTCAACGATTAATGACGACATAATCATTATGACTAACGTGTATTTTGCAGCGACAATACTTAATGAGGTCACAATGATGCATTTTGATTGGGCTCTTAGGGTTTTCATGCCCCTAAATGGATATCCACCATCTTTGCCACACAAAACCACTCTGTACTTTGTATTATCAATCAATGTCTCCACTTTCTCACTTTGATCATCAAGGACAATAGCCATGACATATGTTGTCCATACGATCGGTCCAAATCATCCCCTTAAATTTATGGCAACCCTAAAAAATCGTTAAACTTATGTTTAACTTACAGAAACATGTGAGTTAGGGGCTGTTTGCTTGCAGGCCATAGCCTGCCACGCCCCATGTGCGGCGGCCACACTTCGTGGCGTCCAAAACCACCGCCACACTCTGTGGCGAGTTTCTCTCTGTAAGATTCCGTGGCTGCCGTAATTAAAGCTGCAACCAAACAGCAGGTGCGTTGGGCGTGGCTCGCCACATCGTGGCGTGGCGGTTTGCGGCGGCAAACCAAACAACCTCTTAGAGTAGAATTCTAGGCAATCAAATTGAAGTTTGTCATCACATAGCTAGGTGTTTTTTCTACATAAGGTGAGTCGTGAGTGTCCACCCGTTCTCTCAATAATTTGAGAATCATTACCTCATGATGATACATAGTAATGCTACTCCTAGA
Organism: Saccharum hybrid cultivar R570; assembly: GCA_038087645.1. Lineage (NCBI taxonomy): Eukaryota > Viridiplantae > Streptophyta > Magnoliopsida > Poales > Poaceae > Saccharum > Saccharum hybrid cultivar. Next base: position 1,604,078 of record JAQSUU010000613.1, on the reverse strand, counting down.
CTCCTACTGTAGCTCTATGTACATGCTCCCTTGTCCTACTCCCAGTGTCCTACACGGCTACAGTGTGGCTTAGCGCTGCCACTCTTCCATGGAGGGCCTTGTTCTCCTAATTCACCCTAAATTTCACTGTATGAAAAGAAGATTCTCCATCACATCAAAATACCGGCACATATATGAAGTACTAAATATAGATTAAATCAAAAACTAATTGCACAGTTTGGTTGTACTTTGCGCGACGAATGTTTTGAGCCTAATTAATCAACGTTTGGATAATTATTACCAAATAAAAATAAAATTGCTACAGTACTATACAGTAATTCAGCGAGGCCCAAATCTAGCATCTAAGCACGGCCGAGGAGTAGTAGTACTACACCAGTACTGTGCTACGTTGCATGCCCTCGTTCATGTAGCCGTGCAGGGGGGCTCTGTGCTGGGAGCAGAGAGGGTCAGAGGCCCCGGACTAGGTGAGCGAGCCAGTCAGGACCAGGAGCGGGGAAAGAGGGTCAGAGGCTGCACTGTTCACGGAGGCCGGCCCTACGCTGTGAGGTGAGGTGACCCGTCCTCGCCCCTTGGTTCTCTTCTCTCTCGTCGTCGTCTCCCTCTTAGGCCAGTTTAGTTCTAAATTTTTTGTAAAATGGGCACTGTAGTATTTTTGTTGTTATTTGGTAAATAGTGTTAAATCATAGTCTAATTAGGCTTAAAAGATTCGTCTCGTGGATTTCGTCTAAACTGTATAATTAGTTTTATTTTTTATTTATATTTAATACTTCATGCATGCGTCTAAAGATTCGATGTGACGGAAAATGTGAAAAATTTTGTAAAATTCTTGGGGAACTAAACTGTGCCTCGGTGCCGTCGACTGCAGTGGTCGTCTGCAGTGGCGTGGTAGCAGTGATCTCTCTGCTCCTTCCCCATGCAATGCAGAGCTTGAGCTTCCTCTCCCCTGCTCTTGTTCTCGTCTGCGCTGCGCCCCTTGATTGCTGTGATCATTTACTCCCTCCGTCTCGAAGTGTTTGTTGTTTTTGGTTTTCGTGCCGTAAGTTTGACTCAATTTATAGAAAATACGTGTAACATTTATATCTCTAAATAAATTTGTTAAAAAACTAGACTTAAAGATCTTTCCAATGATATTAATTATGTACTATAAATATTAATATTTTTAATATATATTTTTTAAAAGTTATTTCTCGGAAAACGAAAGCGACAGGACGGAGTACTCTCTCCTCTTAGCCGCAGCGCTGGTTGTTGCACCGTTCACACTTCACAGAATCACAGCACAGTCGTCGTCTCTCTGTCTAGCACTTTAGTTTTTATTCGGTAATTAGTGTCTAATTATAAATTAATTAGACTTAAAAATTTGTCTTGCGATTTTCATCAAACTGTATAATTAATTATTTTTTATCTATATTTAATGCTCCATGCATACGTCTAGAAATTCAGTGTGACGGAACGAAAAGAAAATTTTTAAGAATTAAACAGGCCTCAAAAGGAGAGTTTGACATGCATGGAGTCGCATCGAATCTTTGGACGCATGCCTGAAGTATTAAATGTAGGTAAAAAAATAATTAATTGTACAGTTTGTCTGTAAATGTTGAGATAAATCTTTTAAGCCTAATTAATTTATGATTGAATAAATTTTACCAAATAACAACGAAAATGCTACATAAATTTTTTCCCTAAATATTTTGGATCTGAACACGGCCACAGCAGCAACCACGTACGGTCACAGGTGAAGCCGGCACCCAAAAGGAGATGGACTGGTGGAGGACCGTGCTGGGGTAACACCGATTCAACGCTCCCTGTACTCGTAGCTCATTCAATTTGATGGACATTAGCAGTTGGCATTTATACATACTGTACGTGACGAAGCATGCATGTCTCCTTGAACTACTTGTTTGTCTGAAAATGCATCTACGTACTCCTTCCGTCCCATGAATAAAAGCAAATTAGGTTTCAAAAATTTTACCACAAATTTGTGTCAATATAGGCTTATAAGCTAGCTGTACTGTCAATTGATAGAGCAGATCGGCAGATTGTGTGGGTCCCAGCAGTGGCGGACCCAGGATTTGGCGATGACTAGGGCCAAATCCTGGCAGCCAAATTCTAGCGGCCAAAATCCAAAAGCTACAGCCTACAATATAGTCTATAGGACCATATATATACACGCATGTCACAGAAAACAAATATTCTCAAGCAAATTTTGCAAATCCAGAGAAATTCTTGAACTATATAATTAATAGTACGACAATAGCTATGACATATCAATGAACATTGAACAATAAATACCTATTGTCTAGTGATGATTTGAGAGTTTTTGTCCTCTTCTTTTAATTGGAATATGAATTTCAAATTAACAATTAAAATCACCAGAAGAGAACCTGGCCCTGGACTGAACTACTGAAGAATGGAAGGAATATTATACCTCCACTTCAGACGTCACTGATTACTCAAGAGAAGAGAACCTGCCTTCACTTTCAATTTCCCAGGGACAGCCGGATAGGGGACAGGGGGGGCTCTGTCGCGCCGCTACCCTGTGACTCCGGGCTCTTGGCGAAAGGGCGAGCAGGGGCGAGGCCGCGAGGGGCGCGCCTCGGCCCTCGGCCGGTCACCGCGCCAGCAAGCGTGGAGGCGGGGTGGGGGTGGATTGGAGCAGAAGGCGCGCCGCACGTCAAGGCAGGAGGCGGGACTGCAGGACTAGACGGCCGGCGGCAGGCAGTGGAATCAGCGAATCGCGCGTGACGGCGTCTGTGTGGCCGCGGGTGACTGAGCGTCGAGTGCGAGCGACTCCTCACTCCCTCCCGTGGTCTGCCCTAGTTCCCTCCTTAGTGGGCTTCCTTGTTGGGCCAAAAAAATAAAGAGTTGCTCCTAAATTTTCTAGGCCACGACTAGGGCCATGGCCACTGGCCCTAGTCCTGGGCCTGCCCCTAGGTCCAAGGACAAAACAAAAAAAAGTGGACGGAGCCTCCCAGAAGCGCCCGTGACCCATCTACGGGAAGGGGGAAAAATCAACGGAGCCACCAGCGTTATCCAGAAGCGCCCGTGACCGGTCCTGCCGGCCGCTCGTTCGCATTTCCTTCCCCACGCGGAGCTCCCCACGCAGCGTATCCGCCGCACCATCCACTCATTCCTCTTCCCTTCCCACCCAACTCAGAACTCACATCCCGTCCAGCAGGAGAGTTAGATCCTTCTGCTTCCTAACCAGAGCAGTTCCCCTATGCGTGCATGGCAAGAGGGAGCGGGAGCCATTGCCGTAGCTGTCGGATGCCTCGAGGTAGCGAGATGCGCGCTGCCGGGGGCGCTGTAATAGAGCCCCATGTCGAGGGTGTATTCAAGGCCTGTGGCCACGGGGTTCGCGGTCATAACCGTGGTGGCAGCCTTGGCCAAGCAGGCAAGACAGGCAGCGCCACCTCCGAGGTCGACAAGCCCAGCACCGATTTGACCGGGAAAGACTGGATCTACGTGCACGGGCATCGAATCAAGAAGGTTGACCGCCTCTGTATCGACTGCCACGGCAATGTGTATGTCCCTAACTCGGAAGACGAAGAATCCAGCAAGGAGGATCAGGTGTGTGTCCTACACGTCTCTGCGGGAACGAAGCTCGCCATGGACCTGGCCCCCAGGTCCATGACGAGGCTGCAGTCGGGGCTTCTGGTGTGCAGATGGCCCCTGATGTAGCAGCGGATCATGCTGCTCACAAGGATCTACCCGTCGTCGACGATGATTCGAGGATGAAGGTGCCCACCGAAGTGTCTGAACAACTGAAGGAGGCGCTTGCCAACATTGATCTAGTCTACCATAACATCTTCGTGAGCATGTACAAGATTCTGGTGCCTATATATGCTTCCATTGTTAGTACATTTATTTGTGTCTTATGTGTGATGGAGTGCTTTTGATGTGGATTCTTTGGTTGTGGGATGATGAACTGTTGTGTGTAGGGTTTAGATAATTAGGTGTACTGACGACCTGTTCCTTAGATGTGAATAACATGTGTTATGAACTGCTGCTTTTGCGTATGAAATGCTGGCTGTACTAATTAATAATCGTAGCTAATAAAATTGGTGTTTGTACCAATCTAGATAACTAAATCCCCTTTATACTGGCAACTCAAAATCGTCATATGCAGGTTGCATCTCATATAGGCTTCCAAATATGAACGGTTAGTTAGGCTTGATTGTGTAAGGACGAACTGCTGCTTTTGTGTACAATAAAATGCTTGTTCTACTGCTGAATTTTCCTTGTTCTACTGCTGTTAGTTAGGCCTGATTGTGTAATCTTCAAGTGTTGCCTATATGAGTGAGGGTATTTTTTCGTAATAGAAATCATGAATGTGTAGCCTGGATCGCTACTGTGAATCATGGCTTTATTGATTTGGGGATATTTTTAGGATGACAAGGAGTACTGGCACACAAGGTTTCTAAATTTACAGTACTAGCATACATTTTACAATGTCATTTATATTATTGGCTATAATTTGGTGGACCTATTCCAAATTTGTGCAGCTATCATTGCTACTATGACTCAAATATTACAAGGTTTCTAAATTTACAGTACAAGCACACGTATATTACAAGGCTTACAAATTTATAGTACAAGCACACGTATATTACAAGGTTTCCAAATTTACAGTACTAGCACACATACTCCTATATTGCAAGGTTTCCAAATTGACAGAGCACACATTTATTACAAGGTTAACAGTACCAATCCTACTTTATAAGGTTCCCAATATTACAGCAGTAGCAACATAATTAGTTCCCTAACGATGCCATCACACTCTCATATAGGCGACGGTCACAAGGAAGCCTTTTAGGCAACATGTTCAGTGCCTCCAGCTTGTCTTTGTCCATGTGAGGAATTTTGTATCTATTTCCTTCACCATCTTTCATCACCTCAGTCATACATCCTTGTAGTGTTAGAAACACCCTATCCAAATCAGCTAGATCGTAGTTCTGAAACTCAATATCCACATTCCGAATCAAGTCATCCAAGTTCCTAGAGATCTTGTCATAAGTTAAGGATTGAAGAGAAGCGAAGAATCCTAGATCAAGTACGTTCAAATCTGGAGAATTGGCAGGCTGATTGATGAGTTGTATGTCAAGGGATGTGTGTACTACAGCTTCTGCAAATTCTTTATCATTTACTGGCACATGTGAAGGGGCATTATCTTGTTGAATATAAATAGTTTGCCCTGCAAATTCTCGTGGCCACCGTTCAACAATAGCTTTGAGAACTTTAGTAATTAGGTATGACCTCATAGTGGCTCGATCTACCTTCGTAGGCTTGGTGACTTCAGTCCCCCTCCCTCTATTGTGGTTTTTCTTTTTGCTTTTTCCTACAACAATTGAAAACCAAGTAAGGAATCACTAAGATTAAGTAGTAGAATTTGGAGTAAGAAAATCATACTACTGCATGACGTACCTTTCTAACAAATGGCCACACTCCTAGCTTCCCATAAAAAATACAGTTACCCTCATCATCATATATAGGCCTTCCTACAACTGATAAGAACATAACTTTGTCAATGGCATTCTTATTGCGCATAGTCCTATGGGGGTCGTTCTCATCTAGAAGCATATAATATGTTGTGTACTTAGATGTGGTGTTAAACCACTTCTCGTCCATGTGAATAATATTTTCATTTCACTAAACATCGGTTGATTTGGCAATGTCCGCTGATCTAACATGGGCAAACACCATCGCAACCTCTCTTTCTTGTTTTCATTCGACAGTAGAGGCTTTAATGTGCTGGAATGGCGTCGTAGCAGCCCTTGCTTGAACCACCTATGTAGAGTGCTCTTCTTTACTCCAAGAGCATAGCTAGTAATCGTATCGTTCTCCTCTTATGCAAGGGGATGCTAAGAATATATGATAGGTCTATTTGTTTTTTTTTGTGGCCACAATTCTTTCTTCTTGATCTAACATCTACTGGCCTTCCTTGTGCACGCCACTGTTTTGCTCTCCGCCAAACACTCCTCACTCGATTGATATTGACCTGGAACCTCTGAGCAATTATACTTGTACTGTTCTTTTGTAACCTTCCACGGTTGCTTCTCTCAAGCAATGCTTCGTATATTTGCTGTCTTTGAAGATCTGACAGATTTCTGCGATGATGTGTATTATTTTTATTTTCCTGTTCATCTTCATCATCATCTGAGTCCTCCAACTCCTCTTCATCGAAGGCTATGTCCACGACATCCGTGTATACACCATACTCATGCATGTCATCGATCATGTCTACAAGAACAATTACTAGGTGAGTTCTTATACCAGTGCTGCTGAGATACAAAATGATTATGAGAAAAAAAGAAGATCTCTATAACTATTCTGTTTTTGTGCAGCTGTCATCATCAGTTGCATTATCTTATAGGTTTTCATTTGTCTAAAACTATGAATGATACACAGGGAATTAAAAAAAGAAAAATCAAATTTACTATGCTGTCAAATTTGCTTCTCTTCTCTGTGCTATCAAATTTTGGTTTGTTTTGAACATGTTCCTTACTGATTGCAGGAGTATCCAGTGGAAGGAAGTTGCCACAACCTACAAGGTGTGGAGGCTGATGTGCAACCCTTATGAGAAGTATCAGGTGTGCAGATCCTCTGTTTTTAAGTTATGTCCTGATTCTGTGTGTGTCAATTACAACTGCTTCTAAATCAGCTGGTGCAAGGAAAGGCTGTAGAACTGATTTCAAGTTAAAAAAATATTATAGTTAAGTGGCAAGCTATTTATAGTTCTTAATCTTATGAAGGAAGCAAGAACACCGGCAGTCGACTAGGTCAACTTGTGGCCTTTCATCGTATCTATATGATCCTTGCACGCCATTATTTTTCTGGGTGCTTAATTTTCCTTTACAGACCGATACTATGTCTACAAGAACACTTAATTGAAATGAACACTATATAGAGGGAAAATGGTCTGATGACCTGGATCTTACCGATCATTTGTTCCAATTCTTGTTGCTGATCAAAAATTTGTGAGTTGAGGTCAAATTCATCTTGTTCATATGCACCATAAAAGCTGATATCTCCATGTTGATGATGGTCTTCAATAGCAAGGACTGCAGAAAAGGTGTGGCATAGTGTTAAGTCATGTTTCGAACTTCTTTTTACACATTTCACCATTTGCTTATTGTAATGATGCAATTAAGAGACATTACCTTCATAGGGTGGTGGTTCTCCCTCGCAAGGAGCACTGTTGAGAACAATGCCATGCAGAGTAACCTGTCCACCTTCCTGAAGATAGTGGACTTGATCTTCATGGTGTCGATGTACGTCGTCCTCTTGGAGGAGATGGACTTGATCTTGATCCTGGGGATGATGGGCTTCAATGCCTTCCACACGTGTAGGTTCTGCATTGAGGTCAGGTAAGGCTTCATCTTCTTCAACAGGAGCTGTGTTGAGATCTATGGCCAACTCTCCGTCTCCTTCTTCTGGTACTGTGTTGAGATCTATGATCAACTCTCAATCTCCTTCATCGGGTACTATGTTGAGATCTATGGCCATGTCTAAATATAGATTGGGTTGCAGGTTGGTGGAGTTTGGGGAGGCTGAGCCATTCGTTGGGCTGATCTGGAAGACGTGGGGGCTATTTGTAGTGGAGCAATGGCGCCAATTCAAAATTTGAAGTCTGGGCACAATGGCGCCAGACGTGTGGCACTGGAACATTATGTACCATAGTAGTACGTGGCCATGAGCTTGTACCACTAATAATATTCTATGTCTGTGGTATGCTGGTATGTGAAAATATTAGCCACTAGTTTATTGAAATACAGTTGTTGGTTTATTCACTTTTGGAGCAATCCTCTGTACGGTGGGCCACCTTTATAGGGGCAGCAGTGTAATTTGCCATTTTTATTGGTATGTGTGCCCAAGTGCTAGATTTACTTATATTCATGGGACGAAGGGAGCAACTCTTTTTTCCATTGCTGTCTCCTCGTCGAAAGGCTTGAAGAGCATCATTGTTGCCGTTCAGATCAAGGGCCTCTTTGGGAGGGCTCTCGCCGGCTCCGGCTCTTCCACTGTAGCAGCACTGTAGCATGAAGGAGCCGGAGCCGGGGAGCCCAAAAAACGAGCTTCTCCGTCTCCGGTGGTGTCAGTGAGAGGAGAAAGGAGGAGAGAAAAAACCGGCTCCGTGCTACAGTGCTGCTACAGTGACCGACGAAGAGGAGCCGGAGCCAGTTGAAGCCGTGCCAAAGAGGCTCCAAGTTGAAGAATGCCCTTGTAACTAGGAGACATACTCCCTTAAATCATAATGCCACGGGGATATACTACTCCTATATTGTCCGATCAGATCAAACCTCTTGTACAGTATGTTTTGCATGTACTGTATAAAGCATGCATGTCGTACTAGAAAACATTCTGAACTTGATCCTGGATTAGTATACATATACTGTATAGGTGTAGTACGCTGCATGCCAGCATCAGTGCATGGGTTCTGCCGCGCTCCGATCCGAGCATGCGCAGCTGTCAGCACTCTCGCTCGCGTCGTCCGGTCCGGCCGGTCAGCGGCGGAATACCACGAGATGGTGGCGCAGTCTTCCTCGCTGTCGCTTGTCAAGCAGTGTACGTTGCAGCGTTTAGTTGTCTGCACGCCCCGAACTCTCGCTGCTCCTCCTGTCTGACATATACCACGGGTACCATCTCTTGCACGCCAAGACCACTAGTAGTAACTCTACTACCTCCGTCCAAAATAAACTACTGTTTTAATTAGATTTAGACTGAATTAAACTTTCTCAAATTTAACTAGTTTATAAAAAAAACTATTAGGGCTAACACCAACACTCAACATTATGTGTATCTTAGATTTTTCTAGTGTGGCCTACTTTTAACTAATCCACAAAGAGTTTAATTTTGTAATTTAATTAGAGTCAATCCTATTAACTAGCCTGTGCTAATCTAGGAAAGCTAAAGGTCATGCAAGACAAGCACAATACAAAACCTTAAATGTGTAATGTAAAGAGCAAGTCAAAAGATGGTTGTAAGAAACATGGACCTTAACAAGGGCTTGGTGATTTTGATGGTTAAGTGACAATTAACCACTAGGACTAACAATCTTTGCTAGCATATCTACTTAGTCTTATGAAAGCAAGATATGGACTTGTGCTAGGCTAAAGATAGAGATCAAGCAATATCAACACCTCAAAGAAAGACCAAAGAGGGTCATTGAAGTCCTTAAAAGACACGCAAGAATCTGAAAGGCAGTTTGGATATAGGATTAGAGGGGAATTGTGCGTGTTTGTGAGTGTGCAAGTGCTTTTTGACTTGCTATTGAACATCTCCAAACACATATCTTCAAGTTTGGTTTGAGCTAGAATTCATTAGGCGTACTTTCATTTTGTTGCATATTGACAAGGTCGGATGTTCCAATGGTTACTTCTGACGTAGATCGCAAGTTCCACCCATCAAAACTTCTGACGGTGATTTAATCCACTGCGAAGTTTTTGTTTTGTATTAAATTTCATAAACACCTAACCTCCTCTAAGTGACATCAATCAAGGTCCTTCCAATGACTTTCTCATTTGAATTCAGCTAGTGTCTACGTATTCTATATATTCTAAGTTTTCATACTTTGAAAATCAATTTTTTTTGAATTTTTCAAATGACCTTGGACGGAGAAAGGAGCTAAACCGAAGTTGCAGGACTCAAAGAGATCTAAAACTTTTTAGTTTTCAAACTTTTTCCATTTAATTCATTTAGGGTGTCAATATTCAACATTGCATTAGCCACTTAGTCACAAGTGATTCTAAGGTGCAATGGTAAGGGAAGGAATGAGCGAGGCTAGGGGGGTTGGCCGGTAGGATTCTTTCGAGTTTTTTTTTCTATTTTTTGGTCCAATTTGCACGTAAGTAGAGGTGGGCCAAATAACACCCTCTATAAACCTTCTCCAGTCACCTCTATGAATACTTCCTGTGGTAGTGAAAATGCATATAGAGTAGTTGATAATTAATCAAATTCTATCATAACAACGTAGAGATTATATTGCCTTTTTCGTTGCAAAACACGAATATAGACAAATAAGACATAAACCAAAGAAAACCAGTTTCCCTAAATTCGTACACGAACATATAGCACTTTACATCTCTTTTAAAATATCTATGACTCCTATAATTGCTAGCACATAATAGATGTGACCTGCATTATTAATCAATTAGTACTTCATAAAAACAAGTTAGGAAAAGATTAGTTATTAACCCTAAAAACTTCATATAAATATTTTTTTCAAAACACATAAACTATATTTGTGGAACATTTTATTGAGAAATATTTGCCAAATCTCATACTCCCTCCGTCCATAAATAGATGATCTTAAAGGATTTAAAATTTGTCCCAAAACACTTGACCATATAGCATCGCAATACACATTTCTCTTTTTACAATACACCTTTCTCTTTTCTCGATACATCTCTATCTTTATCTCTCTCTTGCTTGTTTTATGTATATCGCATCTTTTTAAATCCTCAAAAATATTTGTGATACCAAATAGATATCACTAGATTAATCATGTCATATATTTCTATAGTAAATATATTTAGAAATGCAAGTGTTAATACTATTTTTTATAAATCTGGCCAAATTATTGATTTGTCAAAGTACGAGATTAGCACTTACTCCCTCTGTCCAAGAAAGAATGCAATTATAGCAAAATGTCATGTTTTAGTATCTTAAGTGTGACCAATTATAGATAAAAAGTATCAAAATTTATGATTTAAAATAAATACCCTTAGTTTAATTACGAAATGTACTTTCATAATAAATTGATTTGGAGCCACAAATGTGAATACCATTTACTCCCTCCGTCCACAAAAGAATACAATTCTCACTTTTTAAGGAGTCAACCAACTTAAAGTTTGACTAAAATTGAATAAAAGTTTACTAACAATTATAATACAAAATAAATACCATTAAATTAATTATGAAATATACTTTCATAATAAATTTAGTTGGAGACATAAATGTTAATACTATTCACTATAAACTCGGTCAAAACTAAGGGGGTGTTTGGTTCCCATTGTTTTTTTAACACCTATCAAGATGCCCAAGAGGGGGGTGAATTGGGCTTCTCTAAATTTTATTGCAAGAATTAAATCCTACTAAGCCAAAATTCATCCCTAGTGCCTACAAGTGTTCCTAGTGATTCTACCGATAAAAGTTTTGCACCCTAAGATCCAATCCTAGTCTAGCATGGCAATTTTAGGAATGTAAACCAAGCAAAAAAAAGTAATACGAGAAAGTAAATTGCTTGAATGTAACGGGTTAGGAACACGGCGATATTTTCCCGAGGTATCAGAGAGTCGCCACTCCCCACTAGTCCTCGTTGGAGCACCCGCGCAAGGGTGTAGCTCCCCCTTGATCCACGCGAGGATCAAGTGCTCTCTACGGGCAGATTCTTTGACACTCCGTCACGGTGAATCACCCACAATCGCTCATAAGATTAGTTGGGTCATCCATAAGCTCCGCTGGATGATCACCAAGCTCCCAATCACCACCAAACCGTCTAGGTGATGACGATCACCAAGAGTAACAAGCAAGAACTCTCACTTGACCACACCAAGCCTAATGAGAAGGTGGATGCACACTTGCTACTCCCTAATCACTAGTGAGGGCTCTCAAACTTGAATTCTCAAGACTCAATTCTCACTAGGGCTCTTGCACTTCCTTGCACATGAAAGGAGTTTCTCAGCTGACCATATGAGCAAGAGTAAGTCAAATAGAGGGGTAGAGGAAGTATTTATACTCCTCCTCAACTCCCCCAACCGTTACCTTTGAAATCAGCAACTTTCGTGATCGACAGACGCGATGATGCCCACCGACAGACGCGTCTGTCGCTCTGGAGGGACGCGTCTATCGCCTCTGAGGAGCGCGTCTATCGCATGTAATCGAATAAAAACGGGTCACTAGCCGATAGGGCTCGACAGACGCTGGACAGCGTCTATCGCCCTAGCAATGGACGCGTCTGACGCTATCAACGACTTTAGACCATTCTGGACCGCGTCTGTTGACCATCAGACGCGTCTGACGCTTAACCCTCACCACGTTTGTTGCTCGTATACACTTAGGGCGCATCTGACGCCCTCCACCCTCGCGTCTGACGCTCTCGGCAGTAAGAAACCACGCGACAGACACTGACGTCAGTGTCTGTTGCCCTTTGTCCTCAGCGTTTGTCGCCCGTTTGAGGGTCGAAACGACTTCCGATTCAAACGCTTCTTGAACGACTTTTGTTCCAAACAATCTCAGGGCCACCTTGGAGCCACCTAGTGCTAAGTTTGACAAGTGTGCACCACACCTAACCATTAGACTCACCTAGGTCAAGCTACCCATCCATGCCCCCTTAATAGTACGGCTAGAGGAGAAAAATGAAAGTCCTAATGACTATTCCGAACGTAACTCAACTCCTCGATGTCCGGAACTAACCGTCCTTAACCTTGTCAATCATCCTTTGAAAATCGAAAATGATTTCCATCGATAAGGGACATGATCACCATATCGCCCACAATTGCCATTACCATGACCTAACACTCTATTGTTTCTGCAAAACACACGTTAGTCATGATACTTAACCGTTGTCATCAATCATCGAAACCAACTCTAGGTGCCTAGATGCTTTCAATCTCCCCCTTTTTGGTGATTGATGACAACCCCTGAGTATGAAGATAAGATTTGAGGTTTTCAAACATGCTTGTTTCACATAAGCACTTTTCAAAGATAACAAAAGGTTAGGATTGCTTATGTGCTCCAAGCCAACATGGCAAACTCATAAGATAAGACATGAAATGTTAGTACACAAAGACATAGCTCATAAGAGATCAAAGTAAAAAAGCGGAAGCAAGACATTATGAGCTAGAAACAATCAAGTGACACGATATAATAGAGACAAGATAACCAACATATCACTAAAGTAACTCGCAAGCACAAATGTCACACAATGCAAGAAGTACAGAAAAAAGACATGACAATGCATGAAGATGCACGAAAGTATCACACACAAGAATCAAAACCATCTCACAAAGCTCCCCCTATCAATATACTCTCTCTCCCCCTTTGGCATCAAGCACCAAAAACTAAGGATCGGAGGAAGGAGAAGCAGACGAGCCAGCCATAGGAGTGCGGTGAGCAACAATAAACTGATCTAGGGCACCATCTAGACTGCTCTTAGGAGAAGGCTGTGGCTGAGCTGCAGAGCCTGTCGGACCCCCAGAAGTTGGAAGTGTAGGTGAAGCAGTCCGGGTCTGCTTAGCTGCCTCGGTATCTGACTGTGGAGGGGGTACAGGACCGATAGGCTATCCCTGTGACCCTAAAGCAGTAGGAATCTGAGTAGTGGTCACTAGGGGCTCGGTCTGTGTAATAGGGACCAGAAGTGGATCCGTCGAAGCAACAGACAACAGGATCGACTCAGTAGTGCCTGTCCCTGTCACTCCCTCAGGAGCTAAAGCTGGAACTGGAGCTAGCTGTGGTGCTGACACATCTGACACTGAGGTGTCTGCTGTAGAGTATGTCGGTGTTGGCTGCCTGGTGATCTGACTGTAAGTGGCATGGAACTGACTTGTATCGGGCATAAGCAGCTGTGACTATGTCAAAGGTGTAAATCCTGTCTGAATAGGAGTGAATCCTAGGGACACAAACAACTAAGGCACCTGGTGAACAGGAGAAGTGAACAACTATGCCTGACTGCCAAGCTGAGACTGACTCTGAAGCCCACTGGGCTGTGACGCTGGAGTCATCTAAAGAAGGCTCTGAGGTAGCTGAATACCTGCAGCCTGAACCAACTGGGTGATCAAACCTAAGTACTGCTGCTGGCTCTGCTGCTGCTGTCTCTATAGCTCGAGAACCTGCCTCTAGAACTCGTCTTGGCGAGCCTACACCTGTGCAAGAGCAGCGGCAGTCTCCTGTTGGTCCTATTGACGGTGTCGCTCTGCCCGCTCCTGGTTCTCTGTCAGTCTAGAGAGAATGGAAACTAGAGCGGGGTCAGTGGCTTACCCTGAGTCGCTAGCATCTCTGTCGTGCGGGCGAGAAGAACAATACGTAGGCAATGGCTGGTAGTCGTCATCCGAACTGTCTGTGGGGTCTGAGTCTAGCTCAACCTATGATGCCCCTACTTCCTGAATCTCCACCTACTCTAACTCTGCCTCCACTAGGCCATGCACAGTAGCATCCTGCTGTGTAGCTGTCTCTAGGACCCCTGGCCTGTGACTCGCTCTCACTGGTGTAGCTGTAACTGTGTGGACAAGCTGTGAGAAGTCATAGATAGGGTACTCGAAGGTAGTGGTGCTCCACTCCTAAACACTGGCTATCGGCATAGGATCAACTCACATGTAGATAAGAAAATTGATCCGATGGGCATAGTTCATGTGCCTCTTAGCACTGAAGCTCTCATATATAGTATCTTCTAGCTCACATAGCATCAAGTCTCATATATCAAATGCGATCCCCCTCACAAGGTGTGACAAGAGCCACTGTTGCAGTCGAGTGGTCCTATCCCTGAAGTTCGAACGAGGAAGGATCATCCGCCTGATGATAGCATCAAGCAAGCGAACTGGTGGCAGCATGTCAATAGGTCTCCTGCTGGAACCCTCCCCGAAGTCATTGCCAAATAGGCACCTAACAGCGTCGACAGGTGGCACAATCCCGCCGTGAGCACGCCTGGGGGTCAACTCCTAGATAGCATAGTTGATGGAGACGCATAGTCGGGAGTGGAATCCTCAGTAGCTCTCTAGCTCTGGCACTGGAAATCTCTCGCTGCTCACCCAAGAAGCTGAAGGAAATCCCAGTGTGATCTGGGTGGATCCAGAGTGTAGCAAAGAACTCTCTCACCTAGGACAACACATACGAGCCACTCCGCTGAACTAGGTCAGTCAAACCAGGCACTGTCTGTAGGTTTGTGTGAACCTCTTCTCCAACCAAGTCAACTATACTCTGAAGTGGAATAACTCTGTGAGTTGTGACTGATACGTTGGCGTTTACATATGCCACATGAAAATCCTCCTGGAGAGTTGTGTAGAAGTGATCAACTCCTGGCTGCCTCTGAAGTGGGAACCACTCGTGAAGCTGAACTTTGCGGAAAGTTTGAATCTGACGAGCTAAAGCCTTCCGCAGGTCATAGTGAATGACCTGAGACCTATGAGCTAGACGACCTCCGTGTCTCGGTCTCTCTAGAGGGGTTGCTGGTGTCGTCTGAGAATGCGTGGTCCGTCTAGAACGATGTCTAGGTGGTGTCTGCTGCTCCTGCTCTGTTGGCTCCTCAGGCTGGTCCTCTGTCGCCTCTGTGGCCTCGGTACCAAGTACACGTCCAGAGAGCGGGACTCGAGTACGAGACTCACTGATAAGAATACCATTGCCCCTGCCACCACTCTCTGCTCTTTCTACCGCTCGAGCAACAGCTAGGGCTTCCTCTGCCTCTCTGTCTTTTCTGGTGCGCTTTCGTCTTGATAAGCTTACGCTTTCCTCGAGCCACCTCTGTAAGACGGGGAGGACTATCACCCCCGTCGCCTCTGTCACCTCCAGGAGGAGAGCCTCCAACATTCTTGCACCTAGCCATGGTAACAAGAACAGAGATACACTATCACACTCACAAGTGAAATTCCCCCTATCTCTCTAGAACTGTTAGATCTGACTGTCAATCTCTAGAGAAACAACTGACACTCTGAGAGAACCGACTCGCTGCACAACGGTGCCCCAGATTCAACTGCCACTGACAACGGTGCCCAAACCACACAACACAGAGAATCGACTTGCTACACAAGATAGAATAGAGAGTTTTACAATAAGCACTATAATTTCTAGGGTTACGAGATCCTATCGGAAGCAAAGAATTGAGGTATGAAATGAGTGAAGCAAAAAGTTTTCTACCTTGAAAGAAGGATGAACAGTGAATTATAGACGAGTGTCGACGATGTAGGGCACCACACACTAAGGAATTGACACTGCAAGAAAATGCGAGATCGACGGAATGAGCTAGAAAATGGAATGGTGGGTGAGGCATTCCATCGAGCACCTGAAGAAGATAGTGCCAAGAAACCAGAAGGAGGGAGGGCTTACCCTGGGACTAGACACTGATTTGCAAAAAATGGGTGCTGAGGACATCGAGGTCAGGCGAGGTGGTGCTCTTGACAGCGACAAGTGCAGGCGGAGCTAGGGTTTGGTGGTGGCGGCGCTGGGGTCGGTGGTGACGGCGCTAGGATCAGTAGTGACGGCGTTGGGGTCGGTGGTGATGGCGGTGCAGGCGCGCGAGGAAGGGGTGAGCAAGGGAACGAAACAGGGAGAGAGGAAGGTGGTGGCCCTACATATCGAACAAATTTTGAATCGAAACCGTTTCGGATCTAAGCGACAGATGCGATGACGGTAGGCGCCGGACGCAGCACAGTGGCGATGGACGCTCCATAGAAAGAAAATTTTCTCAAAAGACCCGACAGACACGTTCGTTGAACTAGCGTCTGACGCTGGTCAGCGTTCGTCGCTCGCAGTCAAAAAAACACCTCAACGGTCGACAGACGCGATGACGATTTTGCGATAGACGCGTCCGATGACACTGTTGCAACGTTTGTCGGTCCCCCGAGGCAGACTCCTTCATTTGCATGCGACAGACGTGTCTAACGCTAAAAACCAGCGTCTGTCGCAGCGTCTGACGCCCTGAAAACAACATTTCGATCAACTTTCTTCGCGACGCTTTCTCCTAACCAGGTTCCAAGCTAAATAAGAACCAAAAGAACTCCAAATGGAACCTGATATGAGTGACCTCTCTCAAGCCCTCAAATTTTTCAAAATATTTCGCCTTAGGCTAGTATTAGATTTTAAGAAAATAAGCGATAAACACCCAAGGAGCAACGTATGGCTATGCAAAGGAGTTTGTAAACCCTTAGAAGCGTAAAATGCTCTCTCCATTCATGGACGAACACAGAGGTTGCTCAAAGCTTAACCGAAAAGAAATGACAAAGCAACAACCATGCATATGCAATGCAATGGAAGAAAGTAAACTAGGTTGCTTGTCAAGTTTGATCCACGATTAGGCTTCTTCACTCCTCCAAAAAGGGTTATCGTAATCGTGTTAGACAAGCCCTAAATCCATTACGGAAAATTAAACATGACATAAATTACAATGCAATGCAAAGGACAACACAAGCTCATTCCTTAAAATTACTTGAGTCAAGCACATTGAGCTCACTTCTCAACCTACAGAAGGTAGCCTCATCCAAAGGTTTAGTGAAGATATCTGTCAATTGATTTTCACTTCTTACACCTTCTAGTGATATATCATTTTTAACAACATGATCCCTTAGAAAGTGATGATGGATATCAATGTGCTTGGTGCGTGAGTGTTGTACCGGATTATTGGCAATTTTAACGGCACTTTTATTATCACATAAAAGTGGCACCTTATCAAGAACAACACCATAGTCTAGAAGGGTTTGCTTCATATATAAGATTTGTGCACAACAAGCCCCCGCGGCAATGTATTCCGCCTCAGCGGTGGAGAAAGCCACACTATTTTGTTTTTTAGACGACTAAGATACAAGTGACCTCCCAAGCAAATGCCACCCTCTGGATGTGCTTTTTCTATCAATTTTGCAATCGGCATAATCTGAGTCGGAATAGCCAACTAGTTAGAATCTAGCTCCTTTGGGATATCAAAGACCAATGCTTGGGGTGTACTTAAGATATCTTAAAATTCTTTTCACAGCACTTAGGTGAGGTTCTTTAGTACAAGCTTGAAAGCGAGCACACATGCACACACTAAACATGATATCGGGCCTAGATGTGGTAAGGTATAACAAGCTACCAATCATAGAATGGTAGAGAGTTTGATCAACCGGTTTACCTCCTTCATCTAGGTTGAGATGTCCATTTGATGGCATTAGGGTCATGATTGGCTTACAATCATCCATCTTGAACCTCTTGAAAAGATCCTTGGTATACTTCTCTTGAGAGATGAAAATCCCTTCTCTCATTTGCTTGACTTGAAAACCAAGGAAGAATGTAAGTTCACCAATCATGGACATTTCAAACTCCATCGACATCAATTTACTAAATTCCTTGCAATAATCTTCATTTGTTGACCTGAAGATAATATTATCAACATAGACTTGACAAATGAAGATCTTTCCATTAAGCTTCTTGGTGAATAGTGTGGTGTCGACCTTCCCAATAGTGAAGCCCTTCTCAATGAGGAAGTCTCGGATGCGCTCATACCACGCTCTAGGGGCTTGCTTGAGCCCATATAGTGCCTTGGACAACCTATAAACATGATTAGGATATCTAGGGTCTTCAAACTCGAGAGGTTGATCAACATAGACTAGTTCATTTATGAAGCCATTTAAGAATGCACTTTTAACATCCAGTTGATATAATTTTATTTCATGATGCGATGCATATGCAAGAAGGATACGGATGGCTTCAAGTCTTGCAACGGGTGCAAAGGTCTCTCCAAATTCAAGGCCTTTAACTTGAGAGAACCCCTTTGAAACTAGTCTTGTCTTGTTCCTCACAACTATGCCTTGGTCATCTTGCTAGTTGCAGAACACCCACTTGGTTCCAATGACCCATGCACCTTTTGAATGCTCCTCAAGTGTCCAAACTTGATTGCAGGTGAAGTTGTTCAATTATTCATGCATTGCATTCACCCAATCCGGATCTTGAAGAGCTTTATCTATATTCTTAGGCTCAAGACAAGAGACAAAGGAGTGATGTTCAACAAAAGAAGCAAGCTTTTGACATCGAGTCATTACACCCTTTGTAGGACTCCTTATAATGAGATCTTGTGGATGTGCTTGAAGTAGAGGTGAGTGTCTTCTATCAACCACTTGAGGAGGAGGATGGGGAGCATGAACATCTTGAGCTTGTGCCACGGCTAGTTCATGAGAAATATTAGTGTTTTCATTTTCAACTCTCTCATTTTTGTCATCATCTTGGGGCACACGTGATGAAGATGGTGGATTGATCACTTGAGTATCATCTTCATCATCTTTAGGCTTGATGTCTCCCACCGGCATGTTCTTCATTGCCTCCCTTAATGGTTCATCACCTACATCATCATAATTTTCAATTGCTCCTTGGGAGCCGTTAGATTCATCAAATTTCACATCATATGTTTCTTTAACCAAACTGGTGGCATGGTTAAATACTCTATATGCTTTGGACTTTGATGAGTAGCCAACAAGAAAGCCAATGTCACAACGTCTTTGGAACTTCCCTAGGTGTTGCCGCTTCTTGTAGATGTAGCATTTACAACCAAACACTCAGAAGAATAAGACATCTGGCTTCTTCCCATTTAGCAACTCATAGGGGGTCTTGCTAAGAAACTTTTGTAGGAAGATGTGATTTGATGCATAGCATGCGGTATTAATTGCCTCGGCCCACAATTTTTCTGATGTGTTGTACTCATCTAGCATTGTTCTTGCAAGGGTGATCAAGGTCCAGTTCTTTCTCTCAACTACACTATTTTGTTGAGGAGTGTAGGTTGATGAAACCTCATGCTTGATCCCAATCTCATCACAATAAGCTTCAATGTTGGTGTTGTCAAATTCTTTGCCATTGTCACTTCTTATCTTCTTGATCTTGACTTCAAATTCATTTTGAGCTCTCTTAGCAAACTTCTTGAAACAAGTAGCCACTTTGGATTTGTCATGAAGAAAGAATGTCTAAATATATCTTGAGTAGTCATCAACAATCACAAGACAATAAAGATTTCCACCCAAGCTCTTGTATGTTGTAGGGCCAAACAAATCCATGTGTAGAAGCTCTAGCACTCTTGATGTTGACATGTAGGCTTTTGTTGGATGAGTATTTGCAACTTGTTTACCGGCTTGGCATGCACTACAAGGTTTGTCCTTCTCAAACTTGACATCTTTCAAGCCTCTCACTAACTCTTTCTTCAATAACTTGTTGAGAGTGTTCATTTCAACGTGAGCAAGTCTCCTATGCCAAAGCCACCCAAGTGAAGTCTTGGTGAACAAGCATGTCATCAAATTTGCATCTTCGGAGGTGAAATCAACAAGATAGAGATTGTTGTATCTAAAACCCTTGAAAATCACTTGCTTGTCATCTATCTTTGATACT
Source organism: Saccharum hybrid cultivar R570 (assembly GCA_038087645.1). Classification (NCBI taxonomy): domain Eukaryota; kingdom Viridiplantae; phylum Streptophyta; class Magnoliopsida; order Poales; family Poaceae; genus Saccharum; species Saccharum hybrid cultivar. The sequence goes on along the minus strand of JAQSUU010000613.1, from coordinate 1,584,035 downwards.
ACCACTTCATTTGGAGTGAATGAACATTGATAGCTAAGATCACAAAGTTGCCCAATGGATAGTAGATTGAAACTCAAAGAAGCAACATAGAGTACATTTGAAAGAGAGTGATCATTTGATATTGCAATCATGCCTACACCCTTGACTTTGCTCTTTGAATTGTCCCCAAATGTGATCTTCTCTTGACATTCCTATTTTCTTCAAGTGAGGTGAACATACGAGGATCACCGGTCATATGTTGAGTGCAACCACTATCAATAACCCAATGAGTTCCACCGGTCTTGTAGTTCACCTACACACAAGAGATCAAGCTTTTTATTTAGGGATCCAAACTTGAGAGGGACCCTTGACTTTCTCAACTAGTGACTTGGCAACCCAAATTTTCTTAGGCCTATTCTTGTTTGGGGGACCCAAGAACATGACTTTCATATTTCCACTAGAATCTTTTCTTAGCATGTAGTGAGCATTGAAATTAAAGGGTCTAGCATGCTTGGGCAAGTATTGTGGTGGTGGAGTTTCACACTCATGAGCAAAGTGGCCCTCTTATCCACACTCAACACATCTCTTAGGCTTGGGCTTTGATTTGTTTTGTTGTTGTTGGGTTTTGGCCTTCTTCTCTTGATTTGCCAAGTACCCGATACCACTTCTATCCATCTTCATGACGGTGTTCATGAGTAGCTCACTTTGCAAGTATTGACCTCTTGTAAACTTGCTCAATCCGGTCTTGAGATGCTCTTTATCTTGCTTTAGCTTCTTGTTCTCCTCAATGAGTAACTCATTTGATGTTTGCTTTTTAAGAGCCATCAACCCTTTTAGCTTCTTGTTCTCATCTCTAAGCATTTCATTTTTACTCTTGAGCTTGACATAATCATCATAATTGTCGAACTCAACCACTTTCTTGCCTTTTCCACTAGAGCCTTGCTCAATGCTCTCAATAATCAAGTCATCACATGATGTCGCTATATCAATCTTAACAACTTGGTTAGTAGCATCATGTGTCTCAAGAGAAAGCTCATTAGCAACAACAAGACTATCATAGTTGATTTTTAATGAAGTATAGTTATCTTTTAGCAAGTTGTGCCTAGTGTTGAGCTCATCATGCTTCTTTTTAAGTTTATCATGTTCATCTCTAAGCTCTTTGTTGAAGGTTTTGAGCTCCTTGAGAGTAGAAGTCACAATTTCATTTTGATCTCTAAGCTCATCACTAGTTTTTTGTGCAATCTCAAGCTTTGATGAAAGTGATTCATTTTTATTTTGAAGCTCATTATTTTCATTTCTAGTCTTTCTTATGACCTTAGAGTATTTGTTGAGCAATTTTATAAGTTCATCATAAGAAGGTGCATCAAATTCATCATCACTATCAGTATCATCATCATCGCTTTCATTATTTTGTACCTTTCGTTCACCCTTGGCCATGAGGCATAGGTGAGTAGTGGATGATGACGGTGACGATGGCGGTGAAGGTGGCAGTGAAGATGTTGATGAGGACAATGATGACCCAATCATAAATGCGGCGACCTTCTCTTTCTCATTGTCGCTCTCATCACCGAAGGTCTCACATGATGACTCAATATCGGTGAGCCAATCACCAACAATATAAGCTTTGCCTTTCTTCTTCTTTTTGTGATATTCTTTCTTCTTGCCATCCTTCTTCTTGTATGGCTTGTTCTTCTTCTTTTCATCTTCCTCATCACTAGATTCATCTTTCTTGCCCCTGTTCTTGTTCTTGTATTTGTCTTTTGGAGGCTTAGGGTATTGATGAGTTAGATGACCAAGTTCACCATAAATGTAGCAATCCATTTCGGATATAGGCTTTCTTTTGCTACTTGTGAAGAACTTCTTCTTGCCATCGAACTTGATGCCACTCTTATTAAGCTTCTTTAGCATCTTGGTGGTCTTTTTCACCATAAGAGCAAGTGACGCATCATCAATGTCACTCTCACTTGAGCTTTCATGCACAATCATGGCTTGGCTCTTCTTCTTTTTCTTATCATGGCTAGCTTTAAAAGCCAAGTCCTTCTTCTAGGAAGATGATGAACCCTCTTCCGGAGTGATGTGCATGTACATCTCATGAGCATTGATCTTTCCCAATACTTGTGTCGGTGTTGCAGTAGAGAGATCACTTTGGTGAAGCACGGTGACAATATGGCCATACTTTCCAACGGGAAGAACACTCAAGATCCTCCTTACAACATCCGATGGACTCATTTGAGTGAGCCCAAGAGCATTGAGATGCTCTATAAGAACATTCAAGCGAGTGTACATATCATTAGCACTTTCTTTGGGAAGCATCTCAAATGAATTAATCTTCTTTAAAGCAATATGACAGCGTTCCTCACGCTCACTCTTAGTTCTCTCATGGAGAGCACAAAGGTTTTCCCACAATTCATGAGCGTTTTTTGCATTACGCACATGATTGAAGATATCCTTGCCAAGGCCCCAGTAGAGTGCATTTCTTGTCTTTGCATTCCACCGGTCGTACTTCTCCTCGTCACCAATGGGGTTAGCGGGATCCTTGACTTCTAGAACCCCTTCGGTGGCGGCTCTAAGACACCCGACATCTATGGCTTCGAGGTACGCCTCCATGCGGATTTTCCAATATGAAAAATCATCTCCCTCAAAGATGGGAGGTGGTCCTTCCCCATTAGACATCTTGCTCTAGGCGGTTAAGCCTAATTTAGGAGCAACTCAGCTCCGATACTAATTGAAAGGATCAAGATGCCCAAGAGAAGGGTGAATTGGGCTTCTCTAAATTTTATTACAAGAATTAAATTCTACTAAGCCAAAATTCTCCCCTAGTGCCTACAAGTGTTCCTAGTGATTCTACCGATAAAAGTTTTGCACCCTAAGAACCAATCCTAGTCTAGCATGACAATTCTAGGAATGTAAACCAAGCAACAAAAGTAATGCGAGAAAGTAAATTGCTTGAATATAACGGGTTAGGAACACGGCGATGTTTCCCGAGGTATCGGAGAGTCGCCACTCCCCACTAGTCCTCGTTGGAGCACCCGCGCAAGGGTGCAGCTCCCCCTTGATCCACGCGAGGATCAAGTGCTCTCTACGGGCTGATTCTTTAACACTCCATCACGGTAAATCACCCACAACCGCTCATAAGATTAGTTGGGTCATCCACAAGCTCCGTCGGATGATCACCAAGCTCCCAATCACCACTAAGCCGTCTAGGTGATGGCGATCACCAAGAGTAACAAACAAGAACTCTCACTTGACCACACCAAGCCTAATGAGAAGGTGGATGCACACTTGCTACTCCCTAATCACTAGTGAGGGCTCTCAAAATTAAATTCTCAAGACTCAATTCTCACTAGGGCTCTTGCACTTCCTTGCACATGAAAGGAGTTTCTCAGCTGACCAAATGAGCAAGAGTAAGTCAAATGGAGGGGTAGAGGAAGTATTTATACTCCCCCTCAACTCCCCCAACCGTTACCTTAAAAATTAGCAACTTTCGTGACCGACAGACGCGATGATGCCCACCGACAGACGCGTCTATCGATCTGGAGGGACGCGTATGTCGCCTCTGAGGAGCGCGTCTTTCGCATGTAATCGAATCAAAACGGTTCACTAGCTGTTAGGGCTCGACAGACGCTGGACAGCGTCTGTCGCCCTAGCAACAGACGCGTCTGACGCTATCAACGACTTTAGACCATTCTGGACCGCATCTGTTGACCATCGGACGTGTTTGACGCTTAACCCTCACCGCGTCTGTTGCTCGTATACACGTAGGGCGCATCTGACGCCCTCCACCCTCGCGTCTAATGCTCTCAGCAGTAAGACACCACGCGACAAACGCTGACATCAGCGTCTGTCGCCCTTTGTCCTCAACGTCTGTCGCCCGTTTGAGGGCCGAAACGACTTCCGATTCAAACGCTTCTTGAACGACTTTTGTTCCAAACAATCTCAGGGCCACCTTGGAGCCACCTAGTGCTAAGTTTGACAAGTGTGCACCACACCTAACCATTAGACTCATCTAGGTCAAGCTACCCATCCATGCCCCTTTTAATAGTACGGCCAATGGAGAAAAACGAAAGTCCTAACGACTATTCCGAACGTAACTCAACTCATCGACGTCTGGAACTAACCGTCCTTAACCTTGTTGATCATCCTTTGAAAACCAAAAACGATTTCCATCGATAAGGGGCATGATCACCATATCGCCCACGATTGCCATTACCTTGACCTAACACTCTATTGTTTCTGCAAAACACACGTTAGTCATGATACTTAATCGTTTCATCAATCATCGAAACCAACTCTAGGGGCCTAGATGCTTTCAAAGAGACGAATCTTTCGAACCTAATTAGCTCATGATTGAACACTAATTGCCCAATACAAACGAAAGTGTTATTGCGCTTCCAAAAAATTTACGGGTGCAGCTAAACACAGCCCTAGACAAGTAACTTGCATCTTGTGCTCCTCCATCACGGTGTGTCGTGGACAAGCAATACTCTTTCATGACACAAGATGCATCTTGCAGGTCATGCTGCATTAATGCATGCAGGTTGATTAAAACTGTTCGCGGTTCCCGAAACCCCGGCCAGACCGGCCACTGCGGCTGTGTTTAGATGCACTGAAAAGTGCACTATGCAAAATAAGATTCCCCGTCACATCAAACTTGCGATACATATATGGAGTACTAAATGTGGATAAAATCAAAAACTAATTGCACAGTTTGGTTGTACTTTACGAGACGAACATTTTGAGCCTAATTAGTCAATGATTGGACAATTATTACCAAATACAAACGAAATGCTACAGTGTATTTTGGCTATCCAAATTTTGGATCTAAACACAGCCGCATATACGGAGGTGATGAATGAGAAATGAAACAGGAGGGAGAGTTAAAAGACCATGTTTGCTTTGTGAATCATTCAGTTTAACTCCCATCATATTAATGTTACGGCAAATACATGGAATACTAAATATAGACTAATTACATGCATGTCGGCGCATATTAGGAGTAATTTACGAGACGAATCTATTATGCCTAATTAGTCCAAAATTAGAAACTTTTTATCAAATAAGACAAAAGTGCTACAATGTTTGTTAAACTTTAACACCTGTAACCAAACAGGCCCTAAACGAAGACATGTTCCCCTGTCTTTTTAGCTGCGGTGAAGAGACGAGGAGCTTCAGCTTCCTCTCTGTGGATCATCTTCTATTCTGACTAGCTATAGTAATTTTTAGTATTCAAAATTTCAAGTTGAACTGATGTCAAATGACACTTTTTTTTTGCCCCTGGCATCCTGATCCTAATATACCAGCTCTGTTTAGAAAAAGAATGCAATTCTAGTTTCATTCCTAGTCAAAATATTTAGAGAGTTTGACCAAACATCTGGATAAAAGTATTATTATTTATAACACCGAATATGTATACAATGAAAATACATCTATATATTTAACAACATAAATATCGATACCATTTTATATATGGCTGTCTGATTAAGATAGTTTAACTTGACACTGATATAATTATATTCTTTTTCGAGGGAGCACCAGTGTAACTCAACAAGTTGTACATACCTAGCTAAGAAATCCAAAATTCATTCAAATAGGTTCTTGAAGTTACTTTCCGACAGCCAATAAGTTGAAAGTGAGGGAACCCCTGAACAGTTCTCTATAAAAATGTATGCTTCTAATGAATCTCTGAATTAACCAGTGAAGTGCTTGCAGTTGCAGACAGGCATTTTTCCAGGAGTAAATAATAAGCATATATTGCAAGGATTTGGCGATCGTCTTATCCCATCTCACAAAGAGAAAAGCTGAGCTCACAATGCAAATGGAGCGCTCAAGGGCATGTGACGGATGCAGGAGAAAGCAACAACACAGGTCACCATCTTTTTTCCTTTGGACGTACTCCGTCCGGCCCCTAGCAATGCAATGCAAGCTCATGCATGCATTGTTGCTGCAAAAAGCCCTTTAAACAGATCATCCGATCCTAAACGCGCTCGATCTAACAACTACTCCATCATCCATTACACACATTGCAGCGCTGTTAGCTAGCTTTGGATCGATCACCTCACCTCTACCACTACCTAGCTGCTACTGCTCCTACACCTTTAATCCTTTTCCCTGGCTGCTGCTGCTGTCTGTCCATGGCCTCTTTTTAACAGTGAAAGATGCATACATGGTGCCTCTCTCTCTCTCTCTCTCTCTCTCTCTCTCTCTCTCTCTCTCTCTCTCTCTCTCTGGGACCATGAATGCATCCATCTTAACACGATCATATCCCATGAACACATGCAAAGCAAAGCACACCCCCATAGCCTAGCTAATCCTCCGATCATGCTTGTCGCCGTCGATGGGCTCCGGTTGCATGCTACTAGTGCCTGGTGCGTGGGCCTAGGGTGAACTCCAGGTTCAACTCGCTGGCACACGACGTCGTCTCCGACACGCAGGAGGAGTTCATGTCCGAGAGGATCTCCAGACTCTTGGACTGCATCGTCTGATCCAGCGTGCACAATTAAGTAGTCGATCAATCGACATGTCCAGTATATTCAGAGATGCAACAGCTAGGTTCAGTATTGTTCTTGTGTAGAAGCAGTATATATCTACGTACCTTGAGAGATCGAGAATGCATGCTCATGCTCCCGGTGTTGGAGTCGCTGGGAAAGCCGGTCCAGTCTTCCCTGTAGACAGCAGAACAAATGCCACCAACAGACACAGAGCTCGGTTAGTACGGACGTTGCGTCGTCACAAGTAACTCGATCTAACACTGTGACTACATGCAGATGCAGTGCATAAAAGAGCTGGAGACTGTAACAATGCATGTTACTGTAATACATACTGTAACGGCAGTGGACCAAGTTATTAGGAAATGCTGTCATCAACACCATATATAAATTCTTAATAACAAAGTATATATACACGCAATAGTTAGTTAACTAGCTAGGGCAGTAATAAGAGCTGGTACTGGCTGGGGGAAAACAGTTAGTGATAGATTATTGCGCACTTGATATACTTGCACTGTCTATTACTGTTACTGAAGCCAAGACAAGTGCGTGGATACACAACTACTAGTATATATACTTGCATACTAGCAGTATATGGTAAATATAAATGTTGGTGCTCCTGCTAGCACTTGTATACTAGCAGATGAACTGCATGCATACTAGCAGATGAACTGCATGCATACACTACTATACTGACAAAAAGGCCACGGGCATACTACATAATGAGGCCATAATTGAGGGAGGCTGCAGGCACATACAGACAGCTACTACTAGGTGATCCAATATGTCAAAAAGTTTGCTGGTCGTCTCCATGAAGTAGGGGCGCTTTCCTGAGCTCATCATATTTATTGGGAACTGATTCTTAGGAGAGCACTAAGGGAGATGTGCATGTGGGTAAAAGAGGCTTCCCCCTTTTCATGACCTAATAAAGCTAGTGACTAAAGCACCCACTGCAACAAGCTCAAGATTTGATTGCAATGTAAGTTGACATCAGGCAAAAGTTAGTTGTTCATCCATGTCTAATTCTAATATAACCCTACTCTTTTAGCTTACTGTTTTCATGCACACATGTGGTATACGTTGTACTTATCAAAAGATTTAGCAAATATATGTATGCACCTTGAAGAGCTATTCCAGAGGGCACCATGGGCGCCGGTGCTGCTCCCATGATCGTTACAGGCAGCTAACCTTCCATGCCGAGCCGCCGCCGCCTCCGGCCTGCCGGCGGTGCCGTGCAGATCGAGCGAGGAGTTGTCGTCGCAGATCTCGCCAGCCGACCCGTTCTCGAACCCATCAGCTTGATCTGCAGGACCCATGCGTACGTGCAAATGGCACAATTATTAGGCAACAAGCATAAGATTAGCATATGTACTCACTGATGGCATATCCATAGGAAAGGATCGGAAACACAAGTGATGCTGAAGATGAGTAGCTGATCGATGATGAAAAGAGGGAATAAAAACGGAAGGCTGAAGCAGCAGCAGCAGCAGCAGGGCTCTCATCACTCATGTCATGTTAGCATTGATTCTAAAGCGCGCGAGCAAATAAAGCACAAATCTTGTACTATTCACCTGACGAAGCTGCCGGCCTTTCGGTGTTCTTCACGGTCCTGTACATCTGCAGCAGGCAGCAACATGGCAAAAGATCAGTTTAGAGCCAGGCAAAGCATATCTATCTCCCTAGTATCTAGTATGAAACGCATTTGAAGCAACTTGCAGTACAAATAGGGGAATCTTTGGCAAATCATAAGATTTGCAATTTTCAGGGAGGCAACATCGTGCATGGGTTGCTGCAAAGATTTGATTTGACACATTAAGGCAGAAATCAACAAGCAAGGGGAAAGTAGTAGCTACCAGGAAACCCATTCACATTATTGACAGGCATGCAAAGGCATACTAGTAGAGTAACTACAGTGTGCATGATTCAGGCCCGGTTTGATTCACGAATCGTTCAGTTTAACGACCATCACATCAATGTTGCGGTAAATGTATGGAGTACTAAATGTAGATTAATTGCATGCATGTCGCCACAGATTAGGAGTAATTTACGAGACGAATCTATTCAGTCTAATTAGTCCAAAATTGGAAACTTTTTGTCAAATAAGACGAAAGTACTACAGTGTTTGTTAAACTTTAACAACTCTAACCAAACAGGCCCATGTGTGTGTGCATGACAGTAGTACACTACCTAGAAAGAGTGTAGTACATAGATAGCTTGGTGGCCTAGATGTGTGTGCATTTTTTTGCTTTTCTTTTTACACCAAAGTTGAGATACATGGACCTTGCTACCTAATGATGATCATAAGTTTCCATGCATGGTTTTTACAAGGGATATGATACTATGATGCAGCAGGGCCGATGGAGGATTGGAGCCTTGGAGGAGGAAGACACTACAGGGAGTTATATTGTGCATTGTTCAGACTTTAGCCCCATCTGCCCTGCCCATCTCTCTCTATCTCTCTCTCTCCCTTTGCTCTCTTCCACTTTGATGCATATCATTTGTTGCACGTACACACACATACAGCATCGAGCAGTGTGCACTGTGCACTAGACTAGCACTAGTAGCAACAGGCAAGCAGGCAGCCTCTAGCACTGATGCAGCAGCAAAACTACAAGAGCCAGCAGGCAGCCTCTAGCACTGATGCGGCAGCAAAACTACAAGAGCCAGGAGCAGAACGGATCCCCATAACTTGTTTCTCACCCACACCACACGGTTGGTTAATCCAGCTAGCTGGTGTTGCTACTCCTACTTGCTAGCAAGTGATGCAGTTCTACGGCATATTACTGTCACGGAATGATCAGAGTATAAAATATAGGAGGTGTAAATTATCAAGTGTGTGAGAAGAGGAAAGATCGGAGTACCTGCAAGTGAGACTTGACATGAGCCAGGGTGAGATCCTTCACGTCCATGAGCTCAAGAACTGACTTGGGCGTTGCCCCTGGAAGTTCATCATCATGCACAAGAACAAGCAAAATCGTCAGTGATGATCACAGGGTCATACTCATGGATGAACGCATCAAGAAGAAGAAGCCATGGAGGAAGAGGAACACAACACAAAGAAAGGTAGCAAGAGAGACAGGCAAAGCAAGGGCAGATGCATGTGCATGGGGTGACGATGGACCCGGATTCCGGAACCGGAAGAGGGGCATGTACGTACTTTCGTGGCCGCCGAGGAGCTCGACGGCGTGGACGAAGCGCGCGTGGAGCGTGGACGTCCAGCGCATGCGCGGCGCCCTGGCGGCGCGCTTGGCCGGGGGGAACCCCAACCCGGCGACCCGCGCCCCGACGCCGCACCCGGCGCGGCGCCAGGCGCCCGCGGCGACGTGGCAAGGCTCGCAGAAGCACGGGCCCGCCCCCGCCGCGTGCGGCGGGAACGTCGGCGGCACCGCGTGCGTGTGCGGGTGCTGGTACAGCGGCACCCCGCGGATGGGCCGCAGCATGCCAGCGGCCGCGGCGGCGTCGGGGTGGTAGTACAGGCCGCCGCCCGTCCCGGCAGCGGCGTTGGGAGGCATCGGCATGGGCATGGGCAGCTGCACGGGCAGCGGCAGCGGCATGGGCATGGGCAGCTGCAGCGACGGCGCCATGGCCGCCGCCGGGTTGCCGCCAGGGACCCCGTTGCCGCCACTGACACCGCCAACTGCGGCTGCTGCCGCGAGGAACCTGGCGCTGAGGGCGGCGGCGCCGTGGTGGTGGTCGTGGGGCGTGGCGCTGGCGGGGAGGCCGATCTGGAGGGAGAGGTCCGGCTGGGAGGGGAAGAGCTCCATGGATCGATCACACACTACTCTCTCTCTCTCTTGCAATCCCTTGCAACTACACTTTGCTTGTTGCAGACGAGTGAGGTGAGGTGACAAAGAGAGCTGTCTTTCTCCTCGCTCGCTCGCTCGTTTCTTTGTTTGTGAAATGAAACTTGTGGAGGCTTTGCTTGAGCTCAGCTACTAGAGGGATGGACGGGGGATACTGTCCTTTTCTAGTGAGTGGGGGTGGGAGGAGAGAGAGAAAGACAAGGGTAAAAATGTAAAAGCTAGAGATAGAGTGTGTGGGAGAGAGGGGGGCGGTGGATGATGAGTTAATGATGGGAGGCAGCACTAGCGCTTCCTAAAAAATTTTGCAAAATTTTTTAATTTCTTGTCACATCGAATTTTTGGACACATGCATGAAGCATTAAATATAGATAAAAAATAAAACTAATTACACAGTTTAAACGAAATGAACGAGACAAATCTTTTAAGCCTAATTAGACCATGATTGGACACTAATTGTCAAATAATAACGAAAATCGCTACAGTGTCGTTTTGCCAAAAATTTTAGAACTGAACCGGCCCTGTACCTGAGCAGTTCCTGTTGAGCTGGGCATGGCGGACACAGATGCAGAGGCAGCTAGCTTTCTCTCTCTCTATGACTGGACCTGGACGACGACAGAGCTGGAAGAAGATGACAGTTTGAATGGCAGGCAAGCAGAGGGAGGGGGCAGATTGCTGGATTTGCTTGCTTAAGGAAGGGGGTAAAGAGATATTCCAACCCACCGCTTTTGCATTTGCATGGCAACCCGCTTGCATGAACAAAAGGCCTTTTGGATCATCGATCGGATCGGATGGGATGAGAGCTCAGCTGCTGCTGCTGGGGCTAATTGTTGTGTGAGTGCTGGGTTGTTGGCACATGTTTTTCTTGCTACCATGCAGCCACAGAAACCTCTGCCTGTCTATGGCCTTGTTCACTTCCCATCCAACCTAAAATATTTTCTCTTCCACCCATCACATCAAATCTTTCAACGTATGCATGGAGCATTAAATGTAGGTAAAAAAGATAAGTAATTGTATAGTTTGTCTGTAAATGTCGGGACGAATCTTTTGAGCCTAGTTAGTCCATGATTGGATAAATTTTGCCAAATAACAACGAAAGATGCTACAATAACTTTTCACCTACTTTTCGCGAAGTGAACACACCCTATGTATATTCATGCAAACTAAAATTAAACTAGCTTCTTTATTTATCTGGATTGGATTAAATGGCGAGCTAAAAAACTGGAAGCACCATATATGCTTCAGGAAACCCTTTTTCTCTTTCAACTCTTGTTTGTTGCATCCATGCATAAATGGGTGGTGCACAGCAAGCCCATGACGACTTTGCTTCACCCGCTTGGTTTTGTATGAAGGCTGCAGTTTTGTATGCGTGTCTTCTCACTTTAATGTCTGCGTGCTTCTTGACAAAGCTCTGGTTTAGTTCCCAAAATATTTTATAAAATATTTCAGATTCTCGTCACATCGAATCTTTGGAGACATATATGAAGCATTATAAAAAAAATAAAACTAATTACACAGTTTCGTTGTAAATCATGAGACGAATCTTTTAAGCCTAATTAGTCCATAATCAGACAATAATTGACAAATAACAACGAAAGTGCTACAGTAATACTAAAGTTACATTTTGCAAAATATTTTGAGAACTAAACCAGAGCAAAGTTGAGCGTCATTGTTCGTTGGCAACTTTTGCCAAATACTAAAGTGCGTGCGCGTCACTGCTGTTGGAGTTGGAGCACATATATACGTCATCATAGGACTACATACCCTCTCTTGTACTGTCTTTGGCTAGTTGATGAACTGTTAGGGTTTTTTTTTGTGACACTCTTTTCGCAAAGTAAAGTAGTATATACGACTACTACATTACACGTGATGGATCGATGCAGATCGAAGTACGTAGTGTACGTACGTGCACACACAGCAGACAGCACCTGTCCTCAATTATATCATGTATGTACTTGGTATTCAAAGAAGACTGCAAAAGTTCATAAAGCTAGCATCATGGAATTGAATTTAGCCCTTGTTTAGTTCCTCCAATTCTCCTCAAATTTTACTATGCAAAAAGAAGATTCCCTGTCACATTAAAATGTCGGCAAATGCATGGAGTACTAAATGTTGATGAAATCAAAAACTAATTGCACAGTTTTGTTGTACTTTGCGAGATGAACATTTTAAGCCTAGTTAGTCAAAATTTGGATAATTTTTACCAAATACATACGAAATGCTACAGGAATTCTGATACAGTGTTTTTCTCCCCAATTCACCGAACTAAACGAGGCCTTAGGAGTGGTGTGAGTACTACTGTCCTATTCATCTGGCTTATAATCCGTACTTTTTAGCTTATTTTTTTAAGTTAGAATAATATTTTTCTCTCACAACAAATTAACCAATAGGGTTTTCGGTAGCACAACAAACAGGGCCTTAGTTTAAGGCGGCATTCACTGTGTCTGCGGAACCGGAACCCGGATGGCTTGGAATGCCATGGTATTCAGAAGTGCAATGCAACCGGCCTGTCAGCAAAGCAAAAGTAATACTACTACTCTACTACTAGTACATTCGTACGTACTCCTACAGCACATTGAATGTGGATGCATGTAGTACTGTATACTCATACGTACGTACACCACTCCCTCCTCTTCTGCTCTCATTCATGGCGATGCCGAGCATCAGACAAAAACGGCAGGGGCACCGGCCGGCCGGTTCTTCCTCTGGCATCTCTTTCCTCTCTCTCTCACCGTCACAGGACAGCATGTAGCTAGGGCCTTGTTTAGATTAAGGCTGCAAGTTAAATTTTTTCGCTCTCTCTATCACATTAATCCTTGTCTGGATGTATAAAGCATTAAATATAGATAAAAAAATAACTAATTACACAGTTTAATTATAAATCACGAGACGAATCTTTTAAACCTAATTAGTCTATAATTAAATATTAATTATTAAATATAAATGAAAATACTACCGTTAAAAAAATTCTAATTTTTCACGATGGATGCCATGGTAATGCTGCGTGCAGTGCCTGTGGATAGGAAAACCTACAGCTTTGAATGCGATGGAAACCTTTTTGGCCGTTCGTTGGAATTGCTGCTTGGCATTGGCCAACTGCTCGCTCTCTCCCAATATTTATTTTTTTTTTACAGAGAGCTTCACTGGTGAGAGGCTAGCAATAGCTGGGCTAGTGGTAGACCGTAGACAGACGAGACTGCCTGCTACGGCCGTGAGGTCACTCAAGGTCACCTCGGCTCTGCATGATCGGTGTTGGAATGGGAAATTTCCGCTACGGACTACGGTGTCGGTCAACAGAACTTTCCGCTGTCTACACCGTTTACTATGACACAAAAAAAAAAACAAGCACGTACTCCTACGTGCTCCTCTAGTCCTCTGCAACACGCACGGCTGTCTCTCGGTGTGTTTAGGGCGTGTTTAGATGTGAAAAATTTTGGGGAAAAGTTCCTGTAGCACTTTTCGTTGTTATTTGGCAAATTTATCTAACCATAGACTAACTAGGCTCAAAAGATTCATCTCGACATTTACAGATAAACTGTGCAATTAGTTATTTTTTTACCTACATTTAATGTTCCATGCATACGTCCAAAGATTCGATGTGACAGTTACTGTACAAAATTTTTTGGCTCTTTTTAGGTATCTAAACAGGCCCTTAGTTGTTGGTAAAACTTTTGAAAGCACGGTAATTTTTTTTGTTTGTATTTGATAATTAGTGTCTAATTAGACTAATTAAATTCTAAAAATTCATCTCGTGATTTACAACCAAACGGTATAATGGCCCTGTTCATCTGGCTTATAATCCGTCTTATTCAGCTTGTTTTTTTCAACCGGAACAGTATTTTACTCTCACAAAAAATCAGCCAACAGTGTTTTTCAGCCGGCTTATAATTCCAGCCGAACGGCTCCAATTAGTTATTTTTTACCTATATTTAATGTTTTATGTATGCGTCCAAAGATTTGATGTGACGGGAAATCTTGAATTTTTTTTGGAAGTTTAAAGCAACTAAACACAACCTCTGTCTCACATAAAAACAATCTAAAACTAGTATTTTGTTTTTTTTCTCTCGTAATAAATCTAGGTATACGGAGTAGTACTCCAACTTCGTACTAGCAGGGCGACCTAAGTTAATCGCGCAGCTATTATTAATACGAGTGTATAAGTATAAGTATATGTTATGCGCAAAAAAAAGTATATGTATGTGTTCTTACATGATTCTGCTGGCATTTAGGCCTCGTTTAGATAAAAACTTTTCACGAAAAATTATAGTAACGAATCTTGCGGCATATACATAGAGCATTAAATGTAAACGAAAAAAATTAATTGCATAGTTTGGTTGGAAATCGTGAGATGAACGTTTTGAGCCTAATTAGTCCGTGATTTGACACTAAAGTGCTACAGTAACAAATGTGCTAATGACAGATTAATTAGTCTTAATAAATTCATCTCGCGGTTTCCAGGCAAGCTATATAATTAGTTTTTTTATTAGTATCCGAAAACCCTTCCGACATCGCACGAAACATCCGATGTGACATTTTTCCAAAAAAAAATCACCAACTATCATCGAAAAACAAGCTGAAATATTGTTCCGGCCGATTTTTTTTTAGAAAAAAATATTATTCCGGCTGAAAAAATAAGCTGAAAAGTACGGATTATAAAACCCACCCTTATCATTGAATTGTGTCTTTCACTATCGTTATTATCCATCAATGGCCCCCCTTTCCACATTGGCCTTTCACTATCGCATTCTCATGCCTGTCCCCATGACATCGAGCTGTACTGTTTTTTAAGATTTGCAGGCCCTCTAGAAATACTTGGCCTTCTAAAATTCGATTCTGTTCTAAATATTTAACAATCTCACTTCTCAATGCACCATCAATCTCTTCTTCCAATATACTTTTTCCTTTTTCCAATATGTCTGTGTCTCTCTCTTTTGTTCTCTATGCAGTCTATCTTTTTATCCTTAATTCTCGTATCCAAATCTTAAACGTCAACTATTTTGAGACTGAGAGTACAATAGGCCATATTCCCTCCGTTCCTGAATAATCAATTCTTAGAGCTGTTCTAAGTCAAACTCCCTTTATATTTCACTAGATTAATAGAAAAGTATAAGTATTTGTGATACTAAATAAGGATATTATGAAAAATATAGTTTATGATACTAATCTGTTGTCATAAATCAAGACGCTTTTTTTTTATAAATTCAGTCAAACTTAAAGAATGGCTTTAGATAAATCTGTAAATTGATTTTTTAGGGACGAAGGGAATACCACCTTTGTGACATTTCCGCACCACATCATTCTTTATACATCGGTATATATCGTTGTCGGTATTACAATCCATAACTTCATCACTTTGCCAAACAATGTGGTTCCACTACTAACAATCTCTGGGTTATCAATACAATCTACAATTCTAGTTGAAACATTTTTTGCTTGGAGTTATTTAGTGTCCCAAATATGTGTTTTAAGTTCTTAGATTTTGAAATTCAAAATTTCAAAATTCTAAAAGACATTGAATGTTCAAATGATTACTACCAAACTTGTAGTGGCCGACCCGATCTACAGATTTGTTGTTGATAAGCCTTCGCTTTGAAGTTACTGGAATCTCAAATAGTCAAATATTTGTTTTCAATTCACATATTTTAACATTTTTTTAAATAAAATGAAACAATCTTGGATGGAAAGATGTCTTATAACAAAGTTGTAGTGCTTAATAAGATTTAAAACTTGCGATTGAAACTTTGTTCATTTGAGTCCATTTAATATCAAAAAATCCAGTACAAGATTAAGAAATGTTGATAATTTTTTTACAAAAAATAGTGTCCTATATATACTCATATATGAGTGTGTAGTCGAGTGGTAGAGAGGTGTTGTATGTGGTAAAAGGTCTTGGGTTTGAACCCTCAAAGATACACATTTTTTGGAGTTTATGAATTTTTCATTTGAAATCATTTAGAGTAAAAAAATATGTTTTAGGTTATAAGAATTTTGAAATTCAGAATTTTGAATTTTCCAAACGATCTTGGATGTATATAAGATATAAACCAAAGTTATAGCACTCCATGAGATCTCAAAATTTTTCAATTCAAACTTTTAATTTGAAATCATTTAGGTCTCAAATATTAACCACAAGGTTCACTAAAGCGAATACAAAAGAAAATAATGATTCACATAGTCACAAGTACCAGCTGGTGGAGGGGGCAAACACCATGCTCAGGGTCGCCAAGGAAGTCCTCGCGGCTCAAACCACAAGACAAGTGACTCGGCTCCTCCTGGAGGATGGTAATCACGTTGATCAAGACGAAGACCCTGCATAGATGCTCTTATCCCTGGTGGACATCTTTCGATGGGAGTCGTTCGTGCAGAAGACAGTTTCTGGAATGTTTGAGCCCAGAGGTGGCTTGTTGATCTTTTGATGACTGTTGCTAGTTCATCTAGCCTGGTGTTGTTACGTTCATACGTTGGTAGTTCTTTATCTCGGAGTTTGTTGGGCCGATGGGCCATGGTAGTTTCACTCTTTTAAACTCTGGTTAGGTGTTTCTTGGCGATCTGGATGCATTTTGCTGCTTCCAGGAACTCTTTCTTCTGTCTTCTGTCTGTAATCCCCCGAATGCTTTGTATTTTCATTATCGCTAATGGAAATGGGTTTGCCCGTGTGGAAAAAAAAACTTAGTCACAAGTGACTTTAGGGCGTAGTGGTTAGGTGGGTTTCACTTAAAGTGTATCTGATCTTGAGTTTGATTCATGGTTCCACGCACAAAAACTGTATGATGAGGTTCCCTCCCTCGATAGGTTGTTTTTTTGGCTATATATATCCTTTGCGGGTCCTTGGGATCGTTTCGTTGTGAAAATTTTGATCTCGCCTTTGTTTCCTTGGCGACTAAAACACCTAATGAAATTATTTGCAGTGGCTGGCCTCCAAGATTATCGAAATTCTCTTGTTGTCTATTTTTGGTGGTTCTTCCTTGATGGTTAGCCCTTAGAATTAAATTATTTAGCTGTTTTCATGGTTTCTTGATTTTTTTTGCCCTCGCGAGTATTCTGTGTCTGTGGTAGTTAAACTAACTTAGCCTTGATAGATTTATATCAACATTTAAGACTTTAGGCACTGTTCTAAAATGTTTTTTTTGGGACAGGGGGCCATCTCTCGCTCTCCGGTGTGTACGCCTACTCCTATACTATTTTGATTAGTGCCTTAGAACACCCGCACTACATGCTCTAAACATATCCTGGAGGAGCACATAGCGTATGAAAAAGTTGCAACGCGGTCCGATAAAACATGCTGGAAGGCCTTCCCTCCGCTATTTGTGGAGGACATAGCGTGCGTCCTGTATCTGCGCTTGCAGCGCTCAGCCGAATGGAGAAAGAGAGAGGCAGAGAGAGGTGAGAGCGGGCCCCACTATTTAAACTGATTAAAAAATATTATAACTCACAAATCAAAAACTCAAATTAAATTCCGATTGCACCATTAAATTTGTTTCAATAAATTTTTCAAAACTAGATCTCACATGAACATATTTAGATAAAGTAACAAGTGAACCCCACAGTGGATAGAGGATGATATAGAAGATGAATGAATGCGGAAGAATTAAGTATAGAGAAGAGAATCTAGATGACTAAGCCTTTCACAGGATGAATTTAGACTACCACGGGTGCGGATAGCCTTATCCATGGAATGGGGGAGGCTAAGGGGTGTTTGGTTGGAGGAGTTAAAGTTTAACAAACACTGTAGTACTTTCGTCTTATTTGACAAAAAGTTTTCAATCTTGGACTAATTAAGCTTGATAGATTCGTCTCGTAAATTACTCCTAATCTGTGCCGACATGCATGTAATTAGTCTATATTTAGTACTCCATATATTTGAGAAAACATTGATGTGACGGGAGTTAAACTTTAACTCGTGCAAACCAAACAGGCCCTAATCCAATCCCGTCGTCCTCGGAAACATAAGCAGCAGAAACGACAGCACGCAGCTGATCGATGGACGTGCTCTCAGCTTGCTGCAGGTCATGATTCATGACATGCATGCAACGCAGCCTGGTTTAGTCATGATTCATGACATGCATGCAACGCACCCCATTTCTCCCCAAATTTCACTATACAAAAAGAAGATTACCTGTCACATCAAAATGTCGGCAAATGCATGGAGTACTAAATATTGATAAAATCAAAAACTAATTGCACAGTTTTGTTGTACTTTGCGAGATGAACATTTTAAGCCTAGTTAGTCAAAATTTGAATAATTTTTACCAAATACAAACGAAATGCTACAGGAATTCCGATACAGTGTTTTTCTCTCCAAGGCCGCGTTCACTTCCCCTCCCAACCCAAAATATTTCCTCTTACACACATCACATCAAATCTTTCGACGCATGCATGGAGCATTAAACGTAGGTAAAAAAGATAACTAATTGCATAGTTTGTCTGTAAAGTTCGAAACGAATCTTTTGAGTCTAATTAATCCATAGTTAGACAAATTTTACCAAATAACAACGAAAAGTGCTACAGTGACTTTTAGCTACTTTTCGCGAACTGAACACACCCCAATTCACCGAACTAAACGAGGCCGCATACGGAAACGGACGGCTCCGCCTCGGGAACCGCGCGGGCGGGCTTCCGCGACCGCGTCCATGCCGCGTCCCGGCCTCCCTCTCCCTGAGCCGGGCTGGGGCTGCGACTTGTTGACCTCTTGCCGCAGGCACGCAGCAGCATCTGCTGACCTTCTCCTTCCTCTTCATCAGGCTGTGTTTAGATCCAAAATTTGGATAGCCAAAATACACTGTAGCATTTCGTTTGTATTTGGTAATAATTGTCCAATCATTGACTAATTAGGCTCAAAATGTTCGTCTCGTAAAGTACAACCAAACTGTGCAATTAGTTTTTGATTTTATCCACATTTAGTACTCCATATATGTATCGCAAGTTTGATGTGACGGGGAATCTTATTTTGCATAGTGCACTTTTCAGTGCATCTAAACACCCCTCGCTGACACCGCAACTTCAGGGTCGATTTGTCAGTGCTCCTCGTAAATGAAGCACGCGCGCACATCGCCCAAACCCTAGCTTGGCTAGTAAATTACTGTCGGCAGCGCAGGCTAGGCAGGGCATGCATGAGGAGTGGAGAGATGGGCAGGGCACGTGAGGCCGGGCTCAGGGTTCAGATGATTCGAAATGCTTATGCTATGCTCTGTCCTGCCACTGTACTTTATTATCACTAGATGGTGACGATCAACTGTACTAGGGCTTGCTGTAAGTGTGTTTTATTTGTCCCTAGTTAACTGGCTCCAACGTACTTCTCCGACTGTAGCGCTCAGCTCAGCTCCCCGGCCGGTCGTGTGGGTGTGGGTGTGGTGAGGTGCCAGGTCTAGAACAAGGCCATATTGGGTGTGTTTAGTTACCTGAAAAAATCACTATGTAAAAAAAAAAGATTTCCTGTCACATCAAATTTACGATACATGTATGGAGTACTAAATGTAGATGAAATCAAAAACTAATTGTACAGCTTGGTTGTACTTTGCGAGACGAACGTTTTGAACCTAATTAGTCAACGGTTAGACACTATTTGCCAAATAAAACCAAAACGTGCTACAGTACACTATTCATCCTTTTCAGGACAACTAAACACAGTCATTCTTGCTGTTGTCATCTTTTGACTTCTCGCTTCTCAAGGCTACAGTACAGCTTTAGAATTTGCACGTAGGGCGCCCTCGAGTTTGATGCGCGAGATCATTTGCAGTGCATCAGCGATGATATGATTTTTTTTTCTTTGTTTCATCTGTCACTGGAAATATTTCCCATCAGATCAAAACGAGAAGTTTCAGGCCAGCCCATTCAAAACCTAGGACCGTGCAGGAGTTTTAAAGAAGCCGGTTAATTTCACGGGAAAAGTGTAGAATTCAGAAAAATGATTTCATGTTTCAAAGAGGGCCTAATCCTTTTATTCTTAAGAAAATATATACTATGTGCACCTAGAGGTACATATGGGTGTGGGGTTCATTATTTGCTTCAAGTTGTGGGTGAAAAGGATTAACCAAAAAAAGTTGTGGGTGAAAGGACATGTTTTTCAGCTCCATGAAGTAAACTCCCTCCCTAACACCCATCTCCACTAAATTTCTAGAGCAGACAACTCAGTTAAAGGCCTCTCTAGTTCACTTTAATAGAGTATGCATGTAAAAGGGTGCTCCAGAAACTACATAAATTGATGGAATTGCTAGCTCCAGCGTGGAGGTTTGGACTGAAGTTGAAAACCATGGGCTACAAGCATTGAGAGTCTGTTAGTGATGTCTATATAAGAGGAGTGGAGAATGTTTTTCGAACAGTTCACATGTCATCGCCGTGGGGTACGTAATCTTATCGCAAAACGAAGATTCCTCCATAGTGATAACAATGTCAATGAAGAAGAGAAAAGAAGGAAAATGCATACTGTATACAGAAGCAAAAACAAGACGATGGTGATGCGCATGCGCAAGCAAGTCCTCTCCGGCCTACAGTACTAGGAAATCTGAGAGTAAATTAAACAAGCAGGATTAATTTAGAGTCTGTCTATTGTATAACCATGTGTTTATGCAGTTTCAACACATGATTTTTTTGAACTGTAGGATGAGGATCCAACAGCCTCTAGCCTTCTTCTACCTCTAGCCTCCAGCCTTCTTCTACCTCCAGACGCATTGCACAACTCACCCCTACCGCCGTCAGCCGCCCCACCCTTGGCCGTGGCTATGTCGGCATAAATCATAAGTAACAAAGATCCATGGCTATGTCAGCACAATTCACAAATCACAAATAACATGAAACAATTTTTTTTCCTATGAAAGGACAAGGATAAAAATTTGGTGGCGGCGCTGGAGTTGGAGAAGGAGCTCGCCGGAGTTGGGAAGATACTGGGCGCGGGGCGGCGGTGTGGGCACACGACGGGGGCATGGCGGCGGCGGCCCCAGTCCGACAGCTTGGGGTTCCCAGTTCCCGGCGGCAGGCCATGGGTAGTCGCGCTTCTTCGATGGCGGCGTGGGGATGCGACGCCTACAAAAAAAATTGTGTGCCAGCTCTTGATAAAACACCACTGCGGTGTTTAGCATTAAACACAACAACACAAAATGTTATGAACGACGTATGGAATATGAAGTAAAACGAAGGGGAAAAAACCACGGGCACCAGCTAGCAGCAATCTCACTATCTCAAGAGTTTGAGTTACACGCCTGTGGCGGCTTACAAGAGAATCAAGTCTCCACGAAACCCTAGCAAGGGTATATATCCGGCCCAGCTTTCGGCTTCTACGGGCCTCCGCTTCGCTCCGTCAGAAGCCCGGCCTATATCTTGCAGTGAATTTGGAACAACTCCAACAAACTCCACTTTGAGACAAATTCATCTTGTATCATAAAATCAACCCATCATCCTAAACAACAAAGATAGAAAACCACTGGTGCCAACAATAGTCTCTTGGACTATTCAATTAAACCAACTAAGCTTGAGCATAACTCAAACTTAGCAACAGAGACAGGCTTTGTCACCATATCAGCAGGATTATCATGAGTACTAATCTTGCATACCTTTAACTTACCTTCTTCAATCACATCACACACAAAATGATACTTGATATCTATGTGCTTAGTTCTCTCATGGAACATCTGATCTTTAGTGAGGTAAATTGCACTTTGACTGTCACAGTGCAAACTTATGCAAGATTCAATTCCACTGAGTTCAGCGTACAAACCTTTCAACCATATTAATTCTTTGCACGCTTCACAAATAGCCATATATTCTGCTTCAGTAGTAGACAAAGCAACAACAGACTGTAATGTAGCCCTCCAACTCACAGCACAACTGCCAATAGTAAACACATAACCAGTAATTGATCTTTGCCTGTCCAGATCAGGAGCATAATCAGAATCCACATAACCAATGAGACCCTTATCAGTTTTTCCAAACTTCAAACATGAATCTGCTGTGCCTCTGAGATACCTAAAAATCCACTGAACTGCCCTCCAATGTTCTTTGCCACGATTAGACATATATCTACTAACAAGACTCATAGCATATGAAAAATCTGGACGAGAGCAAACCATGGCATACATCAAAGACCCAACAGCACTAGAATAAGGAACCCTTGACATGTACTTAATCTTTGCATCTGTACTAGGACACTGAGCAGCTGACAACTTAAAGTGAGGTGCAATAGGGGTACTAACAGCCTTAGCATTTTGCATATTGAAACGCTGAAGAACTTTCTTGATATAATTTTGTTGACTAAGAAATAGCAAACCAGATTTTCTGTCTCTACTAATTTCCGTACCAAGAATTTTCTTAGCAATACCAAGATCTTTCATATCAAACTCACTACTTAACAACTTCTTTAACTTAGTGATTTTAATCTTGCTCTTGGCAGCAATCAGCATATCATCAACATATAACAACAAATATATAGGTGATCCATTAACATGCTTGATGTAAACACAGCTATCATATCTAGATCTTTTGAAACTGTGTGACAACATAAATGAATCAAACCTCTTGTTCCATTGACGAGGGGACTGTTTCAAACCATACAAGGAGCGCTTTAACTTGCACACATATTTTTTCTTGCCAGGCACTATGAACCCTTCCGGTTGGTCCATGTATATGTCCTCCTCTAGCTCTTCATGCAAAAACGCAGTCTTCACATCTAACTGCTCAAGCTCAAGATCATGTGAAGCAACAATACTCAAGAAAGTACGAATTGAACTGTGTTTTACCACTAGAGAGAACACATCATTATAGTCGACACCTGGAATTTGACTGTAGCCTTTTGCAACTAACATTGCCTTATACTTTGGAGGCTCGCTTGGAGATAAACCCTCCTTTCTCTTGAAGATCCACTTGCAGTTTATGGTCTTCTTTTTCTTAGGCAAAGGAACAACCTCCTATGTACTGTTCTTCTCAAGAGACTGCATCTCCTCATGCATAGCCGAAATCCAATTCTCACTATTAGCACAACGAACAGCTTCTTTATAGGTTGCTGGCTCATAAACATTCTCCACCTGTTCAGCACAACTCAAAGCATAGTAAGACAAATTATATTCTTCGATAAGACGTTTAGGAGGTACAACTGTCCTTTTTGACTTGCGTTGAGCAATAGGTAATTCCTCCTCTACCTGCAAAATAGGAGGAGTTTGCTGAACATCATCATGAGCATCATCATCAGCAACATCATTATTATGGTCATCATCCTCATCAATAGGCTCCACCTGCACACCTATATCATCATCAACATGCTCCACCTGCATGCGCATACGCTGTAACTCTTTTTCTGGAACATGTTCTGAGGGCAAACTGTTAGTAAACATCACAAATTCATTGAATACAACACTCCTGCTCATAAAAGTCTTCCCTGTTTCAGGATTCCATAATTTATAGCCTTTGATTCCCGAACCATAACCAAGGAAAAGACACTTAACAGCTCTAGGCTCTAATTTTCCATTGTCAACACGAGCATAAGCAGTGCATACAAAAACTTTTAACTGTGAATAATCAGCAGGCGTACCAGACCATACCTCAATAGAAGTTTTCTTATTTAGTGGAATAGAAGGTGACCTGTTTATCAAGTAACAGGCAGTATTAGCAGCTTCAGCCCAAAAACGCTTGCTCATCCTTGCATGAGACAGCATGCAACGGGCCTTGGAGATAATGGTCCTGTTCATCCGTTCAGCCACACAATTCTGTTGTGGAGTATGGGGTATGGTGTGATGCCTAACAATGCCTTCCTGTCTGCAATAATCATTAAAGGCATGCGAATAAAATTCTCCACCATTATCAGTACGAAGCAATTTTACCTTTCTTTTAGTTTGTCTTTGTATCATTACTTTCCAGTTCTTAAAAGCAGCAAAAGTATTATCTTTCTGTTTTAGAAAATAAGGCCAAACCCTTCTAGAGTAATCATCAATAATTGTAAGCATGTAACGAGCACCACCTAGTGAGGGCTTCTTAGAAGGACCCCATAAATCAGCATGAACATAATCAAGAGTACCTTTGGTGGTGTAAATAGAAGTGTTGAACTGTACCCTCTTATGCTTGCCGAAAATGTAATGCTCACAAAACTTGATCTTACTCGAAGTGCAGCCTTTCAGCAGGTTTCTCTTCACCAAATCTGCCATACCATGGTGACTCATATGTCCCAAACGCATGTGCCAAAGGTTAGTTTTACTAGGTTCATCATTAGTAACAGCAGCAGCAGCGGAATCAGAACCATGTAGAGTACACCCTCTAAGTACATATAACTTTGCAGAATTAAGATCACCTTTCAAACAGACAAGAGAACCTTTTGATACCTTCAGAATGCCATCTGAACCGGAATATTTGTAACTTTCTGCATCAAGCGTGCTCAATGAGATAAGATTCCTGGACATCCCTGGTATATACCTGACGTTTTTCAGCGTGCGTGTCATGTCATCATCAGTCTTGATCTGAACTGATCCAGTCCCCACGATATCACATGGGTTATCATCTCCCATCCGCACAACATCCCCTTTCTGCATAGACTTATATGAACTAAACCAATTTCTGTTAGTGCAAATATGAAATGAACATGCGGAATCTAGAATCCATTCATCATGATCAGCAACACAACCAGCAATCACTACCTGACAATCTCCAGAATCATCATCAGACACAGCAGCAGCAACAGAGACCTTACCAGCCGACTTGTTTTTTCTCTTTTCCTTATTCTGTACTTTTCTGCAATCCTCAACATTATGATTTGTCAGCTTGCAATAAACACAGAACTTTTTATTACCATGCGGCTTGGACTTTGAACGACCTCTCCTCTCGTAGTTCTTTCTACCATCATTGCTATCATTTGAGGATTTGTTATCAGTTCTGCCTCTCACATGCAAAGCTTCGCCCTTTGAGGACGACGTTCCGTCATGCTGCACCATAACTTTCATCTTCTCCTTAGACTGGAGAGCCTCATAAACTTCCTTTAGGGTTAGTTCATCACGGCTCAAAATATGGTGTCACGAAAATTTGTATATGAATTTGGCAAAGAACATAACAGTAGAAGACCTAAGTCCTCATCATCATACTTCACCTCCATCGACACTAGGTCGGCCACGATCTTCTTGAATTCAGCGATGTGGGTCATCACCGAATCCTCCTCCTTCATCTTCAGAGTGAACAGTTTCATCTTCATCTGCATCTTACTGGTTAGATCCTTGCACATACAGATCGATTCCAATTTCAGCCATAGTTCTGCAGCAGTTTTCTCTTTCAGACACTCCTGCAAAATATCATTATGAAGATGTAACTGAATTAGGGCGAGAGCCTTCTGATCCTTGCGGATCTCCTCAGGAGTCCAATCGGCCTTCATCTTGCCGAAGTTATCCAGCGCCTCATCGTAGTCATGAGTCTGCGCCAGAATTCCCCGCATCTTGACTTGCCATAGCGAGAACCGCGTGTCGTAGTTCAGCAGCGGAAGATCGAACTTCATCGACGTCGTCATGAACCCTACAGCAACCGCAGCTCCGATACCACTTGTTATGAACGACGTATGGAATATGAAGTAAAACGAAATCAATCACAGCAGAGACACGATTTAACGTGGAAAACCCCTCCAATGCGAAGGAGAAAAACCACGGGCACCAGCCAGCAACAATCTCACTATCTCAAGAGTTTGGGTTACACGCCTGTGGCGGCTTACAAGAGAATCAAGTCTCTACGAAACCCTAGCAAGGGTATATATGTACTGTACGCTCTGGCCCAGCCTTCGGCTTCTACGGGCTTCCGCTTCGCTCCGTCAGAAGCCCGGCCTATATCTTGTAGTGAATTTGGAACAACTCCAACACAAAAGATACTCTGACCTATGTACACAGTGATTTGGGGAGTTGATTGTTTGATCTCCTAACTTTTTGAGGTCATGAGTGATACTTTTTTTATCTATCATAGTGATACTTTTTTGATCTATCGTTCCATCTCTTGTCGTGTTGCGGTGGTGTCTAGAGCGAGGCCAGTCTGACAGGCCTGATGAGGTCCCTCGCATACATCCATTATTCGCGCTGTAGTACATGATGCATGGACCGAAGTCAACTCTTCAATTCCGAGGAGCGGAAGGTCCCATCTTCATTCATGTGGTGCCTACCCTTGCTGCCTCCAATGATTAAGATAATGCGGACTGATTAGCAGTAATACTACTAGTACGACACTAGTGCATGCCACACACACCCCCTTGTGTCCTCTTCTCTGTCCTGAAATATACAATCGACAAAGGCATATAGACATTTGAGCCTAGAAGCAAGGAAGGTTTGGTGGTGGGGCTGCACGCTGACCGCTGCACAGCCAGAGGATGGAGACTTCACTGATCGATCACTATGAGCATTGCATTGGCAACCTCGAGAGGAATCTACCTAGGTTAGGGCATTACTGTATATGATATGATAAGATTAGGTATTCATATAGTAGTATTAAAATAAGGGAAGAGAAGAAAGGCATAATGCTTTTTTTTGTACGTATAGGAGGAGAGTCGGCTACTGGCTATGGCTAGGTTTTACTTTGACCATATGGATCCATGCACGAGCATTGATCAGAGCTCACGTGATGTCGTTATTTAATAGGGGGCTACCTCTGGATCTTTGTCTCGCATCAACTTGCATTGTCACTAAAGCTGGACTAACGAGCCAGGTCGGCTCGTTTGGCTCGGCTCGTTCTGGCTCGTTAAGATAACGAGCCAGCTCGGCTCAGCTCGTTAAGATAACGAGCCAGAAGGCCGGCTCGACTCGGCTTGTTTACGAGCTCGAGCTGGCTCGTTTGGCTCGCGAGCCAGCCATATTAAAACATAAAAAATGTAATATGTGTATTATCTAAAGTTTGATAATGGTAATAATATAAAACTAGTCCATTCATAAGTCTTAATAAATCATACAAAAATAATATGTACTATTATATTATAATACTATACACCATACATTGTCTATGGTTCATACTCCATACCATATATGATGCATCCATTATCCATACATTCATTTAAAATAAAAAGAGTCAAATTAATCTAAAATTTATAGAGTCAAAGTCCAATCATCAACAAATTATAAAGTGTAAGACATAAAGTTATATAACACTAATAAAAGTTTAAGGCCAACAACTTTGGCTCGTTAGGCTCGCGAGCTGGCTCGTTAAGACACGAGCTAGGATGCTTGCTCAGCTCGTTTGAGAAATTAAACGAGCCGAGCCACTATCGATCCGAGTCGAGCGAGCTATCGAGTTGCGAGCTTTTCGTCCAGCTTTAATTGTCACCAACAACAAATAATACCCTATCTACTCCTTGACCATCCTATAATGGAGACATGGAGTACGTAGTGCAGAAATCGGCGCGAGATCGTCGATTACTGTTCATGACGCATTAGATCTCTCTTCCCTCTGATTGAAAAAAAATGTTTATCAGTCGAGTCGACAAGTACTCCATGACCATGAGATGTCGTCCATGGAGTGTAAAAAGGTCAGGGAGGAGACATGCATGCCCAATAATAACTAGATCGAACAAGTAGCATTACTGTGTGTTCATGCTGAATGCAGAGTCGTTGACTTGGGGATTATTGTAATTCGTTTAAGTACACTGTGCTCAATGCAAGAGGTTTATACCATACTTGCACCAGATCTAGAGACGAGGTGCAGTAGCACGTTACACCAAGGTAAGGATGACAACGGGTCGGGTTCGGATCGGGTGGAGTCTCCGTGTACCCAAAACCGAAACCCGAAATCGAAACCCGAACCCGAACCGAAAACCGATTCGGGTGGAAATTCATCACCAAAACCAAACCCGAACGGATACCCGAAACCCGCGGATAAATATACACATGTTCACATGTATAAATAAGAGGCAATAAATAATAAATATTTTCATGAGTCAATTTTGAATAGATTTAATAATCTAAGTAAACAAGTTATTATTAGCATATTATAAAACATGAGTTTTAATTCCAAATGATTTATTTCGGATATCCATTGGATATCCACGGGTGAAAAACCAAACCCGAAACCGAACCCGATACCAAATCCGAAACCGAAACCGAAAACCGTGGGTGAGAAACTATCCCCAAACCTGAACTCGCAGGACCCAAAACCCACGGGTATCCGATCCGAACCCGATCCGCTGCCATCTCTACACCAAGGGCATAGAACTAGTGTGCTACTAGTATTAGGAGGAATCAATGCAAGCCGCTACACTGTTCTAGACTTGTCAACTTGTCTTGCTCTAGTGTTCTTCCTTGGCCTATCAAGGGGATAGACACACACACGCTTATATCTCTTGCTATTATTAAATTGACGCTCATATTTTGTAGCATCCACATTAAACTTCACGAGACACACAAGAAAAGAAACATAGGTAGATCATATTAGAAACTCTAAACACAAACATATAGCCATCGATTTGCTAGACTCATCGTCATTGCTAACGATAACCATTTTTTCCTGTTAAAATTACCTATCTTTGTGGGTTACATTGAAGAGGTAGCATCTCCTAGCTAGGACTAGGAGTCACTTGTGTTTCATGTGGACTGTTTTAACCTTGACATTTCTCTCAGGAATAATAGTCGCTTGTAGGCCCCAGATTGCATTCTGATTGCTGAAGTCAATGCGACGGCATTTTTTGGGCAAAGTTTGGTCAAGTAAAACCTACTCATGCATTCTGATTCCTGAGTGTCGTATTTCGGCTAGGCACAAAAGCCTCAAACAAAGCCAACTGGGCTTCGGCGCTTCATTCGGCCATTTGACGGCCTTTCACAAAGCGGGCCCGAACCAAAAATAACAACCCAGCCCAAATCACCACCGCCAACAACAGTTGGGCCTGAATAACACACGGCGTACAATTGGATGGGGGAAGCATCGCCAAGTCTACGGGTAACATCCGAGTCTGAGCGAAACAGACTAGACGATCAGCGCGCCTCGATACGGCAAATTGGAAATTCTCAGTCCTTGGGGCTCAAGATTGCAATGTGGACCCGCGACCCGATACCTGATGGGCATTTACTCTATTAGAGTACTAATATGAAGTAAAACTCGCACCCATGGGTACGTAAACGGAGCAAAACCTTCACCCATCGGGTACGTGCGTACGGGGACGGTGTAGCAGGCCCCATACCCGTTTACCCGTGGGTAAAAAATACCCGGCCCAAAATTAAAGAAGCCCAAAATTAAAGAATTATTATGGTGCTATGTGACTTGTGGTTGCAATAGAAATTATTATGCTACTATTTTGTCTATTTTTTTTGTTTTAGGAGTGATGGTTGCTTGTGATTTGTGAATCGTTGATTTTCTATGTGGCAACAAAAGGTCTTTTGATGGGTATGGGTGACCCGCCGAGTATAATTTACCCTGACGGGTATGGGTCTGGGGAAATTCCTCCACCCACAACCAGATATGGGGATACTCGCGGTGTCATATTGTTATCATGGGGATGGGTCTGGGGAGTCCATACCCGATGGAGATTTACCCATCGCTATCCCTGCTTGGGGCTCGTCGATCTCTCGGAGCCATGCTAGCTGATGCTTCTCCTCCCCCAGTCCCCCGTCAGGTCGCCGCCATCCGCTGTAGCATCTGCATCTGTGTCGTCATTCTTCAACCAATGGCAGGGAGGACAAACCAGGCGCGCCCCACCAAAATATGAGGCCCAGTTCGAAACAATAAGTGGAGACCTAATATTTAGTGCCAAAACAAGAAAACGATGGCAAATATCAATATATTATTTATATTGCTAGGTATAATAGTGTAGATCAAGGATTGTACCTGTTGTATAACCATCATTTGAAAAGCGATATTCTTTTAGCATTTTTAAAACGAAATCTTCAATGATATATTCATAATCAATCTTCTCCAGCATGCCACTCTTAAGTGCTATTAACGCCAATGCATTAAAATTTTCTTGTACTCCAGCAGGCCACGTTTATAGGGCAAAGAAGACAGTTGTGGCTGATTTATTAAATAAAACAAAGCCCAAAACTACTATATATATACTTAGGATACTTTGCAAATCTTAGGGCTCATGATTTTTGGGGGCCCTGTTCAGTCGCATAGCTCGCACGGGCCTAGGGACGCCCCTGGGACACCCCTGGGACAAACAACTGAGAGCTGACTGGTACACCCTCGCTCGAGGTATGTACTGCACTAGGGGCATCCGGTTATTCTACAACCTTGCATGTAATGGCATGGATGTAAACCTGGGAATGGATCGTGTAAGCCCATGGGCCGAAAGGGCCCCCCAACTCATAGGCCTACTTCTACGGATCATTTATGGGCCATGTATACAAGAGGGTCGAGTTGGATTGGATTGGCCCGTAAAAGGGCTGGGCTGTACACATGGCCCGAGTCGGTGGAAGGATCGTTGGAAGAGGGTCGGCCCAAGGATCCTAGAAATGGATTGTGCCCTTTGCATCTCCCTCGTAGAGTCGCAGTCGAGGGGTGGGGCGGCCGGGCGGGTCCTCGGGAGCTGAGAGGCAGCGACAGCGGCAGCGCAAGTTGAGGGCGGCGGCAGCAGCGATTCCTCGGGCCCCATCGCATCTCCATCCGTTGCCAGGATCCGTCCTCCGGCACGCAGCGCACCTCTCCGCCGCCAAGTCCTCCGAGGTCTCCGCGCCCGCGCCGTCCAAGAAGAAGAAGCCTTCCTCGTCCTCCAGTAGCAAGAAGAAGTCTCTGGCCGACCAGAGAGCCTACACGGAGATAAGGTGACTTCCTGGCCGCTGAACAAGTCGGCTCGGCTGCTTCTCTGCCCCTATGGCTTCCCATGCTTTAGTTATTTCTAGATTCTAGACTAGATGCAAATCTGACTGCTTGATGCTGAAATAATATGATGAGTAAACTGGTGCTGGCATTTCAAAATAGAAAATTTTCATTTTTGCTCGTGGTGAATGGTATGATTCAGAAAGAAAATTGTTGATATTGGTTTATCTCAATAGCTCTGGTGCATATGGATGAGTGAATCTTTGATATACAAACACAAAAATTATAGTGGCTATGCTTTTCTATCCTGCAATATAGAGTGGATTAACTATATTGGTTTAGGTTTCCATAGCGCCCTTTTCGATTTTGGGTTCGTCAGTCCTGGGAAACAGTTAGAAAAATCCTCCAATTTTGTGTATTCTTTCTTTTATTTTTATCTTCATGGGACTCCAGGCTAGGAGCTGGTTCAGTAATAATATAGCATGCCTATTCAGATTTTGTGGTTGCTGCTTTAGATCTTTTTTCTGCCATATACTTTGTGTCATATAGCGGTGTCTGTTTGAGATTATTCATATTTAGTGCTTTTTCATCAAGCAGGTACCCACCTCCGCTTCCTTCAATGTTTCTGCTGAGGCTAGATTTCCTATTCCAAGTGCTCATTTGGTGCTGCGTGGGGGTTTCCAAGTGCTGATTTGGTACTGCTTTGGTGTGTGCAGGTTGACACACATGTGTACAACAGGTAAAAGGCCGGTTTACTTTCTTGGACTTGGGCAGTGATTTTACTA
This sequence comes from Saccharum hybrid cultivar R570, assembly GCA_038087645.1. Classification (NCBI taxonomy): domain Eukaryota; kingdom Viridiplantae; phylum Streptophyta; class Magnoliopsida; order Poales; family Poaceae; genus Saccharum; species Saccharum hybrid cultivar. The sequence continues at coordinate 1,552,310 of JAQSUU010000613.1, read as the reverse complement.
TCAATTCAGCCTGAACATGTTGGTATATACTGAGTTTTATGCAAATACTAGGTGCATATCAGTTCACCAGTAGATGAAACTGTCACAGGCTGTATTTTTAACGCTGTTCCTTACATTATCATTGTCCTGACCCATACATTTTAAATGTTTTAGAACAAAAAATCTCATTAGTTTGCAGTGAGCTCTACAATAATCATGAAAACAAATTTACAAACATTTTGTAGTTAGTTGTACTATTATCATGAAAACAAATTAGGCTTATAATTTTTTGTGAAATTCAGCTTCTTTGCGTCTTACTTTAGTATTCTATCTAATTGATTGTCATTCATTGGTTCAGGGGACTCTAATTGATTAGTCTGAGTGTTTGATATTATGGAGAGGGTTTCATCAGCAATAGCAGCAGAAGTTGAGGATAGTCTTGATGTTATCTCCACTGATCAGTCAGGCCGGTCAGGAAAAAAGAGGGCTAAAGTTTGGGCTTATGTTGACTCAGAAATCGTTGATGGAATTGAGAAGGCCGTCTGCAAGTATTGCAAGCTCCAGTTGTCTTCTGTGTCAGGGAAAGGTACAACTCACTTGAATAGACATATTGGATATTATTGTCATCATATCCCTCAGGAGGACAGGGATAGATTCTTAGCAACTTTGAAGAACAAGTCTGATAGAGATAATTCTGTATTTGATCCTGTTGTATTCAGAGGTCTGATTGCAAAGTACTTCCTTAGTGCTGAGGTAGCATTTCAAAAAGCAGATGATCCTGCTTGGAAAGAGATGATAAATTATTGTCAGCCTTCATTCAATGTGGTGGGTCGATAAACTATTCGTGCAGACTGTCCGATGTTGTATGAAGAAGAGAAATTACAGCTACATTAAAAGATGACAAAGTTGAAGTCTCATGTCAGTTTAACTGCTGATTTGTGGTCGTCTAACCAAAATTTGGGGTATCTTGGAGTTACCGCTCATTATATTGATGAAGAGTTTGAGCTCCATAAGAAGATTATTGCATTCAAGCAGATCTCTTTCCCCCATAACTCATTTGCTGTGCAAGATGGCATCACGGCTTGCTTGACGGAGTGGGATTTAGTTGATCGTGTGTTCACGGTGACTCTAGATAATGCAAGTGTGAACAACAGAGCGATTAGAGACTTGCGTGCCGCTCTAGGTGCTCAGATGTTCTTTAAGGGTGAACACATACATGTCAGATGTGCCGCTCATGTGCTCAATATAATGGTCCAAGCTAGATTGCAAGTCATACCAAATGCAGTCGAAAGGGTAAGAGACATTATCAAGGTTGTCACATCTACACCTTCTCGTCTGCAAACATTCAACTCAATTGTTCAGGCATTAGGTCTCAAAGGCAAGTCGGGGCTGGTTCTAGATGTTCCCCACCGCTGGAATGCTATGTATGACATGTTGAATGAAGCTCTGAAATATAAAGCAGCTCTCAACAGATTCGCAGCAGAGCAGTATCAGGATGTTCCTAGTGAACAAGACTGGTAGAAAGCTGAATCGCTTCACGAATTCGTAGAACAGTTCAGTGAGGCTACAAAAGCATTTTCTGCAGATAGGCATCCAACGGCCCACATCTTTATGAAGATGTTGATGGCAGTTCGAGATGTATTGCTTGATGAGACATGGAATACCAATGAACTGCTCAATGAGTTGGCTGAAGCTATGTATACCAAGTTTCAGAAATACTGGGCTGCGCCTAGTATGGTACTTCTCATAGCTGCTATCCTGGACCCATCAATGAAAGCTGATTTTGTTAGATTCTTTTACTTGACTGTTGAGAATACATAAGCGGAAGCGAAGATGAGAGAGCTTAGACAATACTTGAAGAAATATTATCTAGAGTATGAGAGGATTGTGAGGAACAACGCCGGTCCTGTTTTGATTTCATATGAAGAGGAAGTTTTAAGTCAGGGCGATTCGAGTTCTTCTGGACTTCGTGGAAAACAGCGTGTAGAGCTTGCATTTGCTCAATTTTCATCACAAAACTCAAGTACTCGCTCAGAAAGATCAGAATTGGATATTTATTTGGTTGATCCTAGAGTAGTTGTGAGACCGACAGAGAACTTTAATGTTCTAGCATGGTGGAAGAAAAACTCGGATGCCTATCCTATCTTGTCTTTGATGGCCAGAGACTTCTTGTCTATTCCTGTTAGCACAGTGTCCTCAGAATCTGCTTTTAGTGCAGCTGGAAGAATACTTGGTAAAAATAGGACATCTCTTTCTCCGGAAACTCTTGAAGCGTTAGTCTGTGCAAAAGATTGGTTGATTGGCTTAAATGATGCAAAAGAAGGTAATTATCATATTTAATTAATATACATATTGTAAAGCCAGTTTTGTTTATAACAGTGGTTTAATATGTTTGTCTTGTTCAATGCAGGTCAACCAATGACCAGACATCGTATGTTTGAATCAGATGAAGAAGTAGATGATTGACAGGTTAGTGCCCCGATGCAAATATTTTTGTTGGTTTACTGTGATCAGTGCATGGGTTCAGAACACCAGACTGTGGTTTACTGGAATTAGAAAATGTAGTACATTACTTTGTATGTTGAGTCCTGACTGCAAGCTTTGTATGTTGAGTACTGACTGCAGTTCAAGAAGTGAATAGAAGCATGATAGTATTATGAGTTGACATGGATTTGAAACTATAGCTGTAGCACAGTACCTACTACGGTACTACCCAAGCTTCGTATGTTGAGTACTGACTGCAGTTCAAGAAGTGAATAGAAGCATGATAGTATTATGAGTTGACATGGATTTGAAACTATAGCTGTAGCACAGTACCTACTACGGCACTACCTACTATGCCCTTGAAGCATGAAGTTCTCCTTTTCACTGGTGCCTCTGCCTAGTCATATGCCTGTTAGTCACTATAGCTGTAGCACAGTACCTACTACCTACTATGCACTTGAGTACTGACTGCAGTTCAAGAAGTGAATAGAAGCATGAAGTTCTAGCATAGCTGCAGTTGTTTGTTTTAATAAAATGCCTGTTAGTCAATGAAGCATGAAGTTCCCTAATCTGTGTTCTGTTATTTGTTTTAATAAAATGCCTGTAGGGGCCCAAAGCCCCTCCAGTTTCATCAAAAAATAAAAAAAAAAGTTCTAGCATAGCTGCAGTTGACATCCCAAGTCCATTCATTTATCTGCAGTTAACATGTATATGATCAAATAGTAAATTCCTAAGTTTGAGTTTTGTGCTTGGTGTCTTTGCAGATGGCGTCTTTGCAGATTGTGGGCTTGTGGCAGATTGTTGTTGCTAGCCAGAGCTCATTGATCTCTTATGTGCGGCGTAGGCTCACTGATCATTGAACCTTTGTATAATGTTTGCAAGTCACAATAATCAACTTTTACTGTTCTTGGATTCATTGGATCGTATGGCCAGAAATTTGTAATTTTGTTTTAGCATGTTGATTCATGCTCAATCCTAATTAGTCCTTTTAGATACTTAATTAATACTTTTAGCTACTTCTGTGTACTATGAAACATATCCAGCATGCTACTTCTGTCAAGATTCAGATGTGCAAATGTTTTGTGTAGTGCCCAACGTCAGCATTGTTTTTTTTACATCTGCAGCATTGTATTTGTTTTTTGTTTTTTTACATCTGCATCATTGTATTTCTGTTTACATGCAAACATGCAAGCATTGTATTTATGTGCAAATGCACCCAAGGATATTTCTGTGTAATGCAAGCGTGCAATCTGTAGCCTGCGCAGGACCCGAGGGCTGAAATAACAAATCCGGCCCTAGGATTTAATTAGGATCAGGATAGGAGTGGGATTTTATTATCAAGGGGCCAAGCTGGATTAGGATATAAAGTTGACCAATGAATTGGATCAGGATCGGGCCATACGCTCTATAAAATAGGGTCGAGGTTGGATTAGGGGTGGGCCACGACTCATTCCCAGGCCTGCATGGATGTCGTCGGTGCTAGCTTACTCGATCGGGTGGAGCTCGTTGGGAAGGTCCTGGTAGGAGGCGAAGAGCGCTGCTGCAGTGCTGCACTGCACCACCCTCCGACGCCGGCAAGTAGAGTTCGATCACTCCACCGTCTGCAGCCCATCGTCGTCGCTAGCTCCCGCTCCTCCCGCCCTCCTATCATCGTCGTGCCTGGCGTCTGCGCACGGTCTGTGCTTCCTCTGCGACCAAGAACTGGAAGCCATCGACCACATCGTCGTTTCGTGTTCCTTGGCCAAACAAGTTTGGTGGAACATCGGCAACGTTCTGAATCAGGTTCAGGGGATGGCGACCTACGACACAATCTTGGAGTTCCATAACGCGTGGAGGTCGCAGTGGAATGGACCCTACAGGCGCAGCGTGAACTCTGTATTTGCACTTGTCGCCTGGGAGCAGTGGAAGGAAAGGAACGCGGGATGCTTGTGAGGTGCCACCATCCAAATACCAATCCTTCTGGCAGTCATCAAGCATGAAGCGGATCAATGGGTACAAGCTAGCGCCAAGAACCTCGGTTGTCTGATGTCTAGAGTAATAGGCTAGCATCGTAGTGTTCAGAGAGGGCTTCTTGTTTCATATCCTTGTGCCGCTCGCCTAAGGCGCCGCCAAGCGCATTGTAAAAACTCTCTCTTCTTTAATTCAAAGGTGCACAAATCTTTTGTATGTTCGAGAAAAAAAAGATGATGTTATAATGTCGATACAATATCAATCTTATCCAACAATTACTTCTCAATGCATAATGTTATCCAACTATTTAACCGGGGGCAAGACTAAAATCTAGAGAAAGAATTAGTTCAAAAAATTAACATCGATCTGTTATACACCATAATTCATTTAAATCCCAGATTAAATTAGTTTATGTACGGTTCTACCATAACCCTACCTTCAAGTTCAATGTTTTGTACAAATGATATATGTGGCTTAGGGGGTGTTTGGGACTGCTCTGCTCCACGGTTTTTAGCCAAATGGTTTCAGCTCCACGCACTCGTTTCGAGGAAAAAGGTAGAGTTGTGAGATACCTAAAGAGGTGCTCCACAAACTTTAGTTTATTGTAGAGCTGCTCCACGATAGAGTTTGTGGAGCAGAGTTCGTAAAGCAGTCCCAAATACCCCTTAATGGTGTCGATCGAATCTCACACCTCGCGTAGGCGTAGTCGTGTTGGTGTCGCCGGCTCGCCGTCTGCCGCCGTCGGGAGATCGCAACGCGTCACATCCTACGTCTCACGCGGTCGCGCCGCAGCCCGCATCCGCGCGTCTCGCGTCTACGTCGCCGCCGCGCATGAGGAGTCGAAGTCGAGTCATCGTGCGTGTACGAATGGCTTCTCGCAAATGGCAGCAAATGGCATGTAGCAGGCTGGGCAACGCTTCCTGCTGGGCTTCGCTGAACATACCAACTGAACTTGGGGTCCGAGGCGGCCGCCCCGCTTGCCCGCCTCTAGGGCCGGTCCTCACTCAATTCTAAATTATGAGATATTATAATTTTTTAATACATAGTTTTTCTATGTACTTAGATATCGGCTTAATACATAGTTTTTCTATGCACATAGATATTGACACTACTAGCGACCGGACGGACGCCCGCGGCTGCAGTTTGTTTCCACGCGTCCACGTGGGGGCCGCTCACCTAGACGTCGCACGCCCGTGACTGCATTTCGCGTGTCTCGGACGTCGCTCGTGTTGCACACCTCCTCCGTTTCCTACGCACATCCCATGTGCAACACTCAATCTACTTTTGAAACTTTCAAATGCAAATATGCAATATACAAAAGAAGACAGATGAAACATGTGTCTGCAATACTTGTAAAAACACTTAAAAACCATTGCAAATATACGTAACATACAGATAACACATTTGGAACATATGTGTGAAACATATGTAACATTAAGATAAAATGGTTGCAATATATGTCTGAAACATATGAAAATATTAGGAAAAGACGCTTGCAACATACCTATGAAAAATTTACAACATGTGCAACATCTAGACGAAACATTTAGAACACTTGAAACATGCGCTTTCAGCACAATGTCACTTTGATGCTTGGACGAATAGACGCTCGTTGTTGTGGAGCTCGACGCCAGTGCATCGAGCTCGCTAGTGTAGCAGCAGTGCGGCCCTCCTGCGATTATCCAATGCCTACTCGCGGGCTAGGTTCGCGACCATCGGGGGCGGCCCTGTTGCTGCTACTCTAGCATTGTTGCTCGCTTAGTCACAGTTGTCCAACGCCATCCTCTCGCAGGGATGAGGCGTGGCGCAGCTGGCAATGGAGTGCAGCGCGGTGGGGGGAAGTGCACGATGCGATGCCACGACGGGAGACGGGGCGCGGTTGAAAGGTCTTTGTTTGGTTTTGGTAATTGAGTGACAACTTAGGTGGACTAATATGTGGTTATGTGAGATACACATGCGATTAGTCCACATGTAATGGTGTCATGAAGGAGGCTATTGCACATGAGACTTGACATGGAGTCATGTGACCAAGGTGGAGAAGATCAAGATGAGACTTGGCTTGATGGACCGGTTGCTAGGGTGAAGGACAAGTTGTGATGGCTTGGCGCCGAAGGACCGAGGCAACGGTGAAGAGCAAGTGAGGTCAAGATCGATGAACCAATACGGTCACGTAATGATATGAAGTGGATCATATCATTTGTGATATGGTTGGTGCATATGTTGCATCAACGTCGGAGGACATGGAGTGGAATGCGCAAGGCAAAGGTATAACCTAGGGCATTTCCATTTCACCGGTCATAGGTGTGTAGAGAAGTTGATGACCGGGTTTAGGATAGATGGCCGGACTATTAAGAGGGGCAAACTTATTTGCATATTGGTCATCTAGTGCCACTTGAGCGATCTAACTTTGCATACGTGTTAGGATCGAGTGGCGAGGCAAGTTGAGTGCCTAACCCTTTGAAAATGTTTGTGAAAAGCTAACACACATGCATATGGTGGTGTACACATGGTGGTGTTGGCACATTTGCAAAGGAGAAGGTGTTGGAGTTGGTGTTGATCCACTTGAAGAAGAGAGAAATGTTTTTCGGTGTTCTCCGGACACTAGAATGGCTCTTAGAGTGGAATACTGCTTTGATCCATTGTGAATTGGATCAAGTGCTTTAGTGGGTTGTGTAGCCCTCTGAGTAAGCTTTCCAAAATGTCCAAGATCATCGAAATCGGAGTTCGGAGCTAAGAGTTATCGCCGTTTTACCGAAGAGTGGTCTGTGACCGGACTCGTGACCGGACGCGTCCGGTCAGCACCTGCGCGTCCGGTCAGTGTTTTTCGCGGGCGAAAGTGACCGGACGCTGCAACGAGTCCGGTCAGTGATGACCGGACGCGTCTGATCGCGTCGGGAGCTTGCTGGAACCTCTCTGTTCGCTATTTCGCAGCGACCTGCGCGTCCGGTCCCGTTAGTGACCAGCGCGTCCAGTCAATACAAGTTTATACGCGCGAAAACTAGCTGTTGGAGCACGCTACTGACCTGCGCGTCTGGTCAGTTCGATAGGCGCGTCCGGTCAGTTCGACCGGCGCATCTGGTCGACCCGAAACTTGCCCAGTGAAGGGACTAACGGCTCTATTTCGTTGTGGAGCTATAAATAGATGTTGTGGCCGGCCATGGCCAGTAGCTGAGCACACTTTGGCCTTGGTGGCTTATGTGGTAGTGCTTGGAAGCCCTCTAACTCACTCATGCTTGATAGTGTTTATCGGATCGAGTGAGAAAGCGATTCTAGTGCGTTGCATCGAGAGGATTGCATCGTGTGGCACTAGGTGATCGTGTTGCAAGCCGGTGGTGCTTGTTACTTTTAGAGGTTGCCACCTCCTAGACGGCTTGGTGGCTTGCGACTCCGTTGAAGCACGCGTGGAGATTGTGCGTGGCTCCGGAGGAGGATTTGTGAGGGGGATTGTGCTCACCCCACGGGGATCGCGAAGAGCAACTCTAGTAAAGCTCGTGGCTTGGAGGATCTCCATCTTGAGAGTGGATGTGCGGCACCCGCTGAGGGTTTGACTCTTGATAGTCAATTAGCTCGTGATCCATCAAGTTGGTGTATCGCCACAATGGGGACTAGCTTGGTGGCAACCAAGTGAACCTCGGTGAAAAACCACCGTGTCAACCTTGTGTACATCTTCTCGGTGGTTTGCTTTCAATTCACAAGCTTGTATTTACATTCATATACTTATGCTTGTGTAGTTGCTCTTGTAACTTGTTTGCTTGTGTAGTTAGCTAGTTACCTTCTTGCTTGTGTAGCATAGAAGTAGCTCCCGTTGCGTGGCTAATTTGGTTTGTGTAACCTTGTTAGTCATATTACTTAGTTTGTGTAGCTAAGTAATTTGCGCTCTCTAGTTTGGCATTAGTTGCCTTGCTATTGAGCATTGCTAGTGAGCATAGGTGGCTTCGTGCTTTTGCTTACTAGAATTGTGTAGGAGCTCCCCGGCTTTGCTAAAGTACTAGTGCATAGGTTTGTGTGACCTTGCTCTAGAATTGTTTAGGACAGCTCTTGCTAAGGAAAGCACCTTAGTTACATAATTAGGATCTTTGTGAGGTGCTTGTGAACTTAGATAGAGGGGTGTAGTCTTGGCTAGACCGATAGTTTTAATTCCGCATTTATTTTGGTTTGCCGACGCGATTATTTTTAGAAAGGACTATTCACCCCCCTCTAGTCCGCCATCTCAACCCTTCAATTGGTATCGGAGCCCGATCTCTCATTTGTGGTCTTCACCGACCCGATAGGATGGCGGAATATGGACTAGATGTTGATTGTCCTCACATGTTTGATGGCACACACTTTGCACGGTGGAAAAATTGGATGATATGCAATTTTAAGTTTATTTACCCTCAAATATGGTGGATGGTAGATGTAGGCTTTTCTCATGTGTTGGATGAAGAGAATCTAACTCAAGCACAAGAGAAATGCCTAGATCTCGACGCCCAAGCTATTGATATCATTTTTAGATCTTTTGATGATAGTGTCTTCGGAGAGATCATGAACATGAAAACTGCCCATGAGATTTGGAGTTATCTCAATGAGAAATATGGGATGGTCTCCGATGATTATGATGAGGATGATGAACCTAAGGAGGAGGCACATGAGGATGTTGAGCATGACCACAACATGGTAGTTGTGGAGGATTGCTCCACCTCATGGTCAAGTGATGATGATGATCAATTTACCACAAGTTCACTTGACAAGAATGGTGATGATGCATCAAGTGTTACAAGTGATGTTTCTACCCCAAGCACACTTGATGGTGATGAAAGTTCATGCTCGAGCCTTGATGATGCTACTACAAGCCCTTCCACTACATCACATTGCTTCATATCACTAGGTGACACAAATGTATCAAATGATAATATGATTGATCATGTTGATTCATATGATGAGCTTGTTAGTAGACTTGCTAGCATGAACATGTCTTTAGAAAATGAGAAAGCTAAAACCATGAAATTGGAAAATGAAAACTCATTTCTAAAAACCACATGTGAATAACAAAAGCATCTACTTTATGTTACTACTTGTTCATATGAGGAGCTAAAATTGGCTCATGAGGAACTTAGTGTTGCTCATGATAATTTGGTACAAGAACATGCTTCTCTCTTTAAGATGTTATTAAAGAAAATTAAAATTAATGAGAGCTCATCACATGGATCAAATGATCAATTGCAAAATGTGACTAACCCATGTGATGTAGGGAGAAAGCATGTATCCACCTCTTGTGATGACTTATTAGATATGCCATGTTCTTCACATATATATGCTTGTTCTACTTCTATGCCTTGTGAGACTAACATTTTGAAGGAGAACAATGAGCTCAAAAGTGAAGTGAAGAAATTGAGCAACAAGTTAGAGAGGTGCTACAACTCAAAAGTCACCTTTGAGCATATGTTAAAAACTCAAAGAAACTTTGGTGACAAGAGTGGCCTTGGTTTCAACAAGAGCAAGAAGAATATGACCAAAGGGGAAAAGAAAAGAGAAAGGAAGATGAAGAAGCTAACTCGAGAGAAGCTCTCTCATTTCATGTGCTACCGATGCCATGAAGTGGGTCATCTTTACCAAACATGCCCCAACTTAGAGAAGCTCAAGTTGAAGAAAGAAGAAGAAAGGCTCAAATGCAAGTGCTTCAAGTGCCATACATGGGGTCACTACACCTCAATGTGCCCAAGCAAGAAACTAGTGAAGCAAAAAGAAGAGCCTCAACCAAAGCCACACGTTGAGCATGAGAAGAAGAAAAAGAAAACAAGAAGGGGTGGAAGAGGAAGGCATCCAATGCAAATCCAAGATATCAAGATAATGAGCAAGAATCAAATTGAGAAAAGAAATTTGGCTCACATCAAGTGCTTCAAGTGTGAAGATATGGGACACTTTGCCTCAGGGTGTCCTACCAAGCTTGAGAAGAATGCTCAAGCAACTCATGAGAGGCAAGGCAATGAAGAGCATCACATGAGCAAGGAAGAAAAGGCTCAACCAAAGAGAAGATGCTATTCATGCCGGGAAAGGGGACACATGGCTCATTCATGTCCCCTAGGTAATAATTCTAAGCCTAGTTCAATTAATAATACTAACAGGCTTAGAAAGGATGGCAATGGTACCTTATTGGTTGGAATTGCAAAACATCCCACTACCCATACTAAGGCTTTGCCTAAGTATTTTGCTCCTAACTTGAGAGGACCCAAACTTGTTTGGGTACCATCAAAAAGTGGATGATTGTTTGTAGGTACCATCGACCTTAGAGGCTTGATTCATTTGGATTCATATTGGTCATCATATGTTGAATCAATTTTTAAATCCTAGTGCATATTCTATCCCAATGCCAAGTCAAAATAAGTGGAGTCCAAATGCTACAACATACAAGTGCAACATTCAAGATTGTGGTGATTTATTAGATATATTTGATGGCTTGCAAATATTTGAGTTGGAGCTTGCTAAAAGGATGATCATGTGATAACCAAGGTATATCTCTAGTTGATCATTTTATTTGGGTGCATATGAGTTGATTGAATTATATATATATGCAATGTTGCTTGCTATGAGATGATTGAATGGATTAAAAGCCTAGCAATCAAATTTGGATTGATTTGCATTGGATAAATTCATGAGATGACATTTAGTAAGTGGATTGAATGGATATATGTCTTATGAAAGTGTTCAAACAAGTTAGTTTCAAGTTTGATTCAATTTGGTGAAGTATAGCTCAATGTATTGAAATCTGTCCATTATTGAAAATCTGAGCTAGCTGAGATCAAGTCTAAGTTTGAGTGACCAAATTATATTGGATTGGCTTAAAATTTGGTATGCATGCTCTAGACTTATGATATGAGATGTTGTATAAATTTTATGATAATTGGATGAGAAATTCTATGGTTTTAGAGCACATCTTGTCAGCTATAGTGCAGCAGTTTTCAGCATGTAGCAGTGGTGGAAGATTTGAAATCTAGTAGCAATCTAGAAGTCAAATGAAGCTCAAATTTTTACAGTTGCTAGATCACTTAGTAATTCACATCTCCATCAAATTTCGTGGCATTTGGACCTATACATTGGGAGATATGAATTATTCTTTGAAGGATACAGAATCTGCCAGAAAAGTGACAATTATTGGATTGATCTAGAGTCACTTTAAGTGAAAGGTCCTGAAGTTGGAGACATATTTATAAGTGTTTGAGGCACCTAAGTTTGGTTTTGAATTGATCTAGAAGCATGACAAGAAATGCGTACAAGGGCATTGATTGTGGAATATACTTAGTGTACAAATTTGGTACTCAAATTTGAAAATAATGATCAAACTCAAGATGAAGATGAGTTTCAAGTTCTAGTAACGATTGGAGATCATTTGGTAGAAATAAAAGGACTTAAAGAATAATTCAAGGTTACTCATCAAGTTAAGTCCATAGATCAATCAATCAAAGGCAATTCAAGTAAGTGTCAAGGATGATTCTTTGGAGAGAGGTCACTTCTCCCTGCTGAGGGGGCTTGCCGCTTGCCGCCCATGGGTGGGTAAACCGAGCACCGGCTTGGAAGGCTAACATGGAAGTGATGAATTCAAGGGACATTTGAGATGCTTAATTGAAGCAATCAATAGGGTTGATCAAGAAAAGCAAGCAACACTCAAAAGAGAGCTAGTCATGGTTATAAAATTAGTATCATAAGTACTTCTCTGATGCAAGCATTGATCAAAGAGAAAAAGCAAGCCAACCACAACAAGAGATAATGCACTTGATTATTAGTGGTTCTCATTTCATATGGGTGAAGAATGGATTTCTCTATAATGATTGGTCTTCACCAAGCTTATAAATTGGACTTCACATTGCTATTGGAGTAATGAATTGGAATCTATGTGACTATCCTCTACTCCAACATAACAAAGGTATCATTGCAATGTGCATGATCATTTCATCCCTTACTAGTATGCGATTAGTGCATATAGTGCATGCTTACTAGGATCATGCATAACAAATAAAATGTTTAAATTCATAGCCTACCACTATTGCTTGAATTGTTTAAATGATCTAGTGGTATATGTATGAATTTGTTCATGAGCTAGTGAACCCAAGTACTTGATCTAGTTTGGATTGCTAACAAGTGACAAGTACAACATTGGCAAGATAACCCTTATTATGAGGAGTGAAGAAGCTTATCATTGGATCAACCCAGACTTAGAATCTTAGGCAAATCAACTTAGTTCAAGTCATACTAGAAGCTCATGACAATGATATGGGTACAAGCACAAGACAACAATGCAAATGAATATCTAGGGTGTTTCAAATGGTATCTAGACTCAAAATATTTCTTCAATTGGTATTTACAAGTGGTGTCTAGATCATAATCTACAAGTGATATCCTACAAGTGGTACTCATAAAGATAGCAAATGTTCAAGAAAAGATCATATTGACAAATCCTACAAGTGGTTCCATGATAGAGGATTCTTCAAATTGGTATCACACACTTATTCATGGTATTTCTACACATGATATCATTTATACAAGACGGTGGTTCCACAAGTGATGCTCAACTTTAAGTGATCATCAAATGAAGAAAGTTCCCTCACACACAAGAGCTCAAGATTATCAAGTGAATGACCCATGCTATGACATAGGGGGAGGAGCCCCACCTAATGGTATCAAGGTCAAAGATCCTAAGTGGTATCTCAAGAGCAACATACAAGTAATGTCATTCCAACATATGCGGTGATGTCCATCAACAACGCAATATTCAAGTCTCAACCATCTACCCCAATGCAAGCCTTTGCATCAATGAGAAGTACACCCTTTATGGAAATTGATGACAAAGGGGGAGAAGTTGGAACAAAGATATGTCAATACACCAAGAGAGAGAGGTTTGGGAAGAGATTGAACAAAGATATCATGAGAAGATGAGTTTGGACATGGAGATGGACAAAGAGGGAGCAACATTGAAGAAATGAGAAGGATCAAAATTCTTGGACAAAAGAAGCACACAAGTAGGGGGAGCAAGCTCATGAACATTGTTTGGTTGCATTTGATATGTGCATATTCATGTGCTTGCTTGCATTGCATAAGTTTTATATCTAATATGCATGCTTGTGTGTTGTATGCTAGTTATAGAACTTGAATGATGATATGATAACTAGCATGCATAGGATGATAGCTAGACTTGTGTTTATCATGAAAAACTACAACCTTGCTTATAATGTTGATCTCACGGGGTTTCTAGTATTTTTTATGTCTAGCTACTCATGATGCTAAGGATGATGGCAAACTTGTGATTTTCAAATGATATCGAGGTATCAAATGGTATCGAACTACAAAAGTTTATTCTATACACCTTAGCATCACTTAGTAGTGCTAACCCTCCCACAAATTTCATATTTATGCATATGTGCAAGCTTGAAACCAAACTATTTGAGCACATATGTAGGGAGAGTTGTCACTACCAAGTCAGATTTTATGGTGCTTATCCAAATCCTAACATAGAGCTTAAATGTTGGATAAGTGGCATAAAGTCCAAAAGAACTTAATTTCCATATCTTTGTAGAGTTGTCATCAATTACCAAAAAGGGGGAGATTGAAAGGTCCTTGTTTGGTTTTGGTAATTGAGTGACAACTTAGGTGGACTAATATGTGGTTATGTGAGATACACAGGCGATTAGTCCATAGGTGATGGTGTCATGAAGGAGGCTATTGCACATGAGACATGACATGGAGACATGTGACTAATGTGGAGAAGATCAAGATGAGGCTTGGCTTGATGGACCGGTTGCTAGGGTGAAGGACAAGTTGTGATGGCTTGGCGCCGAAGGACCGAGGCAACGGTGAAGAGCAAGTGAGGTCAAGATCGATGAACCAATACGGTCATGTGATGATATGAAGTGGATCATATCATTTGTGATATGGTTGGTGCATGTGTTGCATCAACGTCGGAGGAGATGGAGTGGAATGCGCAAGGCAAAGGTATAACCTAGGGAATTTCCATTTCACCGGTCATAGGTGTGTAGAGAAGTTGATGACCGGGTTTATGATAGATGCTCGTACTATTAAGAGGGGCAAACTTGTTTGCATATTGGTCATCTAGTGTCACTTGAGCGTTCTAACTTTGCATACGTGTTAGGATCGAGTGGTGAGGCAAGTTGAGTACCTAACCCTTTGAAAATGTTTGTGAAAAGCTAACACACATGTACATGGTGGTGTACACATGGTGGTTGTAACACCCCAGGCGTTTATCACCAATTAGGCAGTGGGTTTGAGCTCAAACATGATAGATTAGTGGAGATGACGATGCCAAAGTCAAACCTATGGAAATAAACCCTAACCTAAACTTGGATATTGCACACTTGCTTACATATAGGCTCAATTAAAAGATATATGCTTGGGTTTTGTTATCAAAGTATCTTCACATGTCTCACATCAATAACTATCTATATTGATCCCTGGAAAAGTTTCGTGAAGTTTGGAATCAAAAAGTCACATGAAATGATAAGTTATATGCTTGTTTGGATTATGACTAAAACCTGCCTTACATCCCATGGGAACTAGTGTTTATGCAACATACAAATGCAACATGTGCAACAAACCTTTGCAACATGAGGAACAACCTAGTAAAACATATGTAGCATGTACCTTGAAGCAAACACATGAAACAATTGAAATATGAGAAAATTCCGTGTATGCCACTGAATGATTCAACAATGCCGGGCAAGCCACCGAAAAACTGGTCTGGACATAAGTGCCACTGAAAATTGGTTTATGTTCTATGAGTGCCACTACCCTCTATAGATGGTGAAACAACAGTTATGTCTAGTGTACGAAGACATTTATGCCCTTGGTTCATAGTGAAGTGCAGCAAAATTCAGTTTATGTGTGCCACTACATGTTATGTCAATATTGTTGTTTTTGGATGATCTAAATTCTGAAGTGCAGCAAAATTCAGCCTTTCGCTAAGTACGAAGTACTGTAAACAAGAAGCTGGCAAAATATAATAGGCGGAGTAAAATATTTCATTAGAAAAATAAATGTTCTGAGTTCAAAAATTCACTGAAATTTCACGAAATCTCACGTTAATTAACCCATCACCACACCCGCGGCGACGACACAGGCTCTCTGGCGTTCGTACACGTGTTTCACATCCCCACCAGGAGCCACGTGTTGGGGCCGCCAAACGCCTGGCGTCATAGAATCAAGAGCCTCACGCCATGGGATGGGACCCACGCATCGCTGGCCAGGAACCCGTGTCACGGGTCGCCCACCGCCCGCCACCGGACGCGAGCCCACCTCCTGCAAACGCGCACTGCCGCCGGGGAACCGCCGCAGCCTGCCCACCGCCTGGGAACTGCCCACCACCGGACGCGAGCCCACCGCCTAGAAACACCCACTGCCGCCAGGGAACTGCTGCTGCTGCAGAAAAGTTGCCCGCCCGCCGCCGAGATATGTTGTCGCCGCTTGGGAACCGGCGCAGTCACTCACCCTAGGGTTCTGTGCAAGAGAATTTTTTCACTACGGGAGCAATCCGAGATGAACTGGTCGGCCGTCATGACTGTCTACATCACCCAGTTCACCGGCAAGGGTAAAATGGGGATTTGTCAAAAAAAAGAAGAAACTCCAAACTGGTTGACGGCAGCTAACCTGACGGTGTTGACGGTAGTGGCACTCATAGAATGTAAACTAATTTTCGATGGCACTCATGTTCAGACCAATTTTTTGGTGGCTTGTTCGGAATTATTGAATCATTCAGTGGCATACACAGAATTTTCTCTTGAAATATGGCCTTGAAACAAGCACTACAATTATAGTGATTTCTATGTTTCAATACTTGTGAGGCCTACACTTTTGTGCAACCTATGCATGGTGGGTATGTTTGGCCTCTACAACACCTTAACTACACTTAGGACACTTAATGGAACAATGTTCATGTTGATCATTTTGCCTAAATGTGCTCCTAAGTAATGGTTGACCATGTATGGACCCT
Source organism: Saccharum hybrid cultivar R570 (assembly GCA_038087645.1). NCBI lineage: Eukaryota > Viridiplantae > Streptophyta > Magnoliopsida > Poales > Poaceae > Saccharum > Saccharum hybrid cultivar. Next base: position 1,535,923 of record JAQSUU010000613.1, on the reverse strand, counting down.
AGAACACTTTTGTTTGACCATTTCAAAAGTGTGACCTAGAAGCTTTGTATGACTGTGCACCCTTTTACAAAGTTGGAGATAATTTTATAAGGAACAAACTTTGTTTAAGAGTCAAGTCATGAAAATGTGTGAAACATGCTCCAAAAGGGCCCACAAGTCTGAAATAGGGCTGATTTCAGCACTTAGACATTTAAAGCCCTGATTTCAGTATCTTCGACGTTGGCATCTCACGTTCTCCAAATTTTGTTGAGTAACTCTAGTGGAGCCAAAAATGAAAGTTGGAAACAATTCGTTGGAGAACAACATGTAAAGAGCTAGGATCAATTTGATCAAGTTTGGCATGGCAAAACCCCAAAACCGAGCCCTAGCTCAACATGTTGACACTGGTAATTTGGGGGCTGATTATCTCCTAATCTATTGCCCTAATGACCATGACCATTAAATAGAAAATGTAGAGCGTGGTATGGGCTACAACTTTGATTTTAGGCCCATAGCCCAGTTCGGCCCATAGCCAGCCCAAAAACGGCCTCCAATTCAGGCAGCTTCACGTACGCCACGTGCTCGGCAAAACGCCTCAACGGCCGCCGCGTGCTCGGTGCGTGGCAGCCATGCGCGCAGTCGCGTCCACCTCTTCTCCACGCCCGAGCCCCTCTCTGCCCGTCATTGCCCTCAAGCTGCGCCACGGTCATCGCGTCCACCTTGCTCCCTCGCGTCCCTCCGCGCGTGCCTCGCCGCGCTCCAAGGCCGCCGCGCGGGCACCCACGCGCCCGCCATGGGCGAGCTCATGCGCTCGTGTCCACGCCGCCCGTTCTCACTGCTGCATCGGTCACAGGCCAAGTGAGGCACAGCACCACCTCCGCCTCTCCCAGCTGCACCCCCGCACCATCTCCGGCCTCTCTTTGCCGCAGTAGAGCGCGGCCACCGGAGCACGCCATCGCCATGGCCGCCATGGCCGAGCTCCGAGCCGTCACCGCCATTCTTGGCCTCCGGCCTCCCTCCGCCCGAACGAACCACCGCACTACCTTCCTCACCTCACGCTGCACCTCCCGCGCTCCTCGCCTCAAGCCGCTTGTCACCGGAGCACCGCCGTCGCCTGCCGCCGTCGTTCCATGCCGCCGGCGCTCGTGGCCCCGCCTCCCCCGACCATCTCCAGCCAAGCCGCGGCCACCAGCAGGTGCGCGTGGATCCCCTGATGCTCGTGCCGCCCTTCGCCACCGCCGCCGGTGACCCTCCTTGCCGGAGACCGGCCGGCCCCAACTCCCCTGCTCTGCCGGGGGGAGCAGAGGACCGATTTCCCTCTCTCTGTCCCTCTGCGTGTGGTTGACAGGCGGGCCCGGCTGAGCAGTAGGTCCCACACGTCAGCGCCACTGGGGACTCGACTGGGGGCGAAACCGGGTGGACGTAGCAAATGAAGTTAGGGTGGTTTTAATTCTGATTTTGAATTTCCATTTCATGTAAATCTTCTAAAATTCATATCTCAGGCTAGGTAATTCCAAAAATAGCAAAAGTGGACTTTTTGGAAACCTTGAGAAGAGATCTATGCAGTGGAGTCACAATATGCTAGATGTTTGTAGATGTTTTCTGATGTTTTTATTTAAGCTTTAAAAATGCTCTAAAATACGTATAAAACTTGACCAGAGCCATATCTTGAGTTTTAGAACTCCAAAAATAGTGATTCTTATTTTGTTAATTTTGTGATGACTTGTACTTGCTAGTAAAAATATTAAACACACTAATTGTTCACTATTTTCTTAAGGTTTTGATTTGACCTTGTTAAATAAGGAAATCTGCATCATATTGCTTGTCATTTTATATCTTGAGTTGTGTTGCTCCATTTGGTGTGAAATTTTTATGGTAGGCTTGTCATGCTATGGATGTACTGTTGTATAAATTTCATGGCCATTGCTTACTGTATGCTCAAGTTATTGAGTTAACTTGTTTATGACTTACTAAATAAGCTTATAAATAATATATAAATGATAAAATAGAAAATATTATTCCATTACCTTAGTATGATGTTTCTCTATCATATTGATTCATAATATGGCCTTGTGTTCACAGAAAATATGGAGTTTTGGAATTAACTTGCTCTCACATGATTTATTGCTATAGCCATTTGTCTTTTTCATAGAGGTTGTTATACATGTCCAAATGGTTTCAAATTTGGATAGTAGACTTTTGGGAGCATGTGTAGGCCTCTGTAATTTTGGTAGAATTTATTATATAGTTTTGATATGTGTTCATAATTCCACCTAATTATTTAAATAAATTAAGAAAAGGTATTAAAAGAATTTATTTAGAAACGGACACTAAGTTTTCTGGTGTTCATTAGTCATGTGTGAAATATTGGTAAAGTTGGTTTTGTCCAATTATATGTTTGCAACATAAGTTAATAATTATTTCTTGCAAATGAAGTTTCTGGACAGATCTGGAAACTTGGCAAAGTTCTTCATGATAATGTGCCTTGCTATAGTACTTGTTTATACAAAAGTTGTAGATAATTTATGTATCTAGCTACTGTTAAAATTTAGTGGCATTTTACCATGTGGTTTAGGAGTTATAGCTGTTTACAGAATTGCTTGCTCTCTGTCTTGTTAGACCAGTTTCTGTGTTTGTGTAAATTCGACATGTTAAACTTTGGAATCATGCTGTGATGATTATAAATGAAATATAGATAATTTCATAAGCTTTTCATAATGTATTCTTGCCAGTCATTTGGAGTTGTAGATCTCCAGTTACGATTAAATTACTTAGCTGCTGTTCTGATATCCAGAAGGTAGCAATTTCTAGTTCTAGTACTTTGATTAACTTTGTCATGCTAATGTGTTGAAGTGTGACTCATACCTTTGAAAGTACTTGGGTTGGTACCTTAGGATCTTATAAGACTTGTGTCTTGATTTATGTGTTTGCAATCTTCTATGTTATGCCGTAGTGAGGATTAAGTTATTTAGCTCTAGGTGTTTAGGAGAACGTTGGTATGCTTGTTTGATTACTTTGTTTATTTCACTTCTATACATTCATACATATGCATTGTTGCACCTCATTTAGGTACGTTAGTTGAAGCACGTGAAGGACCTGACGTGGAGCCAAACCCGACGACGGTGTTTGGTGGAACTATCCCGAAGATGGATGTACTCAGCGAGATTCATCTGACATACTCTAACTTGAGTCGGATCCCAGGCAAGCCCCGGAGCATTATAAGCCTCCTATCTTCAAAGCAATTAATTATACATATGTTATAAGTATTGTTGCATTAAGTGGTAGGAGTTGGTTGAAAACCTTGCTGCATTATATCATTCCTTGTCCAGATATATGAATCCCTGAATCCTACATAGACTAGGATCGAGTAGATGCTTAGCCCTGCTTTAAGCGGTAGAAATCAGGTGATTTCCTGTCACCTACGAGATGTAGGGATATTCATATATGGCACGGTTGGCTATATTTGCTATCGTGGAATGGAACCATGTGTTAATAAAATGAAATGAGACCGGGCGGGATGACGATAGTGAAGCAACAAGGCATGGAGGTCTTGGGTGTGGATCTATCCCCGTCTGAGTCGTTTAAGGACCGATTCGTTGTACGTCCTTGAGTCATGTTGAACGCAGTCTAACACTTAGTTGGCCGGATAAACCGTTCCGACCGCGAAGCCGAGTAATGTGGTTCAGGCCGGGAATCGAATGGTAGGTTGCTTCTTGGAGGAGAGAAAGGATGTGCTTGGGGACATTGGCGTGAGACCAAGGGGGGTTAGAGTCCCTATCACCTGGCAGAGTGTCGCCCTTGGGGTCACGACATCATTCGGACCCGCGATTCCTGAATCATATGAAAAGGTGGCTTGTGCGACCCTGGCAGGGGCCTGCGCGGTGAGTGTTAGAAATACCCCTCTAGCTGGATAGGAATTCGATTTGAATCGCCGTCGCTCCCGGTTAGTGAGCACTTGACTTGAGCAGCGACAACGTAGATTCAATTAAATTGAACGGATGGTTAATTGGATCACGATGGAAAGGTTGCCTCAATTTATACCTGCTATGGTTAATATTGTTTGCTCCTAATAAAGTGAGTGCTCTAGTACAGGTTCTAATATAGATGATAGGTTAATGATAATTAACTTGATGCTTAAGCATTAATGATTGATCATCTATATTAAGCTTTTTATGCAAAATGTTGTCAAGCTAGCCCACTTTATATCAGCCTTGCATGATCCTTGGTGTCACCTTATTTCTGGTTTCTGACGGGTAAGTCTAGCTGAGTACCTTCTTGTACTCAGGGTTTTATCCCCACTTGTTGCAGGTTATGATGTATCATGGCGACTGCAAGAGTTGGTTGGCTCCTGCCGTAGAGGCGGAGTGTGATCACGGGCAGGATCCTTCTTATTTACCTTATCTCTAATGCTTTTGGTTGGAAGTAGACCATGGTACTGGCATGTATTTGAAATAAGATTAATGTTAGTTTCAAATTACTTTGCTTCCGCTACTTTTCAATGTAAGTGTAATAACTTTGTTGAACTCCGATGTAAATTGATTTACTTGTGAAATAGATGTAACATGTGACTTGTTATGTTGAATCACTACGATCTTGGCTTGTATGTTGGTTGGTTTGAAATCCCTCGTGATTTCATTGGAGTACCGGAGTTATATGGGCTCAAGTGCGAGAATTTGATCATTTCGGTGATTGTTTTTATACTTGTGCTCTTATAATTTGGACGGTTCTGTTACAGCTGGTATCAGAGCAAGATTCAATATTAAACTTGTCGTATGTGTATTTAAAACAAAGGTTTTGTTTTATAAAATCAGTTTTATCAACTTATAGATATATATAGGTTTGTGAAATCTGAATTCTAAATCTAAGTATGCCAGTGGTCAATTTCCTTATGCCCATATAAGGATTATTAGGTGGCTTATATAAGTACTAACTTTGGGGGTTTTTCAATTATGCATCTACGCCCAGGCCAAGGTATGTATGTGTGATGACTCTCCCACACTATGCTACCCGGTGTGTTAGATTAGAGGTAGCCGTCATATATGAAATAGCCATATATGTCGCTAGTCTACTTTTATGCAACGTCGCACCTACGCTCAGGTAAGTGTGAGTTGTGAGAGTATGACCATACAAACTGCGGTCTAGGGGAGAGCTAGTTTTGGTTACTGGATTATCTACATGTTACACACATGTATATATGAAGGTACTTAATTGTAGGTGATCGAATGATTCGGGTAGTTTTGGTGCTACATGTACGTATACAGGGGTATATGTATATGGGAGTGCTTAGAATTTTACCTTCCTATTTCATTGTGTGCTATAGTTGGGGAAATGTTGGGCTGCAATGAAACTTTTCTGCAGGTACACTAACCACGAACGCGTAAGTCGAATGTAGTTGCCGACTAGCTATATATCGAGAGAGTGCGTGTTATGCCACCGACATAGAACGTGATCGCCACCTTAGGTTGGCAGTCTTGTGAGGACGAATAGGACGAAGCATGCATATTCAGGATTATTGCTTTATACATGGCTATGCTCCTCTCACCCTTGTTCAAATGGTGAGTAATTTGTGAGTGATGTGGTATACTATCTTCCTTGTGTGGAATCAAACAAGAATGCCTTGTTCCATGTTGCTTGAATAGGAAATGCTTGATAAAAGTGTGTGCTTAGCCTTGCTAGAAATAATTGTGGATTCTCATGAATGAATTATATTGGTGTTGGTCTAAGGTAACAATGTTTAGAGCCACTAGGATGATATGTTTGTGTGCTCTCTTGTTAAGAAGAACAAAGGCAAACTTTGTTTTGCTTATTAAACGTTGGCTGCTAGAGCGGTTTCTGTTGTAGTGATGCTTTTATGATCATAATGGTGTTTTCTGTAGTTATAGAGAATACCAAAGTTGTAGCTAACTTACTTATCTAGCTTGTCCTAAAAGTTTATGACCCTAGGTCTTATGGTTTGAGAGTTATGAATTTTAGAAGTTTACTGTCAGGTTTTGCTTATGCTCTGAATAGATCTGAATATTTGGCCTTGTTAGCCATAGAATCATCTTAATATGATAATAAGAAAGTTATAGACAACTTAATAAACTTTACATAAAGTTCAGGCTCAGCCTTGTTGTGTCCCTAGAACTCTAATTATGCATCTTTGAAGTTCTTGTCAGTTTTCTATCCATATTGGTACAGATCTAAAATATTAGCAATTTTGGTCATGTTAATCTATGAATTAGCTGTTGGTATGAATAACTAAAGTGTAGTCATCTTCTTAAGCTATCTAGAAAGTCTAGGACCACCTTTATAGAAGGTCTACAACCTCAGTTATGGTTAAAACAAGTAGTCACTATGCTGCTATCTAGATTCTATGCACATGTTAAGTTAGTCACCTTAGCTAGCGTTTGTTTTGAGCTAAACTTGTAGTTAGTTCATGCTTGAGATGAATGCTTATTTTAGGTGAGCCTTGTGCTTTGGATTGTTTGCTTAAGCTCAATCGTTTGAATTTTTCTCAGATGTCTGCTTGACTGATGTTGTATGTATGTTTGTTATCTAGGTAGTGCCCTAGTTGTCACCTCGTTTGTCCTCGGTGAGCATACGAGGGTCACAAAGCTTTATTCATAAAAAAGTTCACATACGTAATTGTATGGTTGTTGTCTTCCATTAGGTTTCTCTCTTAGGAGCCTGAGCCTGTAGACATGGTTGCTTGCCTTGAGTGCTTGTATCCATGTCTTTGCTTGACCGAAAGCCTAAAGTTTAGTTCTCCTATATGTTTGTATGAGTCGTGGATGTTTTGCTACCCTTTCTGTGAAGACCTTTGTCGACTGACCTACCAAGTTAACTCTCATCAACGCTAGCCTTTGACCATGGTTCGTACGTTGCCAATTGTGGAGACCATACCCAAATCTATGTTGGACCTTTTGGTTACCTCTCCTAAAGGTTAGCTAGTGTGACGCAATGTCTCTCTGCTATGGCCTCTAAATCATGTGCTTGCAAATTCGTGCATCTACCTTATCAACCCAATCTGTGCCATTTGAAATTCCTCATCGGGTGTATGGTCAGTAATGGTGTTATGAGTAGCAACTAATGGTGTCGCGACGAAACCGAGAGCCTCCTGTGGGTGCACACATAAGGTTGTGCTGCTCGGCACGCTCTGGTATTATGGTTTCTAATCATAATCCATTGCAGAACAACACTTATGTGATTTTCACGTGACCTTCTTCCTTGATTGTTTTCCCATATCTATCAAAAGACCCTTATGTAGGACTAAATATAGTAGAGCTTCCTCCTAAAGTTATTAAGAGGATAACCTTTGAAGAACAGGTCACCGACATAAATATTAATAGACTGCAATAGGTGGTAGACAAGTGACTCTACTTAGTTGTCCCATTACTGAAGACCACCATCTAGTGAGCGAAGTATCTCATTCCTGTTGGATAAAAAGGACACACAACACTTAATGTTGGACAAGTCATCCGTTGGATAAGACTCGATCATTACAATATGCAAGTTTTAACCTTTGTATGCATAATGGCCATACCGTCGAAATCGACCATCTCTGGTGTGACTCCTTATTTGCTAACTTCGATGGCAACCATCTGTTCTGCACCAACCACAGTTGTTGTGGTCAAGAGTGAAGATTTGAAACTTTTAGTGTTGAGAGACAACTGATTAGTTACCAATAGGAAGGTTAATCTCCAGCTAGGTAATGACTCCTTGGTAGCTACGAAGGCTATGTCTTACAGAGCAATAACCAATAAGAAGTTAATCAACTAGCCAACAACTTGAGAGATACTCTATCTTCTAGAGCCATTGTGATCAAGTCAATTCCGTCTTGGACAATCACACCAATAGTGCAAGGTGTCCTATCAGTTAAAGTGAAGAATTAGAGAAAGCATGTCCTTAGTTTCGATCATCATCCTTGTGCCTTAGGTGCCACAAACGGTTTGTTCATAACTTTACTGATCGAAGTGTTGAGGAATACTCAAAAGCAAATTGAGAAGTGTCAAACAACAAATTTCCTCTCTTAGAACTGTTGTTTGATCCCAAAGTGGTTGGCTTGACAAAGTTGTTATGCTGCAAGTCAACTCAACTTACAGTACAACTAAGTCACCAAGGAAAATTTTACTCAATCGCTTGGTGGTAGACTACGCCCCGCGGTTTAGTGAATATTTACAACTTTTGTTGTCCTTAAGGCCTTGCTACATCTTTCTTTGGCAATAATTGATAATACTCACTGATCTTTGTTATCTTAAAAGTGTTCTTACCCATGAGGTTGCATCTGATTCAACCCAGATAACTGTTGTCTTTGGATACAAGAATCTTATTAGATAACTGTTGGCAGAAATAGGAAGCCAATAGAGTCAGCTATCACATTCACTGACCATCGATAGACTCAGATAATACAATGTTGTTATCAGAGAAAGAGAACTGCACGCATGGAATAGTAAGTAGCTTTCCATTAGCTGATATATGAATGTTTGAACATTTACGACCAACATAGACCCTGTCTATTGGTTAGTCAGTATCCTATAGCCTCAGAGTATATTTGTCATCTATGGTCTCACCCTTTTGGAAGGTTGTGCTCGAGCCATTTTGGTAGAGGACTGCTTTTCAAACTTTGTGAACATAGAGTCATTTCAACGAGTATACTTCTGAAGATTTCGGTCTAGTGTAAAGTTCATACGGACCATGTTATGTTCATTAAAGAATCAGATACTTGTGAGTGGTCGCTCATGGATCAAATGATCTCCGTACATTGAGAATGCAGTACTGTGCTATCTTGGGTTCCTCCCAAAGTAACAATGCTTCATGGAAGTTAATGAAGGAAATTCTTCAGACAAATTTTACTATGAAAAGTCAGTGTCAGAAAGTGCCTTTGGCCAAATTGTTCACCGATGTTGAAGCTTTGTAGCTGAATGCTATAGCAGATATTGAGAACTAGATAACGTGTCTCTCTTCCTTAAAAGGTCTTCCATTCCGAATCTCGGGACGCGATTCTTTTAAGGGGGGATGGCTGTAACACCCCAGGCATTTATCACCAATTAGGCAGTGGGTTTGAGCTCAAACATGATAGATTAGTGGAGATGACGATGCCAAAGTCAAACCTATGGAAATAAACCCTAACCTAAACTTGGATATTGCACACTTGCTTACATATAGGCTCAATTAAAAGATATATGCTTGGGTTTTGTTATCAAAGTATCTTCACATGCCTCACATCAATAACTATCTATATTGATCCCTGGAAAAGTTTCGTGAAGTTTGGAATCAAAAAGTCACATGAAATGATAAGTTATATGCTTGTTTGGATTATGACTAAAACCTGCCTTACATCCCATGGGAACTAGTGTTTATGCAACATACAAATGCAACATGTGCAACAAACCTTTGCAACATGAGGAACAACCTAGTAAAACATATGTATCATGTACCTTGAAGCAAACACATGAAACAATTGAAATATGAGAAAATTCCGTGTATGCCACTGAATGATTCAACAATGCCGGGCAAGCCACCGAAAAACTGGTCTGGACATAAGTGCCACTGAAAATTGGTTTATGTTCTATGAGTGCCACTACCCTCTATAGATGGTGAAACAACAGTTATGTCTAGTGCACGAAGACATTTATGCCCTTGGTTCATAGTGAAGTGCAGCAAAATTCAGTTTATGTGTGCCACTACATGTTATGTCAATATTGTTGTTTTTGGATGATCTAAATTCTGAAGTGCAGCAAAATTCAGCCTTTCGCTAAGTACGAAGTACTGTAAACAAGAAGCTGGCAAAATATAATAGGCGGAGTAAAATATTTCATTAGAAAAATAAATGTTCTGAGTTCAAAAATTCACTGAAATTTCACGAAATCTCACGTTAATTAACCCATCACCACACCCGCGGCGACGACACAGGCTCTCTGGCGTTCGTACACGTGTTTCACATCCCCACCAGGAGCCACGTGTTGGGGCCGCCAAACGCCTGGCGTCATAGAATCAAGAGCCTCACGCCATGGGATGGGACCCACGCATCGCTGGCCAGGAACCCGTGTCACGGGTCGCCCACCGCCCGCCACCGGACGCGAGCCCACCTCCTGCAAACGCGCACTGCCGCCGGGGAACCGCCGCAGCCCGCCCGCCGCCTGGGAACTGCCCACCACCGGACGCGAGCCCACCGCCTAGAAACACCCACTGCCGCCAGGGAACTGCTGCTGCTGCAGAAAAGTTGCCCGCCCGCCGCCGAGATATGTTGTCGCCGCTTGGGAACCGGCGCAGTCACTCACCCTAGGGTTCTGTGCAAGAGAATTTTTTCACTACGGGAGCAATCCGAGATGAACTGGTCGGCCGTCATGACTGTCTACATCACCCAGTTCACCGGCAAGGGTAAAATGGGGATTTGTCAAAAAAAAGAAGAAACTCCAAACTGGTTGACGGCAGCTAACCTGACGGTGTTGACGGTAGTGGCACTCATAGAATGTAAACTAATTTTCGATGGCACTCATGTTCAGACCAATTTTTTGGTGGCTTGTTCGGAATTATTGAATCATTCAGTGGCATACACAGAATTTTCTCTTGAAATATGGCCTTGAAACAAGCACTACAATTATAGTGATTTCTATGTTTCAATACTTGTGAGGCCTACACTTTTGTGCAACCTATGCATGGTGGGTATGTTTGGCCTCTACAACACCTTAACTACACTTAGGACACTTAATGGAACAATGTTCATGTTGATCATTTTGCCTAAATGTGCTCCTAAGTAATGGTTGACCATGTATGGACCCTAGAACACTTTTGTTTGACCATTTCAAAAGTGTGACCTAGAAGCTTTGTATGACTGTGCACCCTTTTACAAAGTTGGAGATAATTTTATAAGGAACAAACTTTGTTTAAGAGTCAAGTCATGAAAATGTGTGGAACATGCTCCAAAAGGGCCCACAAGTCTGAAATAGGGCTGATTTCAGCACTTAGACATTTAAAGCCCTGATTTCAGTATCTTCAACGTTGGCATCTCACGTTCTCCAAATTTTGTTGAGTAACTCTAGTGGAGCCAAAAATGAAAGTTGGAAACAATTCGTTGGAGAACAACATGTAAAGAGCTAGGATCAATTTGATCAAGTTTGGCATGGCAAAACCCCAAAACCGAGCCCTAGCTCAACATGTTGACACTGGTAATTTGGGGGCTGATTATCTCCTAATCTATTGCCCTAATGACCATGACCATTAAATAGAAAATGTAGAGCGTGGTATGGGCTACAACTTTGCTTTTAGGCCCATAGCCCAGTTCGGCCCATAGCCAGCCCAAAAACGGCCTCCAATTCAGGCAGCTTCACGTACGCCACGTGCTCGGCAAAACGCCTCAACGGCCGCCGCGTGCTCGGTGCGTGGCAGCCATGCGCGCAGTCGCGTCCACCTCTTCTACACGCCCGAGCCCCTCTCTGCCCGTCATTGCCCTCAAGCTGCGCCACGGTCATCGCGTCCACCTTGCTCCCTCGCGTCCCTCCGCGCGTGCCTCGCCGCGCTCCAAGGCCGCCGCGCGGGCACCCACGCGCCCGCCATGGGCGAGCTCATGCGCTCGTGTCCACGCCGCCCGTTCTCACTGCTGCATCGGTCACAGGCCAAGTGAGGCACAGCACCACCTCTGCCTCTCCCTGCTGCACCCCCGCACCATCTCCGGCCTCTCTTTGCCGCAGTAGAGCGCGGCCACCGGAGCACGCCATCGCCATGGCCGCCATGGCCGAGCTCCGAGCCGTCACCGCCATTCTTGGCCTCCGGCCTCCCTCCGCCCGAACGAACCACCGCACTACCTTCCTCACCTCACGCTGCACCTCCCGCGCTCCTCGCCTCAAGCCGCTTGTCACCGGAGCACCGCCGCCGCCTGCCGCCGTCGTTCCATGCCGCCGGCGCTCGTGGCCCCGCCTCCCCCGACCATCTCCAGCCAAGCCGTGGCCACCAGCAGGTGCGCGTGGATCCCCTGATGCTCGTGCCGCCCTTCGCCACCGCCGCCGGTGACCCTCCTTGCCGGAGACCGGCCGGCCCCAACTCCCCTGCTCTGCCGGGGGGAGCAGAGGACCGATTTCCCTCTCTCTGTCCCTCTGCGTGTGGTTGACAGGCGGGCCCGGCTGAGCAGTAGGTCCCACACGTCAGCGCCACTGGGGACTCGACTGGGGGCGAAACCGGGTGGACGTAGCAAATGAAGTTAGGGTGGTTTTAATTCTGATTTTGAATTTCCATTTCATGTAAATCTTCTAAAATTCATATCTCAGGCTAGGTAATTCCAAAAATAGCAAAAGTGGACTTTTTGGAAACCTTGAGAAGAGATCTATGCAGTGGAGTCACAATATGCTAGATGTTTGTAGATGTTTTCTGATGTTTTTATTTAAGCTTTAAAAATGCTCTAAAATACGTATAAAACTTGACCAGAGCCATATCTTGAGTTTTAGAACTCCAAAAATAGTGATTCTTATTTTGTTAATTTTGTGATGACTTGTACTTGCTAGTAAAAATATTAAACACACTAATTGTTCACTGTTTTCTTAAGGTTTTGATTTGACCTTGTTAAATAAGGAAATCTGCATCATATTGCTTGTCATTTTATATCTTGAGTTGTGTTGCTCCATTTGGTGTGAAATTTTTATGGTAGGTTTGTCATGCTATGGATGTACTGTTGTATAAATTTCATGGCCATTGCTTACTGTATGCTCAAGTTATTGAGTTAACTTGTTTATGACTTACTAAATAAGCTTATAAATAATATATAAATGATAAAATAGAAAATATTATTCCATTACCTTAGTATGATGTTTATCTATCATATTGATTCATAATATGGCCTTGTGTTCACAGAAAATATGGAGTTTTGGAATTAACTTGCTCTCACATGATTTATTGCTATAGCCATTTGTCTTTTTCATAGAGGTTGTTATACATGTCCAAATGGTTTCAAATTTGGATAGTAGACTTTTGGGAGCATGTGTAGGCCTCTGTAATTTTGGTAGAATTTATTATATAGTTTTGATATGTGTTCATAATTCCACCTAATTATTTAAATAAATTAAGAAAAGGTATTAAAAGAATTTATTTAGAAACGGACACTAAGTTTTCTGGTGTTCATTAGTCATGTGTGAAATGTTGGTAAAGTTGGTTTTGTCCAATTATATGTTTGCAACATAAGTTAATAATTATTTCTTGCAAATGAAGTTTCTGGACAGATCTGGAAACTTGGCAAAGTTCTTCATGATAATGTGCCTTGCTATAGTACTTGTTTATACAAAAGTTGTAGATAATTTATGTATCTATCTGCTGTTAAAATTTAGTGGCATTTTACCATGTGGTTTAGGAGTTATAGCTGTTTACAGAATTGCTTGCTCTCTGTCTTGTTAGACCAGTTTCTGTGTTTGTGTAAATTCGAGATGTTAAACTTTGGAATCATGCTATGATGATTATAAATGAAATATAGATAATTTCATAAGCTTTTCATAATGTATTCTTGCCAGTCATTTAGAGTTGTAGATCTCCAGTTACAATTAAATTACTTAGCTGCTGTTCTGATGTCCAGAAGGTAGCAATTTCTAGTTCTAGTACTTTAATTAACTTTGCCATGCTAATGTGTTGAAGTGTGACTCATACCTTTGAAAGTACTTGGGTTGGTACCTTAGGATCTTATAAGACTTGTGTCTTGATTTATGTGTTTGCAATCTTCTATGTTATGCCGTAGTGAGGATTAAGTTATTTAGCTCTAGGTGTTTAGGAGAACGTTGGTATGCTTGTTTGATTACTTTGTTTATTTCACTTCTATGCATTCATACATATGCATTGTTGCACCTCATTTAGGTACGTTAGTTGAAGCACGTGAAGGACCTGACGTGGAGCCAAACCCGACGACGGTGTTTGGTGAAACTATCCCGAAGATGGATGTACTCAGCGAGATTCATCTGACATACTCTAACTTGAGTCGGATCCCAGGCAAGCCCCGGAGCATTATAAGCCTCCTATCTTCAAAGCAATTAATTATACATATGTTATAAGTATTGTTGCATTAAGTGGTAGGAGTTGGTTGAAAACCTTGCTGCATTATATCATTCCTTGTCCAGATATATGAATCCCTGAATCCTACATAGACTAGGATCGAGTAGATGCTTAGCCCTGCTTTAAGCGGTAGAAGTCAGGTGATTTCCTGTCACCTACGAGATGTAGGGATATTCATATATGGCACGGTTGGCTATATTTGCTATCGTGGAATGGAACCTGTGTTAATAAAATGAAATGAGACCGGGCGGGATGACGATAGTGAAGCAACAAGGCATGGAGGTCTTGGGTGTGGATCTATCCCCATCTGAGTCGTTTAAGGACCGATTCGCTGTACGTCCTTGAGTCATGTTGAACGCAGTCTAACACTTAGTTGGCCGGATAAGCCGTTCCGACCGCGAAGCCGAGTAATGTGGTTCATGCCGGGAATCGAATGGTAGGTTGCTTCTTGGAGGAGAGAAAGGATGTGCTTGGGGACATTGGCGTGAGACCAAGGGGGGGTTAGAGTCCCTATCACCTGGCAGAGTGTCGCCCTTGGGGTCGCGACATCATTCGGACCCGCGATTCCTGAATCATATGAAAAGGTGGCTTGTGCGACCCTGGCAGGGGCCTGCGCGGTGAGTGTTAGAAATACCCCTCCAGCTGGATAGGAATTCGATTCAAATCGCCGTCGCTCCCGGTTAGTGAGCACTTGACTTGAGCAGCGGCAACGTAGATTCAATTAAATTGAACGGATGGTTAATTGGATCACGATAGAAAGGTTGCCTCAATTTATACCTGCTATGGTTAATATTGTTTGCTCCTAATAAAGTGAGTGCTCTAGTATAGGTTCTAATATAGATGATAGGTTAATGATAATTAACTTGATGCTTAAGCATTAATGATTGATCATCTATATTAAGCTTTTTATGCAAAATGTTGTCAAGCTAGCCCACTTTATATCAGCCTTGCATGATCCTTGGTGTCACCTTATTTCTGGTTTCTGACGGGTAAGTCTAGCTGAGTACCTTCTTGTACTCAGGGTTTTATCCCCACTTGTTGCAGGTTATGATGTATCATGGCGACTGCAAGAGTTGGTTGGCTCCTGCCGTAGAGGCGGAGTGTGATCACGGGCAGGATCCTTCTTATTTACCTTATCTCTAATGCTTTTGGTTGGAAGTCGACCGTGGTACTGGCATGTATTTGAAATAAGATTAATGTTAGTTTCAAATTACTTTGCTTCCGCTACTTTTCAATGTAAGTGTAATAACTTTGTTGAACTCCGATGTAAATTGATTTACTTGTGAAATAGATGTAACATGTGACTTGTTATGTTGAATCACTACGATCTTGGCTTGTATGTTGGTTGGTTTGAAATCCCTCGTGATTTCATTGGACTACCGGAGTTATATGGGCTCAAGTGCGAGAATTTGATCATTTCGGTGATTGTTTTTTGTACTTGTGCTCTTATAATTTGGATGGTTCTGTTACAGTGGTGTTGGCACATTTGCAAAGGAGAAGGTGCTGGAGTTGGTGTTGATCAACTTGGAGAAGAGAGAAATGTTTTTCGGTGTTCTCCGGACACTAGGATGTCTCTTAGAGTGGAATACTGCTTTGATCCATTATGAATTGGATCAAGTGCTTTAGTGGGTTGTGTAGCCCTCTGAGTAAGCTTTCCAAAATATCCAGGATCATCGAAATCGGAGTTCGGAGCTAAGAGTTATCGCCGTTTTACCGAAGAGTGGTTTGTGACGGGACTCGTGACCGGACGCGTCCGGTCAGCACCTACGCGTCCGGTCAGCGCGTCCGGTCAGTGTTTTTCGTGGGCGAAAGTGACCGGACGCTGCAGCGAGTCCGGTCAGTGATGACCGAACGCGTCCAGTCGCGTCGGGAGCTTGCTAGAACCTCTCTATTCGCTGTTTCGTTGTGACCTGCGCGTCCGGTCCCGTTAGTGACCAACGCGTCCGGTCAATACAAGTTTATACGCGCGAAAACTAGCCATTGGAGCACGCTACTGACCTGCGCGTCCGGTCAGTTCGACCGGCGCGTCCGGTTGACCCGAAACTTGCCCAGTGAAGGGACTAACGGCTCTATTTCGTTGTGAAGCTATAAATAGATGTTGTGGCTGACCATGGCCGGTAGCTGAGCACACTTTGACCTTGGTGGCTTATGTGGTAGTGCTTGGAAGCCCTCTAACTCACTCATGCTTGATAGTGTTCATCGGATCGAGTGAGGGAGCGATTCTAGTGCGTTGCATCGAGAGGATTGCATCGAGTGGCACTAGGTGATCGTGTTGCAAGCCGGTGGTGCTTGTTACTTTTGGAGGTTGCCACCTCCTAGACGGCTTGGTGGCTTGCGACTCCGTTGAAGCACGCGTGGAGATTGTGCGTGGCTCCGGAGGAGGATTTGTGAGGGGGATTGTGCTCACCCCACGGGGATCGCGAAGAGCAACTCTAGTAAAAGCTCGTGGCTTGGAGGATCTCCATCTTGAGAGTGGATGTGCGGCACCCGCTGAGGGTTTGACTCTTGATAGTCAATTAGCTCGTGATCCATCAAGTTGGTGTATCGCCACAACGGGGACTAGCTTGGTGGCAACCAAGTGAACCTCGGTGAAAAACCGCCGTGTCAACCTTGTGTACATCTTCTCGGTGGTTTGCTTTCAATTCATAAGCTTGTATTTACATTCATATACTTGTGCTTGTGTAGTTGCTCTTGTAACTAGTTTGCTTGTGTAGTTAGCTAGTTACCTTCTTGCTTGTGTAGCATAGAAGTAGCTCCCGTTGCGTGGCTAATTTGGTTTGTGTAACCTTGTTAGTCATATTACTTAGTTTGTGTAGCTAAATAATTTGCGCTCTCTAGTTTGGCATTAGTTGCCTTGCTATTGAGCATTGCTAGTGAGCATAGGTGGCTTCGTGCTTTTGCTTACTAGAATTGTATAGGAGCTCCCTGGCTTTGCTAAAGTACTAGTACATAGGTTTGTGTGACCTTGCTCTAGAATTGTTTAGGAGAGCTCTTGCTAAGGAAAGCACCTTAGTTACATAATTAGGATCTTTGTGAGGTGCTTGTGAACTTAGATAGAGGGGTGTAGTCTTGGCTAGACCGATAGTTTTAATTCCGCATTTATTTTGGTTTGCCGACGCGATTATTTTTAGAAAGGACTATTCACCCCCCTCTAGTCCGCCATCTCGACCCTTCAGCGGTGGGGAAGGGGGTGCAGTGGGGCAGACGGATGAGCGGCCCGAAAACGCCGAGCCACGCTGTGATGGGCGGGTGAGCGGAGTGGGGGATTTTTTTTAAAGACCGGTCCGCTGCACAGGAGGAGCCGCATCCGACGGGACAAACGCCCGTGCCTGAGCATTCCGCTTAAATATACGTTATGTCTAAATACATTGTAAAATAACGTATCTAGAAAAGTCAAATATCTAGTTTAGAATAGTGGGAGTACTAAGTATCATTTTTGAGGAAACAAATATGCTTATGCACAATAGTTTGGACATAGAAATGGGCTTGAGAGTTTGAGTTTTGCTTTGAGTTGGCTTTGGTTGGTTTTAATTAGGCTGAGTCTTCAAATGCTTTACACGAGTTCAGTTTGAAGTTGGGAATGGTTTGGATTGGACTAGTGTAGGCTCAACTGGCTTGGATTGAAATTGTTTCAACCCATAGATTCCTTTGGTTTTCTCAAAAGTTCGAAGACATAGTCCTGTAGCAAGTGTCTACTCAAGCATGACTCCTCTCGATACCCAACCACGCCATTAGTCGCCGCTAAACGCTCGTCATCTCCGGCGTCGGCCGCCTCATCCGACCACCGTCACACTCTATTGCAGCTACTTCTTGCGGCCACGATGGCTACGCTTGCTGTCTCTTGCACCACGGTGTCGGAGCTGATGTTGACCATCCACGTGCGTGTGGCAGCGGAGTGGGTGTGGTCGGCGATCGAAGTGTCATTCGACGACTCGTGTTAGAGCTTGTCGGAGTAGTGCCCTGTCGTGTATGACATGGACCTTGAAGGCAATGCCACGCCGAGGACTTCTCTACGCTGGAGTCCTTGTATTTCTTGAACTGCTAGAATTCCTCTTTTGTTTTGGTTCTTCGAATATCTATTATGTTGCTAGCATTTGTGGGTTCCGCCAATGCTCGCTGCTCTCATCTGTTGTAGTAGCCGAAGCGCCTCTTGATTTGGTTCTAAAATACATTGTTTCTTGATTTCTCCCTTCAAAAGGGGAAAACCTCTTCTTTTTTTTGTCCTAATTTGACTGTGCCCTTCCTGTCTTTGCTTTTGGCAATGGGAATAGCGGAGGCTGCGGCGACAACATGCGTCCTTACCATCTCAATGCTAGTGGTGGGCATCGAGGTGTGGTTGATGTCGTTGGACTCCCTCCGCAAGGTCATCGGCTGCCTCCTCGACATCAACTAGGAGGTTTTTTTGGTGGGCCAATCCTCGGCTGCAAGGAGGACATCTCAAGAAGGACATCTGTAAGCGATAGGGCTGTTTGATAATATTAGAGTTCAGTGAAATCCAATTCGAAACATGTTTAGTGAGCCGAATGTACAATGTACAAGTACTAATGGCACGATAAAACCTGATAAGTTGATGGAGCTTGACGTTCAATTTGTAAGTAACAGGATCAGGAGGAAAGTGAAATTTACTCCATTGAGAAATTTAAGACCAAAGCACGTTATCATCATTGCTCTAGCTGTGTGAGGTTCAACTTTTAGGAACATTTTGGTTCACAAGATGAACCCGACCCAGAAACGAATACGGCGGAGTTGTTTCTTTAAATCGTGTTCAACTCTGAAAACGTCCGGAACCTGACAAATAAGGCCCCGTTTGGTTTCAGTGTGTTAAAGTTTAACTCCCATTACATCAATGTTCCCTCAAATGCATGAAGTACTAAATGTAAACTAATTGCATGCATGTCGGCATAGATTAGGAGTAATTTACAAGATAAATCTATTAAGCCTAATTAGTCCAAGATTGAAAATCTTTTATTAAATAAGACGAAAATGTTATAGTGTTTATTAAACTTTTAACTCGTCCGACCAAACACACCAAAGCAGCACACCGGGCCGCAGACACCGAAGTCGGCGGTCTTCACACGAAGCCCACGCCGGTTCCCGCGATACAATCACGCAATATTTATCGCTAAAGAAAACTCGTAACACTAGTGGAGGCAAAAAAATCGCAGTACGAGGGAAAAAAAAGGGGAATCCCCACCACCACATCCTGGTCTAGGGTTTGCGCCATCCCGAACCATCCGCTAGCCGCCGGACGCCGGCCACCGGCCACCGCTGCCGCCATGGGCTCCGGCGACGACGAACGCTCCACCTCCAAGCACCACCACCGCGACCGCTCCTCGTCTCGCCACCACCGCGACAAGGAGCGAGACCGCGAGCGTGAGCGCTCCTCCTCGCGCCACCACCGCGACGACGGCGACCGGGACCGGGATCGGGACCGCCACCACCGGGACAAGGACCGGGATCGAGAGGAGCGGAAGGAGCGGGAGCGGGAGGAGCGGAAGGCGCGGGAGCGGGAGGAGCGGGAGCGGGAGAAGGAGAAGGAGCGGGCGCGGCGGCGCGAGGAGAGGGACCGCGAGGAGCGGGAGAGGTCCAGGCGGCGCGGCGATGCGGATGGCGAGGAGGACGACGACCGGGACCGCAAGCGCCGCCGCCGGTCCTCGCACCACCACCACCGGGACCCGGAGCCGGAGCCGGCGTCGCGGGAGGAGGAGGAGGAGGTGGACGCCGAGGAGGCGGAGCGCCGGCGCCAGCGGAAGAAAGAGGAGGACATGGAGGCCGAGCAGCAGCGCCTCGACGACGAGATGGAGCGCCGCCGCCGCCGCGTCAAGGAGTGGCAGGAGAAGCGCCGCGAGCAGCAGCAGCAGGACGGCGGCGGTGCCGGTGGCGCTTCCGCTGCGGTGGCGGCTGAGGCCGATGGCGTCAAGGCGGCGGGGAAGAAGTGGACCTTGGATGGCGAGGAGTCTGATGAGGAAGGGGACAAGGAGGACGGCAAGAAGGCTGAGGAGAATGGCGGTGCTGGTGACATGGATGTGGATTTGCCCAATGGGGATGGTGATGCCAACGGTGGTGCTGGGATGGAGGACGAGATTGATCCGCTCGATGCCTTCATGAACTCCATGGTGCTGCCAGAGGTTGCCAAGCTGGAGAGTGCTGCAGCAGCAATGGACACCGCCCCTGCTGTAGGTGCAGATGACAAGAATGGTAAGAGCTCAAAGGATGTCGTTAGTAATGGGGATAAGAAAGGGTCAAGGAAGGCAATGGGGAGAATTATGCAAGGGGATGATTCAGACTCGGACTACGATGACGCTGATGAAGATGGGGCTGGAGAGGAGGATGAGGATGATGAGGAATTCATAAAGCGTGTCAAGAAGACGAAGGCTGAGAAGTTGGCAATTGTTGACCATTCGAAGATTGACTACCAACCGTTCCGGAAGAATTTCTATATTGAGGTGAAGGACATCTCCAAGATGACATCCGAGGAAGTGGTAGACTACCGGAAGCACTTGGAGCTCAAGGTGCATGGGAAAGACGTGCCCAAGCCAATAAAGACATGGGTGCAGAGTGGGCTGACAAGCAAGCTCCTTGACACCATCAAGAAGCTTGGTTTTGAGAAACCGATGCCTATACAGACACAGGCTTTGCCGATCATAATGAGTGGGCGTGATTGTATAGGCATCGCAAAAACTGGATCTGGCAAGACTCTAGCATTTGTCCTCCCAATGCTGAGGCATGTTAAAGATCAGCCTCCTGTTGTCCCTGGAGATGGCCCTATTGGGCTCATTATGGCTCCTACTAGAGAGCTTGTGGTGCAGATACATTCAGACATTAAGAAGTTCTCTAAGGTGCTTGGCATCAACTGTGTTGCAATCTATGGAGGTTCGGGAGTTGCGCAGCAGATCAGCGAATTGAAGAGGGGTGCAGAAATTGTTGTTTGTACGCCGGGGAGGATGATTGATATCCTTTGCACTAGCAGTGGAAAAATAACTAACCTTCGGAGAGTGACTTTCTTGGTGATGGATGAAGCTGATAGGATGTTTGACATGGGTTTTGAGCCTCAGATTACTCGTATAGTTCAGAATACCCGGCCAGATAGGCAGACGGTACTTTTCTCTGCCACATTTCCACGGCAGGTGGAGATACTGGCACGCAAGGTGCTTACTAAGCCTGTTGAAATTCAGGTGGGTGGGAGGAGTGTCGTGAACAAAGATATCACACAACTGGTTGAGGTGCGACCAGACACCGAGAGGTTCTTCAGGCTCTTAGAGTTGCTTGGTGAATGGTATGTTAAGGGGAAAATCCTTGTTTTTGTTCACTCACAAGATAAATGTGATTCTTTACTCAAAGACTTGTTCCAGCATGGGTATCCATGTCTGTCTCTTCATGGCGGCAAAGATCAGACTGATCGTGAATCAACTATTGCTGATTTCAAGAGCAACGTCTGTAGCTTGCTGATTGCTACTAGCGTTGCTGCTAGGGGTTTAGATGTGAAAGAACTTGAGCTGGTTGTCAATTATGATGTCCCTAACCATTATGAGGACTATGTCCATCGTGTTGGTAGAACAGGGCGTGCTGGGAGAAAGGGCTTTGCCGTGACTTTTATTTCTGAGGAGGAGGAGCGGTATGCACCTGACCTCGTTAAGGCTCTGGAGCTCTCTGAGCAGGCTGTTCCACAGGACCTAAAAGCCCTGGCTGATAGATTTATGACTAAGGTGAAACAGGGAACGGAGCAGGCTCATGGTACAGGCTATGGTGGTAGTGGTTTCAAGTTTAATGAGGAAGAGGATGAAGCACGGAAGACCGCAAAGAAGGCTCAGGCAAGGGAATATGGTTATGAGGAGGACAAGTCAGATTCAGATTCTGATGAGGAAGGGGGAGTGCGTAAGGCAGGAGGTGACCTTGCAGCACAAGCTATTGCCAATGCTCATGCAGCTGCTGCTTTGGTTGCAAACAAGGCTGCTAATAATGTTAATCAGCAAATACCAGGATCTGCGACAGTCCCCTTGATTCCTTTACTCGCAGCAACAAACCAACAAAATGATGAGGCCACTGCTCGGGCACTTCAGGCTGCAATGAACTTACAACAAAATCTGGCAAGGATACAGGCCCATGCAGTTCCAGAACACTATGAGGCTGAACTTGAGATTAATGATTTCCCACAGAATGCCCGTTGGAGGATCACTCACAAAGAGACACTGGCCCCTATTCAGGACTGGACTGGTGCTGCTATCACTACAAGGGGAACATATATTCCTCAAGGAAAAATTGTTGGTGCAAATGAGCGCAAGCTCTACCTGTTTATTGAGGGCCCAACAGAGTCGTCTGTGAAGAAGGCGAAAGCAGAACTGAAACGTGTCCTTGAGGATTGTGCCAACCAGGCACTTAATCTTCCTGGATCTGCTCAAACTGGAAAATACTCTGTTATTTGAGTTGCAGGGTAGATAACAAAGTGGCAGAGTATTTTTTAGAAGGTATGCATTCAATAAACTGAATATTAGCTACTGGTGTGTGGGCATAGTATACAAATTAGTTCCTTCTGTTACTTCAAGCTGATTTCTCTGGGAACACTTGTCATGGTCATAACATAACCGACTAGCTGATTTCTCTGGGAACACTTGTCATGGTCATAACATAACCAACTGATGCTTTTCTCATTTCTTTCTTATATTTGGCATGACATTATTCTGTTCTATGCTGGGTTTGCTTTATGTATGTTGTTACTGACAGCTTTCTGTTTTTTGTTGCAGCTTATAATGGTTTGCAGACTGCAAAGCCGTCGATGGATTGCTAGATGCACTTGCTGTCTCCAGCCTTTTATTTTATTTGATACTATTTTATAAGGCAGCTATGGTTACGTAATGTCACATGATTATTATGAAATTGTCGTGGTATTTTGGCAATTTCTACTGATGAGTTTTCATTGCCTTTGGACAGAAGGCTTAGAACACTGGCGGTGACCAATTGCTGTAATGTGAAGGATGGCGGCCGGCTTTCTGGTGCGGTTTTGAAAGTGCTGGTTGTGTTATGACACCTTGAAAACTGATCTTATTATTTGCTTGTTTATGGATAATGTTCCCTTTTTATGAGAGGCAGTACAAAGTTTGTGTGACTATGGTCTAATTAATCCAGGTGTACGTATTGATTTGCCTATTGGGAAGCTGAGAAGCTATTGTTTTCTCTGTTGGTTTGGTCCTATTTACCCTTCATTACTTGTGTGCTCTGTTTAGTGTTTTTTTATCTGTTTAAAAAGGTGCAGTGATGTTCTTGTTTTGGTCTTCAGATGCACTGTTGTTACTGTTGCAAGCGGAGGGCACCTTAGGTATGTCTGAGCTGCAGCTGGTCTTGGTGGTGGCTGAGGTGGCCAAACTTTTCTTGTTCATATGTTTCAATTGCTGTAACTTCTTTCGTTTTCGACCTTATCGTATGAAATGGGGTGCTACTTAGGAAAAATAGATGAACTGGTAAGATTTGGCTTGGTTTCCTGAAACTGAAGAAAATGTGGATGATCATGGGGCAGTTTTACCTTTCTATCGTTCTATAATGTGCTTGTGCGCTTGAATGGTGTATGAAATGGAATGTTTGGGTCCTGATGAGCCACCACCCACCATATATATTGTTTTCCATGAGCAGCATGCTTGCAAAGTAATGTTTCAGTCACTTCGGCTAATCTGTCCTGAAGTGTGCCTGCTACGCTGCTCATGTACTCTTTTGGTGCTTAAAAAGAACAGATAAACCGGTAACATGTTCTTTCCTGAACCCGTGGAAATAGGCCATTTCAGCTTTTCATCATGTCATATGATGTGCTGCGTGCTTGAGCAAGAATGTGAGATTGCATGCCTGAATTCTGATGAGTGATGAGCAGCGTTTTATCTGACGATACAATCTTTTATGTTTGCTGTGCTGTTCCTACTTTCTGAACTGTGTTGACAACAAACTATGACATCACCGCAAGAGGATATGAAAATCAGGTGCTCACGTTTTGCAACTTGTTTCTGTTTCCTGGTCAGGGGGCCGTAAGGTTATTATAACCGAGCGAAGACCTCGCCAGTAATATATTTTTGTGTCTGCGTTCTCGAGGATACGATTTTTCAGTCCAATTCAAGGTGCCAACAAATTGCACGGTAGTTTAGATTAGAGGGGCCGAGTTGAAATTTACTTAATAAATTAAGCTATTTGGTTTGGAATTTAACATTCCATCATTTTTTAAAGTTTACGTAAAAGCCCATCTTAAATTCATAAGGTGGACGATGAAAATTGATGGTATATGTTATCATCCTATGTCTACTTCGCATTTATAACACGCTCTTCAGCCTACTCCCATACGGTAGAAATGCAACAGATAAGTATCTTTCTCATATAATCAACAATAATATACAAATATAATCCATATACAACTATATTAACTTAAATAATTTGTGTCTAAATTATGATTATTAAAATAAATCCAATTCTAAGGATCCAAATGGGTTCTTGAATCAGAATGGTACGCCAAAAATAAGTTGATATACTTCACGTACAACATTTGTAAATGAGTCGCACTTAAAGAGTAACTCGAAAATCCACCAAAGCACACGAAAGAGACCTCTAGCATGTCGTTAAACTCTCTCCCAGCCTCCCTGGCGCCATGGGCGAGAGCAACAATAACTATGGAAGAGGCAGCTTCCGTTCCACCGGTGCTGGGCCGCAAGCCTGCAGTCGAGGCTAGCTGAATTAGGCCCATGGGCCGACGCCAACCCTAACCAACGCAGGGAAAGGAGAAACGCCCCAAAGGCCGTGGCGACTTGCTCGGCCGGTTCAGTTCCGCGGCGCCGTCGTGCCTCGACAACGGCGGGAGACACCGCAAGCAGGTGAGACGGGCGGTGACTAGCGGGCGCGTAGGCCGGCGTCGGCCCCGCAGCCGCGGGGTAGGGTGCGTCGACGCGGGGGACTGCGACTTCGGGGGGATTGACTCTCTTCGCTGTGAGCAAACCAAACCCAAATCCCTCTTTCGTCCTCCCTATCCACTTGATTTGGTTGCGGATTTCTTAGATGCGGCGTCTTACTGACCGGAATTATCCATCCACCTGCGGTCTGTTCGATTAGGTTCTCTCTCTTCTTCTCCGGCGCGTGCGCGCGGGATCGAAAGGTAGGGCTCGGGAGCAGCAGCTGCGGCGATGGACTACACCAACGCCATCCACATCATCCCGGACGCCGCGGGCCCCGACGCCTGGACCAACGCGGCGCCGTCCACGGGCGGGGACGCCGCCATCTGGGCCACCGAGGACGACTACCGCCAGTGGAACGCCGACCCGGGCTACGGCGACCGGAACCCGTCCTCGCGGGCGGGGAGCGAGCAGCCGCCGCCGGGCAAGAAGGCTCGCGGCGGGGGCGGGGGCGGGGGCGGCGGCAGCGATGGCGGCGGCGGGAGTAGCACGAGCAAGTCGCGCGCCATCGGCAAGATGTTCTTCAAGACCAAGCTCTGCTGCAAGTTCCGGGCCGGGACCTGCCCCTACGTCACCAACTGCAACTTCGCGCATGGCATGGAGGAGCTCCGCAAGCCGCCGCCCAACTGGCAGGAGATCGTGGCCGCCCACGAGGAGGCCACGGAGCAGCGGGAGGAGCACCAGATCCCCATCATGACCTCTGGAAGTGTCGTCGCTGGAGACGGCGGCGGTGGCAGCTCGCAGGGGGGCAGGGCGTACAAGGGCCGCCACTGCAAGAAGTTCTACACTGAAGAGGGCTGCCCCTATGGTGATGCGTGCACCTTCCTGCACGATGAGCAGTCCAAGGCGCGGGAGAGCGTGGCCATCAGTCTCTCGCCCACGGTTGGTGGTGGGGGATACAATGCTGCTGCCTCTGCCAATGGAGTGATGGTGCAGAAGCCGTCCAACTGGAAGACGAGGATCTGTAACAAGTGGGAGATGACTGGATACTGCCCATTTGGGAGCAAATGCCACTTTGCTCATGGTTCTGCTGGTGAGTCTCAGGTTCATATGTGCCTTTAATCATCAGATTGTTATACTTCCTGCTTCATCAATTTAGGACCTGATTTATCCAATTATGATTCGTCTTTCTTTCAAGTAATTTGTGCATGGTACTCTGTTAAAGTGAACTTCTGGTAGAAACATTGTTCATTGTAGTCTTTAATGTTAGCCATGATATTAAGTTTCATAGGTTGGGTTATTGACGTTGTTTCATAGTTAGCGACAATACATGGTTGTATAATTTGAAATGTTGTTTCGTTGAATTAATTTTGAGTTGTGTGATGGAAGTTTATGCTATGATTTCTGAAACGCTAATGAATTGCCAGAAAAAAAATCTGTTGGGGTTATAAGACCTTTATGGTTTCTGGAGTAAACCATGCTGGTTTATGTAGTTTCTTCATAGTAGTATCTCTGATTTGAACTACTGTTTTGTCAATTATTTTTCAGTCATGTATGAGTGGAAGTATATGCTATGATTCTCAATACCCTGATGAATTCCTAGAAGAATTATGTTTGGGCTGTGAGATGTTTATGGTTTTTGAGTGAACCATGCCGGTAGGTGTAGACATGTAGCATATACTGAATTCTTGTGGGGTTTTGTTGGTTTCAAAGTTTGTGATTGCTGAGTGAGGGTGTGTCATTGATCAGAATGTAGTTCCATAGTCTGCCTTTTCGTTTCAGATTTTGTGCACATTATATGCTGGGTTGGGTTCGGTGGCAGCAAAATAAGCTTGTCCGATAAAGCTTTCTACATACTGGAAGGTGCATCGTTGTACTGCAAGCTGTAATGCAATTATTCATAAATATTTCATAAAATTTTGCCTTTGTCTGTGTCAAGTTTTCATTTATGTTCAGCCAATGAGGTATTCGGTGTCGTACAAAAAGTATCACTTGCCGAGTTACCTGCCCTTTTGAGGGTTTGTGTTTGTGCTGCTTCAGGGTCAGCTATGGACATATGGTATTTCTGTTGCAGTTTTCATTTTGTGCTGCCTTAAATCGGCTATGGACATTTAATATTGCTGTTGGAGTCCTTCATCTTGCATAACACATTTCAGTTTCATGTCTTGCCTGAGGTGATCCTTTGAAAAGGATAGTTTTCATTGCAAATGCTGCAGTCAGGTGGATGGTTGGTGCTTGGATCATGGGCAACTATTATTTTTTTATTTTTATTTTTAATACACCAGCTAGTTCAGAACTTCATGCCATACAAGTTCTTTGTTTTGATAAAAGTCTTAACATGTTTTAGCTGTGATTTCAGAACTCCACAAGTATGGAGGGGGCCTTGTGGACATAGATGGCAGGGACATTGCGTCCACTCCTGATTCGAAGCAAGCTGGTGCTTCTGCTAAAGCTCCTGCAGAGTCTGCTGCTGCATCCACTGCGATGCCCCCTCATGCGGACGTGTACCATCTCGGCATCCAGTCGCAGCGCTCCACCATCGTCAGCCAGAGATCAGGCCAACTGCAAAGGCCCATTCAGAAATGGAAGGGCCCTGACAAGATCAGCAGGATCTATGGTGATTGGATAGATGAGAATGAGTAGGAAGGATCTATGGTATAAGGCCAAAGGGAGGCTGTTAGTATCTGTCCGACTATGCTTCAGCTGGTGTAAGTTTACCAGGCATAGAAAGATCTAGTTAGCATTGCAAAACCTTGTCTCGACACAATGCAGGGTGTTTGTCTTATGTTATGTTTCTGCATGCCCTGCTGTTGTCTCTGTTGTAAGCTTGCTTAACAGCTTAAGTCAAGATCAACTTTGCAAGATCTATATTGGGAAGGTAAACTGCTGGAACATATGGTCACTTTCTTCCGTGGAACTCAGTCTCATTGCTATGTTTGCGTAATTTGTGTGCTAGAGCATATAGTTCAAAGTCATGGTGCATCCTGTACAGTTGGCTGAATGCGGATTGTTCAGGTGCGTCCGTGACATATTATGTTTGGTTCTTGTTTTCGGGCTATTGGGCCAGACACCCCAGTCTTGCTCTTTGGCCCCTTGAGCAGTGCGTTCTGTACGAAACAGCCGAAGAGACCAATAAACCGAAACGATAATGCTGAGGTCTGGATGTCAGGATGCCTCCTTGCTGACAGGTGGCCTAGGCAACTGTAGCAGTCCGTTTCGGGACTCCTATCCTGACATTTGAACGGCCCGACTTTTCCATTCTGGGGCGTGCGGCACCGAGCAGGCTCGGGGCGTGGGAAGTAGCGGGTGGCGTGGGCCCATGTGGGAGCAAGCGGCGCGGGTGGGGCACGAGTCGTTCGAGTGGCACGGAACCCGAGCGAGCGGGGCATGCGGCACGGAGCAGGCGTGGGGCACGGGGGGCAGCGTCCGGACATGGGCCTAGGGTCAGACATCCAGGTGCTAGCCTGTCCTCCTAAAAAGCGCTCTACATCTTCTAGAGAGAGGTTGCACTATACTATTAACTGGAAAGAATCAAATTGCACAAATGTCATCTTTTGTTAAGTGTAGGTATAATGACAAACCGATAGCAACAAAACATTATCAAACTGCTTGGTCGGAGGAATCTTCTTGCATGCGAAACACTTCCAGCTGCAGATTGGAATCTTTGCAGATAGAGCTTAGCGCAAACATTTAACAAACGTAATTGGAATTGAAGCACATGTGTGCACATATATATAATGCAAGTGATTGCTTCGAATAATCTTATCCAAAAAACTTATCAGGTGCACGTACGCAATATATACTTATATGTGACATTGCACTAAAGAAATGGCAAAAAGAACAAACTTTTTGTCCCGGACACTCCATTGGAGAAATCAAAAGAGTCCAAATTGCCGGATTGATCTGATTGTTAAATACTCCTGTTTTCCAATGTGATAGAATATTACGTGCATGGTAATAATAAAAAATACATCTTCAGTCAGGAATAAGATAAAGACGGAGTGCTGTACAAGCCATCATAGGAGTGCGCATATTTAATTTGGTTATTACCTTGAGTTAATTAACAGACAAAATCTAGTGCGAAGCGAAATAAAGTATTAAACTGAATTTTGAGAAACGAAGTACCAGGTATCAACAAGTAGCCACCTGCACCACCGACGGCCGCATCGTCCTCGACTTCATAGACCTTGCCCTCGCTCGCCATCGCGCCGTGCTCGCGCCCCTGCGTGCCCGCGCACGCGACCCTGCTCGTGACGCTCACGTCGCACGTGCTCGCCACCGCCGCCGGGAAGGACTCCATCGACCTCGGCGTCAATCCTGCTTCCGTCCGCGGCGTCCTCATGTTATCTCCTCTGTGATGTGAAGTGCTCGCCATCAGGCGTTTTCATTGATCAGCAGGCAACTCTGCGATGGTGAGCACCTCCACTGCACACCAAGTGTTTGGCTAAATGCTTCAGTCAACTGCAGTGAACCAACCATGGGATCCTCCTCGGATTTGGCTTCTCATTTGGACTTCAATCTTGGTCTGGAATTCCAAGATGAGGTTCGACGGCGCTATAAGTCTCCGGTACATCATCCTTATCCCACTCCCAATGGCTCGTTCTTCCTTCTGGTCACATTCCGTCGTTTCCTGTTCCGCCTGACTGAGGATACGGTTGCTCTGGCACTGCAATCCTGTTTGGGTGGCAAAGCTCTTTCATGTTCAATTCCTAAGCAACAATCATTTTCGGTTCTCGGTGTTCTCAAAAGATGTTGGCTTCTTTGTTTACAAACTCCGCAGAGTCATTACCAACATGTTTGATATCTATTTTCATCTTTGGAACAATGGCACACCCCACTGGGAACGTGAGAAGCATGCTTGGGAGATCGAGCAAGAAAAAGAATGGACAAAGGTCCTGTCGCGCAGTTCAAAAAAGGCTGCTGCTAAGGCTTCAAAATCCCAAAAAAAAGTTAGTTTTGCTAAACAGCTGGTCCAGCAGTCCTCTCCCAAATGCTCTCCTCCACGGCATCTCAAGTTTGGAGCCTTTACAGTTCAAGTTTTATGCAACGTCTCTGAACCTTCTGATCGTCTGGTTTTTGGGAATGCCAAGTTGAATTTTCATGTAGATCATGATCATGTTCATCGGTATTCAGATCTTGAACAGCCATGGGACATGCAGCGGCAGGGAGACATCACATATTTTGAGCAGCCACGGGACATGCAACGGCAGGGAGACATCCCCGCTGCAGGCGATGCTGACCATTCAAAACTCAAGATCGTCTCTGGACCTTGTACTCGCTGCATGAACATGGGCCATACTCGCCCGAACTGTCCTAGTATGCTCCGGTGTTGGGCCTACCACAATTTTGGCCACATCAAAAAAAATATGCTTATCCCGTAGCTGACCCAATCTCATTTGGCAACCGAAACCTCTGAGAGACAAAGACCTCCAGCTCGACCTTGACTTTCAAGCTGATTTCCCGGACCACTCGGCTTCTATTTTCTCAGGACAGAAACAAGCTATTGATGATTTACATCCGCCCTCATCGCCACATTTTCAGCGTGGTGAGGTCCCCGACATCTATCCTGAGGATGTTTTGGGAAACAATGCTACAAATGATGGAAGCTCATCTCCAAGTGATGCCAGTTCAACTCAGATGGAGGATCATGCTCGCTTTGTTGCTTCACAGACCCGTTGTGCAAATATGCTCATGCTCCACAAAAATGGCCTCCCGAGTGATACTGAACTGAGACAGAGGGCAACAAATATGCTTTATAACTCAAATGCGGTACCTCCGAGGTTCACCCTTAGGGGTATTTTTGTAGATGGGGCAAGCAGCTCGAGAAGCCAACAGCAGATGCACAGGCCAATCACCATTGACACCTCTAGATTTGCACATCCTGTTGAAAATGAAGATGCAACCAGATTAGGTGGTCAGAACAGAAGGGTGAACCATCCTCCACCTGAAGCATCTGGTGTGGCAGTTGTAGTATGGCGCCCAGCTCCTGCTGTGGTACTGTTGAGAGCTTTTCCCTATCTCATGGAGTGTCGGTGTATTGCACTGGCCCTTGCAACATCCAAGATTGGACCTCCACTGACCATTGATGCTATGGGGATTGTACATGAGGAGGTGGATCTGCAAATTTGGGTTCAGAACTCTGTCCCTGCCAGCCCTATTATGCTTGAGATGATGTCTGAAGATGAGTTACCCGAGAGTTCAGCTCCTGTCATCCCTCATCTCACCCTGACTGATACACTCTTCTTGTGCGCTTCTGGCCCATCTAATCTTGAAATTCAAATTGAGGGAATCAGACCTGGTCCAGAAAGCAGCATGGGCCGGGCTGATGGCTACCAAGCTCCTCAGAAACGCAAGGATATGCTCTTCCCAAATCTTGTTTCCATCTCTGATCCACGCACACCTCTAACCCAAACATTTGTGCGTCGCAGCACTCGCCTCTCGTCCGGCAAGGAGGGTTTCCGGCCGGTCAGAATCGATAAAGAGCCCTCTAAACGGAGCAAGAATTGGGTGGTAGAAGTCGATGAAGTCACAGGGGAGATAAAACTCATCTCAACTTCTATTCTCAGAGGATGGGGTATACAATGTGGTGTTGACCCTAGCGGTCTCACTGACGATGCGCTGTTACAGGCGCCTCCTCCATTTGTTCCCGATGAAGATGATGAAGAACAGTAAAGAAGGGAAGAAGCGGATGGAGAGCACTGGAGCTTTTATGGGCCAGAAGATCGTTTTTGTTTCCAACCAAGTCCATTATCCTATCGTGCTATCGATGTGCCTGTGCTGGAACAGCCTATATTTTGTGTTGCTTTCGGTTAAAGCTGATCACAATGCTCATGTTCGCTATGATTCATATCTATCCTGTGCTGATGATCCTAGTGACGTCAGTGAGAGCTGCCCCCATAAATTTGTTATCAATGAATACACGTGATTGGATCATTCTTTGCTAGAACATTCGAGGCATAAATCGATCAGATAAATGGGATGCAGTGCGAAATAAAATAGAAGAGAGTTCTTGTTCTATCATCTGTCTACAAGAAACAAAGCGAGAGGTTTTTGATATGCAGTACATCCGAAAATTTGCACCGAGAAGGTTTGATAATTTTGATTATATTCCTTCACTTGGAGCATCAGGAGGTTTACTTGTGCTGTGGAACAGCTCAATTTTTGCTGGTAACGTGTTAGAAAAAAAGCAATATGGCATCATAGTGCAGTTTCAGTCTGCCCACACTAATGAAGTTTGGAAACTAACTACAGTCTATGGTCCTTGTGATGAACCGACTAGATCAGAGTTCATTGAGTGGTTTCAAAATCAGGACATAGAGGACGAAGAAAACTGGATTTTTCTGGGAGATTTCAATTTCTATCGGTCACTTAGCAATAGGAACAGATCAGGGGGGATCTCAATGACACCTTCATATTCAATGACGCAATTGGTCACCTGGGCCTGGTGGAGTTGCCATTGAAAGGTAGAGCATATACTTGGAGTAATATGCAGGATAGCCCATTATTAGAACAATTAGACTGGTTTCTTACATCAGCAAATTGGACTATTGAGTATCCAAATATAGAAGTCTTGCCACTTGCTAAGATAACCTTTGATCACTTGCCATGTCAAATCTCCATTGGGACAAAAATACCTAAAGCTAATATATTTTATTTTGAGAATTATTGGGCAGAACAACATGATTTTATTGAAACAGTGCAAGACTATTGGGCCAACTCTGTATTCTTGATGGACAGTGCCAGAAACATATCATCAAAGTTTAAAAGCCTAAGAGCAAGGTTGAAACAGTGGAGTAAGAAAATTTCCTATCTCCAACTTTTGATATCCAATTGTAATGCAGTCATCAGCACCTTAGATTCAGTGGAGGACCAGAGAGGCCTGTACCATCCTGAAATGAACCTGAGAATTGCAGTCAAAGCTCAGTTAAAAACATGGCTCAAATGTAAGAACATATACTGGCGCAATAGATATACAGTCAATAGAATGAAGTTTGGGGATGAATGCACCAAGTTTTTTCATGGCATGACAACTATATCTTACAGAAGAAATTCAATAGCGCAGCTAAAAAATGATCAAGGAGCATGGATACAAGACCATGCAGGCAAAGCAGGTCTTCTATGGGTCTCTTTCAGGCAAAGAATGGGTACCACAACATCACCTACAATGACTTTTGACCTCCCACAAATGATTCAGCCAGTTGTGGACCTTGACAGCTTGGTTACACCTTTCATGATTGATGAAATTGACCAAATTATCAAAAGTATGCCTCCAGACAAAGCTCCAGGGCCAGATGGATTCAATGGGTTATTTCTAACAAAATGTTGGCAATTGATTAAAGAGGATTTCTACAGATTGTGTTGGTCTCTCTATCACAACAACATCAGCCTGGAGAGCATCAATACATCATACATCACCTTGGTACCCAAGAAAGATAGCCCAGAGACTGTGAATGATTTCAGGCCTATTTCATTGATGAATATCTCTCTTAAGCTCATAACAAAGATATTAGCCAACAGACTCCAGTCAGTTATTCTGAGATTAGTTCACCAGAACCAGTTTGGGTTCATCAGATCAAGAACCATACAGGATTGTCTTGCATGGAGTTATGAATATATTCACCAGTGCCACCAGTCAAAAAGAGAGATAATAATATTGAAGTTAGATTTTGAGAAGGCATTTGATACAATTGAACACTCCACTATCATTCAGATGATGACTCACCTAGGATTGCCTGATAAATGGATGCAGTGGGTGCACAATATACTATCATCTGGCTCTTCAGCTGTGCTTCTAAATGACATCCCTGGTAAATTCTTTAAATGTAAGAGAGGGGTTCGACAGGGTGACCCTTTGTCACCATTGTTATTTGTGCCGGCTGCTGAACTTCTTCAGATCATTGTCAACCATGCCTGCAACCTGAACCTGCTATGTAAGCCCTTACCACAACTAGAAGAAGACTTTCCTATAGTGCAATATGCTGATGACACTTTGTTGCTGCTACAAGCTGATGCTAGGCAACTATTTTTTCTCAAAGCCATACTCCATAGCTTTGCTGAATCGACAGGGTTAAAGGTGAACCGTAGAAAATCCTAAATGTACCCTATCAATGTCACTCCAGAGAAGATGGTCCTCCTTGCAAACACTTTTGGGTGTGATATTGGATCAATGCCCTTCACATATCTTGGTTTGCCCATGGGAACTACTAGGGATGAAAACGGAACAGAAATATTCCGAATTGACCGTTTTCATTTTCTATATTATGAACCGTTTTTTAACATGAAAAATTATCAGTTTCAATCGGTTTCACAACCATTTTCAACCATTTTTTTGTACTCTTTAATTGCTAAATGTAGAAATATCCCGAACCGACCGTTTTCGTTTTTCTATATCGTAAGTCCGTTTTTGACCGTTTCCGACCGTTTTCATCCTTAGGAACTACCAAGCCAAAAATTGAGGACCTAGCTCCTATGATGGATAGGGTGGAAAGAAGATTATCAGCCTGCTCTACTTGGTTGTCACATAGTGGGAGACTTGAAATGGTGAATTCAGCCATTACACCTATCACCACCTATGCAATGAGCACCATCAAACTACCATAAGGAGTGATTGAGAATATTGATAGGGCAAGGAAACCGTGTCTTTGGAGAGGGAATTCTGAAAAGAAGAAAGGTGGGAACTTAGTTGCATGGGACACTGTAATGTTGCCAAAGGAAAAAGGAGGACTAGGCATCATAAATCTTAGACTGCAGAATGATGCATTGCTTATGAAACATCTAAGCAAGTTCTATAACAGGGCTGATCTTCCATGGGTAAGAATGGTATGGACCAGGTACTATACAAATCGAGTTCCTCATGCAGCCATGGAGGTTGGATCTTTTTGGTGGAAGGATATATCGAGGTTGAACCTGTTGTTCAGAGGCATTGCTAAATGCACAATTGGCAATGGTCAATCAGTTTGTTTCTAGGGAGATATTTGGATGAATGATCAGATCATAGCAACAAAATACCCAAGACTTGCATCCTTTGCAAAATCAGACGAAATCTCTGTTTATGCGGTCATGCAAGCAGAGGACTTAGACTCACTCTTCATGCTACCTTTCTCCAATGAAGCCTATGCTGAATTTGTGAGTTTGCAAGAGGAACTGCAGATTATGGAATATGACGAGGAGGGCGTCGACAATTGGTCACCCATCTAGGGTGACAAATATAGCTCCAAAAGGTTCTATTCATATGCCTTCAAGGAACTAGATGCACACCCTATTTTCAAAATAATATGGAAATGCAAATGCAGCCCACGAGTTAAGTTCTTTGCATGGTTGATTTTGGTTGATCGTCTTAACACCAAAGATATGCTCCAGAGGAGGCATCTAAACATTCAGGGGACCCCGACATGTGTCATGTGCGCAGCAGGGAGTCTGGAGACCATAGAGCACCTATTTTTTAATGTTCTTTTGCACAGGACTGCTGGTCCAAGCTTGAAATCAATTGGGACCTCTCTCTGAATCCCCTGGACAGATTCATTCAAGCAAGATCTGCCCACCAGTTACCATTCTTCACTGAAGCCATGCTCATAGCAGCATGGGAGCTCTGGAAAGTCCGAAATGATAAAGTGTTTGCAAGACATGATCCAACATTAGCACTTTGGTGGTTGAACTTCAAGAGTCAATGTTTACTACAATCTGTAAGATTCAAAGATGATCTTAGGTCATCCTTTTATGCTTGGCTAGATGCCTTTAGTTAAGTTTTGTAAGTATGTACTTGTACCTATACTCCCTATTTTATAAATGAAATAAAAAAGGCACTGTGGGGATCTCCCCCACAGTTTTTGTGTCAAAAAAAAGAATGACCAGAAGAGTAGAGTGATGATGGGAATTAGCCTAACCAGAGTGCAGAGGTATGGATTGGACATGGACACAGGTCCTAAAAGGGTAAATTCTATGCATCGGTTCCTTTCCCTTTTTTTCATCTTTGCCGAGGGCGAGGCGACTGGATCGTTTCTTGATCGTCAAAGCAGTGCTAAGCCGCACTTGCTGAGAATTGAAAAGACAAAAGTAGTTGACGAAGAACAGTTGTAGATATACACACGTAAGCGCCATGTAGGCGTTGATCGTGAAATGTGCAGCACCAGCACGTAAGGGATGGCGTCGTCCGAAGAATTGACTATAGTATTTGCGGCGGACGGACCGGCCATGTATGGGTCACAACCACCGCTGCTGTATCTCGGTCGTGTAGTCCGACGTGTGCCAGGTGATAACATCGAGGAAATTCAGAAGCTTCTGCCACCTAGCTGCATCCGTTTCTGTGAGCCAGCTCCTACCCTACCCAGCTGGTCGCCTGGTCTCTCAAGACTCGCTCTCAGCTAGCCCGTCGATGCTACCTATGCCAAATTGCCAACGGTTGGTCTTAGCGTGCATCTAAGGGCATGTTTCGTTGCTTATAATACTCCCTCCGATCTTGAATTTAAGTTCATCATTTGGACTGCATATAGGTATCAACATTGGCGCGTACAATGACTATATTGCCCGTCAAGTATCCAGGGCAATATAGTAATTCGAATCTAAACTATCTAAGGGCCCACACAATGCTTGATCACAACCACATCTACTCTATAGTATTTAATTATCTTGTGGCACCTAAATAACAACCTAAAGGAAGGTAAAGAGCACAACACAAAGCAATGCAAGAATGTAGGTGTCAAATGTAAGGGGTTAGATAATGCAAACTCCCGCATGACAATGTTTTTTAACAAGATATCAGAAACCTCACGCTTTTCACTAGTACTTGTTGGAGATCCTCGCAAGCATGCCCTCGCAAGGGCCAAGCTCCCTATCGTGTAGCTCCATGGATAGCTCACACGCAAGTCGCCTCTGCCAAGCCTCTCCTTGACCACTCCCTGCTGTCTTCGCCATGTAGTGCTTTGACCAAAATGCTGAGGGCCTCTCTCCCTTGTAAACCATAGGCAGCCACTCAACAAACACGGTTGGAGTGATCTTGCAAGACTTGTTTTTTGAAAGGGTCAGCAGGGGAGTCCCCTACCTATATATTTTTTTCTTCTTTTCTAATAAATGAAAGAATACAACAAAAACGAAAAAATAGGTTACAAAGCCAACAAGGCTAAAAACAGAAAAAAGGTACAAAAACACCAACTATAAAAATTTGTCTCTCCAAAGACTAAGAGTAAGATGTTTATCTAACTTGGTCTTGATACACACCAGACCAAGCTCCTCCCTGAACTGTATCTTCCAGAAGTCAACACTTGCTTGGGCGTTGTCGAAAATCACAACATTTCTAGTCTTCCAGATCACCCAGCAAGCAGTTATGAAGATTTCTCTGAAGATGGAGCTGCCAAAATCAGTTCTTACAACTATAACCATATCTAGTGGTGGCAAAGAAAGATCCTAGTGAATAGGTATGATATCCCAACATTTCTTGCTGAAAGGACACTCAAAGAATAGGTGCAAGGAGGTCTCTTCATGATTGGTGTTGCAGAGAGCACAATTATAATCATCCAGCAACCTATTTTTCCTTCTTAAGAGATTTCTAGTGTTCAACCTGTCTCTTAAAAGAAGCCAAAAAAGAACTTATGAGTACCCAAATTACTTAACTTCCAGAGCCAGGAGAAAAGAGGGGAAGCTTCAGTTGACCGATCAAAAACTCATATGCCTTCCTGCTAGAAAACCGAGAGTTCCCCCACTTATAGGTCCACATATCATTAGTGGTGACATCCCAACTTCTATGAGCCATAATACCTTGTATTTCAGAGAGCTGTTCATTAGCTTGGATAGATAGAGGGAGGCTAAAGATAATACTCTCATCATTGTCAAAGAAGTATCTTAGGGAGCACTTTGGCTTTTTTGTGAAAGAGAGCAGCTGAGGATAGGCTTCACTGAATCTTTGCCCTGCCCAGGAACCTGACCAGAAAGCAATAGTAGTTCCTTTGTTTGGATTGCAGGAGGCCAAGCATTCAAATTTATCAAAGAGCTTGAGCACATCTTTCCACCAGAATGACCCACTTGGGCTTCTAAGTTGAGGGGGGTCTGACTGTTGGCATAAAGCTTTGACCAGGTTAGTGTAACCCATGGAGCAGCATCTCTGTTGCAAAATTTGTCAAGGAACTTCAAAAGGAGAGCATGGTTTGAGTCTCTATGTCAATAATGCCCAGACCACCTTGGTCTTTAGGTTTACAAGCAGTTTCCCATGCCACCAAGCAAGATCCTTTTCTATTTATGTCCCCCTTACTCCATAGACAGTGCTTCCTGTAAATGTCGATTTGCTTAATGATTTGTGGTGGAATTTTCAAACTGCACATGTAGAAAGTTGGCAAGGATGAGAAAACTGAGTTGACCAGAATTAATCTGCCATTATATGATAGCATCTTACTAACCCCTGTGAGCCTTTTTTCAATCCTTGAAAGGAGAGGAGAAAATTCCTGTAGAGTGGGTTTAGTGAGGCCCAAAGGGAGGCCAAGATAAGTGAAAGGCATGCTTCCAACTCTGCAGCCAAAAGTATTAGCAAGATGGGTGGCTCTGGACTCAGTCATATTGATGGGCATAAGGAAAGACTTGCTGAAATTGACATGTAATCCAGTACTATCAGAGAAAGATCTCAATAAGCACCTTAGGTTAAACAAAATCCTAGCATCACCTGGGAGAATAAGGAGAGTGTCATCTGCATATTGTAGAATTGGAAAGTCACCACCAAAATTGTCACTTAAAGGGTGCTGCAGGGTGGCATTTTGCCATGCTTTATTCATAATTGTCTGCAGCAGGTCACCAACTAACACAAATAGAAGAGGGGAAAGAGAATCCCCAGCCTGACACCTCTTTTACAATCAAAGGGCTTGTCAGGGATGCCATTGAGTAGAACCGAAGAGGTACCACTGCTTAAAATATTATGGATCCAGTTTCTCCATTTTTTAGAAAAATCCTTGTATCTAAGTATTTCAAGGATGACAGGATGTTCTAACTTGTCAAATGCCTTTTCAAAGTCAATTTTCAGTATGATAATCTCCTTCATGGATTTGTGGCAGAGATGGAGAAATTGGAAGGCCCAAGCTAGACAGTCATGTATTGTTCTTCCCCTGATAAATCCATATTGATTTGGATGGACCAGATTAGTGATGACACTCTGTAACCTTGCTGATAGAATCTTGGTAATACACTTTAGGGAGTAGTTCAGTAGTGAAATTGGCCTATAATCATCAGTATTCTTAGGGTTCTCCTTTTTGGGGATAAGAACAATCAATGATGAATTAATACTCCTCAAATCCAAGTTCTGGCTGGAAAAGTCTTGTAGCAGCCTAGTGAAGTCGTTTTGAATAATATTCCAACACTTTTTTTAATAAACAGCCCATTGAGACCATCAGGCCCAGGGGCATGACTGTTGGGCAGACTTTTGATCACCATGTCTATCTCAAGTTGACTGAAATCTTCATCCAAATGCCCCATATCATGTTGTACCAGAAGAGAATTAAGATCAAATGCCAAATTGGAGTATTCACTAGCTCCCAATCTTTGCTTGAAAGAGCTCCACAGGTGCTGAGCCTTTTGTTCATGATCAGTAATGCTGGAACCATATGGCAAAGCAAGGGAGACTATGAAATTTTTCTTGTGATTGATGGTGGCTATAGTATGAAAAAATTCAGTATTCTCATCCCCCAACTTAATCCATCTCATTGTATTTCTCTGCTTCCAGTAAATTCTTTTGGATTCAAGCAAAGAGGCAAGGTGATTCCTCACTAGCTTTCTAAAAGTTGTTTCAAGATCAGATAAGGTTCTTTGCTCTTCTAAGCCATCCATTAAAGAGAGAACCCAATTGCAATTAAAAATTAACTTGCTAAGTTGGGATAAACTCCTGCTCCACGATTTAAGACCAGCTCTGACCTGTTTAAACTTGGCAGATATATTTCTGGCAGCATTTGCATAAAATGGAGAGTTTTTCCAATGTAAATCAACTGTTTCCATGAAGCCAGGGTGCTGCACCTAATGATTTTCAAATCTGAACATGTTTGATTTTGGGATACTGTTCCTGATGAGGTCATGACCATGCTTGGAGAATTACATGGAGGCTGAGGAGATCAGCAAGGGCATCCAAATCGAGAAGGAGGCCCAAAACTTATCCGGTTCGAGTCACCAAGGTGGAGGCCCAAATTAAGTTTCAGTCCACCTCGAAATCCAGGACCAGTCTACCTTGAACTGGTCACCCAGGACGCGTACGGACTCCGTTTTCGATGATCTATATATAGATGGAAAGCTTATTGGATAAGGAAGCCAACCCAAGTGGTCCTACGTCAAAATATGTTCAGAATCAACGGGAATCGTCAAAACAAGTCACCATCTAGAATCTATCAAGGCGCTGTGTCACCGTCTTTTGGGCCGATTGGCCATGTATCGTGTCGGGCCTTAAGCCTAAGTTGTGGGCGCCTAACCCCTGGCCGTTTCCAACTCTAGGTCGAGTCTTATACTATAAACACAGCCGCCGCCGCTGTTAGACAATTAGGTTTTGTTTAGAGTTTAGTTTTCCATCGAGAAACTGAATCGTTCATTGTAACTGTGGTGACAAATCCTTTTACAGTGATCCAGGGCCCCTATTCTTGATCTCCTCCACTATGTCAATTAGTCCTTTGGAACCGAGTTCTTGAACCCTCTATTGATATTCGCATCATTCATATTTGCAATTTCAGATTGCGTGTTTTTACCTTCTTGCTTGTGCTCTTCGATTCGCTTGCAGGAAAAGCCTTCTTGGCGAGGTCAATCAAGTTATGCTTGGTTGATAACCAACAGAGCAGTGGTGTAATGGTTGTAGGGTTCGAATCGTGTCTGATTTGAAGCCGGATCGCCAACGTCGAGATCTCCACAAATCGAACTTACCGGTTACCTCTCGGAAGATCGGGCCAGTATTCATCAGTTCCCAATGTGGATGACGTAAGGAATGTGATCTGACACAGGTTATGACAGAGGTTGTACAAAGGTGGCTGGAAAAGAAAGAGCCCAACCTAAAGATGTGAACACCCAATCCAATTTCACCATCAGAGGATCAGACTGCATGTTACTCCATGTAAAACTTCTACCACTAAATGGAATTTCTGCAAGATCAAAATCAAAGATAAGTTTGTTAAACATGTTCATTTCTGTTAACTCACCACTGGGCTTGTTTCTGTTCTCAGGGAACCTGATCAAGTTGAAGTCACCAGCAAGCATCCAATCAACAAAATCTGAAGTATCAAGATTCATGAGCCAAGTGACAAATCCCAATTTTTGAAGAGGATTAGAAGGACCATACACATTGGTGACATGAAAGGTTTTGTTATCCTGTCTACAAAGAAGCTTTACAGTAATGGCATATGAGTTGCACTAGACAACAGAACCATCAAAGAGGTTGTTATTCCAAAGAGTGATCAGTCCACCAAAAGTTCCTGTGGATGGAGCGAAAGCAAAGTGGTCCAGGTGTCTTGGACAAAATTTTTTGATGTAGAAATGATCAAACAATTCCCGCTTTGTTTCCTGTAAGCTTACAATTTGGGAGGCACTCTCTTCAATTTTACTTCTAATGGCATCCCATTTTTCCTGGGAGTTGATACCCCTGACATTCCACACAAGAATTTTAGAACTTCTGTTGTTATCCATTAACTAACAGATATGACAGGATGAATGGTTTGAACATACACATGTCGAACCCAGCAGAATACTTTATAGGTAACTGGACAGTGCCTTGCAAGCTAGCTTGCCCATCCGAACAATGAAGCAAACAACTCATCAGAGAGAAACACGTGACTAAAGCATGAGAAGACATCAGATAAGGGGAGCCATGGAAAACATTTATGCTAAATTGGATAGGTTCAAGATAGCACACATCCAAGCAAATCCAAGTGGTGTCAGTACACCAATTACAACATTTCCCAAAGTTATTTAACCAGTACACAGACTGGGCAAGCACACTAAGGAACATGAAAGCAAAAGATAACATGGCTACTATCAACCAGACTAGTACCCTAAGCACTTCATGAAGCTTCTTATCCATCCAGGTTGTCTTTCTTGAGCAAAGCAACCGAGACACTCTCAGGCTGAATCTGCAAGAACCCTTCGGCAATGCCCCTGAGGATGTCACTGGAAAGATATGGAGCTGCAGCAACATCAGAGGAGCCAGGAGGTGTAAAGGCCAGTGGCATGGGCTCAGTGATGTTCATTGCCTGGTCTGCATCACTTCTTGTCTTCAATAGCAGCCTTTGCCTTCCTAGCACTCTCCTTATTCTTGTAACCCTGCATCTTCTCAGAGAGCCTCTTGCTGTGCCTGAGGAGAGAGTCATCCAACTTCTCTTTCACCTTGAGCATCTTCTTCTTCTTGCTAGGGGTCTTGAACACTGTAGGAACTTCATCAAGTGTCTCAAGTTCCTCATTGTTCTCTTCCTCAACAGCATCATCAACAGGCATTTCGGTGTCCTCAATGTCAGGGTCCACCTCCACTTCCTCCACTTCCATCCCATTTTCTTCAAACTCCAAGTAGTCTCGAGCTATCTTCTCTAAGGCATTGTCACCAAGCTAGGGATGCATGATAAAGGCAAGGTGAGTTAGGAGATGATTATCTCTAAAGTAGGGAGGAATTTTAGTATCATGATCAATAAAAAGGGCATTGAGGGATCTGAGGAGGTTAGGTGAAGGATAAACTGAAATGAATTGCAATACCTGTCTCACCAGAGAGGGCACAAAGGTGACCAGGGGATCCTCCCTATTAGAGGGCCCAACAATCACATACCTGATCCTTGGCATAGGAATAGTATTGGTGGCACTGAAGATTGGGAATTTCACTTGAGCATTGGAACTATCTCCTGCATTGGCCTGTCCTGTTTATGTAGTCAAGGTCTGAACATTTTGCATCACTGCCTGATCATTGTTGTCTGCTGCAGTCTGCTGAATCCAGCGGCTGTGTCCAGGAACGTCAAGGTTCATAGCATAACCAAAGTCGACAGCAGATGGCGTGGACTCTGAACTTGTTGACAGATCAACCCCAAGCTAATGAGGTGGCGAAGCAGGAACAGGGTGGTGGGGCCCAACAATGACAAAAGCCTCTTCATCCCTAGGAAGATTGACATTGTTGTTCTTGAGGATGTAGCAGGGCGAAGTACAGGATTTCCCCTTC
This sequence comes from Saccharum hybrid cultivar R570, assembly GCA_038087645.1. Lineage (NCBI taxonomy): Eukaryota > Viridiplantae > Streptophyta > Magnoliopsida > Poales > Poaceae > Saccharum > Saccharum hybrid cultivar. Next base: position 1,492,945 of record JAQSUU010000613.1, on the reverse strand, counting down.
GGTGGCAGGCCTGCATTGATCTTGATAGAATCTAGAATCTTGGCATTGTCATTGAGATAAACTTTAGCAACTACATGAGCAAGGTTGTTGGTTTCATGCCAATGTGCTAAAATACCAAACTTAGAAACTACCTTGGCAATGATGGAAGCACATTTGAGGTCTTCAGGAAAACTAATAAGCATTACCCACGCCTCACGATCAAGATCAAAGGTACGTGCATTATCCGCTTCATCATGCTTAAACATAGTCATTTCATAAGGTCCAAAGCTAAAGGTTGGCCCCAAGAATCTCTCTCTCTAATGCAGTGTTGAAGCGAACAAATGCGTCTCCAAGCGGGCAGGGTGATCATGCAAGACTTACAAGCTCCGAAATGAACAACCTTAGTGCGCGCAAGCACTTATAGCCAATTGGTAATGCAAACCTCACTAAACTATAGGCCTAAACCTAAACCAAAGAGCTAATCCCTCCTAAACTAGTCTAAGCACTAATCCTAGTGCTTTTGCTAATTGCTTAATCTTCTATTAAGCATATGTAGTGGCTAGAGCAATAAGAGGTGAGCCATGATCCATGTACTAATCCTAGGCCACTCCACCCTTGGAGTTAGTTGTGGTCTTGGTGAGGATACCAAGGATCCATGTACTTTTTAGTAGGCATTTTATGTAGTGTTTATGTATTTGTTTTTTTTTATATTTGGACATACTATTAAGGGGTCTAGAGACTAGTAGCTTGATGGGAGTCAAGTTGAGACCATTTGGATGCACACATATGATATATTGTCATGGAGTCAGGGCAATAGTGGTCCCATTGGATATGTTTTAAGCCTAAGATCTCGAAGTTGAATTGGACAAGATCAGACTTAAAACAAGCAGAAAATATGCACCGCATGATTGGGACCCTCCCAGTGGATCATATCCAGTGGCAATGTGCTAGAGTTCACCGTATGATCTGGAGTGCCTAGGTGGCACTCGATGGATCATCTAGTGAGGTTGTGATTTTTACTATGCGTTAGGTGGCCAAGGTATTGTAGTTCATCGTATGATTCAATGTACCTATGGATGGGGTACTCGATAGATCATCCAGCGATAGGTTCTCTCGACATTATGTTGAGTGGGCAAGCTATTGGTGGTCGCGGTATGATCTAGAGGTGAATGTGTGGCCTATGACATATCATCTGGCGAAACATATTCTGGTATATTCCTAACCAATGGGAAACTTGCATAAATATAATCATTGTATGATCTAGTGTGCCATGACACCCAGCAGATAATCCAGTGAATCCACATTTTTAATGTATAACTAGTAGCCACTTTCCATCCTATATGTGTATGTGTTCACTGGCTCATTTGGAGCCCTCTTTGACCCTTGGATGTGTGTTCACTGGCTCATTTGGAGCCCTATTTCACCCTTGGACACTCTAAACATATAGATGGACTTTGGAAGTGCTTAAGGGCATTCAAGTCAGGATCACTTGGTGTAAAGTGTGCTTTAGTGTACATCTTGGAGTTCTTGGGTTAGATTCTATTCAATTGAAGGTTGAAGACTTATTACTCTTAGGATTTACAAAAAATTTGTGTCATCTAAAGAGGTTTCGATTCATAAATGAAACAAGGTTTCCAATACACAATTCCATTTCACGGTTTCATAATTAGCAATAACATTAAACTACAATGCATGCGATTAGGTCATTCGCTGCGGTTGGATGAAACGGAACTCTTGCCCTCAATACTAGTTTCGACATATTTCATAGTCTTTTAATAAAGTACTCCCTCTGTCCCATAATATCTGCACGTTTGCAGTTCAAAATATGTCCCGAAATGATCAAGGATACATAGGATCTAACATGTAGCAACACTAATAGTTGGAGCCTATGCACCTTGGAACCAACGACGAAGGAAATAAAAAAATTGACTTAAAAATGGAAAACTGACGGGCGTGCATTATGCCGCTTTGTTCACGTCCACTCATTGATTCCCCACCTGTACGAACGCCTTTCTCTGTCATCTTTGCTTTGCTGTTGTGACCGTTTCTGTGATGTATCAAACCTTTTTATAGGGGTAATTTGGTAATTTTGTAGTTGCACTAAGCTGTGTGCCTTGATCATAAACGCGAGGTTATTTTGGGATGGAGGGAGTACACCGGATTTCATCTTGATATCTCTTTATATATTTCTTGCCATGTCTGATTGGACGCGTTGGTGTGGGAGGGGCTGCCGTCGCCGATGGGGAGGAGCAGCTGCCAACCACCGCCGCCAATGGGGAAGTAGCCGCGACCGCCGCCGATGGGGAAGGGGGACAAGGAACGGCCGGCTTTGGCACGGGGAAGAGGTCGATCTGCAGCCGCCGACCACTGCCGCCGATGGGGAAGTAGCCACGACCGCCGCTGATGGGGAACGAGAACGGGGAAGTAGCCGCGACCGCCACCGGTCCTTGCTCGCGCCTCGCTGTCACCATGGTCCTTGCTCAGCCCCGCGATCCACCCCTGGCGAGGCCGAGGAGTCTGCCGCACGTCGACGCGAGTTCCGCCAACCGCCGTGCGGGCCGACGAGGAGCCCTGTCCTACGGCGTCTGGATGCACTGGATGACGAATAATGATGGCGGCGCATATATATGAGAGAGACACGGAGCAGAAGACGGGGGCGTGGATTGGGGCACTAATGGGGTTGGGGTTCAAACGGATTTGGCTCGTAATTTATTTTTACGTGTGTGTATATATATATATATATATATATATATATATATATATAGGCCCAACAGTAAAAGCGGACGGGTCACATTAAATACGTCGGTTTTCATTTCTCGCCGGTGTGGCGGCGCTCCGCCGGAGCTATACCGGTGTGATGATTAGTATTCAAAACCCAAGCTATATATACATATATATACTATTAAAAACTTAGAGCTTTCAATAAATATAGGAAGTCCTGGCCCAACGTACGGCCAGCTGGTTCCACCGAACCAGCAGCCTCAGCCAGTCCGATCTGGTCAGACCAGACCCATCGAGTGGGACGCACCCAGCCTTCCGGGTTCAAATGAAGCACCCTGCCCCTCTCTCTCATGTCTGCCGTGTTGGGTCAAAAATAAAAAAAAGAAAAATTCCCCTCCTCTCTCTCGTGTCCCAACGCCTGGCGACGCTCCCTCCCCCGATGGCCGTCGGCGCTTTCTCTCCCGGCAGCGGCGGCGCTCCCTCTCCCGGCGGCCTTCCTTCTCTGGCGAAGCTTCGCGAGCTCGGCTTCGGCGCGGCCAAGGCGCCGTGCAGGCGGTGGTCCGGGGCTCCTCCGTATACCGCAAGCCGATGGGCGCGGGGTCCCCGCCGCCGGTCGTGGCCGCAACGGCGGCAGTGCACAAGATCCAGCTCAAGAGCGCCAACATGAAGGAGGAGATGCGGCAGGAGGCCTTCAAAATTGCCGGCGGTGTAAGAGCCTTATGCCCTCGCTTTCGCTCTGCCATCTCTCTTCCTGCGCTGGATTTGGTTTTCGTCGCTCCGCCCTTGTTGACGGGTTGTTCGTTGGGATTTGGGGATTTTTTTCCCTGTCGGTCGGTCAGGCGTTTGAGAAGCACAGCATGAAGAAGAACATCGCGGAGTACTCCCTCCGATTTAGAAGTCGCCTCCGATTTAGAAGTCGTTTAAGGTAACGACACGGTCTCTAAAATATAAACCTCTCGTTTTTATTAAAAATATTTATAGAAAAGTGATATAGGTATATTTTTATGAAAGTATTTTTAAAATAAATTTATTCATATAATTTTTACATTTGCAAACTCAAAAACTTAAAAGTTATTGACAATTTATATTTTTAATGATTGAGTTCAAAATGACTTCTAAATCCCATACCCGATACGGAGGTAGTACATAAAGGTCTTCGACAAGAACCACGGCCCAACCTGGCACTGCATCATCAGCTGCAACTTCGGTAATGCTCTCCTCCCAACCCCTTTATGGGAACCTCCTCCTTAATTAGTACGGTTATTGAATGATTGCGCCAGTTGTAGTCTGATATGCTTGCGTCGTTGGATCAGACCTTATAGGACAGTGCAGCGAGCGGATCCGGCCCCAGCAGCACGTGAGTGGATCCAGCAGCGATGTCGTCTGTGATCTAGCAGCACGCTCCGTGCGGCGAGCGGATCCGTGCACGAGGAGGGGGCTGCTTGCTTGTTTGCAGGTAAGTACCTGCGTTCTTCTTTGTAAATCCCAATTTCAAACCAATTTTCATTCCTTTTTTATTCTGACCATTCCACTTTAGGACAATCAACTAATCATTGCTTTGATCTTGTAGGAACTGGAGCAGCAAGAACAAGAGGAAGAAGAGGGACATACTGGATGCATAGAAATTAAAATCTTATTTTTTGGATACATAGAAATTGAAATCTTGTTTTTTTGATGCATAGAAATAGACTTCTTTTTCTTCTAAGCTTGAGGCTTTTCTATGCTTTAACCTTGATATAGTGTGAATAAAATTAAAATATTAATTTTTGGGTGCATAGAAAATGAAATCTTAATTTCTTGGATGCATAGAAACTTTTCGGATGCATTTAAAATGTTCAGATCCAGTCTTGACTCTATAAAATTTGATTGCTTGTATTTTTTCAGATTTGGAACACAGGGTTTGGCCCACCTCACTGGGGTGCCTCTCCTCTGGTGATGACCGTCGTGACTAGTTCTACATTTTTTCTTTTATTTGGTTACTATTCTTGCATGCCTAATTTTGTATGCATGGTGAAACTGTGTTTTCATACCTGATAACAAACTTATCTGCATGTTTCTATGCACCTACTCGGTGATTTAGTGGGAGCATTCTAGCCTTCTAGGCTTGCTCCTGGGCTCCTCTCGACTTGTGAATTTGGAGATACTACGGTTGCTTTGATGGAGGTACCGGTGGCGGCAGCCCAGATGGAGGTACGCCAGCGGATCTAGTCGCGATGCCCCTCCGCTCCCCAACCGGTGGCAGTGGCGGCGCTCCCCCCTCCCGTCGGCAGCGGCGGCTTCCTCTATGCGCCTCCATGTTTATTTCTATGCATGTTCGGACCACCATGTTTATTTCTATGTATGTTTTGACCGGATGATTCTATGCGCCTCCATGTTTATTTCTATGCATGTTCCGACCAGAGGCGCAGGCATGGGCATGGTAGCTCTACACACATCACGACTGGTGGACGCATGCGATTTGGTGTCGGTGGCCACACCGTGCGATGCTTGGTGAGTGATTTTCTATTTGTTTTTTCAATCAGCCTGGCTGCCTAAGAAGTGTTCGACGGATTGCTGCAATCGCTTGCTCCAGCCTCCAGGCCCATTGCGTTGCATTGGATCTGTTGCTTTCGATCCTTATGCAGTCATAGGGAAGTAGAGACGGGAGATACTAGTTGCATGGTTGTGCTAATGTGAAGTCAGTTTTTTCTTTCGTTCATGTAAGTTCTGATGTCTTGGAGCATCTATTAGCGGATTATCCCCATTTGCACCTTTTCCCGATCGATTTGATGAGGCTACAGTGAATTCATCCCCATTATGAGTTTGAGTGATAAAGGAAAATCCCTCTCTGATTGAACTAGTCCTTTTGGGGTGACGAAATAGTAGATCAATTTCAACTTTGAATGAGAACTGTTAAGTTCAGCAGCATCACATGACCAAACTGACAGCCTTTGTTCTTACCTGCAACATTTTTTTTGAGCTAGATGAAGAAGGCAAAATGGGTCTTCGAGAAGCTCAAAGGTATAGTTTTCTGTCTTTGGGGGTTTAGCAAGGCCGTGCACTACTGCACTATATGTCCTGTTCGTAGGAAGTACTAACTATACCCGAATGATTTGTCAGGCTAACTATGTCTAGTTTGTAGGAAGCACTATGTCCTGCAAGGCCATTGTTTGCCATATCACTTGCTTCAAATCAACGTCTAATTTGTTGGAGCGGTTATCTGTGCACTTTTACACAATTATACATTGTTGGAGCACACTTCTATGCATTGTTAGAATACTTAACAAACATTGTTGGAATAGTTGTACATTTCTACACAATTCTAAACTTTGTTGGTACACAATTCAATACATTTGTTCTATACATTGTTTGGGTTGGGGCCGCCATGATTTCGGTACAATAATCCTCAGAAAGGAGGGTATTTTCGGTTCTATGCATTGTTCCTCTATTAATTATACGTCCCCAAAGTGAGAATAATGGTTTGGGTTCGGACTATCATGGTTTTGGATAAAATAACCCCCCAAAGGGGAGGGTTTTATTGAGTTCTATGCATTGTTTCTCTGTTAATTATATATTCGACCAAGTGGGAGGCAAGGTTTGGGTTGGGACCATAATAGATTTTTATGCCTACTAAGACATGTTTATATGCCTTTCATGCCGCTTTGGGGGTTTTTGTGCAATTTATTTTGGATTTTTATGCTTCGTGGGTTCTATGCTTAATGAATTAAGTTTTTACACATTTAGATCCATTTCGGTGGCGGTCCGCTGCATAACGCAGTCCATGGGGGTGCTGGCGCGAATCAGCGATGGCGGTTGGTGGGGTGGAAAACAGCAATGGCGCGGCGTGACGCGACTAAGGATTTGCATTTTGTTTGCTGTTTTTTGTGTTCTTATGCGTGTGTGCATAAGTTTCTATGCATACAATAGAGCAGTTCTATGCATTTTTGTGTTTTTATGCTTGTGAGCATAAGTTTCTATACATTGTTGGAGCAGTTCTATGCTGTTTTTATGCGGCAACAAATTTACTTTTTATTCATTGAACTACTAATTTCTATGCAATATCCGCACCAAAAACGTTTAAGTGCATCTTAACCACTGATTCTATAAATTCGATCGTCCATCACGTGCTATTTTTCAAATTTGATTGCTTTATTTTGCAGATTTGGAACACGGCACATATCAATTTGTGTGCTTGCAGCTCTTGATTGTTCAAATTATTCATGCTTAGTTTGCACAGAATTCTATGCTTAGTTTGCATAGGTTTTATTCATGCTTAGTTTGCATTGGATTTTATGCTTACTTTGCATATGTTTTATTCATGCTTAGTTTGCATAGAATTCTATGCTTAATTTGCATAGGTTTTAACACGAGTTGCATAGGTTTTATTCACGCTTAGTTTGCAATGCAAGCAGCCATGGTTTTCTATGCAATATTTGATGCGTCCATTAGAGACAAATTGTTTCTGTGCTTGCATATATATAAGTTTCTATGCATAGTGTCCATGTTAATTTTTATGCTTCATGTGTGATGGATGGTGTTACTTGGAGATGAGTTCGGCGATGGATGTGGTCAGAATTTTTATGCTTCGTGTGTACAAGTTTCTATGCGCCATATCTCATGTTTTTGTCTAGCTGGAGGTAGCTGGAGGTGCTGTAGTTGGATGTATCTATGCTTCATGTGTTTTTTTTTTAATTTTTATGCATTTATGCAATTATTTTTAATGTAATACTGATAGCATAATCTATCATGGTGTTTGGTTCACTCGATGGTAACGTAAACAGTCCCATGAATTTATGTATAGAAGCTGTTCGTTATACTTGAGTGAAATGTTTGATTTGTACTTACTATGTTTGTATGTATCCACTCGGTGATTTAGGGGGAGCATGCTAGGACTGCTCCTGTTCTCTTGACTTGTGGAATTGGAGATGCTGCTAGCTTGTAATTCGATAGATGCATAGAAATTTTTTTGGGTGCATAAAAATTGTGAGTGGTATCTATTCTGTTCACACAGATGTTTTTATGCCTTTCATACCCCTGTAAGGTTTTATGCTTGCTAAAACATTGTTCTATGCTTTTCTATTGTTGTTTTAAGGTTTATGTGCTTGCTAAAATATGTTTCTATTCCTGTCTTGCCGCCGTAAGGTTTCTGCGTCTACTAAAACATGTTTCTATGCCTTTATTGTGATGTAGGATGGCTGGAATGAATTCTTTCATTTGGTGTGAGAGGTTAACGGTGGCTCGGAGATAGGACATGGCTTGTCACGTCCACGATTTTCTTGGCTTGCGCAGCGGGGGCATTGTGTGATCTTGATGTAGTTCATGGGTTAGGGCCGTTACAATGTTTGTAATAATTGTCGGTGCCAAAAACATTTTTGCGCATCTTGACCGTTGATTCTAGGAATCCGATCGTCCATCATGTGCTATATTCAAATTTTAAATTTTGGAGAAGACGAAATCGGCTTCGTGTTTTACGCGTGCGGTCTCCATGTTCTATTTATTGTTCCCATGTTAATTATACACTCTTGACCACTGATTCTATGCACCTAATCGGCCATCACGTGCCAGGATTCAAATTTCAAAGGCGACTTGGTTGTCTCCATGTGGAGATGTTTTTATGCGGTAACAAAATTAATTTTTATTCATTCAATCACTAATTTCTATTCAACGTTGGCATCAAAAACTTTCCTACGCATCTTGACTAGTGATTCTATGCATCCAATCGGCTATTACATGTCATGATTTAAATTTTAAATTTTGAAAAACACGATTTCGTCTCCATGTTTCTACGCTTTCGCTCGCAAGATCTATTCATAGATGAAATTCTATCTCATAGTGTGCAAAATTATGAATTTTAAGTTCTATGCAACATCGGCGCCAAAAACTTTTCTGCGCATCTTGGCTATTGACTTTATGCATCTAATCGCCCATCACATGCCATGATTTAAATTTTAAAGTTTAGAGAAGACGAGATCATCTCCATGTTTTACGCTTGCGGTCTCCATATTTTATGCGTTGTTCCCATGTCAGTTATACACCCTATAGTGGGAAGCATAATGTTGGTGGAGGCAATAACGGTTGTTAAGTGAAATGTCCATCTCGCGGAGAGGTTTTTACGTGGTAACAAAGTTAATTTTAGTAATCCAACTACTAATTTCTATGCAATGTCGGCGCAAAAAATTTTTATGCATCTTCACAATTGATTCTATGCATCCAATCGGCCATCACGTGCCATGATTCAAATTTCAAATTTATGAATTTTTAATTTTTTCAAAAAAATATTCGCAATGGATCTTGAATCATGCACAAAAATGTCAGGAGTCTAATGGTGAAAACCGTTTTTGAATCGGATGCTTCGTTGAGGAATTATCGTGAAAAAATAGAAGAGATTAGAATAGATGCGTGCATGTGTCAGCGTGTGTCAGCGCGTGTCAGGTGCAGTTAGGTGGAATGTCCAGCTCGCGAAAAGGTTTTTATGCGGTAATGAATTGATTTTAATTCATCTAATGACTAGGCCCTGTTCATCTGGCTTATAATCCGTCTTATTCAGCTTGTTTTTTCAGCCAGAACATTATTTTTCTCTCACGAAAAATCAGCTAACAGTGTTTTTCAGCCGGCTTATAATTCCAGCCGAACGGCTCCTAATTTCTATGCAACATCGCGACCAAAATTTTTCTGCGCAGCTATCTGGATTTTTATACATCCGATTGGTTGGGTCTGCAATGGTCCCCCACTCGCGCGCGCGTCAGCTATGCTGACCTGAATGGGTGGGCTGGTTGGGACCTGCGTGCGCCTGGGTGGGGTGGTTGGCTGGGGCTTCCGATACCTATTTCTAGCCCTGGGATATATATATATATATATATATATATATATATATATATATATATATATATATATATATATATATATATATATATATATATATATATATATATATATATATATATATTCTACACCTTAGTTGTAGAATACTATTCTACACCGAGCTGTTATACCGAAGAAAATTCAGTAATGTTCAGTAGTCGCGTTTCAGTATTATTCAGTATTTCGTGGTACTGTGCGTAGCACTGACTGATACTGAACACGATTCAGTAGTACTCAGTATTTTTTTAGTCAATTTTATCTTGGTGTGTAGAATAATATTTACACCTAGGATATATATATATATATATATATATATATATATATATATATATATATATATATATATATATATATATATATATATATACACACACACACACGTCGTTATGCCTCCGATCCGTCTGGTGAGGCTCTAAAAGTCCTCTTTCTCAATGAAATCTCTAGCGTGTGTAATTGATTGGCGATCGATCAGCAATCAGCAGCCATCTAACAGTCAGTATTTTTTTCTCGTAATAAACTAACAAACAGTCATCCACGTTAAACCAGCGAAACGAACGAGCTGTCAGCTGCTCCTGGCACACCGACGGGAGCTTGCTGTGCCTGTGCGTAGTGGTCAATAGCGACAGCCCACATGGGCTCCGCCAACACGTGGCACGCGCTGGTTGGTTAGTTGCCAGAGAAAGGACAGATCGGACCTTGGAAACGCGCCAAGCCATCTTTAATAACTCATCACTACTCCTATTAATTAACTAATCCGTAGTTAGCACTGCATGTGCTGCACGCTTAATTGTCAGCAAAAGGACCCCGCTCTCCGTCCTACATATGCGTTTCCTTTCTTTCACCTCCTCTCTCTTGGAGTTTCTCTAAATTTTGATTCAATTTGATCACATGTTTGCTTTTATATTCATGGATTTCACATGCATTGATGGTAGCTCTTTTTTTTCTATACCATCTCTTTCTTTTATTTTTTATAAAAAAATCAACAATTTTTTGTAGGATTTTTTTGGTTGTTGAATTGTTAGCTAACAAGATTCATGACATGCACCTGAAAAATACTACAAAATATGACCATATATATAACCCTCAGCAGATACATATATGGTGTGCGTATCTGCATCTTTATTCTGATTAAAAAAATCATATATGGTGCATTGCTAATTCAAAGGGGTAGTTTCTCCAAATTGCACAATATACCTACCCCTCTAGTCATAAATAAGTGACATTTTGTAAATTGGTCTTCTCGGCTGCCCTTCTTCTGCAATTGTGGTTGTTTGTTCCTTCATGTAAAAACAGTAAGAGTTTGTTTGGTAGAGCTCCAGCTCCAACTCTAGCTAAATGGTTCTAGCTCCAGCTTTTTTGGTGAAGGATCTTTATTCGACTTCAGGTTCACTTATTGGAGAAACGTTTGGCAAATTAACTCCTACTTTTTTAAATCATATAGGCCCACTTGACATATGGACCCACTTGTCATGGAGCCTATTTAATTTGTTCTCCACTCTTTTATTTCTCTCCTCCCTCTCTCTCTCATCGGTAACCTCGTCTCCATCCTATCTCTCGCTCGCCTGTGCCATCGTAACTGGACTCTTTTGGTGTTGCCCCCCCCACACGCACTGCTCCACTACTACAAAAATCTTTTTGGAGGCGGGCCAAATGGATTATTGGAGGCGGGCATTGCAACCGCCTCCAATCAAAGGTCACGGTAAATGGAGGATTAATAGAGATGGTTGCTTTGCCCGCCTCCGTAAATCGATTAAAATAAACAAAAAAAGAAAAAACCCCACACAGGCCTGGATCAGAGCCGCACAGATCTCGGCCTTGCGCTGCCGCCGTCGATCCGCTGCCCCAGCTCCAGCCGCCTCCCAGCGCCGTCGAGGAAGAGGAGGGGGCCGAATCCACCGCCGAGGAGGAGCAGGGGGCCGGATCCACTACCGTTAAGGAGGAGGCCGAATCCGCCGCCGCCAAGGAGGGGGCCAGATCCACCGCTGGCGAGGAGGGGGCCGGATCTGCCGCCACCAAGGAAAAGAAGGCCGGATCCGCAGCCACCAAGGAGGATAAGGCCAGGTCTGGGCCGTGGCCGCCATGTCCGCCACCCCCGAAGCCTCCCCGGAGCCAAAGAGGCACGCAGCGCGCATGAGCGTCATCGCAAGGAGCACCCGCGGATGGAGAAGCCACCGGCGGCATAGGAGCTTGAGGTGGCGCTGGCCATGGCTCGTATGTGGGAGGAGGGGAGGAGCGCGCGTGAGTGGGAGAGAAGGGGCCGCTCTGATGAGGGAGGGAGACAGGGAGAGGAAGAGAGACAGGAGCGCCGCTTGGCTGTGGGAGAGGAAGAGAGAGAGAGAGGAGGCGCCGCTCAGCTGAGGAGGGAGCGGGAGAGGAAGAGAGATGGCAGTGTTGAACCCTAAAGTTCATGTATATATATGAAGACGGCTATCGGGCCTCGCCTGGGCCTGCTGGGCTCGGCCTTTTCGGAGGCGGGCCTTATAGTGTGCCCGCCCCCAAAAATCGATTTATGGAGGCGGGCACTTTAAGACAACCGCCTCCATGAATAAAAATAACCGCCTCCGTGAATAACCGACTCCGTTAATTACCCAACATTTTCTAAGGCGGTTGGATTTTTTGACCGCCCCGGTTAATAAAAAGGCACCGTCTTGCAAAATTATTTGTGTAGTGCTCACTGTCCTGCGCCACCTCCAGTCGCACTACTCGCCCTTCTGCCCCCGTGTGATCCCTCCTCGCTGACGACGGTGGTCGCACACTGTTTCTCCTAATGTTGGTAGACACGGGATGTGAGCGCTGCCTCTCCTCCGATCCCTTGACAGATGCGGGGTGTGCGTGTGGTCCCTCCCTTGACCTGATGTGGACCACACCCCTTCTCCACTGGCGGAACCAGGGGGTGGCCAGCACAAAAACTTTAAAGCACAAAAATTATCATTTCACTTATTTTTATGATAATATTATGACTTTTTAGTATGAATACTGAATATATACGTAAAAACATTGAAACAACTATTGAAATATACACATGATGTATACATTTATCACATTTATAAGGTGCCATTATATTGTATGGCCCCCCTTAATTAAAAGTCTTGGTTCCGCCTCTGCCCTTCTCCAATGCTGATGTGCGTCGGCGACCATGGGGTGTGCCGTTGCTCCTCTCCGATGCCAGCACCTGCGGGGTGTGTTCCTCCTCCTGTGTCGAAGACCGCACGTGGTAAGATGCTGCACCCAGACCCATCCTCTCATCGCTCCCACCATTCTTGAGCCATCCTCCTGGAGCGTGGGCCCAATAAGAGACCAAGAGAAGCTGAAAGAAGCTGGTATTTTCAGCTTCTCCTCCTGCATGTAGCTCCAGTCAGCGGGAAGCCCACCACTTCAGGCATGGATTAGCACCCCTCGACCCATTTGGCTGGTCTCGACCAAAACCTGCTCCGAGAACTACTACCAGAGTGATACCAAACATATGGCCTAAGTGCAGAAGTGGGTGCTGCCATAGCAGCCACAACGCTGTTGCATCGATTACTTCTTCGGAGTATAGGTCCATTATTTGAAGCTAAGTATTCTAAAGTTTAATTAGTTATTTTTTTGTGTTCCGTTTGAATATTTGAAAATGATACAAGTGGGTTTATCTTTAAAAAGATTTTAAAAATAATTTTTCTATATTTTTAATAAACATATTATAATAAATTGTAGAGGCTAGACTTTAGACAACCCCCAAAATTAAATGTGTAACTAGAAAGAGTAGAAACCAACATTGTATTAATATTTACCCTAAGCCTTTTGATAACAAAAACGCGCATGCACCCTGCGTGTGCATCTCTACGAGATGAGTTGGTGCTTGTCCATAACTCAGCAAGCTAGATGAATCCCAAATTGCAATTGTCTTTGCTTGGAGCATAGATTCTTATGCAAGCCATAATAATGCTTGTCTTATTGTCATGTCCACTAGTGCCGCATATCTAGGTCATATTTTCCGCACCACCCAAAGCGCAAGCAGAGTCCTTTCTAAGAGTATTCAGGGTTTGATTTGAGATTGAAGTGACCTATTTATAATTAAATTTATACTATATTACTGTCTCCAACATATGAATCTTGGAACAATTTATTTTGTTAGCCACCTTTTGCTTAATCACTTATCCTGGAAGGTATATTTAGTTTGATTATAATTATTTTTACGCAAGCGACTATGATAGTGAAGATCAAGCTGGATGATTTAAGATAGTAATACTATATGTGGTTTACCGTTTGATCCCAAATTGGAGGGCTCATTTTAACTTTGGCTCCTCGTAGGGCAGCAGTTTTCTCTCCCCCTTCTATTATGTTCTGGCTTTACGGGCAAGTTCGAGTTACATAGGGCCTGTTTGGCACCGATTAAAATTGGATTCTCACTCCTCTACCGCAACAATCGAGCAAAATCCCACGAAATGTCATGCGACGGCCTTGATTTTTTTCGACCTCCCCTCTCTCATCCACCGCGAGAATGAACTACAATCTCGATTCTTCGTATCACGGCTCCTCCACCACACCACGAGGTTGCCCACCTCGGCTCCAAATAGTAGGGCCATAGAGCTTTTTTTAGTAGGGCCACAGAGCTCTGCCAAACAAGTCTTTAAGGTATAACTCATGCAGAACCAAAAACCCTCTCATGACTACAACTGTTGTAGCTAGCATTAACTTGTTTCGGAAAAGAAGTTATACTGTACTTCCTCCGTACTTAAATATTTGTCGTTTTTTTTCGAAAAATAACTTTGACAAAATATATATTAAAAATATTAATATTTATGCTACATAATTAGTATTATTGGAAAGATCTTTGAATCTAGTTTTTTAATAAATTTATTTGGAGATACAAATGTTGCACGCATTTTCTGCAAAATCAAATCAAACTTGTGGCACGCACACTAACGGTGACAGATATTCTGGGACGGAGGGAGTATATAGGAGTAACATTTTTGCATTGATTGGTATGGAGGTGATTGACGTCCATTGAAAAATAAGACACAACATAGTGACTAGGGTCCTGTTTAGTTCCTTCGAAGTTCCAAAAATTTTACAAGATTCTCCGTCACATCGAATTTTTGGACGCATGTATGGAACATTAAATATAGGTAAAAAATAACTAATTATACAGTTTGGTTGTAAATCACGAGACGAATCTTTCGAACCTAATTAGCCCATGATTGGACACTAATTGTCAAATACAGACGAAAGAGTTACTGTGGTTCCAAAAATTTTACGGGTGCAACTAAACACAGCCTATAACAAGCACAGTAAAAAGCATGGGTGGTCGGCAGGACAGGAAAGGAAAGGGCAGCAGCAGGGCATGCAAGAGGATGGAGGAGTGCGTCGGAGACGACGACGATGACGATCGGCGGCGGAGGCTAGTTAAAGGAAGCGCGCGCGGCATGCACATGGGCGCGCACGAAGCACGACGGCATGGCAGCCGTGGGTAGTGCCTACCTGCACTCGCTTGACCGCCGCGTAGGTAGAGGAGCTAGTAGATTCAGTGCACATGCACGGAGTCCGCGCGCGCGCATGGGGGCACTGACCGGTGCTGCCGCAAATGCAGGCAGGCGCGCACGCACGCACGCACACGCGCGCTGATCGATGCCCCAGCCGCGACGCCATCCATCGAGCTGGTGGACTTGACCGGTAGCGATTGGACGGCGGGTGGTGGTGGGTCTGGGCCGGTGGTGTGCAGCCGTGCAGGTGCAGGTGCTGCCCCGCCCGGGATCTGCGGGGGCGCTGCTGCCTCTTCTTGCGAGCGAGATCGGCCAGGCCCTGAGCAGTGCACGGAGAGTGAGTTGGCGGTGGCGATAGACGACGGCGAGTCCCGAGGCGCGTAATGGGCACCCTCGTGGCCGATACCTCCAGGCCTACGTGCCTCCCATCTCCCGCTCGCACGCACGCCCGCGCACATGCACTGGTGCCACACGTATGCAGAAGCTAAGCAGAAGCGCCCGCCCGCAGTCCCGCACGCACGCACGCGCAATCCAAACAGGACCAGGACCAGGACCTCTTTTCATGCCTGCTGCTACTGCTACTCCCGTCCAGCAGGAAAACACAAACAACCAATTTAGGAGTACAGTACTCTGCTGCGCCTGTGTGTGATTTTACTCCTCATCAACCTACCATGCATCATCCTCTGACGATTGCAAAGTTTACAATTTGACTATTTGAACCCGTCATTATTGGATTGGATGGTGCCCCAGCATAGTGCAAAACAAGTGTACGTAGTACTTATTAGATGGAGTATATGGATAAGCTGCACATGCAGGTATGTAAGTGTACTACTACATCGGTACATCACATCGGTCATGCAATTTGCTCACCGCTGACAGAAAAAGGTGCTGCCAACCACTCGCTTTTCGTTAAGGGGGTGTTTACTCCCACCTAAATTTTTTTCAAACTATCACATCGAATATTTGACACATGTATGAAGTACTAAATGTAGACGAAAAAAACTAATTACACAGTTTAGTTGGAAACCACGAGACAAATCTTTTAAGCCTGATTAGTCCATAATTAGCCTTAAGTGCTACAGTAACACACATGTGCTAAGGACGGCTTAATTAGGCTTAATAAATTCGTCTCGTGGTTTGCATGCGAGTTATGTAATTAGTTTTTTTATTAGTATCCGAAAACCCCTTCCAATATCCTATAAAACATCCGATGTAACAAAAAAAACTTTTCATCCACCAACTAAACACCCCTAAACAATCGGCACCTCTCGACACACACACACATATATATATATATATATATATATATATATATATATATATATATATATATATATATAACATTGCTGAGGTAAGACACGGAGCCTTCAGAACAAAGATATAAGTATATAGGAACCGTTGAGACACTATATATTTACGTGCAGTGGCAGAGCCAGAAGCCCAGATGGTTTTTATTGTGCACAAATATTTTTCAAAAGCAAAAGGGCTCGTAACCTCGCAGGTACAAGAGCCTTGGTAGCATCTCAGGTTTTGAGTTCAACTCACTGTGGTGACTTTGTCAATCTCGAGGATTTGCCAGTCTAATCTTCGGATATGCTCATAGGTTAAGATTTGTCGGCCCAATTTGTGATTATTAATAAATAACGCCCTTGATTTTGCTCAACTAACCACATGGGGACCCAGTGATATATGCATGTGAGGTATTTGCTTTCATTGTTAATTTATCATTTTGTTTTCATTGTTAATTTATCATTCGGCTAATAAAGTGAGCCATCACTAATAAGCGACAATCTGTCCTCCCCTCTTTTCTTCCGCTGATGATGTTAGTGCACCAAAGTAAGTTACGACGAAATTGCTTTTTCTTTCATTAGTTGGTGTATGTATCATGATTCATGACCCTCGAGCTGGCCTTTGCATATATACAAATATATATTATCCATCTTGTCACGTTCTATAACTTGATCAATAAGGTGAAAAAGACACATTGCGCAGTATAATAAAACTATGACCAGCTACCATTTCTATATCCTTTTTATGATTAGGTATCTACTAGGGCAGTTGGTCAACTTAATTAGACAGCTAATTAATCAATGAATGTTGCGTTGCACAAAATGCAAAACTTAATCAATTCAATCAACAGGTATATATATATAGTGCACGCACACATATAAATATATATAACCCGTCGCGTCCAAGTTTCTTTCAGACGGCTTTTTGATTAATTTGGTTTCCGTTAATAACAGTAGGCTAAAAGGTGATTGCATATAGGTTGTTTGGGTCTCGCTGTGGGGAGTAAATGATTTACTCCCTCCGTTCTGTAATATAGTGCATTCTAACATTCAAAATTTATACTCGAATATAATACATTCTAGAGGATAAAAACTAATTTTACATTAAATACTTTTTATTTACCAACCAATCACCATTAATTACGTTGACGATAGCGTCTGATTAGAAAATAAAATGAGGGTACATGCGTCTTTTATGTTCTCTCTTAATTTGTCTTAAAATTCCTAGAATACACTATATTACAGGACATAGGGGTACATGATCATCTTAGTAAGATCTAGGTCTCTTTTACCTTTCTCTCTTTAACCATAATAATTTCCAGCGTGATTAGATATGGTTGTATGAAGTTGAAGTATCTTTGTACAATAGTATAGATCAATGGATCACTGTCGGGTCTAAACCTGACATCACTACTGTAATTGGGTTCGGCAGAGGGCAATCAACAGTAATGGAGCTTCCCTACCATTGTCATTCCCGACCCTGCAGTGAAAGGATGATATCACTGTCGGGTCAAGGCTGGACGCCTGGACCCGGTAGTGACATCTTTAGAATCACTACTGATTCTAATTATGCTAACTAGCTAGTGACACAAACTAGCATGGATACCTTTGTGATTTTGCATGTTGGCTCTTATTAAGAGACAATACATAGTTATTGTCCGTTTTAGCATGTCTGATTTGAATGCCAGATTCATTCATATATTTTTGTGAAACCTATAACTTTGCAGTTGAAAATTTAATTTGAAATCATTTACATGTCCGAAGAAATAGACCAAAGTTTTAGACAGAAATACTCAAACAAATCTAACTCCTTATTGGTATATTAACAATGAGTACAAGGTTGACAAGGATGAGGTGGAACATAAGCATGGAAACCACACATGTGCACATTTCATGCAAAAAAAAAGACTTTTGATGCTCAACCGTGTGGACATAAATTGTGGGTGAGGGGTGACCTTTGGGTCGAGAGTTTTTTTGTTGCAATTTGTTTTTCTGCTAAATTTTATTGACTATTCACACCAACCTATAATATATGCACACAAATACTCACTTCCCTATCGGTTGTGCTGTGCAGCCGCTCTTGAGTATCATATCCATGTTGGCTTTCATAATGCTCATTTAATAACTAGCACATGAGAGTTACGGGCCAGCATTGGTAAGGTGTTATGTAGTAGTGTAACATGAGGCCTTTGATATAAAGAAAAATAAGAACAGTCGTTGCACGTCAAACAAAGGAATGTATAGTATAGTATCCATATGAATCTCTCTGCAGGTTCTATATTTTTTTTCTCTGTTTCCCTGAAATTATCAAAGATAATGCAAATCTTGGCATTGTCTTAACAATGCTTATAGAAAAAGTAAATAAAACAGCATGCAGCTTAGAGAGTGTACGAACAATTATTTTGAACCAATCTAGAATTTTAACTGCAATGTCTATATATGATAATATTTGTTCAAAAAATTATTCTTGCACAATTTATCATAATTCAATGTTCTAAAATTAAGCCAGCGCAACTGATCAAGGTGGATTGAATATTCAAATGCTCACTATAATAGAGAAGCACGCAGGTTAAATATTGCTGCGGCACAATCCAAGCACCCTCTATTGTGGATTTGCTTTTATCAAAAGTAGCATAAAAAGAAGTTAGTTCGATCACTAGTGGTTCTCTGTCGGTCGGTGTAAAATATTGTTGATATTAACAAAGACCTATAGCTACCTGGCTGAAAAAACTTAGTTTCACTGTAGAAGTCCTATCATTGATTCGAAGGGTATGAGACAAGTAACATGACTGAACAATACAGGATGGAGGAAGTTGTTGAATATTCGTCACTACCCATCAAGTGCGGACAAGGTCTTACATTGATAACAAATAAAGTAGCGTAAACCTATATTTGCCTGGTAGAACTCCATTTTAAATATTTTCCTGGATAAACATTCATTTAGTTTCTAGATAGATTACTAGAAGAATATCCCTTTAAAAAGTCAATTACTTGATTATGTTTACTCGATAATGAAAATGACATCATATACGTTGTGGTGGGTCTTTTGATTGTGCTAGACATAGTTTCTTGAGCGTGTTTGTTTGGTGTTTTGTGACTGTGAATTGTTTCTGGTTGTCTTCTAGGTGAGAAGTTGTGTTTGGTGGTTGTACTCCAGTCACATGTGGTTTTCTTGGCCTGATTTGCACTAAAAAAATTGGATCGGGACGACTTATGTTTTTTCTTTCTCCTTCTAAGATATAAACTTTGTCGTATTTTTCGAAAAAAAACATATATAGGAATCTAATAAGTGTGCATACCCTTGCACGAGTTGACAAAGTTTTTTGAACTAAAATTGGCTTCGGACCACTAAGCATATATAGGTGAACTAAATGAAGATATTTTTTTGCAAATAATGAGAAAATAAAGATTTCGTCTTCAATTTTCCATGAATCATCAATCCAACCTTATGTGGCCATAAACCTTGATGGCGCACACCTGGTAATTAATGTAGCAAACCAAACAACAAGAAAAGATTTGAACAACAATTCAACTATGGGCCGGGGCGCGATGATTTGCAAGGCTGTTGTAACACCCCACGCATACGTGTAACACATCTCTTACACTATCGTCTTTGCTTCATGTAAGTGGGTTAATTCAGAGGTACTATGTTTGAAACAATAAGGATTATAAGCTGACCTCACCCTCCTAAACTTCTAAGGTGATTTTCAACTCTCACCTAGTACAGCTTCACATGTCACATGAACCAACAACACAACTACGGCATGTTTCTAATGGGCTTGGGTGTTACTGCTGTTGACTCCCATGCATGGCATGCATGCATATGTGTTATAATCTGCTCACTGTTTATGTACTCTGGATGCCATTGTCTAACTGAGAAGAGTCAATTTTTGTGGAGACCCCAAATAAACTCATTCCGTGAACTTCGTGATCATCATACTGCAGCTAATAATTAAGTTATGCTACTCCACTAGCTAATTTGCTACAAGTAATTATGTATGTTAGCTAGAGATCTGTTTATATGGCTAAAGATTTAGAGTGTTTGTCTTCTTATTAATTCTGACAATTTGACTTCTCGCCGTTCGTCGATCATGTTGAATCTCGATCCGCCGTGTGTCAGTTAAATATAGTCCAAAATTAGCTGTACACACATTCAGTTTGAACAGGGTGTTTTTTTTAATTGGGTAGCAACGTGCTCCATTTAATACTTTGTGCCTGCACGGCCGTTACATGCTATAGGATCGGATTAATTGAAAATACTCCATTGTCGCATCATATAGACAATTTTAAGTCGTAGTAGCTTGATGGTTATTGCAGCATATATATATGAGGACAGTCCTGTCGAGGCTAGCTGACTTTGTTTAATGCGCTACAGACAACTACTATTCATGGTTCAAAATTTATTTAGATAATTAAGCTCCACACGCATATATGTTTCACTGAATAGGAAACTCATACTACTGTGCTAAAAAACCCTACTCCCTCTGTTCCTAAATGTTTGTCTCTAATAACCGTGTTTCCCTCACAGACACGCTTTCCGAACGACTAACATTAAGAGACGGAGTAGTATGTAGCTAGGCCAGTTGTAGACTTTATTTGCTCAATCAAATTTAAAGAGGGGACATATACATTTATAGGTTTCATTCTAGCTATGTTCCACTAACTGCATGGCAAAAAAGCAATGGTGGCAGAAATAATCATATATATGGATCTATATAGGGTGCTGCAGGCACACTACTACAAACATCTACTACTGTGCTGGTCAAAGTGCATGGTATATTATTTGCTTGGCCGCATCCTCCACTAATAACCAGCAAGAAGACAGCAATGCATGTATGAATATGACCTACTACTAGGGATGAAAAGGGATCGGATACGGACGGATATCACTGATATCGTATTTATTTTCATATTTATGTCCGGATTCGGATTCGAATACGGATAGTATGAAAAATGTCGGATAGAATACGATTGGATATCGACATCATAAATATGTGATTTAAATATTCGGATACGAATACGGTATCGGATGTTAAATATCCGGACTCGGATACGGACGGATTAAAACCTCTCTAAACGAATTCGGTCTCGAATACGGTCGGAAAATATCCGTACCGTTTTCATGCCTGCCTACTACATATCTAGGGAACACTGACCCTAGCCTAATGATCTCTTCTAATTGGCACCAAATCATGGGGGGGGGGGGTGGCGGCCGCGGTAGCCCAAGACCGCCAGACCAGCCATATTCCAAGCTGGACTCTAGCTAGACAGGAGTGGCACTTTGGAATAGGGTGTTTAGATGCCAAAAATTTTTGGGAAAAGTTCTTATAACACTTTTCGTTATTATTTGGCAAAAATTATTTAACCATGGACTAACTAGACTCAAAAAATTCGTCTCGACATTTACAGACAAACTGTGCAATTAATTATTTTTTTATCTACATTTAATGCTTCATGCATGCGTCAAAGATTCGATGTGACGGGTACTGCGCAAAAAAATTTTTGGGTGTTTTTAGCATCTAAACAGACCCTAATTCATTGAAGCCACCCATGTGCCTTGTGCTGTGCATGACATTGAGTAGCCCCACATGCCCCACACTTAAACCGAAAATTGTCTCAATGCACACACACCCAATGTCACCACTTTGGCCTAGGGCTAATATAATAATCCCCAACTTGCCCCCACTAATACTATAAACTAATCCCCCCCACTTGCGTTCATAAGCATCAACGCCAAGATGTGTATCAACCTTCTCTCTCAAGGAAATTAAAGCAAGCACGCTCCTAAATACGTCACTTCGACGAGTAACCCGCTAGTGACAGACATATGGGCCCAGAGAGGGCTAGACCCCACATGTCATTGCATGTCACATACTAGCGGGGCCATGCATCTTGCCCATCACCCTCCCCTCTCTCTCTCTAGCTCCTGTATTATATTTCTCCCTTCCATCAACTCCAATGACCAGCACTAACCTATCCCTTTCTCGACTTCTTTTGCCATCCATCACTTCCTCTCTCCTTCCTCCTTCCCTCTCTCTCTCTTGCCCCCATTGGGTTTGGCTTCGATTCCAGTCCAGCATCGACGACCTCCTCTCCTCTCCTTCGTCCTGCACCTCCCATCTCTGGCCGGCCCTTTTCCTCCTCTCCGTCCCACTCATCCAGCAAGCTGCTTTCCCCTCCCAAAATATAATCCATCCGATCCACATGAACAATAAGCACCACCATCAGCAAGCAAGCAGCAGGATAAATTAACAAAGCAGAGAGAGAAATTAAAAGAAACCCCAAGCAGAGAGAGCGGCAGCTTCAGCTATAGCTCCCCTTTTCGTCTCCCCACACATCCCAGAAACCATTCTTTACTCCCCTCCAAGAAAACAAGCACCACAGAAACCCTAAAGAAATTCATCCTCTCCTTCCTCGCCGTCTACTATTTTCATCATCACCACCACCACCACTTCTTCTCGCGCGCCGCCAATTATTATTAATATTATCGGTACTGTTATGTAGCCATTATTTTTACTTAGCGACTTATTTGCTACTATACTCCTTGCTCAACTTATAATTAGCTCTTCTCCTACCCTAGAAAGATGGCAGGCCTGGATTTGGGCACCAGCTCCTACCTTCACCAGCACCAGCAGCACCACCACCAGGCGCCCCTCCACCTCCACCACGAAGACGGCGGCGGCGCGGGGGGTGGCTCCGACGATGGCCAGGACTCGCTGTCGCCGGGATCGGGCGGCGGTGGGGGTACGCCCAGAACCGCCGGAGGCGCCGGCATCTGCGGTGGGGAGGTCGTCGCCCGCCGCCCGCGCGGCCGCCCGCCGGGCTCCAAGAACAAGCCCAAGCCGCCCGTGATCATCACCAGGGAGAGCGCCAACGCGCTCCGCGCCCACATCCTCGAGGTCGCCGCCGGCTGCGACGTCTTCGAGGCGCTCACCGCCTACGCGCGCCGCAGGCAGCGCGGCGTCTGCGTGCTGTCCGCGGCCGGGACCGTCGCCAACGTCACGCTGCGCCAGCCGCAGTCGTCCCAGACCGGCCCGGCCTCGCCGGCCGTCGCCACGCTCCACGGCAGGTTCGAGATACTCTCCCTCGCTGGCTCCTTCCTCCCGCCCCCGGCCCCGCCGGGGGCCACCAGCCTCGCGGCCTTCCTGGCCGGCGGGCAGGGGCAGGTCGTCGGTGGTAGCGTGGCTGGCGCGCTCATCGCCGCGGGGCCGGTCGTCGTCGTGGCCGCGTCGTTCAGCAACGTCGCCTACGAGAGGCTGCCGCTC
This sequence comes from Saccharum hybrid cultivar R570, assembly GCA_038087645.1. Taxonomy (NCBI): domain Eukaryota; kingdom Viridiplantae; phylum Streptophyta; class Magnoliopsida; order Poales; family Poaceae; genus Saccharum; species Saccharum hybrid cultivar. The sequence continues at coordinate 1,469,389 of JAQSUU010000613.1, read as the reverse complement.
GAAGACGGCGACGAAGTGGCCCTTCCACCGCCTGCGGGGAGCGACCAGCAGCAGCCCGGTGTGCCGTTTGACCCCGCGGCCGCGGCGGCTGCTGGCGGGCTTCCCTTCTTCAACCTGCCGATGGGGATGCCGCCAATGCCGATGGACGGCCACGCCGGCTGGCCGGCTGGCGCCCCTGGCGGCGGTGTCGGGAGGCCGCCCTTCTCTTGACGGATCCCATCGATCTATCGGCAAAGTGCACGCGCGCGAGGACGTGGACTCTACTACGTGTACAAGTAGCATCTCTTTCTCTCTGTCTGTCTTCCGCTTCATTCCCTTGTTCTCTCTCTTGTGCCGCCATTGTTGTGATATCTCTCTCTGATGTTTTTTATGTTAACCTGTATGGGACTTAATTGTGTTAATTTTTGATCAGTTGAGTGTCGCTGTTAATTTGAACTATGTGTTGTGAGGACATGCACTCATAAATTGATCAAAATTTGTTTTTGTTTATGCCCCGGAGTCAAATGTTCAAGGTAACTTGAGTACCATATATAACAATGTTATTACACCCTTACAGGATACATAAATTCTCGTGGTGGTGGGAAACCACAGCTTTCTTGTGTTGTCTGTCGGTTGCACTCCTCTTTAATTTGTTTGCAAAGATCAGGTGCTGATCTCTCTTTGTTTGTTTGTTCGTTTGTTTTTCTTTTCCTATATCAAAAGTTCAATACTACTTATTGGTTCATGTCGCTTGCTGGTTTCTTGCTTACATCTCTTTTATATTGATGTTTGCAATCAGTAGGTTTGCAAGTTTTTTTTCCTTCTAAAGGATCCAAATAACTCTTCATATATACTGGACATCACTTTATTTCTTTATTTTGCTTGCGGGTAGAATTTTACTGTTTCTTATATGGCTACCAGCTTTCTGCAATTCTACAAGTATAGTTTTCCTCACAAGTCACAAGCATTGCACAAAGCACAAGCTATGTATCCTCCTTATTGTTCTCTTTCTCAACCTTTCGCATATTAACTACTAGTATATTAACCTGGATATATACATCATTGGAGGAAGGGATCAGTTGATTTTTTTTAGAGTTTGGGAATCCCCGTAAATTCTACTGAGCAAATAATGAAACAAAGTACACGCAAGAAGGAAGAGAAATATGTTATGTTTAGTTGACTCGATCTTTTATTTCCTTAGATTGGGTGAGACCATTGCTTATTTTTCTTGCTCAAAGAGAAAGGTAGGGTACAACAACTAGATTATTAACTAAAGAAACCAAAATGATCCGAGTTTTTCATAGATTACATATAGTAAAAAAAATTGTTGAGGTAATTATTCTCAACAAAACTGTAGCTCAGTGAACAGGTACGATAATCTAATCTCTAATAATATATGTAGGTGCTACTTGGAGTTTATGTATCCAGACTTTGGGGAGTTCTTGCCAGTGATTACTAAGGCTGCATGAGTTTTGAAGTTCCTGCATTGCAAACTGACATATAGAACTAGCATAATTAATTAGCGCGCGTCTAGGTGTGCTATGCATCATACGGGAAATGATCCAAGAGAGGAGAAAGAATAATGCAACCAGGAACATATATAAGCAAATGTAGGCAGTAATCCCACTATACCATCTATAAATTTAGCTATTCACCTGAATTCTACAGCCTACCCTGCAAAATTGGTAGTTGGGGCGGGGGTCAAACAAACAATAAGGGTTAGATTAGAAAACACAGGGGGAAATACACTGTAATTCAGGCTCCTCCTTGACCCCGTTGTTTTTCACTCCTTGAATTGTTGAGTTTCCATCAAATTCCTGGGTTTCCATATTGACCTTCCTTGCTAACTTACATATATACATACATGAGACAGTATTCTGGCTCAGAAATCTGTTAGTGTGCATCTAGTTCAAGATTTGTCAAGAGCTAGTTAGATTTCTCTGTTCAGGTGCCGTTCTTCCTGTGTAATGATTAATGAATATATATATATATTGGCATCATTAGGGCCCATGAAGAACTATATGTATGTACATACTGTATATATGTTACACCACGGTAGCTAGGATTGATCATATATAGAATTTGTGTGTATGATATTTTTAGTGGATTCACGTGGGCCAGCCTATCTTTTAATCTATACCCCGTAATTATACAAATACATGATGGTTTGCCAGAGGCGTCGAAGTCTTTATGACGGATTCTTTTGAAGGCATGAAATGACCGTTTTGGAATCTTGCCCTATCCCAAAATGGGGTACTATACATGAAGTTGACCATGTGCTCTCTCTCTTTCTCTCTCTGCTCTCTTTCTCTGATCACTTCACTTCACTGATGTCATTTCATGACCGACATTTATCCTTCACTCCTGTGCTTCTCTGATCACTTCACTTCACTGATGGCGTTCATTTTGTGTGTGTCTGATGATCAGGTTTGTTACAAAGGGAGTGTTTAGATGGTTGTAAAGTGTGTGTAAAGTTTCTGTAACACTTTTCGTTGTTATTTGGTAAAATTTATCTCATCATGAACTAACTAGGTTCAAAAGATTCGTCTCGACATTTACAGACAAATTGTGCAATTAATTATTTTTTTTACCTACATTTAATGCTACATGCATGCGTCCAAAAATTTGATGTGACGGGAAATCTTGTAAAAATTTTGGAATTTTGAAGAAACTAAACACTGCCAAAGAGCTGGTCTTTCCTGTGCCTTGGGAACTGCATGCGTGCTACTATTTGTAATTCAATTTGACGCATTCATTTATGCTTGATCTTCTTCCTCGAAGGATAAAACAAATATCGCCTTGAATTTGATCGAATTATATATATGTTCCTGCTTTCTTTTCGATCCATCAATTCTCAACACAACATTTCCAAGTCACTGTGATATCTGTCCCTTTTCCTTGTCATTCCATGCGCATCTACTTAATTTGCCTTTGTCTAGCTAGTATCTGCTGCATAATTAGCTAGATTAGCTGCACTCATCTGGTCAAAAAGGGTTATGCAAAGAACTGTTATATGATTCTATATGTACAGCGTACCGGAAGCTAAGAATAAGACAAAAAAAATCGACTAAATTGTCCCATCAGTTCTTGATCACTTTGGGAACTAATCGAGATCGTCATCCCGTTGTTCTATGTATGTGCGCAGTACAGTGACTACAAATTAGTGGACAAGCAATGCTGTGCTGGATTAGTGAAAGCAAGTGCTTACAGTGTGCTACGACATGTGCCTACAATTAGGTAGACAGTGACGCTTACTGCTAATATGATTGTAGATCTACAGTTCATCCACAAAGCATACCTCCTGTCCCTGCATTATTGTCACTGCTAGCTATATATGCTTCAACTTGATTTCTCTTTCATGCATGAAAGAATTCCAACTAGGTTTGGGAGTTGCAACGTCGACATGCCCAAATTTCATTTTTCACTTTTATATATTACATACTATAATACTAGTCAACCCGTGCATTAGCACAAGCTAATACTATACAAAAAAAAACAGTTTCAAAGTTATTCCTTTATAGAGACGGTCCATAAAACCCACCACATCTAATGTAGTGCCGAAGGTCTATAGTTATGGCCCACTTTGAAAATAATTTTTCAAGGCGGTCAATATAAAATATTGCCTCTAGAAATCCTATTTTTATATATGTGTTCATGAGACTCCTCAAAACAAGCCGAACATATATAATTAACTAGCAAAACCTATTATCTACAACTCTTCTCTCTCATCTATCCAATCCCTTGGCCACTGCCACCCCTCATCTCCTCTCTCTTCTCTTCTCTCTACCCCTCCCCCGTTTGACTTTACTATGCCCTCACCCCCGCCCCTCTGCCGGTGGAACAACTGGATTTGGGCAGGGGGAGTCTGGATTTTGCGAGCTCTACGGTGGCACTTCTAGATGATCTGCCACTCCCCCAACTTTGGCCCCTCACTCTCTCCATTTGCAGGGGCACACATAGAAAACTGGCGCAGGACCAGGGAGTCTAGATGGTGTATCCTCCATGGCATGCTAGTGGTGGATTCATCGCGATTAGCGGTAGAGATGATGAAAATAGATGAAAGAGGGCTTAAAAAGCCCTCAACTATTTTGTGTCCATATTTATCATCGAAAATGGGTGCAAGAATAGGACAACCGGGTACGAGAATCGGAATGGAATATGTGGGTGTGTAAGAAATGAATAAATATGGATGGAAATGTTATGGAAACAGAACATTCATGGAGAACTTATACTACAACAGAAGGCATTTGTAGTCATGGTCAAAATTGATTTCTGCTAGAAGTGTGTCTTCCACCCCCACCCCATTTACTTAAGCATCTCTAGTAGAAATCAGTGATTTCTAACGTGGTTGGTATCATAGCCCACCTCTAGAAATCATTTTTCAGAAAATGAAAAAGGACCATAAAAGATAGCAACAAATGTAAGTCACAATTCATGTGTGCATGCATTTCTATGAATCAAACTCAAGACCCCTTACCTTACTTGACCATACCATACCCTACCACTCCACCACACAATCACTATTTGTGACCAAATGAATGAACCTATCATTTTGTATTAAGTTTAGTTGAATATTTGGGATCCAAAATAATTTTAAATAAAAAAGTTTGAACTATAAAGTTTTAGATATCATCGAGCTCTATGATTTTAGCATAGCACATATGTATGATTTTAGCATAGCACATATGTTCATTGAGGTCATTTGAAAAATCAATAATTTGAATTTAAATATACATCTCTTCTCTACACCATCGGTATAAGAATCAATTCATTCCTACTTACATTCTTACTTTATATCTTGTCTAGTGTGCTTAGAGTAGTTTGTATCACATAGGAGTAAGTAGCTTAGTGACTTAGCTTTGTTGGTGTAAATTAGAGATCATAGTCTTGTTCACTAGATTTGTATAGTTGGCTTGCTTAGTATAGTTGAGCTAGTGCTAGAATTAGCGTCGCCATCTTTTATACTAACAATTATTTTTTAGTGAAGTTTGTAGAATTTCTAAATAGGCTATTCACCCCCCCTCTAGCTATTTGGACCTTTCACACTCCATCGACTTGCTTCATGGCAAAGCCCACTAAGGTAAAATATAATAAAAGCGATGATGATGATTGTGAAAGTGATGATTATAGAAGTGATGATGATGATGAGGAGGAGGAGGACTCTAAGGAGGATCTCATGGACATGTTGGAGAATGCCCATACTTGTCTTGAGTTGAAGAGAAAGGAGTGCAAAGAATTACTCAAGAAGGTTAAATCTCTTGAGTAATCCTTTGATGAGCTCAATGCCACTCATGAGAGGCTAATGGAAGCCTATGAGAAGCTTGGCAAAGCTCACTCTAAGCTTGAAAAGGGTCACTCCTCTCTCCTTGAACAAGCCAAGAAGGAATTCATTGTAACATGCGACGTGGGCTCTACTTGTGATCTACTTAAGGAGTCCTTCTTTGAGCCTATTATTGTTGCTCGAGCTAACCCTTCTTGTAGCACTTCCACTTCTACCTCATCTACTAGTGATGTCTTCGCTTATGATGCCATATTAATAGTTGAGAATGAGACTTTCAAGAAGGAGGTCAATGAGCTCACTCGCGTCTTAGGCAATGCCTATGGTGGTGAGGTCCACTTGCTAAAGTGCTTGGGTAGCCAAAGGTTCTCTCTCAACAAAGAGGGATTAGGCTATACCCCCAAGAACGGCAAGGCAGATTTGTCACTCATAATACTAGCTTTGTGAAGGGCAATGGTCGGTTTTGCAACAGATACAAACAAGTTGGGCACATAGAGCAATATTGCAAGAATAAGAACAAACAAACCAATGTATCCTCAATTAATCTACCTCAGGCAGCCTAGCTAGGTGGCTTGATCGGACCCAGCATAGAGGAGAGACCAGACCCACTGTGACACGTTCGGTCTTGGCGAACAAAAACAGCGTGGCTCGGTCTCAAGATCGGACCCTGGAGGGGTTACACGACAGGACACGTGAGGAACACTATTCTCGCGTCTGGTCATGGCACTGTGGCACGCGCGGTGCTGAGCAGAGGGGACCAGACTCTGGGGTGTGTTCGGTCACCTATGACAGGACGTGTTCGGTCAACGAAAAACCTTTCTAGATGCTTACTGGACTCGACCGGACGACATGTGCTTGTGAGTCCGGTCATTTCTTCATCGAGTCTAGTCATTACTTAACCAAGTGCGAGAACGTTTAGTAACCATTGGGATCGGGCGGCTATCTTTGAACGTGGGGGTGCGTGGCAGTCATCAGAGGACACTACAGGGAAACCAAGCATTAGTGATAAAATGACGTGGCAAAATTTTATTGTCACTAATTCCCATACTATTTGTGGCAAAACTAATTTTCATCACAATTATGCCAATCATTAGTGACAAAATATTATTTTGCCACAAGAAACATCTTTTGTGGCAAATTGAGTGATGAAACATTGTTTCCTCACTATTTTAATAAGTTATCTGTGACAAAATAATTTTTTTCTCACTAGTATGACATTTATCAGTGGCAAAATTTTGTGTCGCCACAAGACACACGGTTAGTGAGAGAATAGTGTGACGAAGTTTATTTTTGCCACTAATTCCCATACTATTTGTGACAAAAGTAGTTTTCCTCACTCTTATGTGAGTTATTAGTGACAATATATTATTTCGCCACAGGAAGCATCTTTAGTGGCAAATTGAGTGATGAAACATTTTTTTGTCACTATTTATCAAATTATTTGTGGCAAAACACTTTTTCCTCACTAGTTTGCCATTTATCAATGCTAAAAGGTTTTGTATAGCCACGTGACACGCCATTAATGAGAAATTCTGAAAGATCATAGTTTTGTCACTATTTGCTAGCTTAATTAAAGATAAGGCCCATGCGTCAGCCCCTTGTTAGTATCTCTTTCCTCTAAATTCATTAGACACAAGCACCACACAAAAGCCAAGATGGGTCCACTTGTTCACAAGCCATGGAGTATTACTTACGTAGTTAGGCTGATTAGCCTGATTTGTTGGCTTCCTAATCCGTCCAATAATTTAGGCGAAATCTTGCTCTATTTTCCCTTATTTTTTCATGAACATTAACACCCGCTGAATGTGCACGCACCCTGGTTATTTGTGAGGGACATGATTTTGTATTCCGACATACATAAGCACATAATTAAAATGTAATCCCTCCGTTTTGAATTGTAACTCATTTCAATTTTATCCTAAGTTAAACTTCTAATTTTGTCCAAGTTCATATAAAGCCATGCCAAACACCTATGAACACCTCTCGTGGCCACTCTAAAGCAAAACACCATCATAGGGAACCGTTAGATAGATCAAATAAACCAGTGCACTAAGTGAACAAAAACTAAGGTCCACTTTGGTAGAGCTCTGGCTTTTGCTTCTCCATACATTTTACCAATGAACTATTTTTACTTTAACAACAGTAGGACGTGCATGGGTCATGCCAAAGGCCACCTATGTCGTGGCTGCGGCACCTTGGGCCCCCGTGCCAAGACGCCAGGAACTGACACGACTGTGGCGAGGCCATGCATGGGGGATGGATGGTACTTAGCGGATGCAGGGCGGCGATTTAGGAGGCGAGCGGAGGAAGGTAGGCACATGTGAGCCGAGGGAGTAAGCGTGCGTTGCAGGGCTGAATGAGGCCAACACGTGGCTTCTAGAGTCCAAGCCGTGTGGGTGAGGTAGAGCCATCGCGATCGCTCACGACTGCTTTAATCGTGGCGAGGTGGACGCCCCAAGAGCCCACGAACCTAGGCTCATTTGTAGAGGTAAGTTCATCTTCTTAAAATGAACTAAAACACAAGAGTTGTTTTTTTCGGCTATATGGGACCGAAGCCCTATAAAAAAGTCAAACTATAGTGTTGACACGTATCCATCTTACTATTCTTACATGATCCACTTTTACATGATGCAACTCACTATTGCGGCTTACCTTTCCGTTGGTACTTAATAGACACATACAAAATCAGCATCGGATCCACATTTTCAGCACCAGGTGAAAATAGCATGGTGAAAAAATATTTTTCTAATCACCCATTATACATGATCAGGCGTCCACCGAGTCTAAATGTGAAAATTCTTTATTTTAACTAAACACACCTTCACGGAAATATTTATCGTTGGAAAATATAATTATTTCTTGAAATATTCGACAAAAAAGGTTATTTCAGAAATGTTTCCCGTTTTCATGCTGAATGCACCCTTTCCCTCCTTTTAATTGGTGAAAAAAAATTCCCACCAAATATATCCATTAACCTCCTGTAAAGAGATGCCATTTAGTTTCACTCCAATTAAATGGTGGATTTTTTTCACTCCCGCCATATTGCATTGGACATCATTATATAAATAAAGCAACAAGGAGTCCCTTTCATCTACGGCCCTGTTCGGCTGTGCTGATAAGCCGATTGAAAAACACTGTTGGCTGATTTGTTGTGAGAGAAAAATATTGTTCCGACTGAAAAAACAAGCTAAAAAAGACGGATTATAAGCCGGATGAACAGGACGTATGAAACAATAGTCCATCCGTGAGAGCCTGAGAGGAGATAAACAGGCAACCTTAAGTCCGCAAGGTCAGCACTAGTATATTCTGTCTTTTCCCGTCTAATCTTCTGCCATCTAGCCTCCCATAATTACTCCTTGGTCATAGCAGGCAACCATGCCGCTGCAACTTACCTACCCGAAATTTCGGATCCATGCCCCTCTGCACATCCTATCATCGTAGCACCGATCCACAATGCTGCCGTCGCCGCTGCGCCCATCTCCGCACCCTCACACCGCTGCAGCTCACACCTCTGCCAAGAAAATGCGATGTCTCTACTATGCACCGACGTTGCGGCCTTCGATCCGTGAAGATCCATTGTATCCATGCCTATCCTCGACACCAACCCTTGCATACTGCTGCATCAGGGCATCCATGCCTCTTGCCGACTCCAGCATTCATGTTTTCCAAATTATTTTTTTAGGTTATTTCTTTTGGCAAAATCTCCATTGATTCTATTGCTATTTCATAGGGAAGATGGCTCCATGGGCGACTCGATGAACTGTTGCTGAAATGGATAGGGAATTTGATGAGTTGGCCTCTGCTTTATCTGATCCAAGGAAACCTCTGGTATAGGATTCAAACATTTAGTTCCACTAAATATTTTCTCTGTATAAAAAATCAGATGTAGCATGTTACATCAAGAGAAACTAGGAAAGTAGAATTTTCTGTAGCTCATGTTTAATAGTTCAACGTTTCAATTATCCATTAGTTGTGTGTTGATGTTATAATTAAAACATAGCCACAGATTGGACGGAGTCAGGGAGGTTTATTTCTATTGTGGTGTGTTTAGTTAAATAAATTTTACAAAATGGTTTATTCCTACAGTGGAAAGAACAAGCAGGTTACATCCACGTGTCTCTCGAGCTGACAATACCTGTGACCATTTGGATTCATATGTGGCCATCGATAAAAATATTCAAGTAAATGTTGCAGCACTCAACACTGAAGGTGTGTTGCTAATCTGAAATATCTTTCTGTACACTATTGTTTATTTCACTAAATTAACTACGCTCTCTTTCACTAAATTAGTCAGGCTTTGTTATGCTGATCTGAAATTTTTTCTTTATAAAACATAATATTAAGCAATGCATTTTAGAAAATTGCCAAAGTAACTAGGAACTGTTATACTATCAGAAATATGTTTTTGTACACTACAGAGTACAAATATGAAATATTACATTTAATTATTATTGTTCTTTTCCCTAAATTAACTAGACCATGCTAAGAAGAGTGTAGAAAAGTTACAATCAACGATCTACTTTGCAAGAGAAAGGCAAAAGGAAAGCATATTGATATAAAGTTCTCAAAGAATTTGCAAAAGTGTGTGGAGAACGAGCTTGTTTATTTAAAAGTGAGATCACTGATGGCATATGTTCTTTATGAACTAGGATTAGGTGCAGCTAGTGTGATTTTCTATGAAAAAAATGTGGTGGTATCATCATGTTCCACTCTTCATGGTTATTGTCTATGGAATATAGTTCTCTGTTGTACCATCATTTAATTCACTTGCAATGCAAATTTCTAGAAACTGCAAATTGTTTCAATATATAATATGCTATATTTCTAATCATGAATAATACCAGCACAACAGGTTTGCTTGTCATTTGATACAATTCATCATTTGCTAAACCATCCTATTGTTAATGCTTGTTCTTATAAATCATTAGCTGCACCTATTTTCATGTCATTTGATATATTAATTATTACTTTTTTGTATCATGCTTTGTAGATCAAACTACATGAGGCTTATGTCACACAGCAAGAAAAGATTAATTCTGCACATGTGCCAATAGTGGAGCACTTCGCATTAGTTCTAGGTTGAAAGCCAAACCATTGACACGGTGTTGGCATTTGTGCATGCGCATATCGAGGCTTCTGAACAGCGTGAAGCTGTAGCATGAGCACGTGCAGATGCTGCTGAGCAACATGCTGAGGCTGCTGAGCAACATGCACAAGCTTTGGAAGGCCAGGTCTTAACAGTGGTTGAAACAAATGCACAGTTGCAAGAAGAGCAACAATCCCAACTTGATGAGCTTAGTTCTTCGCATCAAATATAGACATGAGAGAACAACTTGATCAACAAATGGCTCAAGTTCATTGGATGCATTCATTCTGGTGATCATATTAGAGTTCAATACCCGTAACTGAATCAATCGTTTGAGATTTGAAGTAGTGTGTGAGTTATTTTGAGAGTTCCAAGTGTCATTAAATTATGTGTATTGATTGATTGCAACATTATCATGGTCAAAGAATTATTGGAGTAAATATTATTGGTCTATATTTGTGAGAATTGTATTGCTCTAGGGTACACCTGTTGAGCAAATTTTGTCACGACAACATGGGTGATAATGATAAACCATACGTTTGCCACAACATCTATTATCCACACAATTGAGACTTATCTTACAACAAAACTTAACTAATATTTTTACACAAATGTTATGCTTTTTTGTGATGAAATTATTGATACAACATGTCTCATCAGTTCTCACAAAAAAATCATATTGTGAGAACAAATATTGACACAAAAATTGTATAATGGCAAAGCTTTGGTGACTAGTATATTGTCTCTAGTGACCATATAATTCGTCATTTTTATAATGGTAACTGTGGCGACCAAATTGCCATAAATAAACTCTAATTGTGTCAATTGTTGTCACCACTGAAAACAATATAAGTGGCATCATTTTTCATCACTAATGTGCATGTTTTTGTGACAACAAAGGTGAAACAAATGGGTACATAATTAGTGGCAACATAATTAGTCACTAATGAGTATGACCATTTGTGGGGAATGAAAAATCATCACTAGAGTATTTGTGAGGCGAGTATTTGTGGCGACTAGTGGCGATTAAAAATGTTGCCACAAAGGTTGCTTTGTGGCGAAAAAATATGCTTCTGTGATGAAATTTTTTGCCACAAAAACCCGTTGCCATTGTGGTGGGACCGGAACATGCCGATCGGACGTTGGGGTGCGTCCGGTCACGCCTGTGAGCAGCCAACAACTCTTTGAGCAAAAGGGGCTCTATAAATAGAAGAGGCACAGCTTGGGCTCGCTCTCTTGCACATTTTTATCAGTGTTGTGAGCCTAAGCAAACACCTCCCACTCATCTCCATCATTGATTCATCATTAAAGTGAGATTAGAAGTGATTCCTAGTGTATTTGCTTGAGTGATTGCATCTAGTGGCACTTGGGGATCGTTGTGGCTATGGATTTCTTGTTACTCTTGGTTGTTGTCACCACCTAGACGGCTTGGAGTAGCGAAGGATCATTGGCACTAGTTGGTGATTGTTCATGGTCATCTCCCGGTGATTTGTGAGGGGTCTTGTACCTTCCCCAACGGAGAGCCAAAAGGTAACTCTAGTAAATTGCTCGTGTTATTGAGCTACCTCACTTGGGGGTAGGTTCTTGCGGCGCCCATTTGTTAGGCTAGGTTTGTGAAACATCTATTAGCCGCTGAACCACCAAGTGTTAGTCGACACATCGAGGACTAGTGTGCCAGCAAGCATGTGAACCTCGGGAGAAAAATTGATTGCCTCTTGTCCATTAGATTTCTCCCAGATATTCATATTGTGATTTATTCCCTTGCCGGCATTGGTAACCCTCTCTATCACTTGCATTACGTTCATACTTTACTTGTGTAGTGGTAGTTGTAGTTTGAGTAAAGTAGCTCTCTTGCTAGCTTAGTCAGTAGCTTGATTAGCCTCTAGTTAGTTGTTAGCTAGCTCAACTAGAGTAAGAGTAGAGACTTAGCCATTGCTTGTGCCTAGAGATTCTAAAGAACTAGAATTGTGGTGTAGGTGGCTTGCAACCCTTGTAGAGCTAGAGCAAAATTGCATTACACCATTTAATGATCTAACCATTTGCTCTAGTGATTTTGTAGAGAACTTTTATAGGCTATTCACCCCCCTCTAGCCATCTATGACCTTTTAGCAGTTTGTTTATTGGGCTTGGTGGCTGGCGTGGGCCGAGACAATGACTTGTGTTGGGAAGTTGGGTTCTTGTTTGTCGGTTCTCTGGATTTGACAAATCTACATACTTTGTTAATTAACATTTAAAGAGAGAAGGCATTTTTCCAAGCTGTCTATAAAAATAATGATAGATTAAATGTAACAGAACCGACCAAATTATAAGAGCACAAGTACAAAAACAAGCACCGAAGCGCTCAAATTTTCAAACTTGAGCCCATATAATCCCGGTAGTCAATCGAAACCACGAAGGATTTCAAACCAACTTGCTTACAACCAAGATCGCATCATTCAACATACAACATCATACGTTACATTTCACAAGTAGTCCGAAATAAGTTTACATACACGGAGTCGCAATTATTACAAACCAAGTTTATAAAGTAGCGGAAGCATAACACACACCTTAGTTCACATACTACTGCCAGTCTTAATGATCAACCACCCGCAAAAGCATCAGGAAAGTACATAAAAGATGATCACGCCCTAGTGATCTAGTCTTCGTCACCCGCAGGGTGGAGACAATTTTTGCAGAAGCCTTGGTAGAGCATATCATCTGCAACAGGAGGGAATAAACCCTGAGTACTGGAATGTACTCAGCTAGACTTACCCGTCAAAAACCAAAAATAAGATGACACCAAGGATTATGCAAGGCTTACACAAGAGGCTAGCTGACATCACATTTTGCATAAAGGCATAAGTAATTGAAACTCTTATAACTTGTACTAGCAGTTCTTTTTAGCATTTACCTGTCATCTATCTTAGCACCTGTACTAAACATTCACTTGAGTATAATCAAACAACATTATTATTATATCCATAGCAGGTATATCATTGTGGCAACATTATATCATTCACTTAACCATCTGTTCATTTAATGAGATCTACGTTGCCGCTGCTCAAGTCAAGTGCTCACTAACCGGGAGCGACGGCGATTCGAATCGAATTCCTATCCAGCTGGAGGGGTATTTCTAACACTCACCGCGTAGGCCCCTGCCAGGGTCGCACAAGCCACCTTTTCATATGATTCAGAAATCGCGGGTCCGAATGATGTCGCGACCCCAAGGGCGACACTCTGCCAGGTGACAGGGACTCTAACCCCCCTTGGTCTCACGCCAATGTCCCCAAGCACATCCTTTCTCTCCTCCAAGAAGCAACCTACCATTCGATTCCCGGCCTGAATCAAATTACTCGGCTTCGCGGTCGGAACGACTTATCCGGCCAACTAAGTGTTAGACTGCGTTCAACATGACTCAAGAACGTACAGCGAATCGGTCCTTAAACGACTTAGACGGGCATAGCTCCACACCCAAGACGTGAAGTGTCTTGCGGCTGTACTATCGAACTTCCGCCCGGTCTCAATTTCATTTTTAAGCATGGTTCCATCCACGATAGCCATAAAGCCACTCGTGACTGCTTCCTACATCTCGCGGATGACCGGAAATCACCCGACTTTTACCGTACTAAGCAGGGCTAAGCATTGATACGTGCCTAAACCTAAATTAGGATTTAAGTACGATATCTGGGCAAGGACAGGTATAATGCAACAATTGTTTTCATACAACTCCTACAACTTAATGCATTAAACAATTAAAAGTACTCAAGATAGATTTATAAATTGATGGGTTCAGCATGCACCGGGGCTTGCCTTTCAGAAAGGTCGAGGGCCGGTGGTCAGGACACTCAGGCAGGTCTTCTGCGGGAACTTCTCCGCCGGTTGGTTCCTCTGGCTGCTCCGGCTGGTCCTGGACTTCCTCCGGTAACTCTTGCTCGAATTCGAGGAGCGTTACCCCCTCCGGTACACATATTGCATGAATGCACAATAAATATTATGGATGCATAAAGGTGCAACATGCTCAGAATGAAATGCATTTCAGAAATAAAAATACTATAATCAAGTCACTTTATCAGTACGTGCAAATCTCTTCTCCGGGGGAGAAGTACTCACCTAAGCTACTCAACCTAAGATACAGTTGTTCTTCTTCGGTTAAGGCTCTAACACCTAACAACACAAGAGTAATATTACTTAGGTTACCACAGTAAGACATTCTGGACAGCAGCTTAAAGATTCTAACATAACTGAAGATTCCTAACTCCAAAAGATATGATCTAAGACAATCTGAAAAGCTTAAGAAATGCACTACAATTCATTTTCAGATCTCAACTCTAAATTCCTAAGTTTTCTATGTCGAATTTCCCGAGTTCCAGAATCTGTCCTCTCTAAACAGAGAGTAGCCAATTCTGGACTGTCACTTTAAACAGCAATAACTCCCAAACTATTAAGCCAAATGCTCCCAAATTTTGACACAAGCTAGTTTATCAAGTTTACTACAACTTTGGTATTCACAAGTTTTCCAGCAAACACCTTTATCAAAGGTCAAACTCAAAAATACTACCAGCTGTCCAGAGAACCTGGAATTACAAGGATTAAATATTTATTCATGTGGCAAACTTTCTCTAAGACCAATCCATTATTACCAAAAGTTCACACTGGTCACAAAAACACCAGAAAGTAAGGTGTGCCCACCTAGAATAATTATTTATACTCATTTCTTAATTTACTTAATTAATTAAGTGGAATTTTAAACATATATGTAAACTGTTTCTAAAATTCTACAAAAATTACAGGAGACTCTCTGGCCCAAAAAAGAGACTACTGTAAAAATTTGAACTAAATTTATTCACAGGAACTCCCTACACAAAATTCACAAGCCCAAAAGGCTGATTTTTGTATAATTAACAAATCATATTGAAAAGTATCAAACAACAGATTTTATATTTTTCTTAGACACTTTATGGTACCAAGACATTCTCCAAAAATTTATAAGAACATTGCACATGTAGAAAAATTACTAAAATTCATTCAAGTATTCCCTAAAATGACAAGATAGCATTATAACTTGAAAAGTACTTAAGCACTACTGCCCAAATTTTTACCAAAGCTAGAGCAAGTATAAATTAGCCTACCCACCAAATTTCATAATTTTTTGAACAATGAAACTCAAGATATGATTTAAACAAGTTTGCATGCAATCTAAAACACATTTCAAAAACCTATTTAAATCTCCCAGAAACTAAACATCACATAACCAATTCATACTTTTCTAAAATACTACACACCCTGTAGATCCTAACAAAATTTATCTCATAATTTTTTGAGCAAGTAAAACCCTAGATCTACATTTCCTAAATCTTATCCAAAATTTGTGGTAAAATATAAAAAGGAAAACAAAAACTAAATCCAAAACCCTGCTACCGGGCCGGCCTGCAAAGCCGACGCGGCCCAAAACGCGCGTGCGCGGCCCGCTCGGGCTCCCGCCCGTGCGCGGCACAGACAGGTGGCCCCCGCGTGTCGGTGAAAGGGAACAGGGACGCGGCGGCAGTGAGCTCCGACGAGCAATTCCTCGCCGCCGGTGGCTCCTCCGACTGATCCAAGTGCACCGGCGTCTTGCCCAAACCCAACCGCACCGAGGCTACCACTTTTCCCCAAAGTTGATGCACCACCGCACCCAGACCGACGGCAATGGTGGACGGCCGCGGTGCCTGGCGGTACGCCGACGAGTCCCGGCCGTCGCACGACCTACCGAAGGGCGCATCACCTTCCTGGACTCCTAGCGGACCTAACGAGATCACTCCCACAGACGGGGGTGGAGCGGAACCGCTTGACCGCGTGAGCACCTGGCCGGCGGCCATGGCGCGGCCGTGCACGGTCTCGTTCCGTCATGGCTGTCCCGATACTGGCGGTAACATCTTCATCCTAGCATCTACACGTGACAGGGAGGGGGAAACGTGGGTGAAGGCAGACGGAGAACTACTGTGTGGTGCTGGCCACGGTGACCCGCACATGGCGGAGCTCCGATGAGCTTCGGTGAGCGGGCGGAAACGGCAATGCGGCTCACCTTGGGCTCAAACCAACCTACCGACGGGTCGAGGAGGTGTAGGACGGGGAGGCGGAGGGATGGACGTGGTTCGGCGAGCGGTGGTGAGTGCGCGAGCTCGGAGATGGCTACGGCGGCAATGGCGTCCCGGTTTTCGCCTCAGTGAGCCCGGCCAGAGCGAGAGGAAGGGAGAAGAGAATGAGCGCGCGTGAGGGGGGTGGAGGTGGCCGCTCGGTGTTCAACTCACGCCCGGGCTCGCGACGTGGAGGGAACGGCAGCGCTCGGTCGCCACGCGTCGCCGTTCTTCTGCCCGCGCGCCACGACATGCCGGTGTTCGAGCTCGTTGACTAAAACCGAGCCTCCGAAGACCGACTGACAGGGCAGTTTTGGCGCTAATTATCTCTCAAACCGGTTCGAGTTAGGAGCAGGTGATAATACAAAAATTGTAGGGCTTTGTGAGGTCAACAACTTTGCTAATTGGCTCCAGAACCAATTCGGCTCAGATTTGAAACTATAAAACTCCAAAGTGGTGCCCCTTGAAACTGAAATGCAGTTTCAGAGATAAACGTCGACTGAAACCCTAACTTCTTGACACTATATCTCCTAAACTATTGAGAACCAGGCATGGGTGATGTTGGCAATGTTGTAGAGCTACATAAGGACTACAAGTTTGTCAATATGAGTGGAAGTTGGTTTGGCCTGGTTCGCAAACTACAAGCTTCTAAAGTAGGCCACAGTAAAACTGGAGGGATACTTTTGAGACTTAGAAAAATTCTAAGTGTTGAGACAGCCCCTCTAGCTGACTTGTGGGCCATTTTTGAGAATGTTCTGGCCAGTTTCATGAGATGGTCATATTGAGACTTTTGTTCCCCATAAAATTCCCTACAACTTTGCTTAAGGGTGCTCCTCCATGCAAGGTCTCTAAGCTAGACTTTTTAATTGGTCAAACTAGAGCATCCTAGGGCTAAATGCTGGTCAACTACACCTTGGAGGGCATTTTGGTGATTTTGGTCAACATGAACCTTGCTCCATTAGTGACCCTAAGTATAACTAAAGTGTTGTGAGATATAATTGGCTACTCTACCCTTTAGTTACACCAACTCCCTAGTGTCACATGATGTGAGCCAAACAAAATTCTAAAAACAACCACATTTGTTGCAACCACATAAAATAACATGAATGATGCATGCTTATGCTTATGCAATTGCAATGCAATTAAGGAGCTAAACACCTGAGGTGTTACATTAAATCCTCGACTAATGAACATGTTCAAACGATTCATTGATGATTTACAGCTTTTGGAACTATAATTGAGGGGGGAGACGTTTCACTTGGTCTAATGAGCAAGACACTCCAACAATGACAAACATAAACAAATACTTTACTCTAACTATGCAATGGCTTGAAGCCTAGTTATAATCTTCATTTTTTTCATCTCCTTTCCCCCACTATCTTTGTAAGCCACTTTTTTTCTTTACCTTTTCATATATGTATAACTAGTAGCTCTCCTGATTTTTTTTGAAAAAATAAAGAATAGATGGATTTACATCTATTTTTTTATCTACTCAATTGATAGATTATCTAAACTCGTAGCTCTATTACTCCCACAGAAATTGTGTTCCTTTTGATAACACAAGCTAATTGTTAGCTACAAAAAATTAGCCTTATTAGATTATCTAAGCAGAACGGCTAAAAGGTGTGCTAAAAATTATTCAAGTCTTTGTCTAGTTGTTAGCCCATTAACTGGAACAACCAACTAGAAAAGCTAACAGTAGGGATTTATGCACATGTAGGGATCCAAACACACCGGCTAATATAGTTAATGCAACTTCCAAAGCTCCTTATAAAACTTCTTAATTCGGTTAGTTGGCAAAAGGATAAACTCTCTAATAGTTTTTTAAAACAACTCGATGATCCTTTGTTAAATCTCTTCATCAACTCCTCGTGCCTTCCACACGTGCTATCCTCCTGGGCGCTCCTTCCCCCGTGGTTTTGCAGCCAAGTTTTCTCTCCTACCATAGGTTTTCGAGTTTTAAGAAACTAACTATTGGAAATTATCGGAGAAAGGTAAAAATTGAGCATGCTATTTGTTTGATTCACTTGACATAGTCATTGATTAACTAAGTGAATTTTTATTTCTTTGGAGATTCTCTTAGTTTCAAAATTTTTAGCTGTGGCTAACAATTACTCGTAGCCAGTCCAAACACACCCTAGAAGACCTTTATCGATGTTATTCCCCTACTTAAATCATTCTTAATCATTATCCATGTCCTTTCCCCGGTTCAAATCACTCTAGTCATTGAGCAACAACCGAGTGCAAGTGGTACCCAAACAATATCACATTCAAACCTTTTGTTGCTAGGAATATAGGAGTAAAACCGGCTAATAATTGGTGTTAATATGTTGCTTTGAATCAAATTGTCCTACATGTATAACTTTTTTCGTTGAGGGCATGCCCTTGCATGGATTGGGGGAGTAGCATATGCTGGTGCGCTAGGAGAGGAGGAAGAACAAGAAAAAGGAGAGGGAAAAGAAGAGGGGGAGAGAGGTGGGTGAGCCTCTCCTATCGTGTTGTGTAGCGGTCGCCACTAGTGGGTGAGCCTCTAACTATTTAAGATATTCCTCGCAAAGTTAGCTAAAATGACACTTTAAAACTAAGTAGCCATTGTTTCTCGGTCACGGGCTATAATATTTAGCTAAATGGTCAGCTCAGACACTATGCTAAAGTTCGCTATTTAGTACAACAGTATCGTAACAGCGGCTGACATGAGTCCACTATTTAAAACACTGCATGTTGGGAATTTGACTTTGCTAGGAAACAAAGCCCCGAGACTTCGGAGTTGGTCACCAAAATTTTAGGAAAAAGTCTAAATCACCCCCCTGAACTATTGACCCTGGAACACATAACCCCTAAACTATGAAACAGTCTAATTTATCCCCTGAACTATCCAAAACCATCTATTTTAATCCCTGGGCGGTTTTCGACGGCGGTTTTACTACAGTACCATGGGTTTGCTACAGTAATACCCGTTTTGTTTTTTAGCTTTTAAATTTATTTCTGCTGAATCTTTAAAAAAATCATAGTAAATCACAGAAAAATCATAAAATGTAAAATCTAATTTTGTTGGACTCCACATGAGTAGATCTACGCAGTGAACATATAATATGATACACTTTAGCACAAAGTTTTTGTGGTAGCTTTAGATTACAGACAAAATTAGATTTTTCAATTAATCTAAAGCTACAGCAAAAACTTTGTACTAAAGCGTACCATATTATAGGTTCCCTATGTAGATCTACTCATGTGGAGTCTAACAAAATTAGATTTTCTACTTTATGATTTTTCTGTGATTTACTATGATTTTTCAAATATTCAGCAAAAATAAATAAAAAGACAAAACCGGCAGTACTGTAGCAAACCACTGTTACTGTAGCAGACCGCCGTCGAAAACCGCCCAAGGGTTAAAATAGACGGTTTTGGATAGTTCAGGGGGTAAATTAGACCGTTTCATAGTTCTTGGGGTTATGTGTTCCAGGGTCAATAGTTCAGGGGGTGATTTAGACTTTTTTTTTTCCAAAATTTTATGTCGAAGTTTGCTTGCAGGATTCAAGAGCGAAGGAGGAAATTTCGACTTCGCTCGAAACAAGCAAAAGGGGCGAAGAAATTTGAGAGTGAAGACAAATTTTGGACTTTGCTTGAAATCGACAAAAGATGCGAAGAGTAACATCTGAAGCAAAGACTTCGCTCAACGCGCGAAGTCAACAAGATTCAAGACGGGAACTCTCAAGTTAAGGATGCGAAGACATCCTTGATGAAAGTAACTTTGAAGATTAACAAGATGGCATGAAGAATGAAGTTTCGAAGATAAAAAGACAACTTCGTCCCTGTAGTTTAAAGGGGTTGTATTGATTAAAGAGAGGGGTAAAACAGTCATTTGTATATAATTTACGAAGACTATGACCTCTTTAAATACCTCATCTGATATGTATCGTACGACCATGAAATGAATACAACTTTAGGCTTGTGTTCAAATTTGGTGTTGTGTAATTGTTTCACCCAACACTGCAAGCAGTAGATACTAGTAGACCAAAAACTGTGTTTGAAACTCTTTCTAACAATGGGCGATTATTCTATTTCCATTTTTGAGATAACAACTTAATTATTGTCCTTTATTCTTCTCCTTTAGGGCCCGTTCGGTTTAGGCTAAACCAGGCCAGGAATGATTCCTGTTTGATGAAGCCTATTCAAATTAAATAACGAATCCAGCCTGGAATATTTCTAGGGAGTTGTTCCCCTTCAAACGAACGGGCCCTTAAGAAGAAACTTGATTCTTCTCGACCTCTTTTTTAGATTCTTCGGCCCTTTGGTTTTGCTTGTTCCCGATTTGATTTTTTATCTGAATCCTGATGCTGCACAGTGCTGCTCCTACCAGCAATCCGCGCCAGTTGCGGGCCCTAAGCCTATAACTACTTTGAGCCCATCAATCAAATGGGCTTACTACAGGGCCGCAGTACATCAACTGGGCTACTTTGAGCTGTGCTTTTACAGATATAAGCCCAAAGTTAGAGTCCGGCCCAAACCATTTGATATGTGCGTTCGAGAGAGAAAGAGACAGTAGCGCACAGAAAAAGAAGCAGATGAGTCCGAGCATTTCAGTTCAGCGGATGGGGTCATGCGGAGTGAGACTGAGACGGACGTAGTAGGCGACGAAGGACTGCACGATGGGCAGTTTTGTTTGAGCAAAGAAGGCCGGCAGCCGGGATTGGGTATCTGATTGGCCGTGTCCTTCAATTTGCAAAGGGAAGCGGTCCCTCACGGGTGTCACGCCCACTTTTGGTGCCTATAAGTGTTTTCATCCAGAACCGTCAACCATCACGTGTGCTTTAATTTGCATGCATGTGCCCTCCTCACTCTATTGTTTTTCTAAGGGGAGAAAATACTACTTTCCAAATTATAAGTCGTTCTGTTTTTTTCTAGATGCAAAGCTTTAGGTTCGTAGCAAAATTTATGCAACTAGAAAAGTCAAAACAATTTATAATTCAGATGAGAGAGTACAATTAACAAAATCTACATTGTATGCTTAACTAACATTTATATACGTAAGTAACAAGAATAATCACAATATATATTCACTGGGATATTATAGATCTATATGAATAATGCTTGATTAGCATTGGTGCTCGGGTTTATGCCTTACGGCAATTATTCTTTCAGCAGCAAGTGGCGTGTCCGATGATAGGACTGTATTTGTGGTCCGTCTTTTCAAGGGGCCCAACTAATAGGGAGTAGAGTGTGTGCATACATTTATTTCATAAGAGCAAGTATAATAGCTGGCTGAATGTTGAGACGAAGGAGAGAGAAGAAGAGAGAGATGAGAAGCTGACTATAAGCTTACAGTCGGCTTAGACACAAGAACCAAGAAACCTGTGAGAAAGACAAGTGGCCCATGTATTAATGGTGAAGAGCTAATTACTGTATAGGTGGGCTAAGAGATAGATTGCAAAGATCCTTACAGCCAACAGTCGACTGTATTATTAGCCTTGCTCTAAGGATAGTGTAAGTGTATACATGAGTGTCTGCATTTGTACTATATATGTTTCGCAAAATAAATAACTGTCGAGAGAAGGTTTGGTGTTGGACAATGGTTTAACTCAAGCATCATTGGAGTAGTCACTACCGCAGAACACTCGCTAGCATGTCATCATCACTCATTTTGAGCATCCAACTGAAGATAATCTGGACCTAAAGCACGTCTCTGTGAGCATCCAACTGAGCAGATCCATCCTAGAAATATTTTCAGTGTCTTATATTAGGTGCTACCCTCTCCGTTAAAAAATGTAAATCATTTTAATTAATTTGAAGTTAAACTTATCTAGTTCCCATCAGATTTATATAGTTTGACTTAAGACAGGTCTAGAAGTTTATTTATTTTGGGACGGAGATAATATAATATAATTTTAAAAAATGGTTAAAGCTGAATAGGCTTAAGTCACGACAAACCTAAAATATCTACATTTGGAATGGACAGAGTACGTTGTGTAACTGACACCATGTGTTGGTAACTTTTAATGTCGCAATAGTAGCTTTTTTATTTGATTTGCGTATATAACAAGCAATTCAGCAGCAGCAAAATGATTGTCAAAAAATATACTACTCTGTATATAGGGGGGCAATCAGACAAGTGAAGCCGATGGCACAGCAGTCGGCAAGGGCCAGGCCAGCAGCAGCAGATCGATTGGTGACCACTGTTTCATAGTGCTCCACTCCAAGCCAGCAAGTGGCCGGCGTGTGGCCCATTGCAAAAATCTTGACGCCTAGTATAGTCAGCACAGGCTCAGCAGCGAGCTCCCTGGCCACTTGAACTTGGACAGTGGGCCGGCCAGGAATGGGGTCTCACTGACTCTAGCTAGCACAGCAGCACCAGGAGCGCGCATACACGCGCGCGCGCCCTGACATGACCCCCCGCGCGCGCCTCCATGGATGCTTGGCTGCCAATGCAAGTGACTGCCAAATGAAACGCGGACCTGCCTGACCTCTCACGGCCGGCCGGCCGCGCACATACGGATGGATCGTGTGGCTGTCAATCGCCGTCGCCGGGCCAGGCTGGGGAGGGAGCAGGACCGTACTGGACGGCGACGCGTACGGCCGTCGGAATATTCGCCGACGATGGGAATTGGGAGTGGAGTGGAGTGTGGCGGCCAATGCATGCCCGCTGCGAGAGGTGGTCAGGTGGGGGTCATTCGGCTTCAGCAATCTGGTCCCCGCCATGCCGGCCTCCCCTCGCTCGCATTCGACAATGCCGCCCTGCATGATGCACTCCAACAACAGTAGGTAGCTAGCTGCCATCCATTGCCAATTTGCTATGGTTCGAGATGCATGTGCAGCGTGACTGATGACATGCATCGATCGATCGAGCAGCAAAGAGAAGCCATTCAGGGTTCGCGATGTAGAGCCTGTTTGGTACAGCTCCACAAAAACTATAGTTTTTTAGCACTCTTTAGGTCTCATAATTTTACCTATTTTTCTAGAGTGGAGTTGCACCTGTTTAGCTGAAAAAACATACAGTGGGGCTGAAAAACATAGAGCGAAACAATCCTAAATAGGCCCGTAGTACGTGTGCTCGTAGCATTTCACTCATTATTAATCGGTCGCTCCGATGGACCCACACGTCATCGACTCAATAATGGGTCCCACATGTCAATGACACAAAGTGGCAACGTGAACCAAATTAAAGAGCGTTGTTCAAACTATCAGATTTTGCCGGACGGTGTACTTGTCACAGCATCTGTATCTGCAGATACTGTGAAGCGTTCAAAGGGAAGAAAGTAGAAACGGGCGACTGTGTCCGGAGGCTTGGCGAGCGAGGCTCGTTGTAATCCCACCAAATATCGTTGTGATTTCACTTAACTCGTGAATTCATTGTGTTAATCGAAGCTAGAACCCGTCATACCGTAACAATTGGCATCGGAGGTCACTCGATCTTGTGGGCATGGCGGCGATCTCGTCGTCAGGATAGGTGCGTTGCCGTGGTGCTCTTCCGCCTTGATATGGACCCGTGATCCCCGACGGCAGGTCAATCTCGGTTCCTCCCCTTCGGGTGAGGTCCCTGAGATCCCATGGGTCCTCTATGGGGTGCTACCTACGTACACCCCTAGTCACCTAGCATCATAGTAGCAACTGTGGAGGGTTAATGGCTGATTGGGGAAGACGAACGGCCGAGTCCTGTGTTTTGCGTTGCCACCAATGGCACCGCCGGCCAGGTACAGCGCTAGCTAGCTAGCTAGCTGCGACTGTTCACCTCAGTACCCCGCTGCTTCCTTCAAGACCTGTTCAACTCAGGACGTGTCGGAACTCTTCAGAAGAAGACATTCAGAGGTTGTTGTTTCGATCGAGTAGTGGCCTCGCTAATTAACATGCACATTATTGATCATCATACATACAGTATATCGTCACTGTACACCGTGGTGACTGGCGAACCGAATGTATAGAGTGGACGGCACTGGAGTCCTACCTACATCAAGCTCGCGTGTCGTCGTCTCATCTGTACGTACTACTTGCGTCCCTTCATCGTTGGTTGCCAATTGGCCACGACATGCATGCCCATTTTTAACTCACACCGCTCGTTCCTTTCTTGTACTAGTATGTCATCGATATGACATGACTATAAACTAAACTAAACTTGAGAACGAGGATGAGATGCATGCTGAAGCTGGTTAGTTTATTTAGAGGGTGTTTGGCAGGGCTCCTTCAGATACGCCAGAGCCGGCTCCTCTGTTTTTCTCTCGAAAACGGCTCCTTTGGCGAAACGTTTGGCATCCCTTCATCGTTGGTTGCCAATTGGCCACGACATGCATGCCCATTTTTAACTCACACCACTCGTTCCTTTCTTGTACTAGTATGTCATCGATATGACATGACTATAAACTAAACAAAACTTGAGAACGAGAATGAGATGCATGCTGAAGCTGGTTAGTTTACTCAGGGGGTGTTTGGCAGGGCTCCTTCAGAGACGCCAGAGCCGGCTCATCTGTTTTTTCTCTCGAAAACGGCTCCTTTGGCGAAACGTTTGGTAGGGCTCCTCTGAAGAAGCCGGACTGCCAAACAGGCCTTATTTACTCCGTTTTCTTCGGGCCTTATTTACTCCGTTTTCTTGTGGTGTGAGATCGATGAGAATGAGAAGAGAAGAAGCAAAGCTACAGGTTATAAGGATCTATTTGGTACAACTTAGCTTCACCTGTGAAATAGCTTTATAAACTGGTAGGGAAGCCCTACCAAACACTCCCTAAATCTACCGTTTCTTCCTTGAATTCACTCCATTGTGGCGTACGACGACGTAGGTGTGACAGCAATGTGATGTAACGCGAGATTCAGCCGGCCGGCCGCATCGCTTGCAATTGATCAACGGCGAATATTCACTGCTCAGCCAGTCATCCGTCATCCCCACAGGTGCCTTTCGCCGCCGTTTTCACCACACAACACCACCAAGGCCCTAGCTCTCATCGATCTCCTGCTTGGATATTTTCGCCGCAAATCTGGAGTTAGTGGTCCAGATTACAGCGATTAGGCTCTCGTTTATCCGTCCGGCCGTCCGCTACCTCCCAAGGCTCCATCGCATTCCACCAGCCTCGATCCTCTGGGCTCTGCTTCTGGTTTTCTTCATCGCTTGATTGGCTTCCATCTATCTATCCTTCCCACCATGCATCATTCAAACCCCAAAAAAGCTAGCGAGCGACCGACCGAGCTCCAATTCTGTGTGCGCCGCCCTCCGGTTTCGGCTGCGACTGTGATTTGATTGACATGGCCGGCGGCACACAGATCGACCGATCGATCTTTTGCATTGCATCTGTAATTAGGGCAGCGGTGGCGTCCACGTGTCAGGTTTACCACGCTCCTCACTCGTCAGTCAATCATGAAGCACTCAATCGAGAATCTGAATCGCCACCGGATCCATCACCCGGCCAGCAGCCACTGAAATTTCTGAGAAACAGAAACGATATGGAGGTGTGGCTTTCTGTCAATTTTCTGAGACCGTGTAGTGTAAAAAATAACTCGAGAAAGAAAGTAATTATCGGGAGCTTGACCTGAAAGCCGGAAAGGTAAATGGATGAGCTCGCTCTCCCCCAATTTCTTGCATTGTTTCACTTTCAAGGGTCTCGAGGAAAGTAACGGCCAGCAACTGAATTTGAAGGGTGCTGAGAGTACCCGCAGTGGGATACTCTAAATGATACTTTAAAGTTTTAGAGTATGAATATATAGTAAAAACTGCTGCACTGGGTACTCTAAAACGATACTCTATCCTTTCTCTCACTCTATATTTAGAGTAGTACAGTGCTTACTCTATATTGGGCAGTGGCGGACCCCACTAGCTAAACAAAGGAAAAATATGCTATAACTCACAAACCAAAAATTCAAATTAAATTTCGATTGCACCATTAAATTCATCTCAATAAATCCTTCAAAACTAGATCACACATGGATATATTTAGATAAAGTGACAAGTGGGTCCCACAATGGATAAAGTTGATAGAGGATGATATAGAGGATGGATGGGTACGGGAGAATTGAGTATAGAGGAGAGAATCTTGCTGACTAGGATATATAGATGATGAATATAAAGGTCCATGAGTGCGGATAGCCTGACAAGGACCTGACCTGGCGCGCCCACGAGCCACACCCCACAGCTAGCCAGCCTACCAAAAGCGTCGCAACAGGTGTCTGCGTCCGCCATGAATTCAACCAGCCGTCCAGTACACAGCACCTCCTCTCAAGCACGAACACGGGAGAGAAGAAGCAGGAGGACGAGCAATCAGCAGCAGGCAGGCAATCTGGCGTCACTGTTTGCAGCTCATCTCACACTGTTCCTGGTGTGTGCAGCGCAGATGCTAACACTACTGCGAGGCCTCACTGTTGGGCGTTTGACAATTTGCCTGCCTGTGCCAGCGTGCCTGCACCTGCATGCGATGCGCCTCTGCAGATTTTCAGGCACGCACAACTACAAGAAAGGGTACTGTGCTCAGACAGCAATGGGTTTGGCTCTCTGCCCTCTCCCTGCCTTATCCCATTATCCACTCTGGGAGTGGGTGGTTAGCTGGGGCAGGCATGTCATTCTTCTGCCTCTGCCCCTGCCCCTTCCCAAACCAAACCCTCATCTACTTCTACCGTTGTACCACTACCATGGCTTTCTTTCACATGGCTTCGACAAGGGCACCTTCAACAGTGATAGCAGTCAACAGCAGCAGTCCCTCTTGTATATCAAAAAAAAAAGTCTCATGCCAATTATGCTGCAACAACAAAAATCGAAGCAAATGAATTTGTTATAAACTGCAAAAAATGTTTGCAACGCGGAAATTGGAGTTGTTCACCGTATGTCGAAACTTATGAGGAAATTCAAAACATCCTTTCTTGCTTACAAAAGAGCCTGCGACGTTACATCTCTCTTTCCTGCTTCCCATTTTCCAGGATGGCGTCAAGGATATGCTTCTGATACCACGATGGCGAGATGCTATGTATGCGAAGGCAGAGGATCGATCCCAATAATTCAGATGTGGGGGTCCAAGAGATCACGGGGATCTACCAATGGAGACGTGCAAATTGGTAGCCACTCGACCCTTTCTTTGTCTCAAGTTTATACCACAACAAATGGTTCCAAAAGTAGTGAGGACTGAGGACTCACCCCGGCTGGCCTGCAAATGGATCAGTAGATCTTTTTTTAGAGTATACCAAGAAGGCAAGGAGTCATAACTGACATAACATTTCAGTTTCAGGAATACAAAACTTTAATGGCTAAAATTTCAGAGCAATAATACAATATTTACTGTAGCCAAGTCAGTAAATTAAGCAAAGATGATTGGGTATACTTTATAAGTTCTGTTCATATGTTTATGTATAAATAAACTCAGTCATTGAAAAAGTCCGAAATATTTTGTACCAGATCTTATCTTTGTAACACTACCTATATCACTTCAATACCACGGCCATAGTTTTGTTGTTTTTCTCCATTCAGGTTCATTGATTACTGAAGAATCCTTTAATAATCAATGGGTTCCCATGTGGAGAAAGACTACAAAATTATGGTCATGGTATTAATGAGCTATGAAATTCATCCCCCATGTTTTATGAGATAGTCCGCAATGATAAATACAATAGGGCATCTTAAGAGCCCAATCAGATGTTCAAAGCCTCAACTTTTTGCCATGATGCTTCTACCCTAGTCAATGCAACTTGCATTGCTCTAGCTCGCACTGCTATTGGCATTGGTGTCAACCTCAGGCGTGTTTGGTTTTTTTGCCAGCGCTTGCCTTGCCTGTCCTGACAAAATTCATGGCATTTGGATTCTTTACCACCTGCCTCATTTTTTTGTGATGTGTCTAAGTTTTATCCTTGCTAGCTCAGGTGAGCTGATTTAGCTCGCCTCAGCAAGTGAGGCTATCCTTGCCTAGCTAGGTTAGGCAAGGCAAAGGTGCAAGAAAACCAAACATGCCCCTCGTCATCCAGTGAAGTTTTGCCTTGTGTGCACCACCACTGGTACTCACTACCGGCTTGCTACTTAGGCATCTCGGTAAGCAAGAAAACCATTTTGGTAAACCCAAAGCCCCAAATCTTATTTCATTGGAGTTGTTCTCCGTTCCTCACCAAAAATAAAGGACATATTGCATAGCAAATCAGATGTACCTAAGAGTTTATTTAGATGCACATGTACCACCTCAATCCATATGTGATGAAGTATTTAAACTAAATTACACCTCAAATCACTCCAACGTATAGAGATTAAGGGAGATGCATATGCATATATCCAAACAAAGCCTAAGATGTGTTCTCTTCTCACCTTGAGAAATACGTGTGGCCCATACATCAATGCTAGATGAGGGTCTCATGCAGAGGTTCAAACCAAACCAAACCAAACACATCCTTAAATTTACAGAGACCAACTCTCGAAACGGTATAGTCCTGCATTAATTGTATTATTATTTTCCTCAAAAAACTGCATAATAATTGTTACACAAAAGTGGGTAGCCCATCATGAAAGTGACGGTCAGGAAAGTGGTTCGTGTGTCCTCCACAGCACACCACTTTTTACTGTGTGATAACGTGTGTAGACCCAGAGTTTTGGTGCGCACGTGGCGTCTCCACAGCCACTACCTCGGTCTCAAACGTGGAGTACTATGGCGAGCGTTGGCTTCTTCATCTCATCGCATCTCACTGCAAGGGTAGACCACACAAGGAAAATGACAGGCGAATTTGGTTTTCATTTTTGGGTGACCACCAACCTGGTTTTCGTGTGCACAACAAGGAAAATAACTGCTTCTCTGTATGCAGCATTACCTTTCTTTCTATGTTTTGAAAGAGGTCAGTAGTTTTGGACCAGTGATGATTTATTTTTCTAATAAAAGAATATCATGACCAAGCTGTTCTATCAATCACTGCTTGAAGTATTGACATTTTTCTCTAATTGCATATCATTTTTCTCTTTGCCTAGTCATCATCATAATGAAACTGTGGTCTGGAACATGGGATCAATTGATGATTGATTTGATGTCACACTCAAATTAGTTGAACTATGCTTAAGTGCTTCGCCATCTAGTACCAGTTTTGTGGAAACCACTGCATCACCGGTGACTAGGATACTTGGAGAAACCAAATTGATGACTCATTGTATTGTCTAGGGCAGAACACTACTGTGTGCGCATTGATTGGTTACTTAATCTTCAAACTCCTTATTTGGTGTGAAAATAAAAATACAAATATTCTTTTTTGTGCAGTTTGGTATGTCTATGTGGTTTTCACTATGACGAAGCAATGAATCAGAGATTTGTGAAGATTTAAGTTCCACTTTTTTATATATAAAAATACACCATGTTCAGTATTTTTTAAAGAATCTTACGTTACATATGGAGTAACATTTAAAAACACTGGAAAAAATCCAGATGCAAAATTTTATTTATGCACAAAGAAAAAGAAGTTCCAATAAGCCGAGAGAAGCTTTAGATACCTTTTTGGCCACCCATCATATACTCTGTCTTCTTTACTTCCCTATAAATTTGTCGACCTCTCCATATCACATAGAGAGAGAGAGGGAGGGAGACAGGAGAGAGGAAGACAGAGAGAGATGCGGTAACCCAAGAGAACTGCTCTTATGCATGAAGCAGCCATAAGCATTGCTATTAGGTGCTGATTCCCCCCTCCTGTTCTTTGTTTTTTATATCCCCCTCTTGCTCTTCTTCTTTGATGATTGGCTGGGAACTACATCTTGAGATTTCTTTTTTCTTTCTCGCTTTCTTTTTTTTATTATTGGCCTTGCTATGGTCATGTGGGTGATTCTTTGCCTGTTTTATCTGTGAGATGGCAAGCATTTATTTGTTCTTTTGGGCCACTGGATTAGCTGTGAGTTTTGTTTAATCCCCTGCCTTATCCTGAGCTCAGTCTACTCATATTGAATCAGACCAACAATGGCAAACAGTTTCCATGAATATGGCTGTTCATGAAAATCCTTAGTACCAGGTTTGGTCTCTTCAAACTAGCGAAATTTCTTGGAAGTTGGTTTGGTCCTTAAAAACAGCTTGTTGCCTGAGCTGGTGGGATTATGGACTGTTCTTTCTCTGCCGTTTTTGATAGACCTGAGACTCCCGACTTGAGGAGAAATTTCAACCTGAACCTGAAAGATTTGATTTTGTCGTGCATTCAGATAATCGATTTTTCTGTTTCCCAAGGAATCCTCGAGTCGCTTGTTGCTAATGAAGCACTCTTGTGTGCATTATCTCCAAGATTTGTGGAATTCGATGCAACTGAAGCCTGTCTCGCACTCCTTCACCAGCATCTCCTGCACTTTTTTTTTCCAGGGTTTCATGCAGGGCAAAGCAGCTGGTTTCTGCCGCCTGAAAGCCGCCGGAATCTGCGAGGCCTTCCCGAGCAGCATCATCGGATAAGGCAGCCGGCACGGCAATGCCGGTTCCCCTTGCCCCGTATCCGACTCCTCCGGTGCCATTCACGCCTCCCAATGGTAAAATCTTTTTTGCCCCCAGTTACCACATCAGATGTGCACAGGGTAATTTTGGCATGTAAAGAGTGTTGTTAGGTACCAAGAAATATTGGGCTGTATGAAACTATATAAAAATTTTGTTCTTTTTATCTAGCCGTGTTATTGATACAGTTCATATGCTGCTT
Source organism: Saccharum hybrid cultivar R570 (assembly GCA_038087645.1). Lineage (NCBI taxonomy): Eukaryota > Viridiplantae > Streptophyta > Magnoliopsida > Poales > Poaceae > Saccharum > Saccharum hybrid cultivar. Next base: position 1,438,362 of record JAQSUU010000613.1, on the reverse strand, counting down.
AATTTTGGTTAGAACCTGCAGTTTCTGTTCCAGAACTTGCACCAGTTCCTTCTGCTTGGTGAAACTTTTATGTTTTTATGTAACAAATTGCCCAAAAACTGTGGGAACGGACTGTGGAGCTTTATCTGCTGACTTTGATGTTGCAATGCATGAAAGGGGCCTTTTTGAAACAGAGGTTCGATTATTGTGTAGCAGAAAATTCATACACGAAGTGTCATTTGTCCGTCCTGCAATTTTCAGGGGGGCAAAGCCAGCTTGTCTGCACCGGATGCCGGAATCTCCTCATGTATCCAGCTGGTGCGACGTCGGTCTGCTGTGCAGTTTGCAGCACCGTCACCGCCGTGCCGGCTCCAGGTACACACATGAATTACCTTAATTTCGGTTTGAAGAATTTGCGAGTAAGTAACACGGCATCTGAACATTGAGCCACATTTGTGCGTGGAGAACTAGTGTAATACCGTCCATTTCGTCTTTCTATTCTTTTTAACCAGCTAAGAAGTAGCATTTGCTGTATCCATAAAGTTTTGCATCTTGCAAACTATATATACACATAGGAGATGACCGCTTTTATTCACTACAGAGATCTAGTTGTAGGTTTCATGATAGTTCAGGGAGGTCAAAGGGACAAGTTTGTTTGCCCTCTGAACTGAAGCGTTGCAATTCTGGTGCAGTAGCAGTACTGGTTGTTGGTCTGAAACGTGAATTTTCTGCAGGAACTGAGATGGCACAGTTGGTTTGCGGAGGATGCCACACTCTCCTGATGTACATACGTGGTGCGACTAGTGTACAATGTTCTTGCTGCCACACTGTTAACCTGGCTATGGAAGGTATTAGACCTATGAAGCTTCAATATTTCCTCAGTTGGAAGAAGTATATTCTGTGGCTTTGATTCCTGTACAAAAAAAAATTCCTACTTCTATATATTGTGAGGTTTGGAAACTCTAGCAATCTGCCAATAGCATTTTAACATCATAAACTTGGCCTATCTTGAAGTCATAGTCATTGAAATTGGTTATTATCCAGAAAGATGAAAAGGTTGACTGGGATATCCTAGAATCACTGGAGTTGAATGAATATCTCATAGAGCTACTTTACTGTGCCAAGCATTTACTGAAAGTTTCACAAGGATTTTAGTTTTAGTCACATGACCCATTCATCAACTTGTGAACTTTGTCAAAAGGAAAAAAAAAAACATCACGTTCACATTTCCAGTGACGAATAAGTTCAGAGTTCAGAAAATAAGTGCTCAGCTCATTCTTCACATTTCCAGTGACGAACGGTTTTCTTGATTCCCATTGCAGCAAATCAAGTTGCGCATGTAAACTGCGGGAACTGCCGTATGCTGCTCATGTACCAGTATGGTGCTAGGTCTGTGAAATGCGCAGTCTGCAATTTTGTGACATCAGTTGGGGTAAGTATTCATCCATCAGGGTGCACTTAACAATAACGTTGTAGAAGATTAACATCATTTCACTGTTATTCTTACGGTAAAACAACTTGTATTTCTCATGAGAATTTAAAATTAACCACCAATTTTCACTATCTTCAGGCTTCACCTGGTGCAGAGCAGAAGCCTAGCAACTGATAGTGTCCCTGAAAATACTGAGATCACCTATGAAGGCAGCTTCTGAAAGGATGCTTTGAGTGCACATGTATAGAGTTCTTCCCTGAAGCAATTCTTTTTTTTTTGTTCCTCCTCATCTCCATTCTCCCCCATCCCCTTCTGCGTTCGTTCGATGAATCTGGCGTACCCGCGGAATAAATGAGAGTTTTGGAAATAACTAGGGCTCAACCTCGTCGACTTGTCTGTAAAATCAAATGAGACATATATAAACCTATGGTATTTTCTTTGTTTCTGAATGTTTCTCTGACTGTACTTCGATACAAACCTTCTTGTCCACCCGCCCCACCCCCACACCCCCACCCTCTTCCTTTTTTTTCCAAAAATGCATTCAGCATGGTCTCTCTTGAGTTTAACTGAAGAAGCTGGTGCATGAGCTGATTGGTAATACAAGTAGGGATGCAAGTGGTGCATGAGCTGATTGATCTAAACCGCGCTAGCCTGTTTGCGTCTTTGAGTACAAGTGAATTGCCCATCTTTACCCCATCAGCTGAGACGTTTTGGGTCAGGAACAACTAATCTGTGCATAGTAGCTCAATAAACTGACCCTAGCCCCGGGGAACATCGACACCGTTGTCAACATGGCATCCATGAAAGTGTTGAGATCAGAGGGTGCATCGCACCAGATGGTCAGGAACAGAAGCATTTGTTGCTTGCCGTGGCACAGGCCTGAATGCCTGATTGGCTGCTGGGCTGGACCCCCTCTCTCTGATTCTTATCAGACTGTGTTTGCAGGCTTGGCCCTCTCCTAGCACTAGCAGCAGCAGGCAATGATGCCATGTGGCTTGTTTCCACTCTGCAGGCACTGCAGAGGTCGACGGACAATGCCTATCAGTGTAGGATCAGTGATCCAGTTATTGCTATGTACGGATTGTCACAATTTCAGAGAAAATAGTGCAATACATATGCCCGAATTGTCACAATTCAGAGAAAATGGTGCAATAGTTCAGAAGGCAAACACACAATGATGAAGGCAGAGCCATAGGTGGTGTTCGGTCGAGTCAGCGCTACAGTAGCTGCAGTTGAGGAGCGGACAGCACAACGTCTAGATTTCCTAATCTAAATCTTTGCAGCGCTGTATCAACACCACTTTCCAGCTTTAAAAAAAAAACTTTTGGACAGCAGACAATACGGAGTGCTGATCAAGACGCTAATAGGTCACAGCCAGATCTTGATCTGTAAGATGACTAGTAGTTTTTGTGGATCTTTGACAGGGGAACACATCACTTCTTTTGGGCCAGATGAACAGATGCCCTTTTCAATACGAATATGCGCTGTCACAATTATGCACGACAAGAAAGTTCAACAGCTTTTCATATGTCCGCATAGACGTCTCTGACAAAGTTTTGCGTAACAAACATGTAATGACCATCACTTAAACAGGAAAAGTTTTATGCACATTGGAACATTATCTAAAACACAAACTAGGTTCAATATACTTACTTATTAGAAAAACTTAAAGGATGTGCCACCTGCACCTGTGCATTGGTGTGCTGAGTTTGGACTGTCTAAACCAAAAAAACAGATACAGGCGAACGTGAAGCTCTCCATAAGCTACACAACCAGGCACATATTCTCTGCAACTCGATGTAATTGCACGGTTGGATATATATAAAACTTGGAACCACTACTGGCTGCTGTCAATCAAGCTTCAGAGAATCGTGCATCGGTTTCTTTGTTCTGGAGATATCGTGGCTTGTTGAAACCTGTTTGGATCAAAGCTATCCACCCCGTACTGCCACAACAGAACACGTTCATGTAAGCAAAAGAAATAAATGAGGCACCCGTATAAAAATTACAAGGTGCCCGCATAAAAATTACAAGTGCTCGAGAGGGCATCATACCTTTTCTCTCATTCTTTGGCTCCACGCGTCATTTCGGATTGGGCGGTAGTCGAGATTGGGCACCCTAGGATCAGCAGCAGCAGCAGCTTGCTGATTCACCAATGGCTGCCGTATTCCAGACCTTGCGCCAATGTACTCATCATCACTGTCATAGTCAGCTTGATTGCCCGACTGTACTATGATAGCCACAGTGAACAACAATGCCTGCATAAAGAACAAGAAACAGTTTGCTGCTATTACTTCTAGCTGGTGAAACATTGCATGCTGTGATGATATTTCAGTTCTATGAAGAAAAAATGGTGAGACATAGCTTGATGGGAACACAAGAAACAATTTAACCAATGCTAAACAAATAAGTGCAAACTAAGGTTAGAAATATTTTCATAACAGGTATTACTTTTTCCACAGAAGCTCGAATGTATGCAAATTTATTTCAGTTTCACCAGAAACCTCAACTCTTTCTAAATATGTTCTAATCAGGTCCATTCCAGTTGTCTAACGTTACTACTACCTAATATATGTTTGAGGCCTGAGTGCCTGACAGTTACCCATGTCTATATCTATACTATGGTAAAAAAAACACTCCCATTGTACAAGCCTAGTGATGAAAAATCATAAAAGTAACCCCAAAGAGACATTCTCAAAAATCTATGTGCAGAGTTAGAAAGCGTGGAATTTACTTTATTTTACCATAATAATCTAACCTAGTAACCTACAACAAAAACACCTGAAGTGAAGCAAGCAGGAATGAAATAAGAGAGGCAGTGTAAGAGGATATGAAATATTTATAGGGACCATCCTGTTAACTCATAATAAACATGCCACCAGGTTATATTTTGATAAACTCCTTAAAATTGATTTAACCGAAAAAGCTCTAAACTTAGATAGATAAAGTAACAAGGTACTGAGCTGTAAATCCGCAACCATTTTCCTCACAACTGCTTCAATTCATAATTATCCTACATTTTGGATGGCTGCCACTACAGTGTGATAACAAATTTAGAGCGTATCGTCTAGTATGTTCGTATGTAAAACAAACTTAATACATAAGCAAAATTGCTTGATCTCCTGAATGCTTGTATCAAATTACATCCAACATTCCAAGGGCTTTGCTATTTCTTTTTTACCTCAAATACAACAGCTCCAAGTGCAACCCATTTTGCAATTCTCCAATTCTCTTTCAAAAAGCTGTACATCATGTCAAAGTTTCCTGTTTTGTCAACTGGGATGACCTGCAATGCGAAATTAAATTCAATAGGAAAAAAATCATGCACCACAGAGTAGAGACAGGATCTACAGTGTAATCACCTCTTTCCAACTATGGTTGAAGAAAATGAAGCCTCCTGCACCAAGCTCGACCAGTATGAACAAAATAATGAGGAATGAGTACTATTCCAGATGTCAAGGAAAGCATGGTATGCGACCACAAAAAATAAGTTGTTGCTAATGGCCTAATGGGAGACTTATACCAAAATCAGCAAGTAGGGAACAGCAAAGCATTACAAAGTACATATGAAACCTTTTTGTAGTTAATTATTAATCAAGCCCTTGAACATTAGCTGCATCTTGCGTGTCATGTCGCTCAAACATAGAACAAGGATGTTCCCATATTTCGATGTTCCCTGAGGATATGAATTCATATCGATGATTATTATGGTTGATTCCTTGCTGCACTGAGCACAACTACTTGATAATTGACAAGAGAGTAACAGAAATCAAATTGGATATGAGCACCTCACATGATATTAGGTTCAAAAATGTGAGTCTAGAATTAGAAAGGATACAATAGACAGGCAGCATCCATTTCTAGCTCCAGCACAACCAAAGATCGATGTGATGAAGAGTATAGCACCGACACCAATGAAAGCAAAAATAAACCTGCAGAAGATTTAAAACGAAGTATGAAAAAAAAGAGAGAGAGAGAGATGTAAACGATTATACACAAAGCAAAACATCCTAACAACGGCGCAACATCATACATGATCACTGCAATTATACAGTGCTTCAATTGTAATGCTGAGAATCATATAGTATGAAAAATACATAATCCTTTCTGTAGTAATCTTATTAAGATAAAGATTGAGATGTATATCAGTTCTATAAAGTTGAAAAAATATAATATATCAATTCCAGAAGTTGAAAGAATACAGTATATCATTCATTCAGATAGTTTTTTTTATGGGACATCAATTTCAGACAGTTATAAAAGAGTACAAATTGGGGAAAATATCCATGATGGCAGCAATTCCCAATATAGTAAAGTAGCCAAGCATACCACCAGAAAATGCCGAAAAGGGAAGGAAGATCTGTACTTGGGCTATACAGTACCCGCATACTGTACCATTGTGTAAGATTCTTGCCACGACTACATGCAATTGAGTCATTATTATTAAGTTGCAAGATCCACATTTATCTATACATAAACATGCCGAGTGTTCTTATAAGCACCTAATGATCTAACGACACACTGGTGGGTAGTGTCCGCTGCGTCTCCTAAATAATAAATCGCAGATGCCACATCAATCAACACATGAAAGGTAACATAACAGAGGAGATCAGTCGTCACGCACGCACCAGGCACTGGAGAGCCTCTCCACGGTCCCATCCGCATCCAACAGGGACGCATCAACAAGGAGCAGCAGCGGCCTCCCGAGCCGCACAAGGTCGCCGCCGGGCGGCACGGCCGCCGGCGACGGCGACGGCGGCGCGGGCGGCGGGAGCGGCGCGACCTGCAGCCACATCACGAGCAGGTAGGCGCCGTAGCCCACCATGGCCAGCCCGACCGCCATGACGACGAGGTTGAGCAGCTTGAGGACGCACTCGAAGAAGCCCCGGCACGCCATGGCCGGCCGGCGGGGCGCTCCTCCGATCCCTCCCTACGCGCGCAAGGGACGAACAGTCGGGAACCTCGTCGCCTCACGCCGGAATCTCGATGACCCAAGCGGCGGATTCGGCGGGAAGGAGGCAGGCGGCGTTGGACGATCCCGTCGTCCGCCGAAACCGGCGTTCTGGATTGGTTCGGGGCAGGAGACCTCCAGCAGCGCGGAGGGATCACGGCGAGGAGGGCAGGCAGGGTGGGCACTGGGCTCCGTTGGGATGTTGGGAGGTTTCGGCGGAGGGGGGGACTTGTCGGGTTCTTTTCTTCTTGGGCGGTCGGAGGAGATGGAATTGCGTTGGGAGTGGGTGACTACGTGGCGTGCGTTTTTTATTCTCCTCGTAAGCCGCAATGAGTTCATTAACCAGGAGGAGTTACAGTAATAAATCACTTTATAAACCAAGGGACTCTGAAACCTCACGGCATATAATTAACTGATTGTCGCATGACTCTAAATCTCCTGCTTTCTGTCCTAAAAGAATACAATTTTAGATCTGATTAAAGTTAAATCATCTTATGTTTACTTAAGTTTATTAAAAATAGTATCAACTTGTACGACTTGAAATAGGTGTCTCATGGAGAATCTTATAATATTTTTTTTCAGTGTGATTTTTATATTTAAAATTACACCTGTTTCTTGAGACCGAGGGAGCAAATATGACGTAAGTACTTTGGATAACTTTTTTTCACGCAGTTTTACGTTGCATCATCACAGTACCAATTTCAGGTAGCCCAAAATTGTGAATTGCAGGCTAGGGCATATCATTCTATCATTAAACCCCCGTCCATTAAATTAATAAATCAGAGCTCTTTGACACGCTCCGCCGTCGGTGTCGTGACGACGAGTACACGACCATGGATAATTGAATAGGAATAGGATAGGATAGCTGACGCGAGGCGAGGCGCCGGCCCACCGCCCAAAGCAGCTCGTTGTCTAGCGATTTCGAATTACCCGTGGGCGAAGCATCTGCCGCTACATGTAGTACAACACAGTGTGCAAACTTCTCCCAATTCCCTAAGGAAACATGCAGATACAGTGCAGCTGAAAACGAAATGAAATGTCCACGCCATGTCCCCTGTCACCACTGTTTTTGGACTCTTCTCATCGGCTTCGAATTGCTGCTGCCTGCTGTGCTGGGGATGAGATGGCAAGGGCAGTTCTAGAAAACCGTTGGCCTCCGGTTTCAGTATGCTGACCCATAAGAAAACGCCGCTTGGTTTCTCAATCACTCTCAGACCGGGAATTCGAAGATTGTGAAGCGCACAACATGCTTAATTTGAAACAAGAATAATTAATCGAGTGGTAGTAGCACGACGACGAATTTACAATGAAAACATGCTTAATTTGCAACAAGACCAGCTTCTCCTTTCTTCCTTTCTCATGTCATGTGCGCAGTAAGTTAAGTCTCTTCTATATCAAGGGATCCCCTGACTCTAGTTCAATATAGGAAAATTACATGATCTGTTCTGTAGTTCCGGACTCTCCGTTATCCATCAGGCGTATACATGATTCAGTGGAGCTATAGCCGTGTAACTTCTTCCTCGCTAGCCAAATCAATGCATGTCATTCAGTCCGACACCTGAAATATTGTTTACAAGTATCGCAGGATAAGTTCACTATGTAATGAACTAATGATCATGATGAATCCATGATACAGAACAGAGGTTACACAACGGGGATAAATTTAGCTACTATCCATTCAGAATATATTGTGTACAGTATAAATGTATAATGCATACATTGAGCATTGAATCATCATCAGAAGTTCTGGTATACTTCTCAATTTGCCTTACCAATGTACAGGAATTCATGTTCAAGTTCCGACTAGGTCAGAATGAGGAAATTTCCACAAATGGTAAGAGTTACTATTTCTAGTTTTATTTTAACATAGTTTGAATCAGAAGTTGAAATTGTAAAAGTTGCTACAAGTCTGACTATATCATAATAATTTTCAGGGTTTTTATTTTTTTATTTTTGCATGATCATTCGGCAGCTCAAAGCTGATTGCAAACTCAAGAGGAAAAAAACTGGCAGTTTGCAATTTGCGCAGCACATTAGTAGTTCACATCGGTAGCTCTTTCTCCTTTATTGCGCACATTAGCAGTTCACATCGGTAGCCCCTTCTCCTTTATAGTTCTTGTTCTTACATGATCTAACCATATTTAGTTATTTTCCTTTACGAACATGTGATTGCTTGAAAAAGAAAGTGTGGACCACATTCTGTTCTGCAAATCCTTTCTATCCCTGACCCAGACCACAATGAGCTACACTAGTCGTAGAAAGATACACCTTTCACCTGCAAATACAAGATTGGCAGAGTAATTTTACTACACAATCCTAGGCGACGCCTACGACTCCGGCGGTTCCTGCCGTCGACACCGAGGCTAATCCCCGGCGAAAAGTAGGAGATCCGACTCGGGGTCTGACGCTACATCAATTCACCGTGGTACTTTTCGTTTCCCCTCTCCCCATCTTCGATTCGTCGAGCTCTGCGGATAGGTTTTCCGACGGCAACTTTGTGCTTGCTCTGTTTCGACATCTGCTGAAGAATTTCGCGAGTTGATACCTGAGTTCGGAGGGGTTAGGCTGCTTAATCGGTGGTGCGGATGGGGAATCGCAGGCTCACCCTTGCTTTCCCTCCTTTTGCGTTGTCCCCTCAGAGTTCTAAGAAATATTATCATGATCAGTGGGGGGATTTCCGTGAGGATCTCCGTTCAAAATTTCGCAGAAACACAGATATTCGTTTTCGAGGTCCTGATTCAGAATCAAAGAGGTCAGACTTGGAGATATTAGAGATGGATTTACAGGATTGGATGAATGCAGACCATTTTCCACCCTTGAGTTCGTCCCAAAAGAATACTACAGCAGCATTTGGGCTTCCCAAACATTCTCAGCCTGATGATCAAACCAGGGTGGAGAGACTCAGGCATCAAAAAATTCCCCCAATTGCTGTAATTGATTCTAACTCCATTGCTGTGAGCAACCTCCCATTAAAATTCTCATGGATCAGTAAAGAGCAAGAGATCAATGAAGATTGTATTCGATCAACTGATCAGATTCTGAAAAAGTTAAGGCCACCGATGATGAATCAGAAACAGCTGACAGAGCAATCAGCGCAGAGAACAGGGGAGGGCGCCAAAACTCGGGTTGAACAGCAAACGCTGACGGTGGAGGAAAAGGGAAAGTGGGTTGGGCCAAAAAAAGCAGCTGATGGGCCGGCTTCTGGTCCATCCATAGACGACCTCTTCTCCCACTCCTACATCCCACCGATTAGGAATCCTCAACCGAGAGCTCGAGCCAGCAAATGGTTCTGGGTCGCCGCCGCTAGGGTTTGGGACCCGACAGCCGAGCGATTTCCGGCGAGTTTGAGTGACATTAGACAGTTTGGAGCGCATGCCAAACGTCTCCAGCGAGTGCAGTCTGCTACCACTGACGAAAGATCGTTTGCGGAGGTAGCGAAGTCCATTATGGAGAGGAAGCCTTTCCAGGGGCGTGATGGTAGAGATGGTGACCGGTACCGGGGCAGGCGTGAAGACTACCAAGATCAACGTCGTGATGTGAGAAAGTCCTTCCAGGGTCCGGATGGGCATGGCCGCCGCGACCCCCAAGATTGTAATGATAGAGATCAGCGCCCAAATCGCCAAGGTTTTAGAGATCTGGATCCAAGAAACTACCAAGGCCGCAAGCGTGCTGTGGAGGCGCAGGAGGAGCGTGATGTCAGGTGAATGACAAAGGAGGATCTTAGGCACAAGATTGAAGATCGCAGGAGAAACTTCAACCAACTGCAGAATTGGGGCTCTACCTCAGGTCAGTATTCGGGCCAACAGATGAAATGCTTCAACTGTAATGACTATGGGCACCATCAATCTACCTGCACAAGGCCTCCTTTCTGTTATAGCTGTAGGGACATTGGTCACAAATCTGCTCAGTGTCCGTTGATGAAATCAAACAAGGGATTGCGCTTATGCGGGTATGGAATGCCGGGGCAGATTTTCTATGCTTTAGATTTACCTGAACCAAAACAGGAGAGTAAAACTGAGAATGAAGCGCCAATTAGAGCTCTGGTCTCTGTACTCGAGGGTCGTGGTACTAAACTGAGGATCAAAACTGAACTTCAGTATTTGGTGGATTCTGAATGGGTGTGGGATGTCAAATGTGTTTCAGGTAGTGAGTTCTTAGTTAGTATCCCATCCAAAGCAGTCATGAGTCTTCTCACGAAAATGGGCAAAATCAAGTTCATCACTGCAGATATTTTAGCTGTTGCAGAAGAAACAAAGTTAGACCCTGATGTTTTTCAAGTTCTTCAATCAGTGTGGGTTAGAGCTGTGGGGATACCTGACATTGAAAGGACAGAGTTTGCCATTATGGAATTGGCCAAGTTGGTGGGTGATCCTGAGGAAGTGCATTTACCTTCTCTTCATTGGAGGTCTGTCTGGATTAAGGTTTCTTGTAAGAATCCTAATCAGATTGGGGGGACCTCTGAAGTTTTCATTAACAAGGGAGAAGGATTTCTTGGTTTTACTCTGATAAGTTACAGAAATACCCACCAAACAAACCTGATGATGATGATTTAGATGACAATGAGGATGACGTCACTGATGAAGAAGATCCTGAATCCCAGGAAAGCCATGGCTGGTTGGAGTCTGGCAAACCACCACCAAATGAATCATCAGCTCCACCTGGTGCTGGAACTTCAAATTATCAGGGCAGGAAAGCAAATATGTCAATCCCTCAAAGTAACTATGAAGGTATTGAAGCAAAAATAGACTCCCCTCCACACATTGACATGATTCAGGAAATGCAAAATTTAGCTCTGAAACTAAACCCCCAGGGGGTGGTACCACAGACTAAAAGATGGCAGAAAATGTCTGAGATGCAGTCTAGAATCACAACAGACATAATTCAAAATGACTTCTTGATGAATGCTCCCTCTTTAGAGTTTGCAGAGGATGATCAAATATTAGGACATTTCCATGATGAATCTGAAGACAAGGGAGGTACTGAGAGGCCAACTACAGGGACAAACATGCAAGAGGATTTTATTGCATATAAGCAGGCACATAAATCTGATGATAGTATTGAAGGTAAAACAGTTGCCCTTTGTGGTGGTAATGATGATGGAGAAACTTTAGAAGATTCCAATAAAGAAGTTGGGTATGAGGGGCATGACAATGGAGGCACACAGACAAAACTCCCAGAATTACAGCAGAAAGGTAGGGATATGATCAACCAGACAAATGTCAGTGCTCAACTAGCTTATGAGGAACATGAGTTACCGGACAAAACAAGCTACTTCACCAGACAAAGCAAAAGAATTCAAGACAGAGACAAGCCTGTCATGGAGAAAGCAATATCCAGGAAAGATGGCATCAAAGGTATTAATTCATGTCCCACTTCTTCTGATCCTATTCCATCTTGTTCCTTGGAAGATATATCTAGAGTTTGTGGCTTTTCTTTGGGGGAAGAGGAAGCAACCAGATTAGCAAATATCTCCATGATTCAAGCAAAAGAGGCTGCGCTTGCAGCTCTATTAAGCACAAAACAAAAAATCATGTTGAGTTCTGTGGAAAATAGAGTTCTGAATATTGAGGAAAGTTTGGCTGAAAATAGAGTTCTGTCAATTGATGAGAGTTCTTCTAAAGATCAAACCCCAAGATTAGAGTTCTCAGGGGCCAGAGCTGCTAATGAAGATAATTTATCCCTCATGGATCAAGGATGAAGATATTATTCTGGAATATAAGAGGACTGGGTACTGCAGGAAGGAGGAAGCTTCTAATAGAGTTAGTGAACAAACATAATTTTGATTGTGTATGTCTGCAGGAAACTATAAAATCCACCTTTAGACAGAGAGATCTGGAGAGATTTGCTGGACAGAAGGATATGTTTTGGTCCTGGCTCCCATGTTCTGGTCATTCTGGTGGCATGCTGATGGGGATAGATAAAGATTTGGCTAGTGTCACAGCTGAAGATAAGGGAGAGTTCTTTCAAAGCTGTACTTTGACAATGAAATTGGATGGTTTTCAATGGATGTTACTAAACATTTATGGTCCTGCCCACGATGACAGAAAACTAGAATTCTTGGAGGAAATCCAGAAGAAAGTTTTGAGTTCAGATTTACCTATGATGCTCGGTGGAGACTTTAATTTGGTTAGGAAGGTAGAGGAGAAATCTTCTGGTAACGTTGATGCTCACCTCATGGAAGCCTTTAATGATATGATTAATGTTACTTCTTTAAGAGAGTTGCACAGGTCAGGGAGCAGATACACATGGACTAACAAACAAAACCCTCCTATCATGTGTGTCCTGGATAGAGTTCTGGTTTCAAATGCTTGGGAGGATAGATACAACCTTTCTACTGTAGTTACAGCCCCAAGACTTGGCTCAGATAATAACCCACTCATGCTTGACACTGGAGATAATTTGAGTTACAGCCCCAAGACAAGTGCAGCAGGCTGACAATGCATTCCTCACCAGGCCTTTCACTTTAGAAGAACTGGATGCTACAATCAGAGATATGAAGAATAATACTGCGCCTGGACCAGATGGGTTTTCGATAGAGTTTTTTAAAGCCTTCTGGCCTCTGATCAAAGGTGATATTAAGGAAATGCTGGATAAATTACATGCTGGTCAGTTAGAGCTATGGAGATTGAATTATGGGGTAATCATATTATTACCTAAAGTCAAACCTGCCGTTAACATCAAGCAGTTCAGGCCAATATGTTTGCTGAATGTCATCTATAAAATCATTACCAAAACTCTGACTTTAAGGTTAACAGCTGTGATTGATAAGGTGATTAGCCCATTCCAAACAGCATTTATACCTGGTAGGAATATATTGGACGGGGTTGTAATTCTTCAAGAAGCGATGCATGGATTGAGATCTTCGAAGTCATCTGGAGTTATCATTAAACTAGATTTCGAAAAGGCCTATGACAAGGTTAATTGGAATTTTTTGGAAGAAGTGTTAAATAGGAAAGGTTTTGCAGATACTTGGATTCAATGGATCAATAAGGCAGTTAGAGGTGGCAGAGTTTGTATAGATATAAATGGTGAAAGAGGTGAGTATTTCAGAAGCTACAAAGGCCTCAGACAGGGAGATCCATTGTCCCCATTACTGTTTAATCTGGTGGCTGATGCCCTTTCAACTATGCTCTCTAGAGCTGGTGAGGCAGGTATTATTCAGGGTGTGGTACCTCACTTAGTAGATGGAGGCTTATCTCATTTGCAATATGCTGATGATACAGTAATACTCTTGCAATACTCACCTGAGAATCTAAGGAATATTAGACTGATTCTTTCATGTTATGAAGCCATGTCTGGGATGAAAATCAATTTTGAGAAAAGTGAAATCTTTACCATTGGCCTCACTGATGAAGAGCAATGCTTGGCTGCAAACTGTCTAGGCTGCAAGATTGGTGCTTTTCCTATGAAATATTTGGGTATGCCTGTCAGCAGCATGAAGATCTCTAAGGCGCAATTGAGTTATGTCAGTGATAAAACTGAAAAGAGACTTGGCACATGGCAGTGTGAATATCTATCATCAGGTGGCAAGTCCATTCTAATTGACTCTTGTCTGTCCAGTATCCCCATGTATACTATGGGAGTCTATCAGTTGTATGAGGGCAACTTTCAGAGATTAGATTCCATAAGATCAAGATTCTACTGGCAGGGGACATCTAAGAAGAGAAAATACCATATGATTAAGTGGGAAGCTTTGAGTAGGCCAAAAGAGTTTGGGGGCCTGGGTTTTTTAGATGTAAGGGCAATGAATGTTTGTTTGTTGGCCAAATGGATTGACAAACTTGAGAGAGGTGAAGACAGTTTGTGCTGCTCGCTGTTGAAGAACAAGTACTTGGGTGATAAAAGTATTTTCCAGATAAAAAACCGAAGAGGTTCCCAATTTTGGAGATCTTTGCTCGATGTGAGGGATTGGTATCAAAGAGGACGGGGTGTGAGTATCAAATCAGGAATGCAGACTAGGTTTTGGCACGATTGCTGGGTAGGTGGGTGCCCGCTGAAGATAAAATTTCCAAACCTTTTCAAGATCACTTCGGATCCAGATTTGGAGGTATCAAAAGCTTTTGTGGACGGTGAGTGGTCCATCCAGTTTAGAAGACAATTCAACGAATATCTAGCTGATGATTGGAATAATCTGTTAGAGGTATTAAGTGATGTAGAGCTGTCAACAGGTAGAGATCAGGTGTTTTGGCTTCTGGACAGATCTAAAAAATACTCAGCAAGATCTCTTTATAGACTTATGACCTCGGGGGGTGTTATAGACCGGCAGATGATGCAAATCTGGAAGTGCAATGTCCCTTTGAAGGTTAAGATTTTTATGTGGATGGCAGCCCATGACCGGATACAATGTGCAGTTCAGTTGAAAGAGAAGAAATGGTCAGGAGAAGAAGAATGCTTTGTGTGTGGCAAACTCAAAACTTCAGATCATATTATTTTTCAATGCCCCATTGCTGTGTTTCTATGGTCTTTTCTGAGAGATAGTTTGGGGTGGGAGATATCCCCAGTCTGATGTGATTTGTTTTTTAGAGATATCATAGAAAGGTGCAGAGGAAAAAGACGGGAGGTGACGCTGTTCATTTGTGCAGGTGCGATGTGGACTATATGGAAAGCTCGGAATGATGTGGTGTTCAACAAGAAGACGTTATCCTCGCCCATGACACTGGTTTACAGGATGATCTCGCTGGTGAAGACTTGGACTCCATTACTGAAGCCGAAGTTGAAGCCCCTGGCGGAAGAGATGTTGCAGAGGGTCTCGGCAAATGCCACCAGTCTGTAATACGGTGTTTGCGCTTCATTCTGTCGTCGTGCTATCAGTTGTAGCGCTAGGTGGTTGGTGTTAAAACTAGAAGTTAAGTAGAGATCGGTGTTTAGTTTCCTGGACCGTTTCGCTTAGTGGTATTTTGAACTATATTGTAAGCTGGTATTCCCAGCATGGATCGTTG
This sequence comes from Saccharum hybrid cultivar R570, assembly GCA_038087645.1. Classification (NCBI taxonomy): domain Eukaryota; kingdom Viridiplantae; phylum Streptophyta; class Magnoliopsida; order Poales; family Poaceae; genus Saccharum; species Saccharum hybrid cultivar. Next base: position 1,423,061 of record JAQSUU010000613.1, on the reverse strand, counting down.
GCTTGATACGCTTTCAATAAAGCCGGGCAATGCCTTTGATCTAAAACTTATAGTAATTTTTTGAAAATGTGGAGCAAGAAAATGGTGGCGATACCACAAATTCACCAAACACTAATTTCTGCAACATATTCAGATTAACTGCCCTGTTTGTTTTAACAAGTAGCCAATGTAGCAGATAAGCTATTTCTTTCTACGTAGCTTCCAATAGTGAAGGACTTTTTGTGGGCACAATATATCATGAGCAGGAACACATATTGGAACAGAGCAAAATGCAGGTATATTGACTGCATTGGTTAACTCTCTTGGCATAAACCTGGCTAACTATCTTGGTAAGGTTAAAGAGTGCCATACTCTTAGATCCGCTAAATGCAAACCGAGCATCATTATGGGGTATGGAACTCCAATCTAAAATATCTTTAGAAGGCCCAGTAGATCTTAAATCTTTTATGCCAAGATAATATCTCATCTCAATAAATTGCATTCATATTATTTCTATCGATAGGCTATCCATCTGGTAAATTCACTGAAATTGCACCATGTCAATGTCCAAAAGTGAATGGCGGGCGCTCCTAGAATATGCTATGCTGTAACAAATTCAAATCCTTAAAAAATGAAAAATGAACCTTTGGCAGATAACATAGAGTATCATTCTGAGACTTCAGACTTCTAATAGCAGGCCTAGTCAGCTACCTAAGGGTGAACTCTTAGATTTCACCTAAGTTCCTAATGAAACAAGATGTTGATACGTCATTGCATCATTGTTCATGACTCGGGGAAAGTTAACAGCTATCATGATCATCGATTTATTTGTTTATTATGTGCACTCATGCACATACTCTTTCTCATTAATCTGACCAATATCAACTAATGAAATGGTATCAAACTTGCATTGCTGGATCCAATGTTGGCTGTGACCACGATGATGAGACAAAAGATAATTAGGGACACAAAATATTTGTATAGGAAGTTCATGTTGATAGCAAAAATGTTGAGGCGCTAAACTTAGTTGTAACTTGTAACATTGATGTCACTAGATTGATATTTTAATGTTAACTTGTAATGGTTTATGGACTAAATTCCCCCTTTTTTGGCAAGTTAGGGGCCTAAACTTGAATTTGGCACAGGGCCCATAAAAAGTCCGCAACAGCCCTGATTAGGGGGTATGGAACACCAATAAAATATCTTTAGAAGGTCCAGTCGATCTTAAATCTTTTAAGCAAATATAATATCTCATCTCAATAAATTGTCTCCATATTATTTCTATTGATAGGCTATACCATCTGGAATTCACTGAAATTGCACCATGTCAATGTCAAAAAATGAACGGCAGGCACACCTATAATACGCTATGCTGCAAGAAATTCCAAGTTGGGGGGTGGGTGGGTGTGTGTGTGGGGGGGGGGGGGAGGGGATCCTACAATTCTGAGGTTTCAGACTTCTAATAGCAAGCCTAGGCAGCCACCTAAGGGTGAACAGTGAACTCTTAAATTTCACCTAAGTTCTTAATGAAACAAGACGTTGATACATCACTGCATCATCGCTCATGACTCTGGGAAAAGTTAATAACTATCATGATCAACAATTAGCAACATATGGCTCCACTGATGTATCAGAATGAAGAGAAGAAAAGGTTGTAGAAACCTTACCCCACCAAAATTCTCAGGCAAAGGCATTCGCCTTCGATGCTGCCTCTGATGCCGTCTTGGTGCTCCTGAAGTCTCGCTTGAGCTCGGTGACCCTCTTCATGCACGCGGCCTTCGTCTTCCCGGGTACAGAGGCCGCCACCTTCTCCCACCTCATTGCCGTGTCCTTGGGGAACTCCTTGAGCGCGTTCAGCAAGGCCCTGTCATCCCCGGCGCTCCAAGCGGCGTCCTCACTCTCCGCGCCTCCGGCATTGTCCCCAGTGTCAGCAGCCTCGGCCCTCGGATCGAGCGGCTTCCGCTTGCGTAGGAACTGCTCAAACGAGCTTGCTCCCGCCGCGGGGGAGCCCGACTTCGCCGCCCGGATGACACTCTCAGGCGTGCGGCGGCCACCGAACACCGCGGCGATCTTCTCCCAGCGCTGGGGCTCACCGGCCGGGTGCTTCACCATCTGCCGCCGGAGGAGCTCCAGCTCTTGGTCGGTCCACTCGCCGGCGTCCTCCTCCCTCTCGCCGCCGTCCGCGACGGCTCCACCCGCAGCAGTCGCCTTCTGCAACGGATGCAGCGATGCGGCCGACTGGACGGGAGGAGCGCTCGGATCTGAGGGCTTTGTGGGCGTCGGGGCCGGGTTCTGGCGACGGCCGCGGCGGGGGGCGGGCGTGGGTTCCGAGGTGGGTTCTGGGACCGGTTCGGGAGCGGGAACGACGCGGCCGCGGCCGACGGAGATGTCGCCACCAGTGGCCCAGGAGGGCGCGAAGGGGCCGAGGAGCAGGGAGGAAGCGACCCATATGAGGATGGAGGAGAGGATCTGGTAGGCCGGGGGGAGGTAGTACGCGGCGGCGAGAAGCGCGACGGCCGCGGCGGCGCAAGATGCGGCGTGCGGGAGGGAGAGGGGTGCTTTGGCGGTGGTGGAGGAGGAGAAGGAAGTGGAGTTGGCGCCGGAATGGACGACGCGAGCGCGGGACTGGGAGTCCCAGGGGTCGATGAACTCCATGGTCGCCGGCGCTCGGGTTGGCTCGCCGGAGTCTCACGGAGCGAAAGCCACAAGTGAAGGAAGGGTCACTGGTCATAGGGATGAAAACGATCGGAAACGATCGATAGAAGGCCAAATCACTTTCGTTTTCACATCTTTTTCTCGAAAACGAAATCGATACGATATTGTCGGAAACGAATACGGCGCCGATATTTCGGTAATTTCAAAAACGATAGTAGTCGATCGGAAAATACGTCGATAACGATCGGAATCCATGAAAACGGTATTAAAAAACGATAAACACGTCAAACGGTAGAACATGAGAAGATCCATATAACTCGACCTATCTCACATGATAATAGTAAATAAAGCCACAATTGACAAGATCACAAGCTGAAACCACATAATTCATACAATCTTATGTCTCAAATAGTGGCAATAGATGTATTAGCGCAATAGTGCTAATAAGAAATAAAAATCTGAGAAACACATAGCTAATAAGAAGCAAACACAATATATGTATGTGTCGCAGGTAGCAGCCAACACATCATATACAAGGTAAAGGCTAGAAAAAAGAACCTCGAGTGTTGATTGTCTTCTTGTTATATACATGAAATACTTCCGTTACATAGTTCATTTCCAAAAAATATTTGCCTTGTGTGCAGATGTGATCCTTTCCAAAAAAAAATTGCCTTGTGTGCTTGCAGCTTGTGTGTCCTTTCCAAAAAAAATTGTCTTGTGTGCTTGCGTGTGTAATGCATTGTATATCTATAAATAAATAAGAATTCATTAATTAGAGGCCTTTGAATCGGTAATTACCGACGGTAAATTACCGGTTAAATACGGGAATCTTCGAAAACGATCGGAAGAGGGCAAAATCATTTTCGCTTTCGTTTCCGATTATTTTTACCGTTATCATTTTCGTTTTTTCGGTTACCGCTATCATTTTCATTTAGGCATAAAAATCGGAAAAAACTCGAAAACGATTTCGGGAAATCGGAGATTATCATTTTCCTTTTCATCCCTAACTGGTCAGATCGGATGATGGGATCAGATGGTCTACCCTTTGGAAGAGAAGAGAACCCCAAACTGACACTTCCTCTATCCCAAATGATGTTTTTAACTTTTATTAGATTTCGTGTTTGATGGTTTGTCTTATTATTTTTTTATAAATTATAAATAAATAAATTATTATTGAAGTATCTCTAATGATAAAATAAAACATAACAAAATAGATAATATTTATATAAAATTTTGAATAAGACGAATGATCAATCAAAATATAAGTAAAAATGTTATTTATTTTAGGACGGAGGGAGTACGAGAGTATTTTCAAAACAAAAGGAGAAATATTTGACCAAAGATTCGTGCTAAATTGCTAATGCACCGGAGTTTGACTAATGCCATCTTTGGCAATGCTTTTTTCCAGATGGTTTAACCTAAGAAGCCATGGCAGCCACATTTAGATGGCTTCACTCCTCTAGTAAAACGGCTTCTCTTATCTGCAGCTTCCCTCCTACAACCGTTTGATAAGATAATGGTTGTGTTCAGGGCTGTCTAAAATCGGATATACAGTCATCCCACCACAAGAATCAAGAAAATCCCACCAAATACCTCACCAGAATCGATGATTGTTACCACCACCGCAGACACGGCCACCACGAGATTGAACTAGCACGTGTTGCCTGTACCATGGCCGTGGTGCCGATACCGCACCGTGTGGTGGCCATGTCGTGCTCCCAAACACGCTGGATTTCACCTCAAAGAGGCTAAAACCAAAGCCCTTAAAAAAGCCTTGGAAAAGAGGGCCTAACTCTTACAACAGTGGACCCCTCGCTAGATTAGAGAATTTGTCACACCTAAAATGCTTTGTGTTGCCATATAAATAATTAAAACTAAAAGATATAATCATGGATGTTGCTTAGAGATTAGACGAACAACTATTTTTACTCTCTGCCTAATAAGAAACTTAGAAACAACATATCACTTTAAGCTTTATTCGGATGTAGTCGGATTCGCATCAATCCACATGTGTTAGGGTGGATTGGAATAGAATTTGAGCAAAACTTCACCCCAATCCACCTCAACACATGTGAATTGAGGTGAACCCGACAATATCCAAACAAAGGCTTATCTCTGAATGTCTCTTCTTTAGCGGTGTATGGAAGTGATGAACCCTAAATCCTAATGCCAAGATTAGGAACAACAATCTTGGCTCAACAACCATGAATAACGATGACAAGGCAGAGGCCACAGCCAACACTGCAACGTGCCGTGTAGCCCTAGAGTACACATTGATAAATATGTGTCCATATCAGCCTAAGCAGTAGCTTCACAGGTTGTCAGGTTAGCCTGCAGAAAAAGCGACGACTTCATCCAACATAAAGGGAGAGCTACTACTCGAGCGCACGCTGTAAACTGGTGGCTACCAAGAATCCTGCGTTTTTGCAGAGAGGAAGAGAATCTCATGGCAGAAAGAGAGGGGACCATAAAGATAGAGAGAGTGGTGGGGCCCTTTGAATAAAGTGGAGGCATTTTCCTGCATTGAAAGTTTTACAACCTCAGGCTTTCTTCACCTACATGGATCAACAACTTTTTAATAAGGCATATGATACTATATGCCCCCTTTGGTCATTCCCTCACACCCTACCGATTTTGGTCACCTGGTGAAGCTGAGAAACGAGTGGATTTTCCAGCAGGCCTCAAGGAACAAGAAGTATTATTCGAAATGGTTGACGAAGCCATCCTGTGAGAAGTAGCAGAGGTAAAAGATCTTAAACTTGTGATAGATAGACATCGAGTAAATAATAGCTATTGTCTGTGTTTTCATCACCTACGAACAGTTTTGCTCTATTCCTTTACTACTCCCTCCGTTTCAAATTATAAGTTATTTTGATTTTTTTTGTACATCTATTTTGCTACGCATCTAGATTTAGTAATATCTCTAGATGGATGAAAAAAAAAAAGTTAAAACGACTTATAATTTGGAATGGAGGGAGTACGTAATATAAACGGATATCAACCAAATCTTTTTTTTTTAAAAAGGAAGCTTATATATAACTAACCAGCTTTCACTGTTTTTCCGATGCGGTGCTGCACCATACCAATCCCAAACCCCACACTCCCAAACCCTAGGGCACAGAACCGCCGCACACAGATGCCAGAAAATTCGCCGCGCGATTCAAGCGAGTTGACGGCGGGGAAGCTGAAGATTTTGGATACCCTGCGTCGCAGCAGCAGTAGCCTCTACGGGCTAGTCCCAGCGAATCCTGGATCGAGACTCCCACATCGTCGAGGTTCATAATATGTGCAGCACACCCACCGCATCGTCAGTTAGCTCTCTTCCAATTACAGATGGTGCTGTCCTCAGCAAGAAACAAATTTGATAATTAAAAGGCTGCATATTGTGCTACTGTACATGAGTACGTAATAATCATCAAACATATATATGGATCGACCTGCTTATTTCTCGATGATCTAGTGTTTTTTTTTTGAAACCAGGGCTACTGATCTGCTTCACTTGTCCTTTTGCTTCTAATTCTGCACACAACAACACTATGTTTTTTGTCAGATGGCATATTGTTTGAGAAACCTAAATATATGAACTAGCTGCAGCTATTAATATTCTTCTCAAAATATATGAACTAGCGGCAGCTATTAATATTCCAATAATTGACGTGAACAAAACATCTAATAATTTAATTGACCTAAACCAAGCAATCAATATAATGTTCAGCAGCTCATGAGGGCCATTGAGGGACAATGCATTCACATGGCTCATTTCATTTTGAGTTCTCTTTAGCAAACAAACGTTCTTGTATTTGCTCATCATCAGATATATGGGGTCGTTTAAAGGAGGCAGGATGGGGAACACTGATGCAATACAAGAAAGAAAAATTCTGCTGCAAAATGCTTGGGGAGGACAAAGCTTCCGCTGACATTTATTCTGACCCTCCTGCTACAGATGTAGAGGATGAGAGTTCTGCAGGGTACGGCATTCTTGAAGAGAATAGTCCGAAGGCAGGTCACATCCATGGTTCTCTGGATAGAGGGATGAGCGGACACCCTGTTTTTGAGGATTTCACCATGAGAAATGATGCCAAACTACAGGCTAAAATTGCAAACATAAAAAGCTTGGCATGTGTAAATTTTTCAAGTATACGAGGTGAAGAGTTACTCAAGTTCCTATGTAAACTTGGAAGGATGTGCATAGCCATTGGAGTGGATTTCAGTCTGGAGCCGGTAATGCTGGTTAGTATTAATCCTGCTCATGACACTGATATAGAAGATGGTTTGTTTAGCGCGCACAAATTCTTTAACTCCAGTGAAAAGGTGGAAGCCCAGACAAGATTTGTACTTGTAATTTTGCCAGATTCCAGATGTTCTGATGAGAGAGTTGAAGAGGTGTGTAGGTTGACTCGACTTCCTTGCCACTGTTGTTTGCCTCTGCAAGCTAGGACGACAGACAAGAAGTATTTGAAGAATAATGCTAATGAAATAAAGATCAAGGTCACAGGGTGGAAAGACAAGGATACGAGAAAAGACAGGGATACGAGTGAGGATGAGACGGGAGGATACGGCTACGATAACAAAGTGATGGATTCGAGTGAGGATGAGATGGGAGGATGTCTCCTTACCAGCGTGGCCACGTCGCGGGCCGTTCCCGGCCGTCGGATCGGCCGGGCGGACGGTCCAGATCGGGCATTTCCCGGTCATTTTGTAAACAAAAACTCTCGAACTTTAGCGAAATCAACCCGCAGGCGAGAGCCTCTCCCATAAAATCTTTCATAAAACCCCTCAAACTTTATCGAATTCAACCCGCAGTCTAGGTCGCCCTCCCTCCCCACTCGGGCCTGCTTTTCACACGAAATGGGCCTTCGTGGGCCGAATTCGGCCCGACGCCGTTTTCCTATTTTTCATTGAATTTATTATTTACCTAATTCGGCTGTTTTTTTTTGTAAAAAACATAACAAATCAAATAAAAACCATAAATATGCCAAGTCAAGTTTATTAAACTCTACACATCTAGCACTGCACTGTAAACACAATACATCACATATTTTAGTGAAATTTAATTGCTAAAGCTATAGATCTACATTTCTCTGGAGTTTTCTATAAATAATTAATAGAGTTAGTTTCTTTATTCAAATTACTACAAATTTCATGATCCGAGGGCAAATTCTCCTCGTTTCACAGTTACAATAAACTTTCTGCTACTTATGCTCCTCCCTCGTTAATAAATAATTTAACCCCTTCTTTCACAATGGAAAAAATATATATAAAAGGACCATTTAAAAACCCAAAATAACATATAAATAAAATAATACCTTCATGATGATAAACTATCCAAAACATACAACAAGTACAACAACATGCTACAAACCATGAAAAATATATAAAAAATATCCTATACATGCTACAAACCATGACACATATATATATACACAGATGTCTACGTACAATTAAATTACTGTACATATGAAACAAAGCCTATACAATATTAATAGTTAATGAATTCATTTCACAACAAATAATTATTTGCTGCGAAAAATATCACGAGTCCTACTGGCCATAAGCGGCAACGCCGCGATCTTTTCTAGTGGCTACGATAACAAAGGGATGGATACGAGTGAGGATGAGATGGGAGGATATGGCTACGATAACAAAGTGATAGAAGTTGGTTCTCACAATGAGTTCGGTGAGTACACCCCTGAAGAAGAGAGACTTGAGTCAAGCCACATCAGTGGTTCTCTAGACACTCCTGAGAAGAGACCTGATTCAAGCCACATCAGTGGCTCTCCAGATAAGCAGAAAAGTAAGCAGCAGCTATTACCAGCTGAGGGTTCCGCCACAATAACGACCACAATAGTTGATGCCAACCCACAGGTCAAAAGTGTGAGTGTGGAATCTTGGGCATGTGTGAACTTTTCACGTACAAGGAACAAAGATGTCCTCAGGTTCTTATGTAAGATTGGAGATCTGTGCATGTCATTGGAATGGATTTAACGCCGGAGCCAACAATGTTGATCCATAAAAAGTATACTTACCATGGTATGCTAGCCAGTTTGTATACTGTGCACAGTTTCTTTTGCTACCATGGAAGGCAAGAAGCTACTTCTTGTAATTCTGCCAGAAGACGGATTTGCTAAGGGTAGGGTTTTTTTTCCTTCTTTTGGCATCCCCCACCCTCTTATGTTTTTTGACAGTCACATATGGACCTTTCAGAGGTGGTTGTAGAGGCGTATCGGAATCTTAGGTTTTTATATCAGTGTTGTTTGCCCCAGCGTGCTAGAATGGCTAGCGAGAAATATTTGAAGGATGCTGCTAATAAAATAAAGGCCAAGGTTATCTTTTCTTTTTTCTGTTTGATGTCTGTTATTTTGTTTTGCATTGTTTCTCATGCTTTGAGTTTCTTAGGTCCTAGACTATCCTTGCGAGGATATGAGCAAAGATGATGACCTTGAAGAACTCTGGGGTTTAGACGAGGGAGATCGAAGATGGCTCCCAACAGTCTGACGACTCTGATATGGAGATGGGATCTATGAAGCTCTATTGTTCCCACAATCTGTCTGGAGAACATGACATATCTGAGAAGCTCGCTGCTCCTGATGAAGTTTCAATAAGAAAATCCTCTGACTACGGCGACCTGCAGTCATCTTGAAGAACACACCTGTGATACTCTTATGGTGGAACCTGTCTGCAATTTTCAGAGTCCTAAGGCCCCCTTTTGCTGGAGATTAGATGTAGTGATGATACATACTGTACTACGTAATGGTGAGTTCATGGTTTGGGGCTTACTGCACCGTGGCCGTAAATTATTCCTAAGTCCACTGTACATTCCGTAGTCCCCACCAACTTGTTACCTCCTCTGATCCAGTGGAGAAAATGGTATGTGCCAAAACATGTTTTACACGGGGGAGCCAAATCCGTATGTGCCATAACAGATGTTTAATAGTTATAGTTATTCTCCAGAACTTGCATAAAAAAAAAGCGGCGGACGCTAAAAATATTATGCACTAAAAGAATGGAAACTTTGTATGCACATACCTTATTTACTATACTAGTAAACATGCACGTGCGAGACGCACATGCTTATATTTGTGACATTTGACATTTCGTTATTATACTAGAAACACTGACGCGGCAAAGCCGTGCTCGACGGAGGACCAGCCTACGGTATGCCGAGGATGGTCATAGTGTGGAGATGGGGATCGAGTGGAGTGAGAAAGCCACGGTACCACTGAAACCATGGAAACATTTATCCATTGAGCTGCTGCTGGTTGTGGAACCAATATTCCTCCGGTTGCAGAAATTGTAGCAACATAGGAGATTAGTTCATTCCAAAAGCTAAATATGCAATTACAACAACAACAACAACATAGCCTTTTATCCCAAGCAAGTTGGGGTAGGCTAGAGATGAAACTCAAAAGAGACGAAAAACAGGGAGACATATAAAGAGACATAAAGGGCACAAGACAAAAAAAGGTCACGGTTCAGGCACGTTGATTGTCAATCTCCAAGCGCTCCTGTCCATAGCTAAATCCTCGGAGATATTGCACTCCTTAAGATCTCTCTTAACGGACTCGTCCCAAGTTAGTTTAGGTCGACCTCTACCGCTCTTTACATTATCGGGCCGCTTTAGAACTCCACTACGCACCGGTGCCTCAGAAGGCCTCCGTTGGACATGTCCAAACCATCTCAACCGATGTTGAATCAATTTCTTCTCAATTGGTGCCACCCCAACCAAAAGCTAAATATGCAAATGATTTAAAAAAACAGTTGCAGATCAAACGCCTATTAAAGCATTGCTAAAGGAGCATAAGCTCAAGTTCATATCACAAAAACAGATCATCTGGATAGTAGTAGTACTTTGGCATACAAGGCAGAATCTTGGCCTGAGGTTTATCTTGCAAATTTTGTAAATGGAACTTCGCAACAGCTTTACTTCTAATTTATGAGTATACAGAAGCTAGTAGTAGGGAAGGGCATTTGGACATGGCATCATCTCAATCTATGTATACACGGTTGAATATGATGGCTATACATAATCAAACATAATAGCACAATGGTATTGTGTAATGGATTGAATCCCCTTATATTCACCACCAACATTTAGCTATATAAAGATGCAACATATCAACTATCTACAGTGTAGAAACATTAACTGGTAATAATGTCCTGACAAAAGATTTGAAACAAACGAGCTGTTCCTTGAGGGTTCATACATACATGGTTAGATGGACCAATGCTCCTGATGAATTAGTAAGAAACCAACATGGAAATTGAAAGATATGTCTTCAGCTCTAGAAATCTGTCTCAAATGAACAGAGAATGCCTTATGCCTTCTAACAGATGCAAGCACACCAGGGACCTTATGCCTTCTAACGGATGCAAGCACACTAGGGACTAAAACATGATGAGGTAACATGTAGTCACTATTGAGGCTTTTGGCTAAATCTATGCATAATAATTCCAAGTAAGATACATGGAAGTACCTTCTCTTTCCATGTTTCTCATTTGACCACTAAAAAATATAGGATCCTTCTCCGTATAGGCAATAACCTGCATTTGATTCAGTTAATAAATGAACTGATATTAAACTAATAATTTGACAGCATCAGGTTGTTGTGTATTAATTAAATACTATGCAATAGACTGAGACTATGCACATATGCAACTTATCAGTCTTCCAGTGATTTATTCCTGAAGCTCAAATTGAGTGGAATCTGGAAACCAGATCTTTTCAAAAACAAGTACATGTAGCAACATTAGCTTATAAGTTATTTGTAGATGCTCAAATCATCGTTGTTATCAATATTACAGAACTAATGTGCTTACAGCATAAACACATTTAAGTAGGTATATGTGATTTTCGTGCAAAAGTAAGATAAGGCCAAGTGAAGCTGAGAACACACAATATCAGTAGGCATCATCTTGACATCATGAGAACTTATGAGGTCGATAACAGGGTCTACCTTTTAGAAGTTTTAGTCAGAAGGCTCCACCTTTACCCGCAGCATCTGGCATTCTCTCTCTTCATGTGCGTGAAAACCAATCACCAGAGAGATTGTTCCTAGCAGTTAGGATGCTTAATTAGCTAGTCTGCTGGAATGGCAAGTAACACATTTCATACTAAAGTAAGATCTCTACCCTCTACCTAGATAAAAATGAATTATGCCCTTTCATAGCTGCTGGATTTACATGTCATTACAACAAAATCATCATCAATAATGGGCATGGATCAAGTGATTATGTCAATGATAAAAATAAAATAATCCATGTTTCAAATTACCAATTTTAGTTGTGGCATAGAGCAGCTTTGCTCAGCCTTAGTTCACAAATTATGGCATTGAAGCATTTTATCAAGCATGTGGCAGGTAACCTTTGTACCTGCTAAGGCCATAAAAGAATATATCACAATGATTGATTCCCGTCATTAATCATAGGATTCCTGACTTACGGAAAAAACAGGATCTAACAAGTTGTAGCTAAATGGGTAGTACTTAGCTGTCAAATATCTAGAGTGTAGTACTAGGAGGCAGTGTGGACGATCATGGCATGGCAGCCACTGTGCAATGAGTCCCTCACTACCAGCATCAGATGAAGACTGCCAGCAGAGAATAACCAAGGTAACAGAAGTTGTGATGTTAGTCTATCTCAGGTTATGTAATGGAGGTTGCTGATGGACTTGGGACCCTAGTAAGATCGCTGCCTGTGGTGGATGTGGCCGGTGGGAGTAGGTCAGGCCAGTAACATTCCTGCCCGAGTTATACAAGGTGTGCGCCTGGGGGCCGCCCATGTTGTGAGGCCTATCCGTTTGGCCCAGGGGAATGTCTGGTTGAGCCCCGACAACTTGAGGATGAGGCAGATGATCTAGCCGGAGGTCGTGCAGGTGATCCCCGCGCGGGAGCAGCGGGAGGCGTGCGGGCTTGACACGCAGGTGGGAGGGGGCTGCGGCCGAGCTCAACGGAGGCCTTGACACCAGCGCCGCAGAGGGGGGCACAGCAGCGTTGGTAGTGTCTCTATGCATGTGCCGCCCGGAGCCCACCCAAGACCGGCGTGCGCGTGGCCGGCCGCGCAAGAAACGCTCCCGAGAGCGACGCGAAGGGGAAAGAACCTCGAGCCGTCTACCGGAGAAGAGGAAGAAATAAAGGAAAGAGATAAAAAAAAATAAATTGGTACCCTTCCATATGGGCTCCACATGTCAGATCAAGGATTGAGGATGAGGTATTGGTGATCTGGTGCAGTATCTCCCACAATAATCAGAAAAGAGGTATTGGGGTAGCCCCATTAGCATTGTATTGGAGGAGTTGTAATGGGGATCTGCTGGAGATGCTCTAATATCGCATTAAAGTGATGATCTCTCGTTCAAGTCTCAAGGTGACAACACATACATCAACTTGAACTACACGAAGAGGAAGTTTACCCAAAAAGGAACAAATAGAAATAATGAGATTACAACATCCATTGGAAACTGATATGATTTATCCACTGAAAAGTTTCTTGTAAAACGTAGACAGCAAGATAGTTCTACAAGGATTAAAATATAGGACATGAGAACAGAAGCTACATATGTTCTATCTACAGGAAATTGTTGCATGAGAAATGCAATGAAGCACATTTACATAAAGCAACCCAATAAGAAAGGACATGGTCATTAGAAAAGATAGTCCTTATCTGATCATACATGTGAAATTTAAATAATTTAGTCCCCAAAAGCTGGAGATTGCTCTGAATAATACGAGTTTAAAAAATTAAAATAGTTTGGTTGATCAAATTATTAGACAGATTAGTAAAATAATTAGCAAAATGCAGATCAATGTTGATACCGAAATTGGACTAATGTATTGCCGTCCTATTAATTGTCCAACAAATCAAGATAAGTGTTGATGGATGAACATGCAGTAACCTGGTAGCTAACTTTGTGTCATTAAAGCCTAACAGTAAGCTCCTGAAAGCAGCCTTAAATTCAGAAATATCTTTATCTATTGAACAAAGGAATGAAATTCAGAGTATGTGATGTGTCCATACTGGTGGTGCTTGGATACGAAGATTGAGTGTCATGGAAAGGATGAACTATGTTCATGTCAGTGCTCAGGCACTTCCTCGATGGTGCTGCAAACCTTCTTGTATCACAGCCTGAAAAACACCAAGCAATCACATACAAGTTAACATTATTTCACTCACCTAAACGATTCCCTAGCAATGCAGGCTGCTGCTGGCCGTCTGGTCCTGGCTGGCTGGTGTGGGTTGCATGCTGGCCTGTTGCTGCTGGCTGTTGGCTGGCGGGTTACATGTTACCTGCTGGTCAGCTGCTGTTGCCTGGCTGATTCTGTTCATCATCATCTGAGGCAAATAGGGAGCAACAAAAAGGAGAGGCAGTGAGGGAAATACACAGGATGAGGAACCCAAAGGCCAAAGTATATCCATTACCACAAGTCCACAAGGGTGGCTGGAAGAGGGCGCAACGTCGTCTTGATTCAGGTATCAGTGACTTGCAGCGGTGGGACTTAGCAGATGCAGTGCCCTTTTTTTTAATCGGATGTCTCCAAAGAGACATGCAGTGCCCTTTTGGCTTGCCGTTACAGGTGCAGACCATGTTCGTGGTGTGCTGCTGCTAGCCTGCTACATCACGCGCCGCCTTCTCCGATCTCGATCCCTAAGGGATGAGCGATGAACACAGCCTCCTCTACTGCATTCTTATCTGTTTGAAAGTACATATGCCATTGAAACTTGCTCCTCTTTAGCTGCTACTGCACTCTTATCTGTTTGAAAGTACATATTCCATTTTGTCCTAATGTTTCATAGTTTACTCGCATAACAGAGCACAAGTTACTCCTACAATTCTAGAATGCCATAACATCTGAACTTATCTCTCCTCCATGCTATCTGTTAAACAATTTTTGCCTGGTTTGTAGTTATCCATCTGTAATCATCTTATTATGTTTTTGTAATTTTGCCATTATAAGGTACATTGCTGAGCTACAGAATGAAAGCACAACAGCCAAATAAAATGAGATTGATTCTCTGGGCTACAATGTATGGAAAACGGGCTGGTACGCTCCAAGCCACGCCGGTGTTTCTAGTGCACCTCAGCCCAAAGGGCTGAGCCGTGATTCATCGACAAGCTCAACAAACCACCAAACGTAATTTTAGGCCCTAATTTATGCTATAAGCTAAATTTAAGACAAGTCAAGTAATTATAAGTAGTTTATTGTGCTGACGAGCACAAGTAAAGAATATCAAATAAAAGAACATTTAAAACAAAGTGATATTTTCACACTAGCTCTACTTTATTAACAACATTACCTGCAACATCAAACATTGCCAATAACTTCTGCATGAAGATTTAGTGCATTACAGATTAGTAAGTCAAATTGTGGCACTGTCAGACTGCCACAATTACATAAATCTTACAATACACAGTTCATTTAGCAACCCCCTACTTCAACACTGGGAAAAGGAATAGACCTCATCAAATTTAACAGCAAACAAGAGTACGAGTCAAGTAGCAACTACTCAAAGGATGGGCATACACCTACCCCTGTTCCTTCACATTCAAAGGGATCGGTTATAGACAAATCATGGGCATGATTAATATGCATAAAGTCATGGTCACATCTTTTAGTAGTAAAATAAAACTGAGCACATCTTGAAGCCCTCTTCTCCAGCTGGAGCAGCTGATGCTGCTCTGCAAGAAATCTTTCACTCACATTGTACCTTTGACCCTGAAATGTCATTGACTCCAGCATCTTCGCGTTCAGTACAAAGAATGTTGCAAAGTTAACTTGTGACCTTATGCCTCGATAACGATTCAACACAACTGTCTTGAGACGGATGTCAAGGCATTTGATAAGATTACGATGTTTACGGCGCCATAAATTCTTGTCTCCACCCTGGTATGACTGAAAAGGGAAAAAAAACAGTATACAAACACAACCAATTCAAGAACAATTGACACAGTATTAAACCAGATCCAAAGAATATATGAACACAATGAATTTACTAGTTTAGTATGTTTACCTGGATATACAACTTCTCCAAGCATGGGAAGCATCTCATTAAGTCAATAATCACATCCAGGCTAAGAGTAAAAATATAGACCGCTAAAATCTTGACAGTACACGCCGGTGTTGTCGAGTTAAAGACCCGGAATTCCTTTATGCTGCATGGCTGCATGAAACATGTGTCAGCCCATCTATAAATGACTATATTTTCAATTATTTTTCTGCACACAGAAAAGCAACTCAGAACCTGTAGGCAAGAGGTACCTCAATAATCATAGAGCCCAACGTGAGCCTGGAAGAGTAATCAGAAGAATTTAGGCAACCCAAGGTCTCCAGATTGGGTGCTGAAATAACTGACACTTGCAGTCGCATGCCCCTTTGTGTTGGTCGATGATACAGAATCCTTTTAAGACAAGGGGCATCCTCGACGATGAATTCTTCTAAGAATGTCAGTGTCGGTTCATACCCAGCATTAGCACCCACCCCAATGCTTGTAAGGCTAGCTGAGTTGATCCTGACACAGCGGAAGCCAAAGATGGTGCTAAGCAGCAAGCACTCGAGGACGGGAGAACCAGCAATAATGCTATGCAGGGAATCCTCCGAAATGCTGATACATTGAAGTGCGACCTTCTTGAGCTTGGGGAACTGAAGCGCCTGGGCGACGTCGTCAGAGAGGTGGCATTGGCTGAGAGTGGCGACGCAAAGGCACGACGAGAACCGGAAGGCAGATGCCGGCGGAGGTGGCGGTTGCAACACCTGCGACCCCCAAATGAAACGGATCCAGCAGTCAATCTCTTGGAGGTTGTCGAGGGCGGGGGATCGGAGCCATGCATCCACAGTGGCGGGGTGGTCCTGTAGTCGTTGTGCGGGGAAGCGAAAGCGGCGGCCGGGGCCCCGGTGGGCGGAGAGGATGCGGGAGACGACGTCGATGGTGCGAAGGTCACCGCCGTCGAGGTTGAGAGGGGCGGAGCGCCAGAGATGGCGCCACCGGGTGGCGAGGATTTGGGTGCGGGCGGCATCCCTGGTGGGGAGGAGAGAGATCACCTCACCCAGAATGGCGTCCGGGAGGAGGCTGATTCGGTCGATCCCATCTCCTTCCTCTCCGCCGGCTCCAGGCGGCGGATCTTGGATGTAGGGTTCGTCTCCTCCGGCTCCAGGAGGACTGGAATCGGGCGCACTCGTCGCTGGTAGCGGCGAGATGTTTACTCCACCCTCCTGTTCCGCGGTCTCGGGTGCCTCCGGCTTCCTTCTCTTGGCACGGCGAGCCGCCGCCAGAGTCTCCATGGCCGGTGGGTGACTGGGGGAAGGGGGAGAGCACGCTGGCTCAAGAGCGCCGCCCGCCGCCACGCTTCTCAACCTGACGAGGTCGGCTGCGCAGCGTCCACCGTGCAGCATCCAGGCCTCCCGTTTCCGGCCCATAGGGCCCAGCCCACCTGCGTTAGGCTTCACAATCACATTTTTCGAATACAGCTGCAGCACAACAGCCAACAGGGGATTGGTAGATTTTTTTTTTTGAGAATCTCAAACTTTACTAGCTGGTTTGAGAATAAGAAGTACACCTGCCCTCCGGCAGACTGATAAATCAGACATGCCTACCGAGTGTCTCGTACAGGGGGCCTCTCGCTAGCCTATGAGCAAGGGGATTGGTAGATGACGATCATGTTGCAAACTTTGCGCTTGAACTTGTGCGTTAGGAGAAATAAAAACGATATAGAATCAGCATGTAATTGGGTCAGAGTGATATATTATTTTTGTTTTGAAATTCGGAGTGATCTATTATTATTCATCTAAACTCACAACCTGTTTCTATTGCACGATAATTTTTTCCCTTTTATCTAACTAGCACACATGTCCATACATCGCAACAGGAGTAAAAAAAACTATCCAATGTTAATGGAAATGGAGATACGGATGTTACATATCTATTTATATCTCTTTTTTTACCTTTTTTTGTAAGTCGGGATAACCATGCATCTATAATATAAAGTTAATATCGGCAATAATATGTCCTATTAAGTCTATCTAAAATTAAAATACAATCTTGATAGATATATTTCCTTTCATTGTAAGGCACACAAATATTTAATCATAAATATATCATAGCTTTAATTTCATACTATTTTTATGTTGGTAGAGTTTGATATCGAGTTTCGTGATTTATTTTAAGAACCATAATAAAAATATATAATTCTAATATCCGAATTATGTCGATAAGGAGACAGTTACCGATGTATCAAGGATTAGTCTATCCGTTCATGATTATGAAGGAGATATATATCAATTCCTACATGACAGCCCTCGTTGAGGAATACACTAGTACATGTCTACAACTTGGAGATAGATATATTTTGATTAGACTGAACAACAAACTGCTCAATATTTGTTCATGATTTAATTAGTTGGACCATTGGTTGATCTAGGTTCTAATAATTATAGTTTGATTTCTTATCAAAACTATATCAACAATTCATTGGTTGAAATATTTATTGATTAGGCAAAAGTCAAGAGTTCAAAGACATATATTTTTTTATATCTACAAGACAAAACAATAGATACTCTAGTCTATAAATCTATTTACCACCTAAAAAATATCTAACCGTATCGTCTGCTCCCCCCCTCGCCCGGTAAAAAAACACCGTAAAAAAAGCGGGATTCTGCCCCTGCTCCCGCAATATACGAAAAAAATCCGAGATAAACCCCCTATACGGCAAAAAAACCGTAAAAAAACAACATCCCCATTTCCGAAAAAATATACGAAAAAACACCATAAAAAACCAAAGTCTTGGTTTCCAAAAAAAATTACGGCAAAAAAATGTTTCCAAAAAACATATACGCAATAAACTCTCTCAGTGCAAAAATAAATCAATCTACTAAAAAATCAAATAAAACAGTTTTAACAAAATATAAGAAGTTCATCTAAAGAAAACATATGAAAAAAACGTTTCCAAAAAACATATACACAGTAAACTCTCTTAGTGCAAAAAATATCAATCTACTAATAAAACAGTTTTAATAAAATATAAGAAGTTCATCTAAAGAAAACATATGCAGATAACAATCCCCTCAAATTCGACTTAGATAGCTATGGTGATCACAGGTGTCACGCTATAAATGGATTTAATTGATTTCAAGTGATCATGTAAAGATCATTATTCATCCTTCACTCGACACGTGTTCGTGTTCTACCCGGTTCTAATACAAATACCAAATCTATGTGTCCGCGTTCGATACAAACTCTTCAAAGCTTAAATTCGCGTTCTAACTGATTAAAATAAAAAGACAAAATCTACGTATAAGCATCCAATACAAAATCCTCATAGCTCACACATTTACGTCCAATTACTAAGGTTTACTCAAAAAATTTAACCCGCGTGCAACGCACAGGCATTTATCTGGTAAAAGAAAAATCTTAAAAGAGTGTAGAACGGAAAGGAAAAAGAAGCAGATACGGATGCTTACGGATCACGAAAAAGGGAAACATGAAAAAAAGGATCCGGACACTATATGAAAAAAGGGATCAAACCAAAGAACGGACGCAGGTACTGGACATGGGAACGGCAACGGAAAAACACGGCTACAGATTTAAGCTGGATGAAAAATTTTTGTGGCAGAAATTTTGTCTCTCTAATATTAAGTAAAGAAAACAAACTTAAAATAGTATAGAACGTAAAGGAAAAAAGAAACGGAACTTAAAAGAGTATAGAACGAAAAGGGAAAAAACAAATGCAAACGCTTACGACTCATGGAAAAGAGACACATGAAAAAAAGGACGTGGACCAAAGAAACGGACGCAGTAATAGATTTGGACTGGACCAACATTTTTTAAGAAATTTTGGTTCTTTAATATTATACTAGTAAACGTGCCCGTGCATTGCAACGGGACCTAATACATATAGGAATAGGACTCCGTATCATCGGTGGACGCAAGTTGTTCTAACTCGTATAAATGTAGGTCCTAAGTTTGGTTGACATACGAGATGCATAGGGCACGACCCAATATATATTAGAATCGGACTCCATATTCATCATCGCTAGATGCGAGTTCTAACTCGTATAAGTATGAGTCATGGGTTCAGGTTACATATTCTTGCACGGATTCTTGAATACCTTGATGACGGTCCATTGTTTAGTTTTATTGTTTTTTTTTTGAAAAAACTATGTTTGATTCGGATGAGGAATAAGTTTATTCGAGAAAAATATTTGAGATCAGAAATAAAGTTTCGTGGAGTCCTCGTTGGACTATGGTTTGAGTGGACTTCATCAGAAAGAAAACAGGGAAATCAAATAGATGGCGCACGAAAGATTTTGTCTAATTTCTATTTGTATCTTTTTTTTTGTTTGGGTTAGGATTCTTATTCAACTTACTCAAATCCGGGAGATGTATTTGGATTAGGATTCTAAACTTTCTTACCTTAAGAACATGTGTCCAATATATCTAGGATTCTTATTTGGCTTACTCAGATCTATTCTAACTCGTATCCATTGTCCGTTAGTTGGAGGGACACGGATTAAAAAAATGGACGGACCAAAAAAAAGGATGATAAATTTTATCTCTTTATTATTAGGTATAGATTATTATTAGGTATAGATATAGATATAAATATAAAAATTCATCTATAAATTTCTCGTGCAATTTTTGTACGGAAAAAATTTCAAAATTACCTTTGAAAAAAAAAATCCAAAAAAATTGGGCGTTTACCACGAATCTTGGACCAAGCGATGCTTTTCCGTGGGCCGTTGGGCCCGTGGAACCATATCCGTTGCAGTAGACTTCAGAAGCGCTAAGGCGTCAAAAACAGAAGCGCTAGTTCGCTTGCTGACTTGCTGTTGCTGCTGTGCTGCCAACTGAAGGGATGCGAGCCACCGCAGGAGGCCGCGCGGTGTTCCACATCCAACACCTCCGCCCGCGCCCGCCATGGCGAGCCCCTCCTCCTCCTCCCGCCACCCAGCGCCGGCCCTGACTTTTTGGAGGCCCGGGGCGAAACAAACAATCCGGGGCCCTTTGTACATACATGATATTGATAGTACTAAATGTAAATACATATATATATATATAAACACTTAACTGCGTATGTAAAAGCAATATCCATATGAAACAATTCATAAATATTAAATTACCTTAAAAATTTCTTCTAACATGCTTCGATGCGAAGTCATTGATGATAGTATCAATATCAATCTCATCCAATAATCGCTTCTCAATGCATAATGTTGCCAAACCATTTAACCTCTCTTGAGACATTGTAGATCTCAAATAGTTCTTCAACAATTTTAATTTTGAGAAGCTTCTTTCAGCAGATGCCACAGTCACAGGCATAGTAAACAAGATCCGATAAGCAATGGAAGCATTAGGATAACAATCAGCTTTTGTAACGAACTCAAAAATCTCCATGGCTGTCATCGATGTATCTGGCAATGTGAATTGTAGAACACTTAACTCAGAAATTAGATCATTCAAATCAATGTCAGATGATCCATTTAGAGAGAAAACTGCTGCCAGTGTTGTGCAACACACTTTTAGCTCAGGACCATCCAATGCCTTCAAGTTTGCTGAACTCATTAAAAATCCAAATAATTCTCTGAATGATTCTAATTCTTGAAATCTAGTCTCCAATGAACCGACTGTCATATCAATTATAACCGCGAAGTAACTAACTTTAAATTCCTTCTCACCATCCAAGAGTGCCGGAGTCGCTCGTCTAGGTCGGCGGAGTGCCGGAGTCGCGGAGATCGCAGCGCCGTCGCGCACTCGTGCAGGACTGCAGGAGCAACAGCTGCGCCCACGCGTCTCGCGTCGCTGGTCGCCGCCGCCACGCGTGTCGCGTCCGCCCGCCGGTCCGCTTCTGCGTCACCTCAGACCGCGTCGCCGCCGCAGACGAGATCTCCGAGACTCCGAGTCGAGTCGAGTGTGCGTGTGGCCTGGCTTCTCGCGGACGCTAGCTGCGGACACCAGCAGTTACTCAGTTAGCAGGCCAGGAACGTTCATACTGGGCCAAATACTAATGGTGTTTGCATACCTGGGAGGGGGCCCTGCCAACTTGGGGGCCCAGGGCGGCCGCCCTGCTTGGCCGCATCCAGGGCCGGGCCTGGCGCCACCACGCACCTCTCCCACTCAGCGCCCTCGAGGCGCGCCGACCACCGTCGCCTCCCCAAAGGTTTGTACTCTTACCAGCTACGCCCGCCACTCCCGCCCCCTCGCACGGAGGGTGTTCGACGGAATGCCCGCCGGCGACGCCTTAGGTACAGGTAGTCGCGCGTCGTGGGGACGCTGTTGCTGCTCGTGGGGTGCTTCTTTGCGCGATGGATTTTACTTCGCTTCGTTCTATTGAGGCCTGCGTGCTGTTCACGCGGGACTGTCTGCGTTGGATTATTTATTACCTACTAGTACTAGTTTCCACATCGTATTTGCCTTACCAAAGCAAAGAAAATGGTTGCCTACGAGGTGTTTGAGAGCAGCTCCAGTGTACTCCTCAAATTGAACCGAGGGAAAGTAACATTTGATTAAACGAACAGAGCGCACTAGAGATACCGACTGCTTCCAAAATCAGACTTTGCAGAAGAGTCGAACTGTGCGACGTCCTGCCTATTAAAATATTATGCTCAATCAGCTTTAGGCAGTGCACAGCGTGTGCATGAGCGGCCAGTTCAGATTTTTTTGGTTGTTTTTTGAAGCAATGGTCGGATGCCACACTAGAGCTTGCGAACTTTACTTTACAAGATCAAACTGTGTTAGAACAATGTCAGTTTGGTTCGACGCCACACTGCTGATGCCCTGATGAAATGCCCATTTCCAGTCATGCTTCTCAGTTTGATTTTTTCTTGCAGGAAACCAAAACACTGCTGCTCCCACAAGCATTATTATTGTGGTTTTCAATGTCGTTTCAATTTTCATACATTGTTTTTAATATTTTCCACTGGTGTTGCCTTCAACTCAGGTTCTTTATCAACTCTGGAACCGGGGATTTCATCAGTCTACTTGTGTCGTCGGGCGCGCTCTGCAACATGTAGCTATACGTTGGATGACAGGTTACAGGGAGAGCTAGATGATATGAATGTAAATTCTTTTCTTGGGCAAAATCTAGATCTAATAGCATATAACTTCATGGTCATGTTTACCTGCTATTCTTCTACTCCATTACTTCATTCCAGGGAGAACAGAGAAAGCAAGAGACGGTTGGTGCGTTTCAGAAAATACCAATGGTGATGCCTGCAACTGATATACTAATGTCAGCACAAAGGAAATCTAGAAATGTGCCACCGACTAAGGGTATGATTCATCTGACCATTTATTATTCACACTCTGCTAAATGAGTGAAGACCGTTCTCTTAACATTTTGTTTTAGACTTTTAGCATGACGAGACGTTTGCTTTATGATTCATATTAATGTAGGTATAGCAAATATTGCTAAGCGTGAAAGGAACAAAGGTGCGAAACAGCTTGATGCCTTAATGAAAGTAAGCAGATCATCTTGTCTCTCTGCTGAGTAAGTTCATTTATTTGATATTGAGAACTTGTTTTGTTTCTCAGGAACTTTCTGTACCGCTGAGAACATACACAGAAAACTTCCCAAAGAGGAGAGATTTGCATCCTTATGAGAGGTCTCTCATTGAGTTGACTTTTGGGGAGGGTTATTATGAGCAGGTATAGTTCTCAGAACTTTGGTTTCTTGGTATTGAGTATTAGTATGAGATTATCCATAATGGTACAGAAACAAATTATCAACTTGGCTGAATAATACTATGATACTTCCCCCTTCTACTCGTTGAGTTATTATGATGTTGTTGGTAGTACCCTGCCAGGTTCTAGGACGTGTAGATACTCTCAGGAAACGGATTACTTCTGTTGGAAAGCAACATGCTTCGGTCTGTGCTAAGGTGAATGTATACCAATTGATTTGTATTGATTTACAATTCCAACTTATGGGAATGCATACTGGCTTACTGTACTTGGAGATAAAATGTACAATAATGTTTTTAACAAGGAAAAAAGATCAAATTTGACTCCCACATTCAAGAGTCAAGATATGTCCTCTGAAACCCTCTTGTGTGCGCATACTTGAAACTCATGAGTCATGACCCATAAAAGTTTTGAACCGTCAGCAGGGGAGCCCCCTACCCCTTTTTTTTTTCTTTAACCCAGCCCAGAAATTCGTCCCCGTGGGGATTTGAGCCTGGCCTGCTGGGGTGCTACTGAGGAGCTCCAACCACTAGGCTGGAGGCCCATTCGCATGACCCATAAAAGTTATGCTAAGTCTCGAACCATCTCACCACATTTTCAGTCCAGTGGGTTAGTTAGTTTGATCTCACATGGCAAAGTTACAAAAACATGGTTTCAGTTTTCAAAATGTGATTGTTACCAGTTTGTTCTCACTTGTGACTAATAAAATCAGAGAAATTATTCTCATTATCAGTGTTACATCATATTAAACATTTTCCAGGAAAACAGGGGATGCTATATCTAAAATATAATATTTTGATCTGTAATATTTATTTAACAAACTATCATTTTATATATGGACAATCTTGACATTGCTCCCATAGCTGGAAATATTGGGTAATATTTGTTTTATTTGCCGTATAATAATATGAAATTTATTCCTGATGTATATATTTAACCTTGACAGTCAACAACAAAACGTGAAGCAGAGGAGCGCCTCACTGAGGTTTGTTCAGGTTCCAACTTATAAAACGATCGCTGTTCTTGATGCTTTGTCATTGTCTTGTGGTCATCGACAAAAAATTTCTGGAAGTGATTCTGTAGTTGCATTGCTAATGCTTTGCTTTTGTGTCTCTATCTACTTTTCCAGGGTAGAAAGAAACTTGAAGAGGCTTTCCAGCATGGGAAGCATGCCATTGATGATTTAGTAAATGTAGCAAAGGTATTGACTGCAGTTATCTTTCTTTCAAGTTGGAGAATAAGAAAATGATTTCGGTCTCTCTTTTTTCTGCTGCTGTTATTCAGGCTTCTAAATTTTTTAATTTAATTTGGTGTATGGTTATTTTTTGAGTTACTACAGGCTTTGCGATCTATGCCTGTTGTTGATCTACATATTCCAACACTATGTCTAGTTGGATCACCCAATGTGGGAAAGTCATCATTAGTCCGCATATTATCATCTGGAAAACCTGAGGTAATGCTCAGCACAGTTTGTATGTTGGTAGATGGTAGACAGTTTCACAAGCAATTTTATTGCTAGTGTGTAATCAGAAGTAGTTGCAATCGTCTTGTTTGACTTGTTGGCTGTTAGTTACTAGTTACTTGTTCTTACCAAACAGTAGTTTTTTAATGTTCATGCTTCCTCCAATGTGTTCCTGTGTCAAAGAACATGTTCCTTCTTCATTGGTGAGCGTTAACATCTATGAGTGGCTTGACTTAGTAGCATAACGCTTCTGTTTTTTGAAAATACGTTATTGGAAAAAATGCCTGACTATGGGTTCTGATTGATGAGTTTGTTCTGTGTCATCATTTAAGCATTGGTGGCTGCAATAGTATTATCTGTAATATACAGTTTGCTGATTGCTAAATTCCTCTTGTGTCATCCTACTGTATTTCTGCAGGTCTGCAGCTACCCATTCACAACAAGAGGGATTCTAATGGGTCACATTGTATCCAATCACGAACGTTTTCAGGTTGAACCAATGGCCTATCTGCTTACCATGACCATAGAACCATTAGACTTGACACCAATTTCGCTTCCTTGCTTTTTGTCACAACTGAACAAAGGCATCCTTCTGCAGGTTACGGACACTCCAGGACTCCTGACGAGGCATGATGGTGAGTCAGACTTTGGTTCTCAAACCTCCCTTAAGAGGCAGTGTAGCGTTCATGTGTAAATGTGTGATATTTTTGTTATTATATTCAGATGATTAATTTTCCTTTGTGCTTGATAAAACAATACTGTAAAAATATGGTTTCTAGTAAAATTAAGAGTGATTGTCATTTGGGTGTCTCTTTTTTATATTTTACATTATTATTCGTTAAAACGCACATACTACTGCACCAAAAGCTCTGATGCGTTTTTTTTGTTTTGGCGTTTTTTTGCAGATGACAGAAATAACATAGAGCGATTGACACTTGCTGTCCTTTCTTATCTACCGATCGCTGTCCTGTATGTGCACGATCTGTCCGAAGACTGTGGGACCTCAGTGGCCGATCAGGTACATCTTTTACTTGCCTGAAGCTTTTGGTGTCTTTTATACTCATTCTAGGGGACACCAGAAATACTAGCATCCCCAGGTCAATTAGAAGAAAATCCTTCACCTTGTGTTCAGATGTGCGCATGTGCCAAATCACAAGTTTCACATCCCTCCGCTTCAAAGGGTTTGCACTTAAATTGATGTTTTGTTTGGCAGTACATCACGTACAAGCATATTAAGGACAGATTCAGCGACCGCCTATGGCTTGATGTTATATCCAAATGCGATCTTTTGGGAAAGAAAGAGCCCATAAGCTTTCACGATGCTGATGATGATGTAGCACAGTACAGAAGAATGGGGCCAGAAGGTGCCCTCCGAGTATCTGTGCAGAGTGAAATCGGCGTCACAGAGGTTAGCTATTCTCGTGCAAGCTCATACTGAGTAACCTATAAGTTGAGTCTACTTGTTGCTTATCGTAGCGACTGCCAGGCCCTTTAGAATTTAGACTCATATATATATTGCTTCTGTGTCTCCAGCTAAAGGAAAGAGTGCATGAGCTACTGACCTCTCAGATGGCTCGGATCAAAGCTAGCAAGGCGGAGCATGAAACACAGGAAGTAGGGACTAGTGTTGTTTACTGAAGTTTGACAATGAGCACTCGAACATCCATGCTGGATGTTTGTGTAAACATTCCACTGATGTCGATAATGGTAACGCATTTCATCTGTTGTCTCCATTTGGAAAGGTGGTCAATTGCTAGTATGAATGTGATTGCCCATTTTGTTTCCCCCCTACCGTGGCCAGAAAGATCTATCATTCTTGTTTTCTCCATTGCAGAAAGATTGTCATTCGTGTTTTTTCAAGAAGTCAATCAATCTTGAGTTCAATCAAATAAATTTATGACGAGTAATAATTACCATTAGATAAATAATGGAATTATTTTCAAAGTTTGGAGCGAATCAATATAGCTCAGCCGTTTTTTTAATTATTATGGAATCTATGTCCGGGTTCAAACCATTGACCTAATGTGGGTGTTAGCCGTTTTCTGAATTTATTCTAGAATATAATAGCGTTATTCATTGGTGGTAAGACAAGGAGACATTTATGGTGACTTTCTCGATATTTGCTAATTCAGTCTTTTGAATGTGCTCGTAAGAGCATCTCCAACAGGACCCCTTACTTGACCTCATACTCTAGATTTAGGTAGTGGAGGACAAAAAACTAACTCCAACATGCCCTCTACTAGACCCTCCATATTTATTGGCCTCCTACTTTTCTCCCTCCACTCTCTACTTCTATTGGCCCCCTATTCCCCACCATGCAAAATCTGGGTGAGAGAGGAAGACAAAAGAGCATCACGCGTCATTGACTACTAAAACAAATTTGAGTAGTATGGTTTAGGCAGTATTGCTAGAGTTGAAAGCAAAATATGAGTAATCTTAAAATAGGTGGCTTCATAAATAGAGAAGTAGGAGATGTGTTTTAGATAGTATTGTTGGAGATACTCTAAGGATGTGTATGTGTGAATGCTTGCGTCTGCAATTTTTAAAAAAACACTTAGAGAAATTATCTATAGTTGTATTCTTTTTGGGAGGAGTAATACTGCTCTTGATCGGAAACCAACTTTGAGAAGTTTCTGCAAACGACACAACTCGCGCCCGGACGCCTGGCTTCAGGGGCGTATCCGGACGCACCTAGTCTCGTACGTTTCGATCCCAACCGCGGCTCGTCCTCCCACCTCCCGCCGCGTCCCACGGGACCACCTATCCGATGCGAATATAACGAGCGCGCCCCCACGTCTGAAAAACGAGTGTGCCCCCGCGTGCGGCCCATCCATCGATGCGCCGTCGTGCCTCGTCGCGTCGCCATCCCCCATCGTGCCGTCATCCCCTGCACGCCCATTGCCCTCCACGCCCATCCCCACCGTGCTCTATCACCTTGCAACATGGAGCAATACGAGATGCAAACATCAGAAGTATTACTTATTTGCAACATCAGAACAAGTGTACTGCAACATCAGAACAAGATGACTAGAAC
The DNA here is from genome assembly GCA_038087645.1 of Saccharum hybrid cultivar R570. Classification (NCBI taxonomy): domain Eukaryota; kingdom Viridiplantae; phylum Streptophyta; class Magnoliopsida; order Poales; family Poaceae; genus Saccharum; species Saccharum hybrid cultivar. The sequence goes on along the minus strand of JAQSUU010000613.1, from coordinate 1,395,267 downwards.
AACAGAACAAAGCTACTACAATGCGAGATGCAAGATAAAAAAAAGAGACTAATGCAACAAAGAAATATTACTTGTTGCAACATCAGAACAAGGCTACTGCAAGAATAGAGCAAAGCGCAATGCGAGAAAGCAACATCAGGAAAAATGACTAATGCAACAAAGAGATATTACTTGTTGCAACATCAGAACAAGGCTACTGCAATGCGAGATGCAACCAGAACAAAAAAAGAGACTAATGCAACAAAGAATTATTACTTGTTACAACAGCAAAACAAGGCTACTGCAACAGAGCTCGCCGGAATCCTAGCTACCACCGCGTCCCTCAAATCCAGAGGAGAAGGAGCAGATCCAAAGGAGGAGGAGAAGGAGCGCTCAGATCTAGAAGATGAGGAGGTGGTGGTGGTGGAGGAGGGCTCAGATCCAGACCTACCTCGCCGGAGTCACCGCTGTCACCCTCGTCTCCAATGGGGGTGCATGGAGGTCGCGGAGGGAGGGAGGGCGGCAGTGACCTGGCACGCGGGTATGGCGGCTCGGAGAACGGCGCGCAACGCTACAGCAAAGTGGGTGCAGAGGAGCGGGCAAGCGGAGCGAGCGAGTGGGTGCGGGGGTCAGGGGAAGGGATGGGAGTGGGTGGGGGAGTCGAGCGAAGAGCGACGGATAAGGAGCTGAGGCGCGCGGTGGTCGGTCGAGTCGTGCGGGGTCTGTCCGGACGGACGCACGCGCGATATCATTATCGTTCTGCAAAGCAGGCGTGCATATATTGGGTGCCCTGTGGCCTAAGACTCTAGACAAACGAAATGCTCCGAGCCTTGAAGGTGATGCCAGCTGCCAGCGGCTGAGAGCGGCGCCTCCTGATCAAGTCAAGGTGGCCAGCTAAGTTAATTCAGGACAAAATACTAGAACATGGAGTAATGTTCTTTTCAGTTTCATGGACTTAGTAGAGACCATGAGAGGGCCATGACCACTCCTAGGAATGAATGTTTGTTTCGCTGAAATTTGGCTTATGCTGATACTTATGCTGATTTATTATGAGAGAAAAATGTTGTTCGTTTGTTGAAAAATACTGCCGAAGAAGTTCAAACGAACAAGGTTCTATGTATTATTGGAGAGGGACTCGCCTCATGCCCTCATGTCCCCTCCTAGGATTTGCTTCTCTCTGCTAGTCCCCTTTTGCATTTTGGCTATATCAGTGTCTCTTTGAAAACAAAGACGTATCGTGTACCGTGGAAGCCGAAGAATATAGGGTGTAGTACACCCGGTGTACAGTGGAAACTGAGGTGGGCCCAGCAGCCAAAATTTTCCACCACTCAAGCCACAGATGATCACGTTTGATGTTGATGGTGGTGCACCGGTGCTGATTCCTGCTTTGACCATCTTCATTACTTGTTCCTTCAGCATTTGGGTTAGATCTTTCAGAGGCAAAATTGGCGCTTAGGTGATTAGGGAATTAAGTGAAGTCCGTGATAACGCACGATGAGAACCTAGTCAAAACCAAATAAATAAACAATAAATGAATAATGTGATAGTGATAGCCGATAGGAATAGAAGATCGGACACGACGCAACTTCCTGGAAACCGGTATATTTTTGTGTGACGTGGGATCCTCTGTGGCCAGGACTCGACGCAAAAGGAATATCACTGTTTGAAGTTGAGGGAATGAGCTGCACTGCTGCTGATCGAGGAGGAGTCGTCCTAGCAAATTATTGCATTGTTCTTATGAGTGTGTGTCCTAGAGAAACCTTGAATGCAAGTTTTGAATAAACAGGACAAAGGAGAGCAAATGTGTGATTAGAAGGTGTACACAAGCGTGTACTCCCTCCGTCTTAAAAATAGAGTCGCTATGGGAATCGTGCTAGTCAAACTTTCTCAACTTTGACTAGGTTTATAGAAAATACGTGCAACATTCATATCTCCAAATAAGTTTATTATGAAAGTATATTCAACGATCTACCTAATGATACTAATTATATACCATAAATATTAATATTTTATTAAATATATTTGATCAAAATTAAAAGTTGCTGACTTTTTAGAAAGTGAGAATGACTTTTTTGGGACAGAGGGAGTATACTAAGTAGCTTGTAGAGGTGGCTTATCATTATTTATAGAGTATATAGATACGTGGTGAAACTAAATTCCAGAAAAAAATATGCTGTACTGCTGAGGACCCGTTGTAAGCTCAGGCCCTCTGCCGAGTAACCAACAGGTTACACACATTCCAGCCAGAGAACATCCCGAGACACGGTCGTTGTCTGTTTGTTTCCGCTAGACAGAGGAAACAGCTAGGGCCGTGTTTAGTTCGGGCGATTCGGCGGTTGCTGAATTACTGTGCAGCACTGTAGTATTTTATTTTTATTTAGTAATAATTATCTAAAAATCGACTAATTAGGTTTAAAACGTTCGTCTCGTAAAGTACAATAAAATTGTGCAATTAGTTTTTGATTTCATCTTCATTTTATACTCCATGCATGTGCCGATATTTTGATATGATAGGAATCTTCTTTTTGCATAGTGAAATTTACGAGATAAATTTGGTAGCTAGTTGTCCATCCCTGGGCGCCGGAGGAAAAGCTACTAGCGCCTTGTTTAATTCACTCTAAAATACAAAAAGTTTTCAAGATTTTTCATCATATCGCATATGTCGGTATATGTATGGAGCATTAAATGTAGGTAAAAAAATTAATTAATTGCACAGTTTGTCTATAAATATCGAGACGAATCTTTTGAGCCTAGTTAATCCATGATTGGACAAAGTTTGTCAAATATAAATAAAAAGTGTTACTGTACTTTTTTAAAAAAAATAGAAACTAAACGTGGCCTAGGAGTACGCCACATCGGAAAAGCTAGCAAGGGGAGCTAGTACGAGTGTACGACTACGAGGACGCCTAATGGGAAAAAGCTAGCAAGGGGAGCTAGCTACGACTAGGAGGACGCCGCATAGGAAAAGCTAGCAAGGGGAGGAAAAGCTAGCAAGGGGAGCTAGCTAACTACTCGTAGTTAGCTTTGACTCTATCCGCACTCTTCGACCTCTATATTCATCTTCTAAAAAAATTATTTTATTCTAGTCACCACAGAATATACAGTTTCTTCGCACTCATCCATTCTCTATATCATACTTTATCCATTGTGGGCCCACTTGTCACTTTATCCAAATATATCCATGTGAGATCTTGATTTAAAGAATTTATTGAAATAAATTTAATAGTGCAATCAGAATTTAATTTGGTTTTTTGATTTGTGAGTTATAATATTTTTTTATTAATGAAATAGTGGGACCCACCGCTGGCGCACGCGCTCTCTCTCCGCCCGTGCGCGCTCTCTCTCCGCCCGTGCCTGGCGCGCAGCATCCTCTCTCTCCCTAGTCATGGGTCCCGCGCATACCGGAAGCCCACTACTCTGCTCAAAATAGCGGCATCCCCGAATTCACTGTGCTGCAATGTGATGCACTGTAGTAATTTTGTTTTTATTTGGTAATAATTATCCAAACATTGATTAATTAGGCTCAAAACGTTCGTCTCGTAAAGTACAACAAAACTGCACAATTAGTTTTTAATTTCATCTATTTAGTACTTCATGCATGTGCTGACATTTTAATGTGATGGAGAATCTTTTTTTGTACAGTAAAATTTTAGGGTGAATTTGGGTATCTGCCATCTTAAGTTTGCTAGTACTCCGTAGGTCGGGCACAGTTTAGATGCCAAAAATTTTACCAAAATTTTCAGATTCCCTGTCACATCGAATCTTTGATTCCCTGTCACAAATCTTTTAAGCCTAATTAGACTATGATTGGATAATATTTGCCAAATAACAACGAAACTACTACGGTAGCGTTTCGCCAAAAAATTTGCCAACTAAACAGCCTCTCGGTCTCCGTCCCTGGACGCCGGAGGAAAAGATAGCAAGGGTCTGCCGGTATAAATACACAGGTCTGCCTCTCGTGATTGGCTAGCAGTAGCAGCTAGTAGTTGGTCTAAAAGGAAAGGAACCTGGAAAGGTATGATCTCTGCTCTCTTGAATCTCCGGTTTGACGACATCCTCAGTTTCCTCACATCCAATTCTAAAAGGAAATTTTGTTTCCTTTCCTCTCCGAATTTTTTTTTGGAAATGTGTTGCTGTTGGTATTTCTAGATTGATGCACTCTTATTATGGCAAGCAGCTACCCTTACTTTTTACAAGAAGAAACATTTCATTTCATTGACGGAAATGGTATTACGATAAGCAGGTCGGTCGGTGCTACACTCACGTCACGTCTCAGCTCAGAGAATGGATGCTCCGATGATCGGCCTCTGCATCGTCGCCGTCGCCGTCGCGGCGACTGCCGAGGCTCAGCCGGGGATGTACTTACTGCCGCTTGCGCTATGCGTCGCGTTTAACCTGGGGATTCTGCTCGTGACTCGCGGCGTCGTCGCGCACGCCGGTGGACGCCGCCGGGCATGAAGCCGGCGAGCCAAAAAAGCGGCCGGCGAGATGGCTGCTGGTCGCCGCCGTGTCAGCAGTCAGAGGCTCAGAGCAACTCAGCACCGTCTTTGGTAGCGGCTTGGACTTTCTGCACTCGTGGCAGAATCCTACTGAATAAAATATGCCGCTGCGCCCACTTGTCATGTTTGTCATTTTGTTTGGTTTGGTTGAGTTTCCGTCGTGTTCGGCAGGTCTAGACAGAACTGAAATCGGCAGGTTCCAGACTGGTTCTAGCTAGTCAGACCTGCTGAAATCAGCCGTAACCAGCCAAGTCTGGACCAGCCGAACCTGCCCTCGTCTCTGTGACCAAGCAAGTTATATTGTACTCGAGTAATAAAATGCTAGAAGAAAAATCTATGCCAGTGTATGTGGGATGCATGGATCATGTTTGTGCAGCACCGATCACCAAATTGAATTTAGTTTTCAATTTGTTGGTATGTATATCAGTATATGTGTGATCTTATTATGTAATGGGCTTTGCTATAATACTCCTAAATAACTATGAGCGGTTTATTGTTTTTACCAAATGGTTATGATCGTAAGAGGTAATATGTGAAATACTTATTTATTTAATCTTTTATTTTGTAAAATAGAACAAATAAGGAAAGTTTGAGATATATACATTATGTTTGGATATATAGCAAAATCCTATGTACTTAGAAAAGCTAAAACAATTTTTAATTTGAAACAGAGAGAATAACTATTATGCAGTATTGTAGTTGAGAAGAAAAGAAGAAATTTTATACAGCGCCCAGTACCGTTGGAAGAAAATATTAGCTCACGAGAAAAGCACTAATGATGTTCAGCAGGAAGAACAAATCCAAAAGGCAAAGTAAATACAAAGATTATCAGATTTCAAGGAAAAGGGAGAAAATAATGAATAAGATAAGGTAAATGTCTGCGGAGCTTCATAAGAAAATGTTCAATCTTAAGGAGAAATAAATGTTCATTTTAGAAAGGCAATGTTCTAGCTTTACTAGAAAATTATTCTAACTTCACAAGAAAATATTTAGGTTCGAAAATCGAGAAAAGGATGTTCTAGGTTTAAAAGAACAACATTCCGAGATTAGAAGAAAAATATGGTGACTTCACACAAATAATCAAAATATCCCAGCTCATTAGAAGAATGTTACACCCCGTTTGGATGTGGATATTCAGACCTGGAATTTGGAATCGGAATCGAGTTTTCCAATTCTACATGAATGTCTTTGGAATTGGAGGCTATTTCCATGGTATTCAACTACAACTAAATCCGCCCACCTTCAATATCGAGCTCAACCCCTTCGTATCGGAGAGAATTCAGAGAACGAACCATTCTCAATATAATTAGGACCAACTCCAAGACTGCCCTCGGCGTCAGAGGGTATCACCCACCATCGCTGCCGGTGGTTCACCACCGTCCAATCCGCCATTGCCCGAAGACCACCTCTGCCCATCGCCGCTCCCCGTGATGGCTCGGCTACCACTTAGCGTAGCCTTCTTTCTTCACTCCGGCCACCATCATCGTATCCCTCTACTCTAGTCACCACCCAGGTGGCACTAGTACACAAATGTTTTTTACTCACATTAGCAAAACTGATACTATGCCACCGATTGTAAAAATAAGTTATTTTCAAAAACGATTTTAAAACCGTCCCTATAAATTGATTTTCAGATACACTTTTCTTAAGACAACCACCCTTAAAAATCGATTTGCAGAGTCAGTCGACTTAAGTCAATCGTCCCTAAAAATATTTTTTTTGATTTTTTAAGAATCATTTAGAAGTCCTAAAAATAAGAAAAAAATTATTATGGCTGGAAGCCAAGAGGATCGACCACCACTCACCACTTTTAATTTGTTGTTATCACTATTCTCTATTTCTAATAGAGTACAGCCGATTCAAACCTTACCACTGCACCATATAGTAACTTATGACTACTTATACGATGTTATCTATTTGTACAAATATGTGAATCTTGTAATTATTATTATGACTTGTAAACAATTTTAGATGGAAAATTTTCATATCGGACATGTCTCCATCCAAGGTCATTTAAAAAATTCAAAAAATTAAAATTCAAAAATCTGAGAACTTAATATTATATCTGGACCCCTAAACAATCTTGAATGAAGATTTCATCAACTACAAAGTTTTAGATCTCGTTGAGCTCTATAACTTTGATATAAATTTTTATCTTCATCCGACTTCATTTGAAAAAAGTTATGAATTTATTTGTGCTGCAACTATTTTTAAGGGAGTCAACTACCTTTAAAAATCAATTTTTAGGGGCAGTTGACTTAAGTCAACCATCCCTAGAAATCACCTATTTTTAGAGGCGGTTGACATAAGCAACCGTCCCTGAAAATCATATTTTCAGAAGCGGCTCTCTTAGCCCAATCGTCCTTAAATTAGATCTATTTCTAGTGACGGTTTACTTAGCAGAACCGCCATAAACATGTATTTTTAGGAGCGGTTTATAAGCTACAGTGCTCTTGGAGCTAGTTACAAATGGTTTGCTGAGTAAACCGTTTATGTAAGAAATAGCATGCGTCTTACTAAAGTCTTTTTTTGTACTAGTGTGGAGGAGACCTCGCCGACGAAGAGAGAGGCTGGAGTGGACCTCGCCGATGGAGAAGAAGGACAAAGAAGATGTGGAGATGCGAAGGGGACCTCATCGGCAGAGAGCTCGAGCTGAGGCGGCACGAAAAGGAAGGGTGGATGGGATCTTTCTGGCAGAGTGACACGTAGAGGCCCGGAGGGCGTCTAGAATCTTGCCAGCAGAGAGGGAGGATGGAGCGAACCTCGCCAACGGAGAGAAGGGCATATGCAATGTCGAGAGGTAGCGAGGGACGACGGAGGCGACCTCGCCGATAGAGAGGGAGGACAAAGTTGACTCACCGATGGAGAGCCCGCGTAGAGGAGATCTCGCCAGAGGAGAGCCCAGGCACAAGGGGATAGGGGAGGAAGAGAGTTGGTCATTTCAATGTAATGGACAACCAAACAAGAATTGGCATTATAACCTTACTTTATTTTAGCTACGGCTCTATCTATAACCAAACAATATATTGGGTATTGAACCTATTTCCATTCTTAGGCTGAATTGGTATGGGCACCCAATTTAATTTTTCATACCCAATATCTATATTCAAACAAAGTTTTAGCTTTGTAAGAAAAAAATATTTACTCACCAAAAGTTAGGGTTATTATTTTCATTTAATTTAATAGTCTTACGTTTTCCAACGGCTCACTGTTACTTTTTGTACTAACTGTACGAGTAGAGTTTTACTATTTTGATTGAAGCAATGTACTGGTAGAATTGTACCGTTACAGCTGAACGTAGCATACTGCTCTCGTGAATAAACTGAAGAGTATGGTGAATGGGTCGTTTTCGTTTCATCGCGGGCATACCCGCATAAGCATGCGTGGAGGTAAGTACGCCTTTGTCCTCTCACTGGCCCACCGGTTAGTGACTGTCACTGCCCTGGTTGACAAGTTCGAGTCCCAGCAATTGCCTTGCTCGACAAGTTTGGGTCCCCGCATGTCAGTAGTGATATGCCAGTGGCGTGCGACGCGTCTTCTGCTTACCTATACACGATCGGTAATGCTCTGGACGAGCGTCCATCCGCCACAACGCTCGGTTGCTGGACGCTCTTTTATTAAAAAAAACTGTTTATTCACTTATTCTTTATATCCACTCATTCCTTTTTCTATCGTTCTTATCCGCTCGTCTGCCACCTCTAAGTGCACGGCCGCCGGTCCTCCGAGGCGCAGCGCGTGACCACCTCCGAAGCGTACCGCTCGGCCGCTAGCCTTGCCAGGCACGGTGCGCGACCGCTTCCGAGTCATGGCGCTTGGCTACCGGCTTTGCCCGGCACGGCGCGCTGCTGCCTTCTCCAAGTCGCGCGCCCGATGCATCCCTTCTGCAACGTGCAGCCACTGCCGCTGGCTCGCCGTTTACAAGCGCCGCCGGGCCGCTGTCTTCGTTGAACACCATACACCGACGAGTCTTCATTCTGCCGAGCAGCAAGGAGAAGTTGCATTGAAAGCGCATGTTGCAAGAGTATGTTTCAATTGTTTCAGATGTTTTAAAGGTATGTTGCAAGTGTTTCATATGAATGTTGCAAAAATAGATCATGATGTTTGCACATGTTGCAATAGTTGTACGTATGTTGCAAGCGTCTGTTCCAAATGTTTCATCTACTTTTAGAAACGTATGTTGCAGGTGTGCTTATTTAGATGTTGTATACGTTTCATACATATATATTGCAAGAATATATTCGAAATGTTTCAACTTTTTCAGTCTTATGTTGCAATAAGTGTTTTCATGTTGTACATTATAAGTGTTTTATCTAGATGTTGTATATGTTTTACACACATGTTACAAGTATATGTTCCAAATGTTTCATCTACTTTAGACGTACGTTGCATTCAAGTGTTTCATATAGAAGTATTTCGTATTGCAAGTGTTTCGTATTTTAGAGCTATGTTCATGAGGGCATGGTCCGGGCGCCAAGGTATGGGGCGTGGCGAGCCGGGGGCCGATGCATGAGGCGTGCGGCGTGCCTAGGGTCTTGCTAACAGGGCATGCTCGTCCTTATCCTGGCTCCTAGGTCCCGCTCGCACGGAGAGAGATAAGGGGGTCAGGGGAAGGAGCTACGGGCGTAGGACGAGGTGAGACGGATAGGGGTAGGGTACGCGTCCATGACGGGACGAGACAGAGGGGAAAGGACTACAGCGATACGATGAGAGTGTGCCTTGTTTCTGCTAGGCCGTTCAGCACCGTCCAATAAAATCCTATGCGATCAGACGTCCGGCGCCAGCACCAACACGAAGAACCAATTCGGCAGTCGCGTCAGCTTTATCTACTCTGCTTCGCGGCAGAGTAATGACCAAGAGCCAGCAATCTGCTCCTTTACCTCTCTGCTCGGCTCTCCGCCGCTGGACGCAGTTTGGGGTTCTTGCCTTCTTGGTGGGCTTTCTTGGGGAAAGCTCCGGGGTTTCTTTTGTCGCCCGCGTTCATTCAAGCTCTGCATCTAACCAGATGCGGGATCTAGCTATTCGCCTAATTCCTCTCATTTTGTAATGGTGACCAAGGTTTTAAATCGCCGGCTAAGGATATTTAGCGGATGACCTCTAAAACAGCAATAGCGGAGGCTAAATAGAGATATAGCGGGATATAACTCGTAGCTTGACCAGTCTCAAACAACTATAGCCGGCTATATGTTCAGCTATAGCTGGAGATTTAAAACTATGATGGTGACCTCCTTGCTTTGATGTGAAGGCACAAGTTCTGCCCTTGGGTTTTCTCTGGTTTTCTGCCTACAGCTCGCTATCTCTGCATGTTCGTTCTTCTTCTCCCCACCAAACACAAAGGCACGGCATCATGTTGTTGTCCCAGGTTGCAATGCAATACACCGAAGTGTAACCGTAACGATGAATCTTATAGGTAGTAATATAAGTACGATGGATACACGAACTCGAACGTCGGCTATCGCCGTCGTCCGCCATCGCTGTCGCCCTCAGGCACGGTCCAGAGAAGTGTTCATGTTCGAGTTCTCCTCTCGTCTCTCTCCAGTACAAGAAGAGTCTCACAGACTCAGTAATGGGCCACGCAGGGTCCCTGGCTACTCAGCCCATTCCGGCCCAGCTAGTCTAACATTTGCCTTCCTCCTTCTGGATCCGGCCCGTTTCCCAGTTGGCTCGTCCTTGCTTCTTTCTTCAGTTTCGTCCGCTGCCTCGCCATCGACTTCTTCAGACTTGTCTGGTACAGCATGAACGGCGACGGTGACATCCCCCCGTTCTTGAAAACCAGCTTGTCCCCAAGCTGGGGCTCGAGGGAACTCCTGTCGGAGCGCGACTTCGTCTTCCCAGGAGGACAACTCAATCGGCAAGTGAGACCAGCGTACCAAGACTTGTGGGATCATGGAGTCACGTTGTTGATGTAGGCGACGATCCAAAATCTCAAGTGGAACCTGCAACTCATTTTCAGGGTCAGGTAAAGCTGGACTTACAGTGGCAGTAAGTGGAACAACCTGTTTCAGTTGTGACACATGAAAAACAGGGTGTATGGAACAGGTGACTGGAAGCTGCAGACGATAGGCTGATGAACCGATCCTTTCTAGAATTTTGAATGGCCCAAAGAATCTGAATGCCAACTTATTGGATGATCGTTGTGCTAAAGAAGTTTGAACATAGGGTTGTGCCTTGAGGTACACTTGATCACCCACTTGAAATTCCCGAAATGATCGCCTCTTGTCTGCTTGATATTTCATCTTAGTCTGAGCTCGAAGCAGATGTTGTTTCACCAGTTGCTGCATTAACTCCCTTTCATGTAACCAGGTTTTGAGATCAGGGATCTGGCAAGATTGAGAAATATCCACGCCAAAGTGACGGGGTTCATGTCCATAAAGAACCATGAAGGGGCTCTTGCCAAGAGAAGCGTGAAACGACGTGTTGTACCAATATTCAGCAAGAGACAGCCAATATGACCAACGAGTAGGATAGGCATGTAAGAAGCAACGAAGATAAGTCTCGAGACATTGATTTACCCGTTCCGTTTGGCCGTCGGTTTGGGGATGATAAGCACTGCTCATGCGAAGATTAATTCCCAAGAGTCTGAACAATTCTTGCCATATGTGACTTGTAAAGACTTTATCGCGATCAGACACCATAGCTTCTGGTAACCCGTGCAACTTGAATATGTTGTTCATGTATAGAGTGGCCACCTGAAGAGTAGTGAACGGGTGTGAGAGAGGCAGAAAGTGTGCATACTTCGAGAATTTGTCCACTACAACCAGGATACAATTGTATGAGTTTGATTTAGGAAGTCCTTCAATAAAATCTAGGGTGATCATCTACCAGGCCCCTTCTGGAATTGGGAGTGGAGCGAGTAAACCAGGATATGCCACACGTTCGTGTTTAGCCTGTTGACATATGGTACATTGAGCCACAAAAGCTTGAATAGTTTGCTTGAACTTAGGCCAGGCAAATAACTGCTTCACTCTCTTGTATGTAGCTTCATATCTAGAATGGCCGCCGATAGCGCTACTGTGCAGAGCTGACAAAATCTTGGCCTGAATGGAGGTATTGGAGCCAACCCAAATACGATGTTTATACCAGATAAGCCCATCTTTTAAGGAGTAATGGCCCTGTGGTGAACTCACTGATAACTGTGACAAGAGCTGATGAGTGGAGGATTCCTGTGTGTAAGCATCTTGTAGTTGCAGCAACTAGGTGGGCTTGATGACTGAAATAGCAGATATCTCATAGGATACCGCCTGCGGTACTCGTGATAAAGCATCAGCTACACGATTATCAGCACCTTTCTTATACTGTATGTGATAAGTCAGTCCCATTAACTTACTGAGTGCTTTATGTTGCCAGGGGGTTGATAATCGTTGATCATCCAAGTGGGTTAAGCTCTGCTGATCAATCAAAATAATAAATGGTGCTGACTATAAGTAGTGTCTCCAGTGATCAACGGCCATGAGGATTGCTAAGCACTCCTTCTCGTACGTGGAGAGTCCCTGTGCCTTTAGACCCAATGCCTTGCTAACAAATGCTATAGGATGACCTTGTTGCTGCAATACCGCCCCGATTCCTTTAGCGGATGCGTCGGTTTCCACAGTAAAAGTTTTCTCAAAATTCGGTATTGCCAGAATAGGAGTAGAAGTGAGAGCCTTCTTTAACGTTTGGAAAGATGCTTCAGTTGTTGGTGTCCAAACAAATAAGGTATCCTTCCGAAGCAGGTTTGTAAGTGGTTTGCTAATGAGGCCAAAGTTTGGGACGAATTTCTTGTAATAGCCTGCCATACCGAGAAAACTCCGAAGATCCTTGACTAAAGTTGGTTGCGGCCAATTCTTGATTACTTCAATCTTACTAGGATCAGTTGAGACGCCAGCCTTACTGATAATGTGCCCCAGATAGCGGAGTTCTAACTTGGCGAATGAACATTTAGAGAGCTTTACATGAAAGTTGTGTGTCTATAATAAAGCGAAGACAGCTGAAATATGCTTCAAGTGGTCAGACCAAGACTGACTATAAATGAGTATGTCATCGATGAAGACTACTACAAATTTTCTCAAGAGTGGTGCTAATATGACATTCATGATAGCCTGAAAGGTAGCCGGCCCACCTGTTACGCCGTAAGGCATAACACAATACTCGAAATGCCCATTATGGGTTTGGAAAGCCGTCTTATACTCTTCACCTTGTTTCATTCGTATCTGATGAAAGCCGGAACAAAGGTCCAAGGAAGTGAACTAGGAAGCACCACATAACTCGTCGAGGAGCTCATCAATGATAGGTAGTGGGTATTTTTTTGACCATCAGGGCGTTCAAGCGTCTATAGTCCACACAGAGGCGCCAGTCGCCTGTTTTCTTGCGCACTAACAATGCTGGTGAGGAAAATGGACTAGAACTTGGTTGAATCCATCCCTTGTTAAGCATATCCTTGATTTGATTTTCAATCTCCGTTTTCTGGGCTGGGTTGTAACGGTAAGGCCGTAGGCAAAATGGTTGTGTCCCTTCTAACAGTGGAATACAGTGATCTCCTTGTCTGCAAGGTGGGAGGTCATTGGGCGGTGCAAATACGTCACTGTACTGATTAATGACTTTCAGTAACTCTGGCGGTAAAGATGGTGAATCAGAAGCTGAAGAACTGCTTGTAGCGGGTTGGAGTTGGATCATATAAAGAATGGAGTCTGCCTTTTCCATCGCTTGGACTTGAGAATAGGACACCGGAGGCCCTAACTGTGGGGTTGGTGAAATGCCCTGTAATTTGATCAGTTGCTTGTTCTGAGTAAAACTGACCCAACGATCGATCCAGTGTATCATCATTGGGCTATGTGCCCTGAGCCAATCCATCCCAAGTATGACATCATATCCCTGAAGTGGTAGGATCTTAAAGGTAGTGTAGAAAGAATGGCCTTGAATACCCCATAACTGTTTGGGTAACTGATGAGTACATCGCAGAGTCTCACCATTAGCCACCTGCACCTGAACAGGGTTGGATAAAATTTGCCATCCTGAAAGACCTTTAGCTGTTTGCTCATCAATGAAGCTATGAGAGCTTCCAGAATCAATCAACATGAACACGTCCTTACCACCAAGGTTACCCTTCAATCTGATGGTCTTGGAACCTTTTGTGCCGTGAATAGCTTGCACAGAAATAGCCATGAGGTCTTCACCCGAATCTGAATCTTCTTGTACATTTTGTTTGAATTCCAATTCATTACCATCAGAGAAACAATTCCAGAGTTCTTCCATGGCATTAAGAGATATGGTGGAAGGACACTTGTGTTGTGGATTCCACTTCTCGCCACATTTGAAACATAAACCCTTAGCTCGGCGAAATTGCTTGAGGGATGACAGCTTCTCATCACTTGTTTTGGATTTTGCTGAATCATTGGTCTTCTTTTCTTCTGTCAGTCTAGTAGGATTAGTGATAGACTGAACAGATGATCTCCCAACTTCAGAAAAGGTCTTCTTAGAGGATGATCCCAATTCAGGTCGTCTGGTGACTTGATCTTGCATTGCCTCCTCCTGCAAAAGAGCCAAAGAGCTCGCAGTATCCAATGTTTGGGGCCTATGGATCATAATGACAGCTCTAATTTCTTTCCTTAAACCATCCAGAAAACGATTGGTGATAACAGTTTGTGGGAAAGCAGGGTCATGAGCCAAAATTTGATGTACGAGATCACTGAATAGTTCAACATATTCGGTGACTGTGGATGATTGTTTGATATGAAAGAAATGGCGGATTAGATGATTGTGTTCATCCTTATCGAAGCGGTTACAGAGGGTTGTAACAAAGGTGTCCCAAGACATTTTGATGATATCAGATTGCATGGTTTGGTACCACAAAGCGGCAGAGCCAACCAAACGCATGGTTGCACATTTTACCCAAACACTAGGATCGGTGTTATAGACATCAAAGAAGGTTTCACAGTATTTAATCCACAGTCAAGGGTTGGTACCGTCAAAGGTTGGAAACTCCAAATTGGGTATATGTGGATGAACAGGGGAGTACAATATACGATCACAATGGGCAGTGTTATCCGAATTGAAATTATACAAAAGCATATTAGGGGAATTTGTCGCACCTTTGATCGGGTTTTGGGCCGGGGCGACGGTGTAGACCGCCCCAAAACCCGATTTGCCGTGGTCTAACGACCCAGATGTCGCCCGAGGCGGGTGAAGCTCTAGATGGGCGGAGCTCGGCATCTTGAAGCTTGGTGAGGCGAAATGGTTTTCCCGTATCGCAGCTGTAAGAGGTGGGGAAGACACGGTGACCGCCTCCTGCTGCTCACTCGCCGAAGGATCAAGCAGCGGCGCTTGAGGGGTGAGGGTTTCCAACACTTGATCGATGTGTTCGCCGAGATCCAGTACAGCATGTTCCAGCTCGTGGACGCGATGGTCGACGTCGGGCTTCCATGTGAGGATCTCCGTCCTCAGGGTCCGCATCTCTGTCATCGAGTGTTTCAGATCATTGATCCCCTTGGAGTTTTCGCTCAGCAGAGCGAGGATTTGACCGAGTTGTTCTTCGGGAGTCGCCATAGCCATCTGACGGCAGGTAAGATATTGGTGGGTTGCCAGGGCGGCGGAAGGGACAGTGGTGGATCTCGACTGCAGCTGCTGATCAAGCAAACCTCGGCACGGACCTACGGATTCTCGCGGTCAACACTGCAAGAGCGGACCTCGAGAAGAGCCAGCCGTCGGGGATTACAGCTCGGGATCGAAACAGCGGTGGGAAAAAAATTTGGGGAAAAAATTTGAGGATCGGAACGGCTCCGATACCAAATGTTACCGTAACGATGAATCTTATAGGTAGTAATATAAGTACGATGGATACACGAACTCGAACGTCGGCTATCGCCGTCGTCCGCCGTCGCCATCGCCCTCAGGCACGGTCCAGAGAAGTGTTCATGTTCGAGTTCTCCTCTCGTCTCTCTCCAGTACAAGAAGAGTCTCACAGACTCAGTAATGGGCCACGCAGGGTCCCTGGCTACTCAGCCCATTCCGGCCCAGCTAGTCTAACATTTGCCTTCCTCCTTCTGGATCCGGCCCGTTTCCCAGTTGGCTCGTCCTTGCTTCTTTCTTCAGTTTCGTCCGCTGCCTCGCCATCGACTTCTTCAGGCTTGTCTGGTACAGCATGAACGGCGACGGTGACACGAAGCTTCAGCCCATGTCCACAGCAACCAGCCAACCAGTTCCTCTTTTCTCCCCCAATAGGCAGCCACTAGCAGCAGCAAGCACAGCATCGACTCCTCACCGATCCAAACGCATCGCCACCACTGCACCCACCGCCACCGCCCGGCTCTGTTTTCTGATCCCTGCAACTCAGCGCTGCAGCAGCCAGCAGATCGATGCCAACCTCGCCGTCACAGCGGTGTGCTGCTTGGTCGGAGACGAGGCGCGCGCGATGCCGCGACGGTGGCGGCGGAGATGAACGCGGCGCCGGGAGCCTGCCTAACAGGCACAGTTCGGCCTTGGTGGAGAACGGCACAAAGAGACAGCGCGCGCTTGAGGAGAAAACCGTTCACATAACAAGATCAGTGGAAAAAGCATTATAGCGTCATCTCTCTTTTTTTTCCTGGATTATTCAATCTTGATCCTTGCCTGTCATACCCTTCTTTCTGCATGCATTACATACTTTCTTTCTCTATTTTTGTTATGAGAAAGGGAGGTGACACTGCATTCGTAGGACAGGATGGTATGCAGCATACCGTATGCTGACTGCTTTTTACTTGTTTTTGTCTTTTTGATGGGATTCAGTTCAGGCGTGGAAGATGAACTCTGCTACAATTGGCCTCTGTGTTACCTCTACGGTCGTCGCGATCGCCTTTCCCCTCACCACAGCGGTGGACTCCCTCTCCCTGGAACCCCTGCACGATGTGCTTCGCTCTAGCACTGTGCCTGTGCGTGGTCTTCCATGCCGGCATCGCGCTCATCGGCCGTGGCTAAGCATGCAAGCGGGCCGCTCTGCAGACTTCCTGCAAGCCGCCGCACTAGCCGCAACGCTAATTTGCAGACTTTGCGGGCGTCCACCAACTCAAGCGTGCTGGCCGCAAAATGCCCACTGGGCTTGGCGGCGAAACCAGCTAGGCCTAGCAGGACCCACAAGCATGAGAAGAAGCAGACTTGCAAGCCTGGCTCGTGGCTTCAAGGGTGAGCTCGACACCGAGCTCGGCGAGGCAAGGATAGATCCCGGCGTAGAGGTGCTGCCGTGCAGGACGCATGAATCGACCGCACGTGCGACGCGGCGTGCGAGCGGCCAGCTGATGACAATGCCGCCGCCGCCGCCGTAGGCCAAGGAGGCAGGGAGAAGCCGTGCCATGCGTTTTGCGCCGCGGAGTCGAAGCGCGGCCGAGATACCAGTGCTCGTATTGCGGAGCATGCGGAGTGTGCAGAGCAGATTTCGAGATGACGAACGTGGTGCGGCGGTGAGAAGCGGTGACCATCCTCCTCCTGCTTGAGCGCGGAGACGAGCTCCCCAGCGATGCGCGCGACATGGACGGCCGAGGCCCGAGGGGAGGCCGCGCGGGTGCGTGTAAGGGAAGCGTGACGCGTCCGCCGAGACGCGGAGAGCGAGGGGCGGGAGGTCGTCGCGGCGTCCAGCGTCGAAGCGTCGAGGAAGAGGATTTGCGGGTCCTAGCAGGTCTTTGCAGGCCCTGCTAACGTCCGCTGGGCTTAGCGGGTTGGCCTGCTTCAAACCACAACAGCATAGCAGGCCATCTGCATTGTCCAAAAGGGGATTTTTGCGGGGCGGGCAAAGCGGGCTTGCGGGCAGGCCCGCGCCGCTTGCATCCTGAGCCGTGGCGTGCGCCGGCCGTGAGCCCGCGCAGCCCCAAAAGGCCGGCGTGGCCTAGCCACCGCCACCACCGTCTCATCAGGCCTAGGCAGGGCATGGCTCTTTTGCCCTTGTGTCACAATCCGTCGGCGATGAGATTGTATGAGCGGATTATGTCATGGGTGCGAATCAGTCGTGCCCCACCTAGGCAGACAGTGCTCCTCCGGTGCCTAAGCTGGCTTTGGCATGCCAGGTGGAGTTCTTCTGAGTTAACTGTCTGATTAGCGTTGGTTATGTCCGTGTCGATGCTGATTTGACTGTTAAGCACAAGAGAATTTCAATTTACTTACTTGCTTAGCACAAGTTATGTAATCTATGTCCGTAAAAAAAGGAGCCAGCGGCCGAGCGGGCATGGGCCATGGTCGCCATGGCTACCACCTGGGTCTGTGCCAATTCTGGACTCGCGAGCGTGTGGGCCGGTTGAGCTCGGCTCGGCCTCCATCAACT
Organism: Saccharum hybrid cultivar R570; assembly: GCA_038087645.1. Taxonomy (NCBI): domain Eukaryota; kingdom Viridiplantae; phylum Streptophyta; class Magnoliopsida; order Poales; family Poaceae; genus Saccharum; species Saccharum hybrid cultivar. The sequence continues at coordinate 1,377,531 of JAQSUU010000613.1, read as the reverse complement.
GCCATGTGGGTCCATTTTGTAGGCCGGGATACGAGGCGTTTAGCCAGCGCCCCAACCGATCCAGTGGCGAGTTGCGAGGTCCAGGGCAAGGAGACCCTACTTCACGCTTCCTCCCGACATAAGCCTGTATATAACCAAGCTGTGCCTAAAGCACTGTTTGGATACCCCTGTGCATATTCTATATGGAATCCTTTTTTTATGGACATAGATTACATAACTTGTGCTAAGCAAGTAAGTAAATTGTCTTATGATAATAACTTATCTTATAGGAAGACTGAAACAATGAAACAGTGGAGGTGTTACGCAAAAGACAAGGCAGGAAGAGCGGGTAGGCCGCTGTTTGGGCTATGTGAAAGAGAGGAGGAAGTTGGGCCGCGTAGGGAAAACCGGCCCAAGCTGAGGTAGGAGAGGGAAAACAAGGTTTTTAGTTGTTTTTTGAGATTTATTGTAAACCAAGTTTAATTCCAACAAATTTAGTCCAAAAATCTTGGGAAATTAACCAAATATATTTGGTGCCTAAATTAATTGGATTGAGGATTTAAAGATTGATTTCTTATCATATTTATTACATGCATAAGGAGGGTTAAAATGCATCCACATGCGAAGGAAAGTCCGAGAAAAGTTCTAGGAGCTATTTTATAGTACACAAGTAATAGCTCTCTTAACCTTGTGAATTTTATTTGGGGTGTTACAGAAAACATATCATGAATTTAAAATTAACTTAGTTATGTGTCTGCATGTTTAATCTATTTAGTTAACACATTTATAAATAAAATAAGCTCTATTTATCCTAAGTTGTTTGATTAACCTACAGTTTGGGGAAAATATGAAAGTGCTGTATACCATAATTTTTTTAGAATTGAATTAGGTTGTCGCATGTTTGTTAAACCAAATAAATGGGCTTTCTGTAGCTAATCAACCCCTTAATTTCTAATAAGGCGTAGGGTGTGCACAGTAAGATTTGTCGACAAGCACTTCTCTAGTCCTTTGTTAATTAATAGAGAATTTTTATAGCTACGTTCAGATGAGTGGCACTGGGTAGGGAGTAGAGACAGTTGGCATTTGGATTTTGGAAATTGGAGTGACCTCCCTTTCTCAGGATGGCTGCTGAATAGCTTTTGGAATCAGTGTGCCCCCCTTTCTCTGGATGGCAGCTCAATATGCTGCAGTAAACTAGAGCTCAGAGCTCCAGCCTCCAGGCAGCGAGCCATGGCGGCATTTGGTCATCAATCTTACGCCAGTCTCAATCGGAGTTTTATAGAGTTTTATGGATATTAAATATACTGACATGACACTGTATTGATGAAGAGAGAGATGATAAAAGTTTTATGAGAGTAGAGAGAGTTTCATGGGAATGAAACTCTTCTGCACTGTTTCCAAAATATGAGTGTGTTGGAAACTGAGTCATGAAACCCCCACTGAGACTTAGGCCAGTCCCAATGCTAATTTCATGTCCCAGTTTTCAACGCACTTATATGGCCAGTCTCAATGCTAATTTCATGTCTCTTCATTAACACAGTGCTATGTCAGCGTATTTAATGGCCATGAAACTTTATGAAATCCCTATTGAAACTGGTCTTAGTGGGAGTTTCATGAGTTTTATTTGCATTTAATACCCTGCCACATATGCATTTTTGATGACATGGCAATGTTTTAATGAAGAAAGAGAAGAAATGAGTTTCATAGGGGATGAAACTATCTTGGCACGATTACCGACTCTATATGAGTCTTAGAATTAAATGTCTATAAAACTCTAGAATAAAACTTTGTATTAAGAATGGGTGTTTCATTCAAGTTTTATTTCATTCTATATGATATAACAGTCTTGAAAACAACGTATTGAAACCCTCCAATGAGGGGTGCCCACATGCTGCACCCGATGGACCATCGCTTCGGAAAAGGCTCATGTGTGACAAGTATTTCTGGCAACCTGCTCAATTCTTGCAGTCAAAGCTGTCCTTCTCACCTATGTCTGCATCCAGCATCAAGTCATCGGCATGGATGATGCGTGAAATCGGATTATATTTCCGGCTCTTAGTCCTAACCTACTGAATTTTTGCTTTTACCAGGCAATTGAACCATCCAATATGACAACATTCAATTCAATTGTCAACATGCCCACTTTAAAGTGTTGTTTTTACCTGTATCTGCATCCAATATCTATTTTAATCCATCATCAACGTTGCATCAACCATCAACATCATCCTATCGTATTTTCATCCATCATCAACATCATCTTATCGTATTTTCATCCATCATCAACGTGTTTGCACGGTACCCAGCATCAACATTAACGTATTGTATTTGCATCCATCATCAACATCATCCTATCGCATTTTCATCGTAGTTTTAAATCTCTGGCTATAGCTAAAGATATAGCCGGTTATAGCTGTTTGAGACTGGTCAAGCTACGAGGTATAGCCCGTTATATCCCGCTATATCTCTATTTAGCCTCCGCTATTGCTGTTTTAGAGGTCATCCGCTATATACCCTTAGCCGGCGATTTAAAACCTTGATTTTCATCCATCATCAACGTGTTTGCACTGTACCCGGTATCATTGCATCAACCTACTGTCTCTACATGTTAAATCTATTTTATTTAAATATAACTAAAACCTTTTAAAACAAAATAAGATTTATTTTTTATGAGTTGTTTGATTAACCTGCGGTTTAGAAAAAAATATGAAAGTGTTATTGTTCTGTAGACGACAATTTGTTTCGAATTTAAGTAAGTCGTCACATGCATGTTTGTTTATGACCAAATAAAATAGCAAAATACATAGCTAATTAACCCTTTAATGAATAAGGTGTTCCCGTATGAACGCGGGTGTGCACAGTATGATGATGATCGATGGAAGTTTCCGGGTATTGCCGTATTGAACCCAACCTGCTCACTTTTCGGGGTCTTGGGAAAAAAAAAACACATACGTGCCTCGCTTTGCACGTCCTTTTCCACCTGTGTCAGCATGCATCCAACGTCAGCGCCCCGGCCCGTATGCGCCGCCGAACAAGCCCGTATGCCCCGGCCCGTATCTCTCGTGTTTCGTGCTATAAATATGCCATGCCACCTCTCTCTCGCCTGACCATTCCACAAAGGTACAGAGCACTAAGCAAGGTGTGATCCTCTTGTGCATGTGAAAAAAATAGAGGTATGTATGATCATTCTTTTCGAACTAGCTTGACATATACTCAGATCTCTGCAAGTCCACTTTTTTTTTGCCATTAAATCTGTATTTGTAGCAGCAACTAACTGTTACATGTACGTTACGACGAGCAGGCTTTAGTTCTGAAAATACACAGGAAAATGGATGCTCCCAGCCCCATCCCCATCTTCGGGCTCTGCGTCGTCTCGGCGGCTGTCGCCGTCGCCGCGGGTGCTCAGCTGGAGACAGGCCTCGCGCTTGCTCTCTGCGTCGTGTTCCACGCTGGAATTGTGCTCCTCGTTAATGGCGTCCGCGCGGGTGAACGTCGTCTCCGCCGCGCGTGAGAAGACGACACCACCGGCGACGATGTTGTTCAGCAGCTCAGCTCAGCGTTGCTGACAACTGAGGGTGGGACCGGTTCAATGGGTTGCTCTCGCTCTTTCGCACGCACGCACTTTCTCTGATGTCTTTCAAGTTTCGAGTGTCGTCTATACAGTAGTACTACTATATTTGGTTTGTTGCACATTGTGAGTTGCCGTATATCAAAGTTGCAGCGGCCGCAAAAGTGGTCAGTTTGACTTGTGGTATGTACTGTATACTCTTTGCTTTCAGTAATGAATAACGGCAGGTCTCCCTGTATATCCCTCTCCCGTCCTGAAATATAAGCACCGCAACGAACCCGCCGCAGTTTTGTTTTGCTGCAGTTCGATCTAAAAATCCGAAAACAAAATTATGAAAAAGCGCTATGCATACCCAAGGTGTGCCCGCCACACACTCATTTGGGCTATTGCCTATTGGCGGGGCGGGTTGTTGCGTCTCGAATTTGTTCAGTAATTGGGCTGCGGCTCACGTGACTGGTGAAATTGTAAGATGGCAAAGCCAAGGCGTGCCTGAAGCATGTGTTCAATCAAATAACGGTAGCCTTGGGAACGAGCGAGTGCTCTTTTGGTTAGTAGCACGAGTCGTGCGCTCGGCCACCCCGGGTTTAATCCCGGTGTCCACGGTATTTCTGTACACAGTGTATGAGAATGGAGAATCTCCCCGGTTCAAAATAAAATAAAATAAAATAAAATAAAATAAAATAACGGTAGCCTTGACTGAGGAGATTGCAACCTGTTGGGTAGGCGACTCATACGTTCAATTCAGTGACAGTATTGTAACCACCAGTGGGCAAACACACTTCCTTTTCAGGAAACAAAAACCCAACATCCAATCCGCAGCTTTCTAGAACCGTCAAAACAATTAAAAAAGTAGTTGGATACTTGGATGAGAGAGTTTAACCTCGTGCATGACTGCTTTCATAAACACATAGCAAAAATCCAAAGGAGATGGGTTCCACAAAAGAGAGAAGAAGCACGAAACCAGGTTCCCGGATAGGATAAAGAGGCAGGGGTATTTTTGTCTTTTCCCATGACAGGAGTGAGAAGAGATTTTTAGAAATAGAAAAAGAGAGGAAATCTAAGAAATCCCTTGAGTTGAAAGAATTCGCATGAGTAGGGTCAAATATTGAAAGGCTTGCAAATTGGATGTCGAATATTGAGAGACATGCAAACTCAGGGTTAAATATTGAAATTTCTCAATGAGAAGAGAGAAAACTCACCGGGGAACACGTGAGGAAGAAGCTGCCAATGAAAGAGAAGGAAAGGAGCTAGCTCATGGCTTCTATATTGCCTCGTCGCGCACGAGTCACCAACGCGACAGAGTGGGCCTCACAGTCCGCCACGCAGGATCATGTCAATCGTCCACGACACCGTGGTGGCCTCTGTCGCACCAGTGCACATGGTGCAGCAAAGTGAGATTGTTGCACTAGCGGCATTGACGCGACCAAAAGGATCATATTTGTAATTTTTGGAGATCGATTATTTTTAAAATATTGATTAAAAAAGGATTTAAATAAAAATAAAAGAAATCCCGGAGAGGCCTGGCCGCCTGGGTGATGGCAAAGACCCCTTCTCTCACTAGCTTTTCTCAGTCCTTGAGAGCGCTTGGATTGGGTCTGTGTTTTGTCTTACTGTATCTTTCAACCGAGACCCGCCCAGAATCCACTTCATTTTTCTTCCTGTACAGGATTGTATAAGAAGGCCCCGTTTGACAGGACTTCTCCACCAGTTTCAGGAACTGTTCAGAGTCATTTTATATCAAACGGGTAAAATAAAACGACTTTACCCAAAAGCCTCTTAAATCGTGCTCTCACACAAGTTTGAGGTCGGATGAAGCCAAAAAATAGTGGCTTCACCCGGGTTCACCTCATCCTGCATGGCGCGCTGTCAGAGCATGGGAACATTATGTGTGGAGCTGTTTTGTCAAACGATTTATCAAAACGGCTTCGGCTCCTCCGATGGAGTAGTTCATGGAGCTGAAGGAAAAAAAAACGGCTGTGCCAAACGAGGCATAAGTATGTACCTGTAACGGCATACTAAAATAATTCTGCATAACATATAACATGGACATGCATGTTGGCTGCACTGGTAGTCTTTTATACTCGGCTTCGGTTACAAACATAATTTTTGTAACTTCAGTACTTAGCATTAATTAAAATATTAGAGTCACAGCTCTTGGGTAATAAAAATCAAGTTTTGATATTTATGAGTTGTTCTTTTTTTTTTCTTTAAGAGTAAGTTACTTTTGTGGCCATTAGTCTTTTAGTCAATGATGTTTCGTTTGACTAGACTTTCCCATTGAATTAAGAAGGGTATGAGGATAAAGAAGTCAACTTATAAAGATTGGTTTTTTAGAAATAGGCACCCAAAGTATTACTACTAGGATAACTAATTTCTTGCAACCTGCTCAAGTAAACGAAATTAATTAAGCTAGTGAAGGACCGGAAACGGCGACCAGAGGGGGTGAATGGGAGCCTCAAATTTCTTTCGAAACTTTAAGCCACTATCACAAAATCACGACCCAAGAACCAACACACAAGAGAGCGGTTAGATCACGACCCAATAGGTGGGTGGATACCTTAGGAGATGTCCTAGAAGTACAGCGGATCTATCGGGGAAGAAACAACCCAAGCACTCAAAGAACAACGGCAAAACAACACTTACATCACAGGCACGGACTATCCGCACAAAGAGGGCGGACTGTCCGCGACGAGAGTGTCGGACTATCCGGGGGAGGAGCTCGGACTGTCCGCCGGTTAGGAGTCCGAAAACACGATGATTGAAATAGTTCTGGATACGTTCTAACACAGGGTCCGGACTGTCCGCCACTTGGGCCGGATTGTCCGCCAGTCAAAAACTAAAACAGGTCAGAAGAGATGTGATTCTGTACGCCGCTGAAAAATGAATGCCGGATAGTCCGGGGCTGGAGGGCGGTCCGCAGTTCAGAAACAGCGAGAGCCAATAGAATGAAAGAGTTCTGGACTCGGTGAAAAATACAATGGTGGACTGTTCGAGAACTGGACTTCGAGCTGAGCCGAAACTCGCCTGTGCTCGACCACGACTCGCAGACTGTGTGGGGTTAGGGCCCGGACTGTCTGGGACTCGCGAACAGAGAAGAACAGCAGTGCCTCAAAATCGCCTTCTTCCTTGATCCACCCGATTTATGGCCAAATTAACACCAACTGCCACCAAACTTGGTACACATGATCACAAGATAGTAGGGGAGCTATCTCTAAGAGATCATCACTCAATTTGAAGCCAGTCAACGGGAAATCAAAGGGGAACAAAAAAACGCCCAAAAACTAGGTCATAATCTTGATTCGCCCCGATCTATGAACTCGTGAGGAATCTGACGAAATCCTTCAGTGGAAAGGCTCAACTCACGTCCTAGTTCATCTCAGTGCAAAACAAACGAATCAAAATGGTCTCAAAATGACGAAATCTAGCTACACAAGAAAGGGGGAAGAGGAAGAACGCGAAGAACAAAAACATGATTCACAAAAACAACTCACAAATCGAATCCCGAAGGACACGAGGAGGTAAGAGCCTCCATTCCCGCAACAATCTTTGGTTCTTACACAAATTTCCAATTTGTGGACTGGACCTCTCTCACAAGAAAACCTAAGGGGAGGGGGAACCTAGGGAAGGAAGAAACAAAAATGAAAGAGGTGAGGGAGATGTGGGTTCCCTCATCCTATTTAACAAGGCTATTACACAATCACAGTTTTGCCCTTAGATATTTTGAGTCAAACCACATAACCCGAGGGTGTTATGGTCCAACCCGAGGTAATCTTCATCCGACGGCCACCGCGCCCTTCATGAGATAGCTTCACCTCGATGCGAACTCCTCGATGCCGCCACATGCCGTCTGTTCCTTCTCGGAACCTCCGCCCGTGTTTTGAGGCCCAAACCCGCGAAACCGGCCACCGATGGTTTGAGGCCCAAACCACAAAACTGCCCGCGAGTAGTGTACTCCATACGTGTCCTCCGACACTCGACACGTGTCACCGCCGTCCTCGACCGGCTGTCCGCCAAGTCCTCCTGAGCCCTGCTCGACTCGCACGTTCGCCGTCTTGACTCGGTCAACACGGTCACTCCCATGTACACTTGCGCTTGTCGATGTCCCAGATGTCAGCCACCGCGGCCAGTCACCCGGCCTCCTATTCCCTCGGTCCAAGTCTCACGTCCGCCCTTCACCGCTCCCGGTCCATCGGCACACATCCCTATTTGACCTTCATCTCAGCGTCGACCACCGCCTCCGAGCTCTACACTTGCATACCACCAGCCAAGAGACATGTTGTACCACCCAATTCACGCTATGGTTAGTTACAAACTCAACCTAGGTCGTGGATCACGTTAACAATCACTCATCACAAAACGAACTACAAGAGCACATATCAACCTTGTATTCGCAGCTAGTTTTATAACAGGATATTGTTCAGATTCTCTGTTCACTGCGTTTTGGCCTGTCCATTTACAAAATTCCAAATGGAAGTACGGTTGTTCAAATGTGGCTCATGTCCTGCCTATGGTTGACAAATGGAGGCCTGACCAAATATTTGAATTGTTTGTTTCTTCTTTTATGTTTAACCCTACGTTTGCTATGCTTTAAAAATTATAAAACCTGCCATGGGAACTTATGATTGTGGCGTCAAGAGCTGACTTGAGTAGTTTTTGCTAGTGCGATCCGGTTGAGCTCAAAACTTGCTAGCAAGTAAGATGCAGTTCAACGAGTACTGTCGTAGGTATTTTTTTTTAGATCAAACCAATTTGAATTTTTTTTAAATTTGAACTTTGAGTTTGCTACAGCCTACAGGCCTACAGGACCGCATTACGACGACTTACCTGAGGGCCTTTGGACTTTTTTTTGTCAACTCAAGGTGTGTTTAGTTCACGAAAATTTTTAGCTTTGGCTACTGTAGCATTTTCGTTTGTATTTGTCAATTAGTGTCCAATCATGGACTAATTAGGCTCAAAAGATTCGTCTCATGGTTTTCTACCAAACTGTGTAATTAGTTTTTTTCATTTACATTTAATGCTCCATACATATGTCCAAATATTCGATGTGACGGGTAATCTTGAAAATTTTTAGGGTGCCAGCTGCGAGTTGACACAGCTTTCGCTGCAGACAAACGAGATAACAAAAGAAATGAACCGCAGGCCTGTTGTATTTTTAATGTGTATATAATATAATAACATACATAGGTGTAGGAGGTCAACTAATCTGTTCGTTTAAACATTATTTTTTAAGATAAGACTGTCGATTGTTGCTCCGCTCTTGGGAAACTAGAAAGTGTGGAACGACAAAATCTTCCACTGCAAGCAACCTAGCTTTAGTATCTGGCTTGTGAATTTTGAAAATCAATGTAATCTTAGTCTGTTAGGTTTCAAGGAGACCTGCAGTCTTCCTTCTACACTTGGTTAGATGCTTCAATCCATAGATCAAAAGAAATTGTGTTTTTGCGGGAGGCTCCAAAGTCAGGAAGCAGGCAGGGCGGGTTCTTAACATTACCCGCCTGCTCGGCCCGCAAAATAATTGTTTGTGGCTGTTACGGTTAAGCTGCTAATCGTTCGCGGACTACTATCCTTTGAGCCCGCCGAACCCGCAACAAAAGCGAAAGCCTGCTACAGACCCGCAAAACCCGCAAGTACCATCGCCGCTGCTATCGATGTCGTGCTCCTCTCCTGAAACCTATCGCTACTGTCGTTACTGACGACGACGTGCTGAGGGAGGCCTGCAGGCTGGGCTACCTCCTCGCCGGCTCCATCTTCCTCAACAGCATCCAGTCGGTGCTCTCAGGCGTGGCCATCGGAGCCGGCTGGCAGGCGCTCGTCGCCTTCGTCAACATAGGCAGCTACTACTTCGTCGGCATCCCGCTGGTGGCGCTCTTCGGCTTCAAGCTAAGCATGGATGCAATGGTTAAAAAAAAGGAATTCGAAAGTTCATTCTAATCAATGTGTGTAATCTCTGTACATAATTACATGACATTCTGATCAAATGAAATCTGCAGGGGATTTGGTTGGGCATGACACTCGGAACTCTGCTTCAGACCGCTATCCTTGTGTTCATTTCATACAAGACGAGGACCAAGCGGGAGAAACAGTTTTTTTTTTACAACAAGTGGGAGAAACATAAACTGCACTAACGACAGACAGCAGCAGCCTGCCACGGTGCCTGCGTGGGCGCGGCCAATTGGCAAGGCCAAAACAGAAGTTAAGAACACTCGATTAGTCTTGTATAATTTTACAGTGGCTAAAAAATTCTTGTTTACCTAGGAAGAACGTATTTGCAAAGAGCTGTTGCGGATCTTGCGGGTTTTGCAGTCAAGTTTGTTGTGTCCGCGGAGCGTTTGTCCACAAGGTCCGCAGCTTAGTGGCTAGCCGCAAACCCGCTAATAAACTTTGCGGCAAGCAATACGGGTTAGCGGCCGGCCGCGAACGAGCCCGCTTACAAGGCTACTCCCAAGTGATAAGAGGTTCATCTCTTTGCTGAGGGTTTCCTCCACTGCTGCTACCGATGGCTGCTGGTTATTGAATATGTGATCATTTCTAACCTTTTAGATTGCCCAACACACTAGAATCGATGAAATTATAAAATATAAACAAATAAATTAAAGTGTTAAAATAATTTAGGACAACAAATATGTTAGTTTAAACTAAATTATGAAAATACTAAAATTAATTTAGTCTTCATGTATCATTAATAATTTTTAGATCTAAGTGATACATACGCGATCCGTTGAATACAGTGAACCTTTTTTATTTCGCAAAGTTCTATCCAACATTGAGCAGGTGACACTTCTTTATAGTGACGTGGCAACATAAGAAAAAGAAATATGCATAGGGTGTAGTAGTAGTACACCCGGTATAGCGTGGAACATGAGGCGGTCAGCCCAGCATCCAATATTCTCCGCCCCTCAGGCCTCCGCCGAACTCGAACAGCGGCACAAACAAATTAGTACTTAGCAGCAGCAACCAATCCAGATCTGTTGGTCTTGAGACCAGCGTAGCCTCTCACAGAGTACTCGCCTGTCCTAAAATAAAAGTCGTTTTCGCTTCTCAAAAAGTTAGTCTTTTCTAACTTTGACTAATTATATATATATTTATAATACATAATTAGTATTATTAGATAGATCGTTGAATATATTTTCATAATAAACTTATTTGGTATAAATGTTGACCTGCACATATCTCGTAACGACTTCTGTCGTGGGATGGAGATGGAGGGAGTACGTATTATCTAAATGCTTCAGCTCCGCATACAAACTTCGCCAAAGTTGAGCTGGAATAATCTCGCTCGTTCACAATTCACAAAGCTTTAGAACTTTCCTTGCAGCTTCCCTTGATCGAACCAACGTCCTCGCGGTTACCTTGTTTCGATGGAACAGCTAATAAACTCACGTAGTCACGTGCTAACTGCTAAGCAACGGGAAAACGGCTTGGTGCCCGCATCAAAACAGAAGGATACACGTCGTCGCAGAATAGCTGCGCAGGCTTCCTGGCAGCTTCCGCGACCGCCTCGTAGTTTGGAGTATATAAACACTAGCACGAGTTGTGCCATCTTCCTCTTCCAGATTACCAGCAGCTGTTTACGTATAAGTTGTGAGCGTTTGTTGGGATCAAGAAACCGCGGTCACAGTCATCTTCACAGGCGTCCAATTGTCTCTCCTGTAGAATTTGCGGGCTTCAAAATAGCAAGTAATCTCTCCTGTAGAATTTCCTTCTGTTTACCTTATTTCTCCATTTCTGCGCAGGCTTCATACCTGCACACTCTTTGAATTCTACCACACCAGGGTTGGATCGATTCCTCGCTTCATCGCACTTGATGATTACTTGCTTGTTCCTGCAGAATTTGCGGTTAGATTTTTCACAAAAAAAAGTGGTTAAGTGATAACCATCTGATTTGGTATAAATAGGTCTGCGGTCTGCCTCTGTTCGTTAGAGCTCAGAAGCTACTCTGTGCCTGAAAGGAAAGGAACCAGGAAAGGTATGCGCTCTCTGCTCTCCTCACTTGACCTCGCACGATCCCAGAACATCATATTCTGAAAGTAAATATTTAGCTGTTGATTTTGGCAATTCTAGTTGTAAGTTGAATGCATTTCTAGTATCTTCTTTCCATAAGCAGCAGCTGCGGTTCCAAATTATAAGACATTTTATTTTTTTAGATATTTTGCTAGCTTTTACTATGTATATCAAAATGCTTAGCAAAATCTAGAAAAGTCAAAATACCTTATAATTTAAAATAAAGAAATTACTTTTTGACGACAAGAATATTTTTTTCACGGAAACTGTGTTATTGTGACCAGTCCAGTGTCCCTCTGCACAGAAATGGATGCTCCCATAATCGGCCTCTGTGCCGTCTCGGTCGCCATCGGCGTCGTGGCGACTGCCGAAGCTCAGCCGGGGACGTACTTATTGCCCCTTGCGCTATGCGCTTCGTTTAACTTGGGGATTATGCTCGTGACTCGCGGCGTCATAGGGATCGCACATGCCGGTGGATGCCGCCGGCCATGAAGGCGGCGAGGCGACAACGGCCGATAAGGTGGCTGGTGCAACTACGGAGTCAGCACCCGTCTCTGATAGTGGATTGAATCTTCTGCACTCGTGGCAGAATCTGCTGCGACTTATTTCGTACACTTTCTTATTCACAGCCTGTTCGTTTCGCTGATTTATTGTGCTGAAAGTACTGTTCGCTGGTTTGTTGTGAGAGAAAAACACTGCTGGATGGCTGCTGATTGTGCTGATAAGTCCAAACGAACAGGGCGTCAGTCAGTTCTCCTGTTGTCTTTTGCGTGGTTTGATGAGTTTGGTCTCTGTTTTGTTTTGCATCACACTGCAAGTTGTTGTAATAAAGTTCGAAAAAGAAAAGAAAATATGGTTGTCCGATGCATGTCGCGCGCACGGCGGCCACACGCTTCTCCTTATGTCCAGCAACTTTTGTTTTGGAAACCGCAACATGATCATGCGTCAAATCACCGAACAAATGGATCTTCCCAGCAGTACCCGTCTAACACTGAATTTGTTAAAAATTAGCTCCCCGGAGAGGAACTGTTTGGTGTCAATTGAATCTACCAAGATGAATATGCAGGTTACAAACAACAGCAGAGGCAGCATTTGTTGAGCCTACATCCTGGACATGACTACGGACGTTCCTCTCCAATACTGTGTACTGTGACAACAGCCGCTTCAGGGTCTCGGTACTGTGCCACCTCTCTCACACGAGTTTGTGGCTATGTCATCATTTCATCTGTTTTTGTTGTATATATTATTAGTATTCTTTTTAATCTACCATAATTAATTATAATTATGTTATTTCTTTTATTTTTCATGTGTTGCTTTATCATTTCTTGTATTTTTTATTATATATGTGATGTCAGGTAGTCTACATGTGATGTTTTCTGATGTATTTTGAGAAGTTCACGTAGCATAATTATGATGTTCGATGGTTATCTTTAAATATTCAAATCATACCTAATAGATATTTTATGATATATTTTAGATTGTTCAAGTAGTAACGACGTGATGTTCTCTTTATTTTTTCCTCTTTTTATGTGGATTTTTTCTTTCTATTATTTTTGTTTTCACTTAAGTCTTGTTATATCTTTTATTGTTTTTTCTATTTTTGTTATGTTATGTTATGTTATGTTATGTTATTGTTTATCTATTTCTATATATTTTACAGATTTTATCATTTAAATATTATAATGTCATTCATATGAACCTAGATTTTTTATCCTAAATCTAAAATATTGTTTCCTTAACTTAGACCATTTGTTTTATGAAGACTGAACATTTGTTTTATGAAGAGAGAACATTTTATCATGGACGTAGAACATTGTTCTACTCAATGAAAAATATTTTATCATTATAAGATAAATGTTTGTCAATAAAATTTTATCTAAATGTATCCATGTGGGGTATTGTTTTGAAGAGTTTATTGCAAGAAAGATGACGGTGCAATCCGATTTTAATTAGGATAATTGGTTTAACTGTTATGACTCCTTTTTTTTCAAAAGGCATTAGATATGTGATTATGTCAGCAATTTTGGATTTCAGCGTGCTTATGGTCCGAGCGCCCGGTGCATGACCAGCAAACTGAGGCGTGTACCGTGAAAGCCGAAGAGGGTGTAGTACACCAGGTGTACCGTGGAAACTAGGCGGTCCGCCCGCCAGCAAGCTACTGTCCGTCACTTTGGTTGCCTAGTCATCTGGCTTGGTATAAATAGGTCTAGGGTGTGGGGTCTTGCACTCTTCCCTCCTGTCCGTTAGAGCTCATCAGAAGCTAGTTGTTCATTGTTGCCTCTCTTGAGCAAGCTACTGTTGGTCTGAAAGGAAAGGAACCAGGAAAAGGTATGCTCCCTCTGATCTCTGCCTCGCATGATTCGACCGAGAACATCAGATTCTGAAAGTTTGTTGCTTTTGCCTTTTGGAATTTCTAGTTGCAAATTGAATGCATTTCTAATATCTTCTTACAGTGACAAGAAGCTACAGTTATTACTTTTTTTTAATGATAACAGTATTTTTTTTTTTCACGGAAGCTGTATTACGGTGACCAGATCGGTGTCTCCCCGCGCAGAAATGAATGCTCCCATGATCGGTCTCTGCGTCGTCTCCGTTGCCATCGGCGTCGCGGCGACTGCCGAGGCTCAGCCGGGGACGTACTTACTGCCAGTGGCGGAGGGAAGGGGGGCTGAGGGGGGCCTGCCACCCCCCAACCTTCCCATAACTCCCATAATACACCCCCTAAATTAAGTGCTCTAATGATCTAATTAGCTAGTTAATGATACTATTTGTACTATGATTTTTTGTTCTTACTCCATATTAATCTCTCATAGTATCTTATATAAATAAAAATTAGGTCTTCATAATATTTTCTCCATGTCTTTTTTTTATTATTTCTTATCAAACATTAGTTTGTTCCCATAGCACACACACTAATTAGCTAGTTAATTGAAAATCAGTGCTTTCCTTGTTTAATCCTTCAGAGTTGATCTCCAATTGAATCTATATTATCTAGCATTAGCGAATGTGGTCACTATTTAAACGCTACACAATGGGATGATGTTCCCGTTTAGTCGTCTATTTAAACGACCATTTAACATTTATGATCTAGTGCTAATTAATTTTGGCTCTATTTAACTACTTGTTATTATTGTAATTATTTTTCTGGCCAAAGAATTAAATTTAAATTCCCTTCAATTTTTTTAGTTTTTTCTCCTTTTTTTTTGTATCGCAACATAAATGTTTATTTGAGTGGTATGTATATCTTTGTCATGTATACATTTTGACACACATGGTTGGGTGGTTGTTGCCAGTTTGCACGGCACCCCCTATGCTCAGTTCCTGGCTCCGCCCCTGCTTACTGCCCCTTGCGTTATGCGTCGCGTTTAACCTGGGGATTATGCTCGTGACTCGCGGCGTCATCGGCATAGCGCGCGCCGGTGGACGCCGCCGGGCATGAACCATGAAGTCGGCGAGGCGACAACGGCCGGCGACATTATTGCTGGTTGAACCAGCAACTGCCAAGTCAGAACCAGTCTGGAGCTGGATTGGACCTTCTGCACTCGTGGCAGAATACACCGCCGCTGCTTACTACTTTCGTACACTTTGTTATTGAGGGCCGGTTTAGATCCGAAAAATTTGGCAAAATGATACTGTAACGATTTTCGTTGTTATTTGGCAAATATTGTCCAATCATGGTCTAATTAGGCTTAAAAGATTCATCTCGTCCATTTCGTCTAAATTGTGTAATTAGTTTTGTTTTTTATCTATATTTAATGCTTCATGCATGTGTCTAAAGATTCGATGTGACGGAGAATCTGAAAAATTTTGTAAAATTTTCTGAGAACTAAACTGGGCCTGAGTCCGGTTGTCTTTTGTGTGGTTTGATGAGTTTGGCCTCTGTTTTGTCCCGCGTCACACTACAATTCTTGTAATGATGTTCGAAAAGGAACAGAAAAAAGAAGATTGTCTGATGCATGTCTGTCGCACACGGCACATACTTCTCGTTGTGTTATGAGCCGGTTGCCGGCCGTGACACGCCACGCTGCAACAACGGCGCCGCCTAAGGGCTGGTTCGGCTGGTGGAAAAGCCGGCTGGTTTCGGCTGATTCAATAGTGTTTTGTGAGAGAGAATAAGCTAAAACAAGCTGAAACAAGCCGAAACATGACTTGCAGAACAGGGCCTAAGGTGAGACGGCAGTTTTTACGGCCACACTTGTGGCGAGTTTTGTTCTACAAAAAAGTACGGCTGCCACATCTGACACAGGAACCAAAAAGCTGCATGATCATGCATCATATCAACAAACAAATGGATCTCCCCAGCAGTACCCTTCCACTTCTAACACTGAGGGCTTCTTCAACGCGCCAGGTGGCGTACTGCCCTAGCCTTCACGTCGGCATCAACGCTCCTCGTCACTCCCTCTGGTGGTCTCGCAGACGCTTGTGTTATCTTGTAGAAGAGCTAGTAGCCCTGTCAAACAAAAAGCAGAGAACACTAGAGAGCGCGCTGTGGCCGGATGGTGGTGGTCTCAGGGAGGAAAAGGGAGAAAAGGCCTGTTGCATGCCTGCTCTTTTTGCTATCCAGTAACAAGGTGAAATGACAGGGTGACAGTGGTCCTAGAGAGAGAATAGTAGTTTTATTTTTTCTTTGTTAACGTGGAGTCCGATGTGTATCTAAGGTTGTACGAATGTGTATGCCTCCAGTGTATGTGCCCCGAGTTTGCTAAAAATTAGCCCTCACAACGACAACTGTTTGCTAATATCTACATAAAAATGTCAATTTAGTCTATTGAGAAGAACATACAAGATTACAAACATCAGCAGAGGCACAATATTTTTTTTGACTAGGTTTAGCCAAAGCCTAGGACATTGACTATGGATGCTCCTCTCCATCACTATAGATGGCCATTCGGGCTGCCCGGCCTAGCACGGCACGGGCGCGTGCTCGGCACGGCCCGAAGGTCATCGGGCCAGCACAACCTGTTAGGTGCATTGGGTCATGCCGTGCCAGCCCATGGGCTGCACCAATGGCCCAAGCACGGCCCAAAGGGAGATGGGCTGGCCCGACGGCCTACTGGCCCCAATGTGCTTGTGCCGGTCCGCGCACCGGACGCGAGGTACGTCGCCACTGATGCAGCCTCCGTGCGCCTACTGGTGTCGCGCCGCCGCTCATGCTAGCCGGGCTGCGCCTTCGCGCCGCCGCATGAGCTCGCCTGAGCCATGCCGCCGCACGAGCTACCCGGGGCCGCGCCTTCGCGCCACCACGTGAGCTCGCCTAGGCAGCGCCGTCGCGAGAGCTGGTCGAGGTCACGCAGGACGTCGCACCCTGGTCCCCTGCTGCCGAGTGCTCGAACGAGAAAGGAGCGAGCAGATCTGAGAGGTGAGAGGAGACTGAAAGGTTCGAAAGAGATGCACGAGAGCGACGGTTTGTGCAGCTGTGCGTGCGTGGGAGAATACGTTAAAAAGTCCGCTTGAGAGTTAAAGTAACGGGCCTATCAGGCCAGGAAAAATCATCGGGCCGGGCCGGGGGCTGGCACGCCGTGCAGCAGTAGCGGCCCAGGCACGCCCCGCTCAACAGGTGCCATGCTTGGACCGGGCCAAAACAGCGGGCCGTGGGCCGTGCTGTCGGGCCTCGAGCCATATGGCCATCTATATCCATTACCGTGACAATGACCGCTTCAGGTCCCGGCAACATGCTGCCTCTCTCACACGAGTTTGCCCTTATGTCGTCGTTACATGATACATCTGCAGCTCTCTTCTTATATTTATGAGGTGGCAAGGCTATAGAATATAACTCCAACCACTACGTCAGCAGGTATTTGTAGGGACGGCTCATGTGCATTTGAAGCCGTGGTTTTGCCAACCACCCCTAAGCAACCGCGGCTACAAATGTTCGGTTTGTAGAGGCGGTTGGCTAGCTGTCTCTATAATCGATTTGTAGGGGGCGACTGAATATTGAGCTGCCCCTATAAATCATTTTCCAAATATCACAAAAAAAATTTAGTCCGAGGAGGCTCCTAATAGCACGATTTTCGAAGACTTCGCATCGGCTGGGATTCGAACGTGTGACCTCGGCCTCGCGTGCTCCCTCCTCTAATCACTGCATCACACTATCACTTGTGTCTATATTGCATTTTCTTTCCCCATATATTATCCTCAACCGAGTATAAATTAATTGTTTGAGGCTCTAAACGAATTCAAATGAAAAGTTGTCAACTACAAAGTTTTGTACCTTTTCGAGATCTACAACTTTTATTTTGGTAGTTTCTCCATCCGATGTCGTTTACAAAATTTGAATTTTAAATTTGAGAAATTCAAATGAAGTTTTCCTTGATAAGATGATTTCAAATAAAAAAGTTATCAACAATAAAGTTTCGTAACTTTTCAAGATCTACACCTTTCGTTTTTTATGTTTGTCCATACGAGGTCATTTAAAAAATTCAAATTTTAAATTTTTAGAAATTCAAATATAGTTTTGCTTGACAAGATAATTTTAAAGAAAAAAGTTGTCAACTACAAAGTTGTATAACTTTTTGGGATCTACAACTTTAATTTTGGTTGTTTCTCCATCCGAGGTCGTTTGAAAATTTTAAAATTCAAATTTGAGAAATTCAAACGTAGTTTTTCTTGATAAAATGAATTCAAATAAAAACGTTGTCAACTACAAAGTTCTATAACTTTCCAAGATCTACAACTTTTATTTTGGTTATTTGGTCATCCGACATAGTGGTAGTAACATTGTTGATAATTTTTACGTATCTCTTACTTTGTCAGATGAAGAAATGACTAAAATAGAAGTTGTAGTTCTTGATGAATTTTACAACTTTTATGTTCATGACTTTTCAGCTGAAATCATTTAATGTTTCAAAACAACATTTGAAGTTACCATTTTTGAAATTCAAAATTCAAATAGATAAAACACAGTCACATAAAAAGATAGACAAAATAATAGCTGTAAGAACACAATAAATTGATATAGCATGATTTTAGAAAATTTTAGAAAAAAATAATTAAATTTGAAGTTAGTATGAGGGAGAAAGACTAGTTACAAGTTTTAGCTAGAGATTAAAAAGAGAATTGAATTTCAAACAACATTTTGAAGCTGTAAATGATTTTAAATGAAAAAGTTGTAATAGCAAAGTTTCATAACTTTTCGAGATCTACAACTTTTATTTTGATCATTCCTCAATCCGAAGTCATTTGAAAAAAATCAGATTTTAGTGTTTAATTTTTACTATTCGGCGTTTATTTGTAGGGGCGGCAAATCAAGCCATTTATAGGGGTGACTGATAACACCAGCAGCCCCTACAAATGGATTTTAGGGGCGGCTCGTTTGAGCACCATTTGTAGGGGAAAAAAGGCGGCGTTGCTACAAATTCTTTTTGTAGTAATGAACTCTTATATTTTTTATTTTTGTAATGACCAAAACAATCCATCCTTTATAACACTTTTTGCTATATCCTTGTTAAAACCATGATCTGCCTTATTTTCTATGTGGAAAAAGTCTACTTAACCCCTCCTAACTATTGGGGGTGGTCTAGTTTACCCCCTCAACTATGAAACGGTCTAATTTACGCCCTGAACTTTGCAAAACTGGCCAAATCACCCCCTCGAGCGGTTTTGGACGGTGGTTTTGCTACCGTAACAACGGTTTTGCTACAATAACTGTGGTTTTGTCCTTTTCTTTTTTATTTATTTCGTCTGAATCTTTGAAAAATCATAGTAAATCACAAAAAATCACAAAATGAAAAATCCAATTTTGTTAGACTCCACATGAGTAGATCTACACAGTGAACATATAATATAGTATGCTTTAGTACAAAGTTTTTGCTGTAAATTTTGATCTATTTTTTCTGTAATTAATTTGAATAATTCATACAACAAAAACTTTGTACTAAAGCATACTATATTATATATTCACTGTGTAGATATACTCATGTGGAGTCTAACAAAATTGGATTTTCCATTTATGATTTTTTTGTGATTTACTATGATTTTTCAAAGATTCAGACGGAATAGATTTAAAAGAAAAGGACAAAGCCAATGTTAATGTAGCAAAACCACCGTCCAAAACCGCTCGAGGGGGTGATTTGGCCGGTTTTGCAAAGTTCAGGGGGTAAATTAGACCGTTTCATAGTTAAGGGGGTAAACTAGACCACCCCCAATAGTTGGGGGGTCAAGTAGACTTTTTCCTTTTCCATGTCGTCCGGAGAAGCCCAAACCTTTGACATGAACCAATGATAACACATCACCATCTGAATGTGTTGGTCACAATCTTTTTTCCAAACTCTCTTACATCATTCCCTTCAATAAATGATCATCAATGGCGTTCTCTACAACGATGTGGCTGTATCTCCTTTGTTGCCATGATTGAACTAAGGCTCCATGTGAACTACAACCACATGGGTAACCCTATGGATGCACATGGGTACCAAGGTGAACGTATTGTAACAAGGACGAAGCCAGGAAATAATCAAGAGGGGGTTGAAGGTCGTCTTCTACCTCTAGCAGCCCCTCCTACACCTTCATCCATGGCTAACAAATCAAGGGGGGCTGAGGGGGGGCTCCACATGTTCGGCGGCAGTAGGGGGCTCGAGCCCGGCTTGCCCTACCGCTGGCTTCGTCCCTGTATTGTAATAAAGCCACACATGAGACTTCTTATCATGTTTTTTTAAATACAAGCTGGGCAACGAGCTTCTCGCTCTATCCCCAGGTGCGAGCTCGGGGTTCAAACCCTGGCCAATGGGTGCTACAACGAGCAGCCAGACCAACTAAGCTATCGCTCAGGGGGGACCTCCACCTCAAACACCAACCGACTATGCCTGCACAGAAAATACATCCGCGCAATGGTCGCCAACAGAGGGGTGAGGCCATGGTGGCAAATCATCCACCGGTAGAAAGCCTAGCATATCCGCAAGTGACCAGGTAGCCGTAGCGAAGAAGAAGACGACAGTATCCGCAAGCGACCACATAGCCGCTACGAAGAAAATGATGACAGTATCCGCAGACGACCAGGTAGCAACTGCGAAGAAGAAGACGACAGCATCCGCAAGCGACCAGGTAGCCACTGCGAAGAAGGTGACAACTGTGGCAACAACAACACCCTAGGTGGACAGACCAAAGCGAAGAGGAAGCTGAAGCACGGCAGGCACAGTAAAGGATAGGAGCGGCTCCAACGGATGGTGGCCAACAAGGAAGCCTTCGAGAAGGAAATGACGTCCACTAACACCAACAACGTTGAAGAGGACACAAGGACTTTCATTCCAGAACCGGCCCCAACGACCGTGCGACGAACTGATCCTTCGACGAAGCCTTCAGGAAGGTGGATGATGCAGGCTATGCCACCACCATCGGCCCGAAGCGAGAAGCTATGCAGGGTTTTCACCTAGAAATTTGTTCGATCACGGTCGCTGGGGGCATCCGTTGGCCAAGGCCACCGCCCTGCCGAACGACCCGGAGCCAGCCACGCATGGCCTCAAACTCCAGCGCGGCCTATGTCTGGCTACATATTGCCAGTGTAGCACATAGGAGCAGTCGACGTTGACGAAGGTGCGCCGTAGTTCTAGCCCCGTGGGGCCTAGTCTCTCCAAGACCAGCATGATGGCTGCCCGCTGCCACAACCACGGCCACCAGCCCGGAGAAACGCAGTGGAGAGGCCAGCGTAGAGAGGACTCTGGCAGGTTCGCCATGGACAGGACCCGCGCGTCCCACCACTGACTCACGGCCAGGTCCCGTAGCTAGGAGCGTGTCACAGATCTTGAAGCACGATGTCGGCCTCGTCCAAGTGGAAACGCCCGGCTTCGTAGATGTGCTCGAGCAGCATCCTGCCTGTCCCGAACTCCATCGCGACCGCGTCGGCGTTAGCAGGGCTACGCCGCCGCCGACGCAAGATGCGGGCGAAGGGAGGCCACGGTTAGTCTCCTCGCCTGCATGGCGGAGAGGTGGCATGTGCCCGCCGGCCCAGACAGCGGCAGAACTGAGGCAAGGGACGCCGAATCCGGTCGCTTGCTATTGGAAACTATAGCCAGAGCGGGCGACGTGACTCAGCCGCCACGAACCTGATCCGGGCCGCCGGACGCCGTTCCAGCGACCATTCGACCACCGCGCGATGAATCCAGGGTGGAGGTTGCCGGATCCAGGTCTAGAGGATGCGGATTTTGTAACAGAACCGACCAAATTATAAGAGCACAAGTACGAAAACAAGCACCGAAGCGCTCAAATTTTCAAACTTGAGCCCATATAATCCCGGTAGTCAATCGAAATCACGAAGGATTTCAAACCAAACTGCTTACAACCAGGATCGCATCATTCAACATACAACATCATACGATACATTTCACAAGTAGTCCAGAAATAAGTTTACACCACGGAGTAGCAAATATTACAAACCAAGTTTGAAAGTAGCGGAAGCATAACACACACACGAGTTAATTAAATACTGCCAGTCTGAATGATCGACATCTCGCAAAAGCATGAGGAAAGTACATAAGACGATCACGCCCTCGTGATCTAGTCATCATCACCCGCAGGGTGGAGACACGTCTTGCAGAATCCCTGATAAAGCATGTCATCTGCAACAGGAGGGAATAAACCCTGAGTACTGGAATGTACTCAGCTAGACTTACCCGTCGAAAACCAGAAATAAGATGACACCAAGGATTATGCAAGGCTTACACAAGAGGCTAGCTGACACCATATTTTGCATAAAGGCATAAGTAGTTGAAACTCTTATAACCTGTACTAGCAGTTATTTTTAGCATTTACCTGTCATCTATCTTAGCACCTGTACTAAATATTCACTTGAGTATAATCAAACAACATTATTATTATATCCATAGCAGGTATATCATTGCGGCAACATCATATCATTTATTTAACCATCTGTTCATTTAATGAGATCTACGTTGCCGCTGCTCAAGTCAAGTGCTCACTAACCGGGAGCGACGGCGATTCGAATCGAATTCCTATCCAGCTGGAGGGGTATTTCTAACACTCACCGTGCAGACCCCTGCCAGGGTCGCACAGGCCACCTTGTCATATGATTCAGGAATCGCGGGTCCGAATGATGTCGCGACCCCAAGGGCGACACTCTGCCAGGTGATAGGGACTCTAACCCCCCCTTGGTCTCACGCCAATGTCCCCAAGCACATCCTTTCTCTCCTCCAAGAAGCAACCTACCATTCGATTCCCGGCCTGAATCACATTACTCGGCTTCGCGGTCGGAACGACTTATCCGGCCAACTAAGTGTTAGACTGCGTTCAACATGACTCAAGGACGTACAGCGAATCGGTCCTTAAACGACTCAGACGGGCATAGCTCCACACCCAAGACGTGAAGTGTCTTGCGGCTGTACTATCGAACTCCCGTCCGGTCTCAATTTCATTTTTAAGCATGGTTCCATCCACGATAGCCATAAAGCCACTCGTGACTCCTTCCTACATCTCGCGGATGACCAGAAATCACCCGACTTCTACCGTACTAAGCAGGGCTAAGCATTGACTCGTGCCTAAACCTAAAATAGGATTAAGTACGAGATCTGGACAAGGACAGGTATAATGCAACAAGTGTTTTCATATAACTCCTACAACTTAATGCAGTAAACAATTAAAAGTACTCAAGATTAATTTGTAAATCAGTAGGTTCAGCATGCACCGGGGCTTGCCTTTCAGAAAAGTTGCAGGCCTGTTGGTCAGGGCACTCGGGTAGATCTTCTGACGGAGCTTCCCCGACGTTGGGTTCGTCTGCTAACTCCTCTGGTTGGCTCAGCACCTCCTCCGGTATTGCTTGTTCGAATTCGAGGAGTGTCACCCCCTCCGGTACACCTATTGCATGAGTGCATAATAAATCCCATGAATGCATAATGAAAGATGCAATATGCTCGGAATGAAATGTATTACAACAATTTAACGCTCTACTCAAATCACTTCAAAAGAGTAGGTGCAAATGTCCTCTCCGGTAGAGAAGTACTCACCTAATCTACTTAACCTAAGATAAAGCTGCTCATCCTCAGTTAAGGCCCTAACACCTAACAATTACAAAAGTAGCATGTCTTAGGATATCACACCATATTAATCAGCAAAACACCACAGTAAGCATTCTGGACAGCAGCTACTTGTTTTTATCACAACTGGAGATTTACAAGTCCAAAAGATATGATCTAAGGCAATCTGGAAAGCCTAAGAAATGTACTACAATTCATTTTCAGACCTCAACTCCAAACTCCTAAGTTTTCCATGTCAAACTTCACAAGTTCCAGAATCTGTCCTCTCCAAAACAGAGAGTAGCAGATTTTGAACTGCCATTTTAAACAACAGTAACTCTCAAACTACTCAGTCAAATGCTTCCCAATTTTAACACAAGCTAGTTCATCAAGTTTACTCCAACTTTGGTATTTACAAGTTGTCCAGCAACCAATTTTATCAAAGCCAAATTTTTGAATTACTACTTAGCTGTCCAGAAAATCTAAAATTACAAAGGTTAAATTTTTATTGATGTGGCAAACATTCTCTAAAACCAAACTAATGCTACTACAAGTTCACAAATATCACAAGGACACCAGAAAGTAAGGTGTGCCCACCTAGAACATTTATTTAAACCCATTTCTTATTTTACTTAAGTAATTAAGTAGAATTTTAAACATATATGTAAACTGCTCCCAAAATTCTACAAAAATTACAGAGGACTCTTTGACTCAAAAAGAGACTGCTGTAAACATTTGAACTAAATTTATTCACAGAAACTCCCTACACAAAATTCCCAAGCCAAAAAGGCTGATTTTTGTATAAATAACCAAGCATAGTAAAAAGTGTCAAACAACAGATTTTCTTAATTTCCTTGGACACTCTAGGGTACCAAGACATTCTCTAAAAATTTATAGGAACATTGCTCATGTAGAAAAATTACAAAAATTCATTTAAGTATTTTCTAGAATAATAAGATAGCCTTATAACTCAAAAAGTACTTAAGCACTACTGTCCAAATTTTTACCAGAGTTAGAGTAAGTATAAATTAGTCTACTCACCAAATCTCATAATTTTTGGAACACTGAAACTCAAGATATAATTTAAACAAGTTTGCATGTGATTTAAAACACATTTCAAAGACCTATTTAAATATCCCAGAAACTACACCTCACATAGCAAACTCATATTTTTCTAAAATACTACACATCATGTGGACCCTAATAAAATTTATCTCATGATTTTTGGATCATTAAAACCCTAGATCTATATTTTTCCAACTTGTACAAAAATCAGTGACAAAATAATAAAAATGAATTTCGTTTCAGACGAACTGGGCCGGCCCGGAAAACTCGGCCCACACTCGCGCGCGCGCGGCCCGCTCCGCGCTCCCGCCCGCGCTTGGCAACTGACAGGCGGGCCCCCGCAGTCAGGGACAGAGGGACAGGGGAGGCGGAGACCCGCGAGCTCCGACGAGCTCGAGCTCGCCGGAGAAGGGCTCGCTCGGCCAATCGGACACCGCCTCGTGTTCTCCGTCACCCGGTGCGTCGATTAGTGCTCGTGGAACGGATGGGGATGGGGTGGAAGGGGCTTGTCACCGCGAGCGGCGGCCGGTGATGTCCGGTGGCGGCGCACCGTCGCCGGTGAGGATACACGGTGCGGTCTAGGCTCGGTACGAGCTTCACCGAAGCTAGGCGGATCCATTTTGCTAGGAAGGGAGGGTGGAGAGAGACCCGAAGCACCCCGACCACGGTGAGGTCCCATGGTGGGCTCCGGCGACCTCTCGGAGGCGGGGAAGAAAAGCAATGCGGCTCACCTTGAGTCAAATTGCTGGCTTCGGTGGGTCGGGAAGATGGAGGGTGGTGAGGCGGAGGGATTGGCGAGGTCTAGCGGCCGGGGATGCGGTGTGGCTTGCGGTTGAGCTCGCCGGAGAAGAACAGCAGCGGCGGCTCGATTTCGGTGTTCTTGGCAACTGGAAGAGAGGGGGCGGAGGAATGGAGGCCGGCTCGCGCGTCGTGGCGTCTTGAAGGCGTCGCGGCCTGACT
This sequence comes from Saccharum hybrid cultivar R570, assembly GCA_038087645.1. NCBI lineage: Eukaryota > Viridiplantae > Streptophyta > Magnoliopsida > Poales > Poaceae > Saccharum > Saccharum hybrid cultivar. Next base: position 1,352,001 of record JAQSUU010000613.1, on the reverse strand, counting down.
GGTGGGGCCAGGGCCGGCGTACGGGCGCCACCGCGCGTCCACGCGTCGACGACGGCCTGCGGTCGGTCGGCCACTCCCCGACTGACGAAACTGAATCGGCTGAATGGCGACAGCGATGACCGACTGACAGCCGAAGTTTGAGCTCCTACACCTCCTAATCCAGCTCGAGTTAGTCGAAGATGATTACACCAATTTTGTAGAGCTACATGAGGTCTACAAGTTTGTCAATTGGAGTTTGGGCTGGTTCGGCCTAGATTTGAAACTACAGAGCTCCAAAGTGGTGCTTGATGAAACTGAAACTTAGTTTCAGTCACAATGCCGACTGAAACCCGATTTTCTAGGCACCAAATCTCCTAAACCATTTAGAACTAGGTGATGGTGATATTGGCAATGTTGTAGAGCTACATGTGATCTACAAGTTTGTCAATATGAGTGAAAGCTGGTTTGGCCTGGTTTGCAAACTAAAAGCTCCTAAAGTAGGCATCAGTAAAACTGTAGGGTCAGATTCCAGACTTAGAAAAATTCTAAGTCTTGGAGCTACCTCTCTACTGCCTTGTGGGCCACTTTTGAGCATGTTCTGGTCATTTTCATGAGATGGCCATATTAGAACTTTTGTTCCTTATGAAATTCTCTACAACTTTGCTTAAGAGCACTCCTCCATGCAAGATCTCTAAATTGGACTTTTTAATTGGTCAAACCAGAGCACTCTAGGGTTCCAAACTTGGTCAACAACATTTGAAAGGGCAATTTGGTAATTTTGGTCAACATGAACATTGTTCCAAATGTTACCCTAAGTATAACTAAGGTGTTGTAGGTCATGATTGGCTACCTTACCTTTTTGTTACACCAACTGTCAAGCACTTCATGAAATAAATCAAACTAACCCTAGAATAGTTACATGTGTTGCATCACATAAAATAACAAACATGAATGATGCATGCTTATGTTTATGCCATGCAAATGCAATGCAATTATGGAGCTAAACACTTGAAGTGTTACAGCCCTCCCCCCTTATAAAAATCTCGTCCCGAGATTTGGAAAGCGTACCATTTTTCATAGAATTCTTTATAACCATCCCGCAAATAATCCTCCCGTTCCCACGTAGCATCACTCTCACTTCCCTGATTACTCCACATCACTTTGTACCACTTAACCACTTTACTTCTAGTTACTCGTTCCTGAGTATCGATCACTCGGACCGGCTTTTCTTCATAGGTTAGGTCGGATTCCAGCCTGATATCACCTAAAGGAACTTGTTCCTCAGGAACTCGAAGACACTTTTTAAGCTGAGATACATGGAAGACGTTGAATATGGCACTCATTTCAGGAGGCAACTGGATTTTGTATGCAACAGCTCCACTCTTGCCTATGATCTGGAAGGGGCCCACGTATCTTGGCGCAAGTTTCCGCTTAACACCAAAACGTTGGACACTTTTCATTGGAGAAACTTTCAAATACACGAAGTCTCCAACTTCAAACTCGAGTGGTTTTCTACGACGATCTGCATAGCTTTTCTGCCTCGCTTGGGCTGCAGCCATATGTTTTTGGATGGTACGGACTTGTTCCTCAGCTTCATGAACAAAATCAATACCATAATACCTTCTCTCCCCAGCTTCTACCCAGTTTAGTGGAGTTCGACACTTTTGACCGTACAAAGCTTCGAATGGGGCCATCTTAATACTCTCTTGATAACTGTTATTGTACGAGAATTCGGCTAAAGGTAACCATTTTTCCCAAGAACCCTTGGATGAAATGACGCATGCTCGCAACAGATCTTCCAAGATTTGGTTAACTCGTTCTGTCTGTCCCGATGTCTGGGGGTGATAAGCAGAGCTTCTCACTAACTTGGTTCCCAGAAGGTGATGCAAATGCTCCCAAAAGCGAGCAGTGAACTGGGGACCACGATCAGAAACGATAGTACGAGGTATCCCATGAAGCCGGATTATCTGATTGAAGTACAACTCAGCATAGTCAGTGGGACGATAGTCCACTCTCACTGGGATGAAGTGAGCTGATTTGGTCAAACGATCAACAATTACCCAAATAGAGTTATGATTTTTGACAGTGGGAGGAAGTCCGACAATGAAATCCATACTTATCTCTTCCCATTTCCAGCCTGGAATGGAAAGTGGCTGAAGTAGCCCAGCTTTCATGTGCACAGCTTTAACTCTGCAACAGGTGTCACATCTAGCAACATATGCAGCTATCTCTTTCCGCATCTTGGTCCACCAATAAAATGGCTTCAAATCATAATACATCTTATTACTACCAGGATGGATGGACAACTTAGAGGAGTGTGCTTCAGACAAAATATCATTTCGAAGCTCCCGGTCCTTAGGCACAACTAACCTATCCTTGAACCATAGTACACTCTCTTCATCTATCCTGAACTGTGTAGTTTCTTGCTCTTTCATCTTACGCTTGATGTGGAATATACCAGTGTCAGTCTTTTGGAGCTCAATAATTCTGCTTTTGAGAGTACAACTGACAGTGATGTTGTACAAGACTGCTGGATGTAGAAGGCGAGATCGGTGAAAATCAGTTTCAACTAAGGAATGGCAATGAGACTTACGGCTTAAAGCATCCGCAACTACATTTGCCTTTCCTGGATGATAGTGCACTTGAAGGTTATAATCTTTAATCAACTCGAGCCATCTTCTTTGACGCATATTCAACTCAGGTTGGGTGAAGATGTATTTGAGGCTTTTGTGGTCGGTATAGATGTTGCAGACATTGCCCAGCAGATAATGTCGCCAGGCTTTCAACGCATGAACAACTGCAGCCAGTTCTAAGTCATGCGTTGGATAATTCACCTCATGCTTCCGAAGTTGTCGAGAAGTATATGCAATTACTCGGCCTTCCTGCATCAACACACCTCCCAAACCTATGCCTGAGGCATCACAATAAACATCAAATGGTTTCTCGATATCCGGTTGTGCCAAAACCGGAGCTGAGGTTAGGAGGGTTCGCAGTTGGTGAAAAGCCGCATCACACTCAGGAGTCCAGACAAACCTGGTGTCTTTTTGCAGCAACCGAGTCATTGGCTTGGCTATTTTGGAGAAATCCGGGATGAAGCGACGATAATAGCCAGCCAAACCAAGAAAACTTCGGACCTCGTGAACCGAGATAGGAGCCTTCCAGTTCAGTACTTCCTGTACCTTGGCGGGGTCCACCATAATTCCTCCATCGGACAACACATGTCCAAGGAAAGGTACTTCACGAAGCCAGAATTCGCACTTACTGAACTTTGCATATAGTTGATGTTCACGCAGTCTTGTGAGGACTATACGCAGATGTTCAGCGTGATCCTCCTCATTCACAGAATATACCAGGATGTCATCAATAAATACCACCACAAACTTGTCCAATTCAGGCATAAACACCGAATTCATCAAGTACATGAAGTGTGCGGGGGCATTTGTCAAGCCAAAGGACATAACAAGATACTCATAAAGACCATATCTGGTAGAAAAGGCTGTCTTTGGAACATCTTCCGGGCGGATTTTAATTTGATGGTAGCCAGATCTTAGATCGATCTTGGAGAAAACTTTAGCTTTAGACAACTGATCGAACAAGATATCGATACGTGGTAGAGGATACTTATTTTTGACAGTGACTGCATTGAGAGGTCTATAATCTACGCACATCCGCAACGACTGATCCTTCTTCTTTACAAAGATAGCAGGACATCCCCACGGCGATGAACTAGGACGAATCAACCCCTTCTTCAAAAGTTCATTCAATTGCACCTTAAGTTCAGCGAGTTCATTTGGAGGCATCCTATAGGGTCTCCTAGAGATGGGAGCCGTGCCAGGCAACAACTCAATTTTAAACTCCACATCCCGATCCGGAGGGAGCCCCGGCAAATCATCGGGAAAAACGTCCGGAAACTCATTTACAACTGGAATTTCGGCCAACGCCTTTGCTTGCACAGCATGAATTTCCCCCGACAATTCAACCTTTCTGGGAAGTTGTACTAGAAAACCCTTTTGATCTGTAGGATCTCTGAGCATAACTACCCGAGCGGATGTGTCAATGAGTACCCCATTCTGACTCATCCAATTCATGCCCAAGATGACATCTATGTCTAAACCAGGTAAAACCAATAGGGTAAGCGAATAACTTCGCCCTTCTATCTCAAACTTAAGGTTCCCCACTACTTTGTTTGTGGAAATATTCCCACTTGCAGCACTAATACAAAAACCCACACCTTCAACAGTATGCAACTTGTGTGCAAATTTAGATGCAAACTTAGGACTGATAAAGGAATGCGAAGCACCTGAATCAAAAAGTACCACTGCGGGGTGTTGGTCAACTAGAAACTTACCAGCGGTGACCACCTCACCAGATGGAATTTCCTCAATGCTGTTGTAATGGGCGTGTCCCTGACGACTACCTTGGTTGACATTTTTCTTAGGGTACGGACAGTTCCTGGACCAATGGCCTGGCTTGTTACAGTTCCAGCAAGGCATGTTGCTAGGAGGAACACTGGAGCTGCCTTGGCCCGCATTACTCTTTGGCAGAGCCACTGTATATGCCTTACGAAACCCAGTCTTTGCAGTAGGCTTTTTCTGCGGCGGACGGAACTTTGTATTCTGAGCAGGAGGGCGAGGAGGAGCTCTCGGGGCAGCTGGAGCTCGAGACTGTGAAGCACTCGCCTCAATGGCCCTCTTGCGGCTCTTAGAAGCAGAATAGATAGCATTGTTGTTCTCTTGAGTTAGAGCATCGCTGATGAAATCATTGAAAGTAGTACATTTGCTAGTGCCCATTGTTTTCATCAGTTTTGGGCCGAGGCCCCTTTTGAAGCTAGCAATCTTTTTGGCATCGGTATCCACAAACTCAGTGGCATACCTTGCCAGGTTGTTAAAAGACTGCAAGTATTCAGTCAGGCTTTTGTTTCCTTGCGACAGCCTCATAAACTCTGTGTGCTTGATTGCCATAAGACCGGGAGGAATATAATTTCCACGGAATGCAGCCTTAAACTGGTCCCAAGCAATCGGGACATTTGCAGGCATCGTGGAACGATAATGGCTCCACCAAATACCCGCTGGACCATGCAACTGGTGAGACGCATATTCAGTCTTCAGCTCATCAGTTAGGCGTAGCAGACGAAACTTTTGCTCAATAGTATTTAACCACTCATCAGCTTGCAGTGGTTCTTCCGCTTCCTTGAAGAGCGGGGGCTTAGTATCCAGAAAGTCCTTGAAATCACTATATTGATTGGGTTCTGGGCCCTGGCGGCCAGGACGAGCCTCCCGGTTAGCCAGCTGGCGCATAGCATCCGCCAACATGCGCTGCCCTTCGACCACCGTCTGCATCAATTCGGCCGGAGTAGGTGGTGGCGGAGGGGGTGGCTGTTCCTCATCCTCATTGCCACGACCCCGACGAAGATTGTATGACATCTGCAAAAGGCATAGCCGATGAGCATGACGATGTGGGAAACTTGTAGATGAATTATTGTAAATATGTCCAACTGACTTCATGAAATAGACTTCTCATAACAATTAAGGCACAATAATTCACCATAACCGCACAATCCATTCAAGCGGATCAATTGGCGCAATCATACGAGGGAATCCAACAAGGTGTACTTTGATAAAGGCTCACACACAAGGAGTACAGTAGTTACTGAACCGTTTACGTTAAAATCTACGTGATTTTTGATCTTTTGCCGGTACTTGGGTTCGATCTCAAGATTTTTAGTTGACTGTGAAAGGCTACTTCAAACTGACCACAAAGAGACTTCTCAATGAAGAGTTCCATGGTGGATCATGACTAGCCACCTCGATACCTGCGCGTGCCAAGCAGCACAGCCTTATGTCGCGCGCCATAGGAGGCTCTCGGTTTCGTCGCGGCACCGAAGGGTGCTAATCGTGACACCATCATCGAACGCAACATAATAAGACATCAAGTCGTGATCGAAACTAACAGGTTCAAACTACATTCAGGAAACATACGGTTCAACCTTACATCCCAAAGTCGAGTTTATTACAAGGCCTCACTCCTTCACAGGGAGGGCCCAAAAGACGATCCTAACATTAAAGGCACGTGATGACTACTCTAAGCATCATCCTCCGAGTCGGTGTCATGGATCTCCCCGCCGTCCTCATCACTGACAGGCTCTAACTCCTCGTCTTCTTCTTCTTCTGGCTCTTCCTCTGGTGCTTCTGCAGGTGGGGTATCCTGTGGTCCATCAACCTCCACTTCATCATCATCCTCAGCCATGAAGATGCCTGATCCCATATCTTCATCTACATTGTTGTTCCGAGGCAGCAGGGGATTAAGCTCGTTATTCAGGCGATGCACTTCTTCATGAAGATTATCATTGTATTCTTCAGCATTTTCTAACTGTTGCTCGAGCTCAAACTGGCGAGCTCTCAGAACGTTCTCCTCGTGCCAGGCTTCATCCCTCTGTTCCATCACACGGACCAACATGCGTTGACAGTTGCGGTTTGCTACTGTCAACCTCTGGACTGCAAGGGTTTCTTGGTCACGATCATGAATCACTTGCTCCAGTTGCTGACGCGCTGCATTCCTGGCAGCCGTTACTTCAGCCAACTCTGCCCTCAGCCTTTCCACCTCAGTAGGCTCAGGGCGGGGCTCACGTGGAGCGAGCTGGTGACGCGGTGCCCTGCCCCCAGTGGACTTACGAGCGGTCCTCTTGGTACGTGCCATCTGTAGCAACAAGATAAGATACGACTTAAGGTGAGGATCATTTAGGGGATACGAAATTTACTTTAGTCGGGAGTACAGAACTTTTAAGGAGGGAGTAAATGATATGTATGATATAATTAAACATGATGCATGCACGTTTCGTACGCCCTCTCACCTTAGTAGAAACCTAAAGTTCTAACGCTAGGCGGTGGCATACATACGTTCTCTCATATAAGCGAAACTATCGGACTACTCGTTATGCTGTTAGTGTACCTGCAGAAAACTTCATTGCAGCCCAACAATTCCCAATATAAGCACACAAGAAAGCAGTAATTTAAATACTTTCCATATATACATCCCCAAATGTATATACTTCAGTATCAAAGCTACCCGATATAAAGGTTCCCACAATTAAGTGCTTTTACATAGTTACATGGTTTAAACATGTAAAGATGTAAGTCACCAAAACTACTCTCCCCTAGACCGCCGGTTGGACGATCATGCTCTCACAACTCACACTTACCAGAGCATCGAGGTAATTGATCCATACATTACCACCCAAGTGGATGGCATCCATACAATATCACGCCGTATGGACGACGAAATAAAAACAACAAGGCCCCCAAGTTAGTTTTTACAATAAGCCACCTAAGAGTCCTTATTTGGGCTAAGGGATGTGATCACTGGCATACCAAAAAAATAATTTTTAGTGTTTTAACCCTTTTTCATAATCAAATATTCTTGTTTTTAAATACTCATATGATGTGTTTAATGTTGAATTATGCTCCGGTACCAGCTGTAACAGAACCGACCAAATTATAAGAGCACAAGTACGAAAACAAGCACCGAAGCGCTCAAATTTTCAAACTTGAGCCCATATAATCCCGGTAGTCAATCGAAATCACGAAGGATTTCAAACCAAACTGCTTACAACCAGGATCGCATCATTCAACATACAACATCATACGATACATTTCACAAGTAGTCCAGAAATAAGTTTACACCACAGAGTAGCAAATATTACAAACCAAGTTTGAAAGTAGCGGAAGCATAACACACACACGAGTTAATTAAATACTGCCAGTCTGAATGATCGACATCTCGCAAAAGCATGAGGAAAGTACATAAGACGATCACGCCCTCGTGATCTAGTCATCATCACCCGCAGGGTGGAGACACGTCTTGCAGAATCCCTGATAAAGCATGTCATCTGCAACAGGAGGGAATAAACCCTGAGTACTGGAATGTACTCAGCTAGACTTACCCGTCGAAAACCAGAAATAAGATGACACCAAGGATTATGCAAGGCTTACACAAGAGGCTAGCTGACACCATATTTTGCATAAAGGCATAAGTAGTTGAAACTCTTATAACCTGTACTAGCAGTTATTTTTAGCATTTACCTGTCATCTATCTTAGCACCTGTACTAAACATTCACTTGAGTATAATCAAACAACATTATTATTATATCCATAGCAGGTATATCATTGCGGCAACATCATATCATTTATTTAACCATCTGTTCATTTAATGAGATCTACGTTGCCGCTGCTCAAGTCAAGTGCTCACTAACCGGGAGCGACGGCGATTCGAATCGAATTCCTATCCAGCTGGAGGGGTATTTCTAACACTCACCGTGCAGACCCCTGCCAGGGTCGCACAGGCCACCTTGTCATATGATTCAGGAATCGCGGGTCCGAATGATGTCGCGACCCCAAGGGCGACACTCTGCCAGGTGATAGGGACTCTAACCCCCCCTTGGTCTCACGCCAATGTCCCCAAGCACATCCTTTCTCTCCTCCAAGAAGCAACCTACCATTCGATTCCCGGCCTGAATCACATTACTCGGCTTCGCGGTCGGAACGACTTATCCGGCCAACTAAGTGTTAGACTGCGTTCAACATGACTCAAGGACGTACAGCGAATCGGTCCTTAAACGACTCAGACGGGCATAGCTCCACACCCAAGACGTGAAGTGTCTTGCGGCTGTACTATCGAACTCCCGTCCGGTCTCAATTTCATTTTTAAGCATGGTTCCATCCACGATAGCCATAAAGCCACTCGTGACTCCTTCCTACATCTCGCGGATGACCGGAAATCACCCGACTTCTACCGTACTAAGCAGGGCTAAGCATTGACTCGTGCCTAAACCTAAAATAGGATTAAGTACGAGATCTGGACAAGGACAGGTATAATGCAACAAGTGTTTTCATATAACTCCTACAACTTAATGCAGTAAACAATTAAAAGTACTCAAGATTAATTTGTAAATCAGTAGGTTCAGCATGCACCGGGGCTTGCCTTTCAGAAAAGTTGCAGGCCTGTGGTCAGGGCACTCGGGTAGATCTTCTGACGGAGCTTCCCCGACGTTGGGTTCGTCTGCTAACTCCTCTGGTTGGCTCAGCACCTCCTCCGGTATTGCTTGTTCGAATTCGAGGAGTGTCACCCCCTCCGGTACACCTATTGCATGAGTGCATAATAAATCCCATGAATGCATAATGAAAGATGCAATATGCTCGGAATGAAATGTATTACAACAATTTAACGCTCTACTCAAATCACTTCAAAAGAGTAGGTGCAAATGTCCTCTCCGGTAGAGAAGTACTCACCTAATCTACTTAACCTAAGATAAAGCTGCTCATCCTCAGTTAAGGCCCTAACACCTAACAATTACAAAAGTAGCATGTCTTAGGATATCACACCATATTAATCAGCAAAACACCACAGTAAGCATTCTGGACAGCAGCTACTTGTTTTTATCACAACTGGAGATTTACAAGTCCAAAAGATATGATCTAAGGCAATCTGGAAAGCCTAAGAAATGTACTACAATTCATTTTCAGACCTCAACTCCAAACTCCTAAGTTTTCCATGTCAAACTTCACAAGTTCCAGAATCTGTCCTCTCCAAAACAGAGAGTAGCAGATTTTGAACTGCCATTTTAAACAACAGTAACTCTCAAACTACTCAGTCAAATGCTTCCCAATTTTAACACAAGCTAGTTCATCAAGTTTACTCCAACTTTGGTATTTACAAGTTGTCCAGCAACCAATTTTATCAAAGCCAAATTTTTGAATTACTACTTAGCTGTCCAGAAAATCTAAAATTACAAAGGTTAAATTTTTATTGATGTGGCAAACATTCTCTAAAACCAAACTAATGCTACTACAAGTTCACAAATATCACAAGGACACCAGAAAGTAAGGTGTGCCCACCTAGAACATTTATTTAAACCCATTTCTTATTTTACTTAAGTAATTAAGTAGAATTTTAAACATATATGTAAACTGCTCCCAAAATTCTACAAAAATTACAGAGGACTCTTTGACTCAAAAAGAGACTGCTGTAAACATTTGAACTAAATTTATTCACAGAAACTCCCTACACAAAATTCCCAAGCCAAAAAGGCTGATTTTTGTATAAATAACCAAGCATAGTAAAAAGTGTCAAACAACAGATTTTCTTAATTTCCTTGGACACTCTAGGGTACCAAGACATTCTCTAAAAATTTATAGGAACATTGCTCATGTAGAAAAATTACAAAAATTCATTTAAGTATTTTCTAGAATAATAAGATAGCCTTATAACTCAAAAAGTACTTAAGCACTACTGTCCAAATTTTTACCAGAGTTAGAGTAAGTATAAATTAGTCTACTCACCAAATCTCATAATTTTTGGAACACTGAAACTCAAGATATAATTTAAACAAGTTTGCATGTGATTTAAAACACATTTCAAAGACCTATTTAAATATCCCAGAAACTACACCTCACATAGCAAACTCATATTTTTCTAAAATACTACACATCATGTGGACCCTAATAAAATTTATCTCATGATTTTTGGATCATTAAAACCCTAGATCTATATTTTTCCAACTTGTACAAAAATCAGTGACAAAATAATAAAAATGAATTTCGTTTCAGACGAACTGGGCCGGCCCGGAAAACTCGGCCCACACTCGCGCGCGCGCGGCCCGCTCCGCGCTCCCGCCCGCGCTTGGCAACTGACAGGCGGGCCCCCCGCAGTCAGGGACAGAGGGACAGGGGAGGCGGAGACCCGCGAGCTCCGACGAGCTCGAGCTCGCCGGAGAAGGGCTCGCTCGGCCAATCGGACACCGCCTCGTGTTCTCCGTCACCCGGTGCGTCGATTAGTGCTCGTGGAACGGATGGGGATGGGGTGGAAGGGGCTTGTCACCGCGAGCGGCGGCCGGTGATGTCCGGTGGCGGCGCACCGTCGCCGGTGAGGATACACGGTGCGGTCTAGGCTCGGTACGAGCTTCACCGAAGCTAGGCGGATCCATTTTGCTAGGAAGGGAGGGTGGAGAGAGACCCGAAGCACCCCGACCACGGTGAGGTCCCATGGCGGGCTTCGGCGACCTCTCGGAGGCGGGGAAGAAAAGCAATGCGGCTCACCTTGAGTCAAATTGCTGGCTTCGGTGGGTCGGGAAGATGGAGGGTGGTGAGGCGGAGGGATTGGCGAGGTCTAGCGGCCGGGGATGCGGTGTGGCTTGCGGTTGAGCTCGCCGGAGAAGAACAGCAGCGGCGGCTCGATTTCGGTGTTCTTGGCAACTGGAAGAGAGGGGGCGGAGGAATGGAGGCCGGCTCGCGCGTCGTGGCGTCTTGAAGGCGTCGCGGCCTGACTGGTGGGGCCAGGGCCGGCGTACGGGCGCCACCGCGCGTCCACGCGTCGACGACGGCCTGCGGTCGGTCGGCCACTCCCCGACTGACGAAACTGAATCGGCTGAATGGCGACAGCGATGACCGACTGACAGCCGAAGTTTGAGCTCCTACACCTCCTAATCCAGCTCGAGTTAGTCGAAGATGATTACACCAATTTTGTAGAGCTACATGAGGTCTACAAGTTTGTCAATTGGAGTTTGGGCTGGTTCGGCCTAGATTTGAAACTACAGAGCTCCAAAGTGGTGCTTGATGAAACTGAAACTTAGTTTCAGTCACAATGCCGACTGAAACCCGATTTTCTAGGCACCAAATCTCCTAAACCATTTAGAACTAGGTGATGGTGATATTGGCAATGTTGTAGAGCTACATGTGATCTACAAGTTTGTCAATATGAGTGAAAGCTGGTTTGGCCTGGTTTGCAAACTAAAAGCTCCTAAAGTAGGCATCAGTAAAACTGTAGGGTCAGATTCCAGACTTAGAAAAATTCTAAGTCTTGGAGCTACCTCTCTACTGCCTTGTGGGCCACTTTTGAGCATGTTCTGGTCATTTTCATGAGATGGCCATATTAGAACTTTTGTTCCTTATGAAATTCTCTACAACTTTGCTTAAGAGCACTCCTCCATGCAAGATCTCTAAATTGGACTTTTTAATTGGTCAAACCAGAGCACTCTAGGGTTCCAAACTTGGTCAACAACATTTGAAAGGGCAATTTGGTAATTTTGGTCAACATGAACATTGTTCCAAATGTTACCCTAAGTATAACTAAGGTGTTGTAGGTCATGATTGGCTACCTTACCTTTTTGTTACACCAACTGTCAAGCACTTCATGAAATAAATCAAACTAACCCTAGAATAGTTACATGTGTTGCATCACATAAAATAACAAACATGAATGATGCATGCTTATGTTTATGCCATGCAAATGCAATGCAATTATGGAGCTAAACACTTGAAGTGTTACAGATTTGGCGCATCGAGCGCTCACTGACGGCCATCCTTGCTGGAAGGTGTCAGAGGTGAAGCGAGAAAAAGAAGGGGAGGAGAGAAAGGGAGAGGTGGGAGACTGCTGCGGGTGAGCCTTTTTAGGTGCCCCAGCGGGCCGCCGCCACCACTAGACGAAGGACGGCGGTGGCTGAGTGAAAGGTCTTGATGGCTAGAGGGGGGTGAATAGCCTAATAAAACTTTCTACAAAATGCTCTAGACAAGTTGATTAGTAACAACAATTAGCGAGATGCAAGTATTGCCTAGCCTAAGGGGTGTTGCAAGCCACCTATCCAATTGACAATTCTAGTTTGGTTCACACAAGCGCCACAAGATAAAACGCAAGCTAGCAAAGCTACAAAGCTACTATAACTAGAACTACACAAGCTAGCAACTAAACAAGAGCAACAACGAGTTAAACAAGAAGATACCAAAGTAAGTACAAGAGGGCATTTAGAATGTTATACCGAGGGGCGATGATTGAGCCAACCAAAGTGAATACCAAGATAGCCAAAGAAATAATCAATCATCGGGATGAAATCCAATTGATCAAACACAATTGAGACATAAGATTTATCCCGAGGTTCACGTGCTTGTCGGCACGCTAGTCCCCGTTGTGTCCTCCTACACCACGTGGTTTGGTAGCTAATCGGTATCACACACCGAGCCTCTCAAAAAGGCGCCACAAGAACCTACCAAATGGTGAGAAGTTCTGACACGGGCAATCCACTAGAGTTGGAATTCGGCGCACCGCCGGGGAACCACAACAACCCCTCACAACAAGCTCACTGGAGCCGGCCACGAACAATCACCAACACGTGCCGGACCTCCACCGCTGCTCCAAGCCATCTAGGTGGCGGCAACCACCAAGAGAAACAAGAATCCCGCAGCAAATGAACACCCAAGTGCCAACTAGATGTAAACTCACAAGTAAATGCACTTGAGATCACTCAATCTCGCTTTGATTAGGCAAACAAGTAAGGGAGATGAATGGGAGGGGATGTGCTCAGCTCAAGAGGATGTTAGAGAGTCAAAATGTCCAAGAGAGTCTTCTAGGAGCTGGCCAACAAGTATATATAGGAGCCCCAAAAGAATAGAGCCATTGGCTCACGAAATAGCCACACTCGGGGTGACCGGACGCGCTAGTCCAGCCTGACCGGACGCGCACAACATCTGGTCACTCCACCGCGACCTCCCCGATGAACGCCACGTGTCTCACTTTGAATTTCGTTCGATCTATCGTAACAGTCACTTAAAAGTACTCGTTCACGCACTAGAGTGACCGGACGCGCATCTTGAATTGACCGGACGCACCGATCGCATAGCGCCTGCACTCGCGAAGAACCGACCGGACGCGCTATAGAACTGACCGGACGCGTTACACCCGGCGTCCGATTTGAGTCCCGTAAGCACCCACCGCGATCGGACGTGTCCGGTCGATCGTGACCGGACTCGCCACCACGTCCGGTTAGCTCTTCGCAGATGTAGCTCCACGCCATGTTGATCGGACGCGCCGGTCCCGTGAGGCGTCGGACGCTCCGGTTAGAAACCCTAGCTGCCCCTCTGAAATCCCAAGTTTGGTTTTGATAATTAATGACACCAAGTTGCTAATGCCATGTGTTAAGTGTTTTGAGTTAGGCATAAGCAACACATGTTTTGAGTTAGGCATAAGCAACACATGCCACAAGATCACAAAGAGATGGTGCATGGACATGAAATGACGATCATGGTGTAGATGCACATAAAAGGAAGTACATGATGATCAAGTGGAAGAGAAGGATCTAAGAGCGCAAGGCAAAGGTATAACCATAGGGTTTTCCTTTTGCCGGTCTAAGATGAGTAGAGAAGTGATTGACCGAGTTTAGGATACATAGCTGACTATCAAGAGGGGCAATCACAGTTAGCTCGGGAATCAAGTGCCACTAGATCATTGTCTTGAGCATATACATTAGGATCTAGTAAAGAGCTAACATAACGTCTTGGAAAATGATTGTGAAATGCTAACACACATGGACATGGTGGTGTACACTTGGTGGTGTTAGCACATTTGCTAAGGCGGTGGTATTTAAGCAGTAGAGAGGGGTTTTGGTTCCTCTCTCCCTCCCGCCGAGCTTGCGAGGCGGGATTCGGCACTTTTTGGGGAAGTGAAATGCCTATTTTCTACTGCACCGGAAGTCGGAAAAGAAACGGAGGCGAACGGAGGTCACAGAGGTGACCGGACGCTGGACCAGACACGGTCTCTGTATGACCGGACGTGTCCAGTCAGTGTTCAGCGTCTGCGCGTGTTTTAGATTGATGATCGGACGCGCAGCGCGTCCGGTCACTAATGACCCGACGCGTCTGGTCATTTAGGGAGTTTACTAGACTCTAACCGGACGCTGGCATTGTGGCGTCCGGTCAGTTCTACAGCGCGTCCGGTCGCTGTTTCATTGTGCGCTACTTAGGCTTGACTAGCACGTCCGGTCAGTTACGGGACCAGCGCGTCCGGTCGCACCCAGCGCGTCTGGTCTGCGTGACCAGCGCGTCCGGTCGGTGCTTCACAACTTAGCCGATGCGCGACCGGCGCGTCCGGTCAGTTGGACCAGCGCATCCGGTCAGCGTGACTTCGGCTATTTAAGTTCCTAACGGCTAGCTGCGTATCTCTTTGCTATAAATAGAGGATGTCCGGGGTTTGAGGGCAACTCTTGCACATTTTGAGACATAGAAACATCCTTTGAGCTAGAGAACAACCCCTCCACTCATCTCTTTGATTAGTTGCACATCTTGAGTGAGATTGAGTGAGATTCAAGTGCATTGCTTGAGAGTTGCATTCTAGAGGCACTTGATCTTCGAGTTGCTACGGATTTCTTGTTACTCTTCCGTGTTTCCCGACACGGTAGACGGCTTGGAGCTGCGGAGGTGATTGAGCTCGCAATTGGAGATTGTTGGAGCCGTCACCAAGTGTTGTAAGGGGTTCTTGATCCTTCCCTGCGGGAGTTCGCTAATTGGATACTCTAGTGGAGCTCGTGGCTTGGAGGATCCCCATCTTGTGTGCGGTTATGCGGCGCCCGCCGAGGGCTCGACTCTTGATAGTCGATTAGCTCGCGAACCGACAAGTGGGTGTATCGCCACAACGGGAAGTAGCTTGCCGGGAAGCAAGTGAACCACGAGATAAATTCTTGTGTCATTATCTTCCCGAGGATTTCTCTTGTGTGATTGATTGATTGATTGATTGGTACTTCTCATCTCTACACAGCGGTATAATCACTTGAAGCTCTTCTCTCGTATTACTTCTTGTTTGTAGCTTGTAGTTGTTGTTGTGTTTAGTGGATAGCCTTATACTAGACTTGTGTAGGTGGCTTGCTTAATTAGTTAGAGCTAGTGCTTTTGCTTCGCCACCTTTCATACTAACTTGTGGTTAAGTAATTCTTGTAGAAGTTTTAAATAGGCTATTCACCCCCCTCTAGCCATTTGGAACTTACACCCTTGCGCTGCTCGCTGACACTAACCGGATGCATCCAGTTACGCTGAGACCGCGTTCGGTTCAGTGTTCGGTCACCTCTGTGACCTCCGTTCGCCTCCGTTTCTTCACGTTCGGCACAGTACAAAATAGGCGTTTCATTTCTCAAAAGGCGATGAATCCCGCCTCGCAAGCTCAGTGGGAGGGAGAGAGGAACCCAAACCCCTCTCTACCGCTCAAACTCCATTGCCTTCACAAATGTGCTAACATCAACAAGTGTACATCACCATGTGCGTGTGTGTTAGCATTTTCACAATCATTTTCGAGGCGTTAAATTAGCTCTCCACTAGATCTAAATGCATATGCAAATGAATCTTCATCTAGTGGCACTTAAGTGAGCAATAGCCTCAGAAATTCCCCTCTTTATAGTACGGCTATCGATCCTAAGCCATCCACACCCTCTATGGTGTCTTGGATGCAAAATGGAAAACCCTATCTTATACCTTTGCCTTAAGCTTCATGATTTGGCTTTGCACCTTCATCCAACTCCATCATGGCAAGCACTTGATCACATCACCATTGCTTGATCCTTGCTTCACCATGTTATTGCACCAACCACATCATAGCTACACACATGTCTTTGCTATGTGGTTAGTACTAGGTATTGTCACTAATTACCAACACCAAACATAGGACTTTCACAGTAGTGCTCTGGCGTGGCTAGCGCTTTTGGCAATGGTGGCTGGTCGACCCCTGAGTCGCCCATTGGGAGCGCTCGGGGGGTCAGCAGGTGGTCTACCTACACTTGAATTGCTCGCATTACAGCTTGCCCACTCCTGTTCTGAGCAAATCCACCTGTCAGGTTCTTCCCTTGGCCCCAACTAGACCAATCCTGGTCTAACGGACAGTCCATCAAAGCATGAGGACACACAGTAACATGTTGTTGTAAGGTGTCACTGTCACACACACAAATCCACCTTGGCCCCACATGTCATATTCACCTCACCAACACCTGCATGAGCCCCTCGCTCTCACCCTCATTCCATTCATCCACTAGAACAAAGAATAAAAAGAGGGGAGTGGAGGAAGAAGAAAGGAGAGAAGAAGAGGTGTAGTAGACAATGGAACTTAAACAGTTCAAACAACACCATATTACTTGAAAGGATCAAGATGCCCAAGAGAGGGGGTGAATTGGGCTTTTCTAAAAATTAATTGTAAGAATTAAATCCTACAAGCCAAAGTTCACCTCTAGTGCCTACTAGTGTTCCTTGTGATTCTACCGGTAAAAAGTTTTGCACCCTAAGTTCCAATCCTAGTCTAGCATGGCAATTCTAGGAAAGTAAACCAAGCAATGAAAGTAATACAAGAAAGTAAATGCTTGAAAGTAAGGGTTAGGAACATGACGATGTTTTCCCGAGGTATCGGAGAGTCGCCACTCCCCACTAGTCCTCGTTGGAGCACCCGCGTAAGGGTGGAGCTCCCCCTTGATCTGCGCAAGGATCAAGTGCTCACTACGGGCTGATTCTTTGACACTCCGTCGTGGTAAATCACCCAAAACCGTTCACAAGATGAGTTGGGTCATCCACAAGCTCGCCGAATGATCACCAAACTCCCAATCACCACCAAGCTGTCTAGGTGATGGCGATCACCAAGAGTAACAAGCTAGAACTCTCACTTGACCCACAACAAGCCTAATGAGAAGATGGATGCACACTTTGCTACTCCCTAGTCACTAGTGAGGGTTTCTCAAACTTTGATTCTCAAATTACTACCCTCACTAGAGCTCTTGCACTTCCTTGCACTTGAAAGGTGTTTCTCAGCTGAACAAATAAGCAAGAGACCTCTAAAAGAGGTGGAGGGGATGTATTTATACACCCCACAGTCAAATCCAACCGTTACCTGCCAACTCAGCAAAATACGCACTGACCGAACGCGCCGTTCGACGTGACCAGACGCGCCAGTCGAACGTAACAGTCAAAAAACTGAATGACATCGCTGAGTGACCGGACACACAGATCAAGGATGACCGGACGCGTCCGGTCAGTTCTACAGCGCGTCCGGTCGCTGTTTCGTTGTGCGCTACTTAGGCTTGACCAGCACGTCCGGTCAGTTATGGGACCAGCGTGTCCGGTCGCACCCAGCGCGTCTGGTCTGCTCGACCAGCGCGTCCGGTCGGTGCTTCGCAACTTAGTCATTGCACGACCGACGCGTCCGGTTAGTTGGACTAGCACGTCCGGTCAGCGCGACTTCGGCTGTTTAAGTTCCTAATGGCTAGCTGCATACCCCTTCACTATAAATAGAGGATGTCTGGGGTTTGAGGGCAACTCTTGCACATTTTGAGACATAGAGACATCCTTTGAGCTAGAGAACAACCCCTCCACTCATCTCTTTGATTAGTTGCACATCTTGAGTGAGATTGAGTGAGATTCAAGTGCATTGCTTGAGAGTTGCATTCTAGAGGCACTTGATCTTCAAGTTGCTACGGATTTCTTGTTACTCTTCCGTGTTTCCCGACATGGTAGACGGCTTGGAGCAGCGGATGTGATTGAGCTCGCAATTGGAGATTGTTGGAGCCTTCACCAAGTGTTGTAAGGGGTTCTTGATCCTTCCCCGTGGGAGTTCGCTAATTAGATACTCTAGTGGAGCTCGTGGCTTGGAGGATCCCCATCTTGTGTGCGGTTGTACGGCGCCCACCGAGGGCTCGACTCTTGATAGTCGATTAGCTCGCGAACCGACAAGTGGGTGTATCGCCACAACGGGGAGTAGCTTGCCGGGAAGCAAGTGAACCTCGGGATAAATTCTTGTGTCATTCTCTTCCCGAGGATTTCTCTTGTGTGATTGATTGATTGGTACTTCTCATCTCTACACGGTGGTATAATCACTCGAAGCTCTTCTCTCGTATTACTTCTTGTTTGTAGCTTGTAGTTGTTGTGTTTAGTGGATAGCCTTGTACTAGACTTGTGTAGGTGGCTTGCTTAATTAGTTAGAGCTAGTGCTTTTGCTTCGCCACCTTTTATACTAACTTGTGGTTAAGTAATTCTTGTAGAAGTTTTTAAATAGGCTATTCACCCCCCCCTCTAGCCATTTGGACCTTACAAGTGGTATCAGAGCCGAGGCACCGTTTATTTGAGGCTTAACAACCTACGATGTAAAAGAAATGGCTCAATTAAGCTTGCACATCAACAACACCAAGAAGGCACCTCACTTTGATGGCACAAATTATGCATATTGGAAGGTTAAGATGATCGCACACCTCAAGTCAATCAATAGAGAAGTGTGGAAGGTCACTGAAACAAAATTTGAGGTTGCTAATCCGGAAGCACCTACACCGGTGGAAGAGAAGAAGCTCTAATGCAATGACATTGCCATTAGTGCTCTTCATGAGGCACTAGATGACAAGACCTTTGAGCAAGTGAAGAACATTGAGATTGCTCATGATGCTTGGGCCAAGCTAGAAGAAAAGTTTTCTAGCTTCAAGATGCAAGAAGATGAAAGTGTACCGAAAATGTTTCATTGATTGCAAGTCATTGTCAATGAGCTCAAGGCACTTGGTGAGGAGGTCAAGGACAACCAATTCTCTATGAAGTTCTTAAGAAGCTTGCCCAAGAGGTTCGATACATTGATCACCGTGCTAATGAGGACTACATTGAAGGATTCAACTCCTCAACAAGTATTTCAAGAAGTGATGAACGATGATTCATATAGAGAAGATGATAAAAAAGAGGAGTTGGTCAAAAAGAAGAAGAAGGAAAGTGAGAAGAAGAATAATGAGAAGAAGAAGAGTGTGGCATTCAAAGCCACCACATCCAAGGGCAAATCTAAGATTGAATCATCAAGTGATGAAGACTCAAGCTCTTGTGATAGTGAAGACATTGATGAGAAGATGACTCTTTTTGTCAAGCAATTTGGGAAATTCATGAAGAAGAAGGGCTTTCGTGCAAGAAGGAGGAAGAACTCTTCTAAGAAGAATGAGCATAACATGAGATGTTTTAGATGTCATAGCAAGGACCATCTCATTGCAAAGTGTCCTTATTATAGTGATGATGAAGATGCTATCAAGAAGGAGAGGAAGAAGCAAAAAAAGAAGCAAGAAAAGAAAGAGAGCTCTCATAAGAAGAAGAATGATTCTCATGTTGCTACATGGAATAGTGATGATTCCTCAAGTGATGATGAGGATGACAACAAGAGCAAGAAGAAGGGACATGCTAGCATTGCCATCCAAGAGAAGGTCTTCCTCTTCGACACCCCATCGTGCTTCATGGCTAAGGCCGCTAAGGTATCATCCGACGATGAGAGTGATCATGATAATGCTAGTGATAGTGATAGTGATGAAGAAGAATTCACTAAAGATGAACTAATCACTATGCTAGAAGATTGCACTCAACATTTTAAGGAATCTAGAAAGGAGTGCAAGGGCTTGCTTAAGGAAAAGAAAAACCTTATGCAAGAACTTGATGAGATTAGGGCATCTTATGAGAGTCTAAAGGTAGACCATAAGAAGCTTCAAAAGTCTCACACCAAGCTTGAAGAAGCTCATTCCTCTCTAGTTGAAAATGTGAAAACATGTCAACTAATGTTGAGAAAGCTAAAACTTGCAACATAGGCATATCATGTGATATAATTGATGAAACTTTTCATAAGCCTATTGTTGTTGCTCCCACTAACCCTTCATGTAGCGCATCTACATCATCCTCATCTAGTAGTGATGGTTTCACTTGTGACTCCACACTTATAGTTGAGAATGAAAATCTCAAGAAGGAGGTAAAAGAGCTCAATCACACATTAGCTAAGGCTTATGGTGGTGAGGACCATTTTCTTATGTGCTTGGGTAGCCAAAGGGCATCTCTCTACAAAGAGGGATTGGGCTATAACCCCAAGAAAGGCAAGGCCGCTTTTGCTCCTCACAAGACTCATTTTGTGAAGAACAATGGTAGCTTTTACAAAAGTTACAAGCAAGTTAGTCACGTAGAGCAATATTGCATGAACAAGAAATCCAATGCTAACGTATCCTCAATTAAGTTTGATTCTTTCTATATGCTTACCAAGGGTACTAATGGTGTTCATGCTAAGTTCATTGGTGCACAATGGATGGGCTCAAAGAAGAAAGCCATTTGGGTACCAAAGAGCTTGGTCACTAACCTTGGGGGACCCAAACAAGTTTGGGTACCTAAAAAGAATTGATCTTATCTTGTAGATCAATTACAAAGCCGGAGGAAGGCATTGGGTGCTTGATAGTGGGTGCACTCAATATATGATCGGGGATTCTTGTATGTTCAAATCAATTGATACAAGTCAAAATGGTGGTTTTGATGCTATCACTTTTGGCAACAACAAGAAAGGCAAGGTCAAGGGGCTTGGTAAAATTACTATCTCAAATGACATGAGCATATCTAATGTGTTGCTAGTTGAGGGCTTGGATTTCAATCTTTTGTCGGTGGCACAACTTTGTGATCTTGGCTTCAAGTGCATATTTGGTAGTGATGATGTTGAAGTCATAAGTGTTGATGGATCAAATTTGATATTCAAAGGATTTAGACATGGTAGCTTATACTTGGTTGACTTCAATGATAGTGAGACACAATTGACATCATGCTTGCTTAGTAAATCTAGTATGGGATGGTTGTGGCATAGAAGGCTTGGTCATGTTGGAATGAAACAATTGAACAATCTTTTGAGGCATGACCTAGTTAGAGGCTTGAAAGATGTGACTTTTGAAAAGGATAAACCATGTAGTGGTTGTCAAGCCGGCAAACAAGTTAGAAATCCACATCCTAGTAAGAGTGAAATGAGCACAACAAATGCATTTGAGCTATTACACATGGACTTGTTTGGGCCAACAACATACACTAGCATTGGTGGGAACAAGTATGGCTTTGTGATAGTGGATGACTACACTAGATACACTTGGGTGTTCTTTCTCTATGACAAGGGTGATGTTTATGATCTATTCAAGTCTTTTGTCAAGAGGGTGCAAAATGAGTTTGAGACTACCATCAAGAAGATTAGAAGTGACAATGGTAGTGAGTTCAAGAACATAAGAATTGAAGATTTGTGTGATGATCTTGGTATTGGACATCAATTCTCTCCAACCTACACTCCTTAATCAAATGGTGTAGTTGAAAGAAAGAATAAAACTTTGATTGATATGGCTAGATCAATGCTTAGTGAATACAATGTTAGTCATTCATTTTGGAGTGAAGCCATCAACACGGCTTGCTATTGTAGCAACCGTCTCTATTGCCATGGGAAGCTTGAAAAGACACCATATGAGCTATTGAATGGAAGAAAGCCCAACATTGCATACTTTAGAGTGTTTTGTTGCAAATGCAATATTCTCAAGAAAGGCACTAGATTGAGCAAGTTTGAAAAGAACTGTGATGAAGGATTCTTACTTGGTTATTCTACCACAAGCAAAGCATATAGAGTTTGGAATCTCACAAATGGCACCTTGGAAGAAGTTCATGATGTTGAGTTTGATGAAACCCAAGGGTCTCAAAATGAAGCTTAAAACCTTGATGATGTGAGAGGAGATCAATTGTCAAATGCAATGAAGAACATGGACATTGGTGATGTTAGGCCAAGGCAAGTTGATGATGATGATATTCATGTGATCAACCAAAGTGTGCAAATTGATACAAATCAAGCAAGCTCTAGTGGTACCCATGATGAAGCTCAAGTTCAAAGTCAAACAAGTGAAAGCAATCAACTCCTAATACTTCAACCTACTAGTATTGCAAGAGATCATCCATTGGACCAAATCATTGGTGGAATTCAAAGTGGTGTTCAAACTAGATCAAGGCTAGCATCCTTTTGTGAGCATTACTCATTTGTGTCACTTGAAGAACCTAAGAAATTAGATGATGCATTGAAAGATTCCGATTGGGTAAATGCCATGCATGAAGAACTAAACAACTTTGCTAGACATCAAGTTTGGAAACTTGTTGAGAGGCCAAGGAACTACAATGTGATTGGTACTAAGTGGGTCTTTAGAAACAAGCAAGATCAAGATGGCATAGTTGTGAGGAACAAAGCAAGATTAGTAGCACAAGGATACACTCAAGTTGAGGGTCTTGACTTTAGAGAGACATATGCACCGGTTACAAGATTGGAGGCAATTAGAATCTTATTAGCATATGCTTGTGCACACAACATCAAGCTCTATCAAATCGATGTCAAAAGTGCATTTCTCAATGGCTATATCAATGAAGAAGTCTATGTTGAGCAACCTCCCAGTTTTGAAGATAACAAGAAGCCCGACCATGTTTACAAGCTAAAGAAGGCATTGTATGGTTTGAAGCAAGCACCTAGAGCATGGTATGAGAGATTGAGGGACTTTCTTCTCTCTAAAGGGTTCAAGATAGGAAAGGTTGACACCACTCTCTTCACCAAGAAGCTTGGAAATGACTTGTTTGTGTTGCAAATCTATGTGGATGATATTATCTTTGGATCAACTAACCAGGACTTTTGTGAAGAGTTTGGAAATATGATGGCTAATGAGTTTGAGATGTCTATGATTGGAGAGCTTAGTTACTTCCTTGGACTTCAAATCAAGCAAATGAAGAATGACACTTTTGTAAGTCAAGGCAAGTACATCAAGGACATGATCAAAAAATTTGGATTGCAAGATGCTAAGCAAATGAGTACACCAATGGGCACGAATGATCAATTGGGTGTTGATGCTAGTGGCAATATGGTAGATCAAAAGCTATACCGGTCTATGATTAGAAGTTTGCTATATGTCACCGCTTCTAGGCCGGATGTGATGTTTAGTGTGTGCAAGTGTGCAAGATATCAAGCTTCACCTAGAGAAAGTCACTTGAAAGCAACCAAGAGGATATTGAGATATCTTAAGGGCACTCATGATGTTGGATTATGGTTTCCAAAGGGGTCAAATTTTGAGTTGATTGGATATTCGGATTCCGACTATGGTGGATGCAAGATTGATAGAATGAGCACAAGTGGCACTTGTCAATTGCTTGGAAGGTCTTTTGTTTCATGGTCATCAAAGAAACAAAATAGTGTTGCACTATCTACCGCCGAGGCTGAATACATTAGTGCCGGTAGTTGTTGTGCACAATTTCTTTGGATGAAAGCAACCTTGAATGACTTTGGAATCAAATTCAAGAATGTGCCATTGTTTTGTGATAATGAGAGTGCTATCAAGATGACACAAAATCTGGTTCAACATTCAAGAACCAAGCACATTGATATAAGGCATCACTTCATAAGAGACCATCAACAAAAGGGTGATATTAGCATTGAGAGCATTGGCATCGAAGATCAACTAGCCGACATCTTTACAAAGCCACTTGATGAGAAAAGATTTTACAAGTTAAAGAATGAATTGAACATACTTGACTTCTCCAACTTGAAATGAGTGCACCCCCACATTCTTATATGACATGCCTCTCCTCCAAAATAGCAAGGTAAAGTTGTTTGACATATCATCCATACTTTGCTAAGGACATGATTAGAACATATAGACATATTTGCATAAAAGATAAGCTCATTCATGAAAATCAAATGATTTTGATGTATATATGGTACCACTATTGCTTCTATGTTTGATTGATCTAGTGGTAGCATATGACATGTTTGTGGGCTTGCAAACCTAGTGTTGAATCTAGTAAACGAGCTCATGATGTGTAATTCAACATGGTCAAGATAACCCTTATACTTTATGAGGTGTGAAGAAGTTTGTCCTTGGGTCAAACCGAATTACATATTCTAGGCAAGTGATCTAGATTGAACCATAATTTGGACTCCCTCATATTGATTGACTTAACTCTCACTAAAATTGGCACCTTTTTGGTGATTGTTGACAAAGGGGGAGAGAAAAGTCACAAAGATAAAAGGTTAAGTTAAGTTACAAAGGGGAGAGAAAAGTCACAAAGAGAGAAAAGTCACAAAGATAGAAAAGTCACAAAGATAGAAAAGTCACAAAGAGGGAGAAAGATATAGTAAGGGGGAGAGAAATTAAAATTGAGCACATAAGTAGGGGGAGCAAGCTCATGAATTATTGGCTACATTTGTATGTGCATTAACATGATGAATTGTTGCATTGCAAAGCTTAAATTCATATTCATGATTGAATGATGATTGCTAGAAATAGAACTTGAATGATGATTTGTTAAGAGTAGCTTTACAAGTGGTATCTAGACACCCTTTGCTTATAATGTTGATCTCACAAGGTATTTTAGTGTTTGTGATCTTTACAAGTGATGTATTACAAGTGGTGTCTAGCTACATCGATGCTAAGGATGGTATATAAAGGCAACTCCGATTGGTATCACGCTTCAAAGGTCCATTCTATATACCTTAGCATCAATTTGAGAGTAGTAACTCTCCCAAAATTCAAATCCATACATATGTGCATAATTGAACCAAACTCATGGAAGCACATATGTAGGGGGAGCTAATACTATCAAAATTGAAAATTGATTTCATTTCATATCTTTGTGATGGTTGTCATCAATTACCAAAAAGGGGGAGATTGAAAGCCCAAGTTTGGTTTTGGTAATTAATGACACCAAGTTGCTAATGCCATGTGTTAAGTGTTTTGAGTTAGGCATAAGCAACACATGTGATAAAGGTGTATGTGGCAAGGAGTGGTGGCCACAAGATCACAAAGAGATGGTGCATGGACATGAAATGACGATCATGGTGGAGATGCACATAAAAGGAAGGACATGATGATCAAGTGGAAGAGAAGGATCTAAGAGCGCAAGGCAAAGGTATAACCATAGGGTTTTCCTTTTGCCGGTCTAAGATGAGTAGAGAAGTGATTGACCGGGTTTAGGATACATAGCTGACTATCAAGAGGGGCAATCACAGTTAGCTCGGGAATCAAGTGCCACTAGATCATTGTCTTGAGCATATGCATTAGGATCTAGTAAAGAGCTAACATAACGTCTTGGAAAATGATTGTGAAATGCTAACACACATGCACATGGTGGTGTACACTTGGTGGTGTTAGCACATTTGCTAAGGCGGTGGTATTTAAGCAGTAGAGAGGGGTTTTGGTTCCTCTCTCCCTCGGCGCTTTTTAGGGAAGTGAAATGCCTATTTTCTACTGCACCGGAAGTCGGAAAAGAAACGGAGGCGAACGGAGGTCATAGAGGTGACCAGACGCTGGACCAGACACGGTCTCTGTATGACCGGACGTGTCCGGTTAGCGTTCAGCATCTGCGCGTGTTTTAGATTGATGATCGAACGCGCAGCGCGTCCGGTCACTAACGACCCGACGCATCCGGTCGTTTAGGGAGCTTACTAGACTCTAACCGGACGCTGGCACTATGGCATCCGGTCAGTTCTACAGCGCGTTTGGTCGTTGTTTGGTTGTGCGCTACTTAGGCTTGACCAGCGCGTCCGGTCAGTTACGGGACCAGCGCGTCCGGTCGCACCTAGCGCGTCCGGTCTATGTGACCAGCGCGTCCGGTCGGTGCTTCGCAACTTAGCCGTTGCGTGACCGGCGCGTCCGGTCCGTTGGACCAGCGCGTCCGGTCAGCGTGACTTCAGCTGTTTAAGTTCCTAACGGCTAGCTGCGTACCCCTTCGCTATAAATAGAGGATGTCCGGGGTTTGAGGGCAACTCTTGCACATTTTGAGACATAGAAACATCCTTTGAGCTAGAGAACAACCCCTCCACTCATCTCTTTGATTAGTTGCACATCTTGAGTGAGATTGAGTGAGATTCAAGTGCATTGCTTGCGATTTGCATTCTAGAGGCACTTGATCTTCGAGTTGCTACGGATTTCTTGTTACTCTTCCGTGTTTCCCAACACGGTAGACGGATTGGAGCAGCGGTTGTGATTGAGCTTGCAATTGGAGATTGTTGGAGCCGTCACCAAGTGTTGTAAGGGGTTCTTGATCCTTCCCCACGGGAGTTCGCTAATTGGATACTCTAGTGGAGCTCGTGGCTTGGAGGATCCCCATCTTGTGTGCGGTTATGCGGCGCCCGCCGAGGGCTCGACTCTTGATAGTCGATTAGCTCGCGAACCGACAAGTGGGTGTATCGCCACAACGGGGAGTAGCTTGCCGGGAAGCAAGTGAACCTCGGGATAAATTCTTGTGTCATTATCTTCCCGAGGATTTCTCTTGTGTGATTGATTGATTGATTGGTACTTGTCATCTCTACACGGCGGTATAATCACTCGAAGCTCTTCTCTCGTATTACTTCTTGTTTGTAGCTTGTAGTTGTTGTTGTGTTTAGTGGATAGCCTTATACTAGACTTGTGTAGGTGGCTTGCTTAATTAGTTAGAGCTAGTGCTTTTGCTTCGCCACCTTTCATACTAACTTGTGGTTAAGTAATTCTTGTAGAAGTTTTAAATAGGCTATTCACCCCCCTCTAGCCATTTGGACCTTACACCCTTGCGCTGCTCGCTGACACTAACCGGATGCATCCAGTTACGCTGAGACCGCGTTCGGTTCAGCGTCCGGTCACCTCTGTGACCTCCGTTCGCCTCCGTTTTTTCGCGTTTGGCACAGTAGAAAATAGGCGTTTCATTTCTCAAAAGGCGATGAATCCTGCCTCGCAAGCTCGGTGGGAGGGAGAGAGGAACCCAAACCCCTCTCTACCGCTCAAACTCCATTGCCTTCACAAATGTGCTAACATCACCAAGTGTACATCACCATGTGCGTGTGTGTTAGCATTTTCACAATCATTTTCGAGGCGTTAAATTAGCTCTCCACTAGATCTAAATGCATATGCAAATGAATCTTCATCTAGTGGCACTTAAGTGATCAATAGCCTCAAAAATTCCCCTCTTTATAGTACGGCTATCGATCCTAAGCCATCCACACCCTCTATGGTGTCTTGGATGCAAAATGGAAAACCCTATCTTATACCTTTGACTTAAGCTTCATGATTTGGCTTTGCACCTTCATCCAACTCCATCATGGCAAGCACTTGATCACATCACCATTGCTTGATCCTTGCTTCACCATGTTATGGCACCAACCACATCATAGCTACACACATGTCTTTGCTATGTGGTTAGTACTAGGTATTGTCACTAATTACCAACACCAAACATAGGACTTTCACAATAGTGCTCTGGCGTGGCCAGCGCTTTTGGCAATGGTGGCTGGTCGGCCCCTGAGTCGCTCGTTGGGAGCGCTCGGGGGGTCAGCAGGTGGTCTACCTACACTTGAATTGCTCGTATTACAGCTTGCCCACTCCTGTTCTGAGCAAATCCACCTGTCAGGTTCTTCCCTTGGCCCCAACTAGACCAATCCTGGTCTAACGGACAGTCCATCAAAGCATGAGGACACACAGTAACATGTTGTTGTAAGGTGTCACTGTCACACACACAAATCCACCTTGGCCCCACATGTCATATTCACCTCACCAACACCTGCATGAGCCCCTCGCTCTCACCCTCATTCCATTCATCCACTAGAACAAAGAATAAAAAGAGGGGAGTGGAGGAAGAAGAAAGGAGAGAAGAAGAGGTGTAGTAGACAATGGAACTTAAACAGTTCAAACAACACCATATTACTTGAAAGGATCAAGATGCCCAAGAGGGGGGTGAATTGGGCTTTTCTAAAAATTAATTGCAAGAATTAAATCCTACAAGCCAAGTTCACCCCTAGTGCCTACTAGTGTTCCTTGTGATTCTACCGGTAAAAAGTTTTGCACCCTAAGTTCCAATCCTAGTCTAGCATGGCAATTCTAGGAAAGTAAACCAAGCAATGAAAGTAATATAAGAAAGTAAATGCTTGAAAGTAAGGGTTAGGAACACGATGATGTTTTCCCGAGGTATCGGAGAGTCGCCACTCCCCACTAGTCCTCGTTGGAGCACCCGCGCAAGGGTGGAGCTCCCCCTTGATCCGCGCAAGGATCAAGTGCTCACTACGGGCTGATTCTTTGACACTCCGTCGTGGTGAATCACCCAAAACCACTCACAAGATGAGTTGGGTCATCCACAAGCTTGCTGAATGATCATCAAACTCCCAATCACCACCAAGCCGTCTAGGTGATGGCGGTCACCAAGAGTAACAAGCTAGAACTCTCACTTGACCCACAACAAGCCTAATGAGAAGATGGATGCACACTTGCTACTCCCTAGTCACTAGTGAGGGATTCTCAAACTTTTATTCTCAAATCACTACCCTCACTAGAGCTCTTGCACTTCCTTGCACTTGAAAGGTGTTTCTCAGCTGAACAAATGAGCAAGAGACCTCTAAAAGAGGTGGAGGGGATGTATTTATACACCCCACAGTCAAATCCAACCATTACCTGCCAACTCAGCAAAATACGCACTGACCGAACACGCCGGTCGACGTGACCGGACGCGCCAGTCGAACGTAACGGTCAAAAAACTGAACGACATCGCTGAGTGACCAGACGCACAGATCAAGGATGACCGGACGTGTCCGGTCGTGCAAGGACCTTACTGTATTTTGACCTGACGCTCGGTCGCGTCCGATCAGACATGACCAGACATGTCAGGTCAGCAAAGTACCTTACTGGAACATGACCGGACGCGTCCGATCACTTCCCAATCGCGTCCGATTAGATCTTTTACCCTCTGAGACACGTGTCAAAACTGATCAACGCATTCGGTCCTCGCAGGGACTGCGTCCAGTCAACCAGGTTGAAACGTAGTGACTATTAGTACTGACCAGACGCGTCCGGTCGAGACAGAGACCATGTCCGGTCAAGGGTAAACAGCTCAAACGACTTTGAAACGCGACGCAACTTGAACCGAGTTGCTTCCAACTGAACTTTGAGCTTTACCTGAGCTACCTAGTGCTAAGTTTGACAAGTGTGCACCACACCTAAACAAAAGACTCACCTAGGTCAAGCTACTCGCTCATGCCCCCCTTTATAGTACGGCCAAAGGAAAGAAACAAAGATCCTAACGACTATTCCGGATGAAACTCAACACCTTGACATCCAGAGCTAACCGTCCTTAATCTTGTCGTTGATCCTTTGAAAACCGAAATGATTTCCATCAAGGGGCATGAACACCAAAGTGCCCAAAGCAGTTATCGACCCTATGACCTAACTTATCAAAGTTTCTGCAAAACACACTTTAGTCATGGTAATAATGTGTTGTCATCAATTGTTGAAACCAACTCCTGGGGCTTAGATGCTTTCAATCTCCCCCTTTTTGGTGATTGATGACAACACTTAGATTCAGAAAATTTAAGAGTTGAGGTTTTCAAACATGCTTGGTTCACATAAGCAAAAGGCAATAAGCACAGGGGGTTAGGAATTGCTTATGTGTTCCAAACCAACAGAGTGTACTCACAAGATAAAACATGAAGAGTTAGTACACAAAAAAACATAGCTCATATGAAATCAGAGTAAGGCACGGAAGCACAACCTTATGAGCTAGAACCAATTAAGTGACATGATATATAATAGTGACAAGATATACCACATATGACTCACGTATCTCACAAGCACACATGTCACAGAATGCAAGGCTGGAAAGTAAACATGATGCATGAATGTAGCACACAATGAAAAATGAAACCCTCTATCAAAACTCCCCCTGAATCTACTCTCTCCCTCTTTGGCATCAAATGCCAAAAACAAAACTAAGGATCCGATGGGAGAACAGAAGCAGTCGTATCGGGTGCCGAGGAGCATGGAGTGATCACAAACTGTGAAGTATCCTCCTCAGACTCTGAACTGTCAGGCTAACTCTCTGTAGATACACATGGCAGTGAAGCAGTCTGGGTCTATAGAGCAGAAGCAGAGACTGAATACGTAGTAGCAACAATAGGAGCAGTCTCTGCCACCGGAGCCTGAAAAACACCAACTGTGGGAGGATCTGTCGAGGCAACTGACGATGACACTGTCTCTGTAGTCCCGGTCCCTGTCACTGGAGGAGCCACAGTCTTAGAAACTAACATCCCTAAAGAAGTCACAACAGCGGTGTGCGAGGGTGTAGACTGACCAGTCAACTCGCTGTAGGAGGCACTCAAGTCAGTGAAAGGAGTGCCCGACAGAAGGTGAGGTCTAGGCTGAGCTGGTGGAGTGAACCCCATCTGAATAGGAGTGTAGCTCAGGGACTGAAAGGTCTGAGGAACCTGCTGCTAGGGAGAGGTAAACTAAAAGCTCGGTTGTCCCTGACTCTGAGGTCCACTGGACTGTAGTGCTGGAGTAAGGACAGACGGTGGTGGAGGAACCCCAACAGTGACGAGGTGTCGCAGGAGCTCAAGATACTACTACTGGGTGGCTGCCTGCTGCCTCTGCATCTCAAACTGTTGCCTCTAAAACTCCAGCTACTGCCTCTAGAACTCGTCCTGGCGAGCCTGGATCTGAGCAAATGCAGCTGCTGTGTCCTGAGCCTGTCGCTGCATCTAAACCTCCTGCCTCTCCTGCGCCTGGGTCAGCCTCTCAAGGATAGCCACCATGGCTGGGTTTGAGCGGGAGGCTGATCCTGAACCACCGGCCTCATGGTCGTGAGACCGAGGAGAGCGATATTGGGGAATAGGCTGGTAGTCCTCGTCTGTGCTGTCAGTGGCATCATCCTCAACTGGATCAGCTGGCTGAGCATCAAGATCTACAAGCTCGGCCTCAGCAAGACCCTCAACGGTCTCATCCTGCTCAGCTGCTGTCTTTGGAACCTCTGGCCTCTGACGCTGTCCTGGCCTAGGTGCCTGCTCTCTAGTAACTGAGGCCCACAACTATCGAATGTCATACTCAGGGAATGCAGTAGTGGTATTAGAGATCTCAGCCCTAATCTCTACAGCCAGGTCACACGCAGATCGAATAATAAAGCAGATCCAGTACGCATATGGTAACTGACGGTGACCCTTGAAGCCCTCAGCCAAAGTGTCCTCCATCTCACATAGTAACAGATCCCAAATATCAAATGGTGTCTGAGAGATGAGGTGATGAACAACCCAAAGCTGCATACGTGTCAGACCCTCTCTGTATCCTAGCCTCGGAAGAAGAGTCCGCCTCACAATGGCATCAAGCACTCTAGCAAGGGGTGTCAAGCTAGCTGGTGTACGTCTGGACCCCTCGCCAAACGGCTCACGGAAGCAGGGTCTGATCATGTCTGTGGGTGGTATTGTACCTCCGTGAGGATGTCTCGGTGGTGAAGTCTATCCAAAGCACAACTGGTGAATCTTCGTGTCTGAAGCAGGGAGTCTGAGAATCTCCCGTACCCTGGTGCTGTACAGTCTGCGGTCACGGCCTCGGAATGCAAAGTATATAAACTCGTGAGCAGGGTCAATCCAAAGTGAGGAGTAGAACTCTCTGACCCAAGTCCCGCAGTAAGCTCCAGTCCATCCCAGAAGGTCTGACAAACTAGGTAAAAAGGACAGATGTGGACAGAGCTGCTCACCAACCACCTCAACTAAAGCCTCGAGTCGACAAACTCTCTAAGGTCTGAATGCAATCCCGCTGTCAACATAGGCTCTATAGAAGTCCTCGTGCAGAGGTGTGTAGAAGCCCTCTGAGGCTCGGGGGTCCCGCTGAGGTGGGAACCACCGACCAACCTCAACAAACCTGAGGGCATGCACCTGTCGTGCTATAGCTCCCCTCAAGTCAAAGTGCTCGACTAGGGGGTGACCTCGAGCCCTAGGAGGTGGACGACCTCCACGACGCTGACCCTCTGGCCTAGGAGTCACCTGAGCTAGCGTACGTCCTGAGCGATGACATGGTGGAGTATGAACTGTCTGCTCCTCTGTCTCCTCTGTGTCCTCTGTGAGCTGCTTTGCAGGTGGGTCCTCTGTCCCCTCTGTGGCCTTAGTACCGAGCTGTCGACCTTCAAGATGAAAGCGACGCTCGCCAATGTGAATCCCAATGCTTCTGCCACCTCTCTCTGCAAGCTCTCCTGCATCAGCGACTACCTGTGCTATCTCTGCCTCAGTGGGTGTCCTCTTTCTCTTCTTGGTGGCTATCTTCTTGCGCTTGCCATGGGCTACCTCTATCAACCTGGGAGGACTTTTGTCCCAGTCACTTGGTGCACCACCAGCATTCTTACAGCGAACCATACTGACCAACCTCTGTGACTGAGAAAATCCTGATAGTGAAAGATGGTGTACTGACACTCGTGAGGCTTGGCCTCAATCCGTATCCATAGGCTTGGCCTTGGATTCAAATCTGATCAACTGCCACACACAGAGCACCGACAAGACTCTCTGTAAAGATAGAATAGATAGAGCTATTATTAAGCATTATATTTTAACTACCAAATGAGCGAGGTCCTTATAAAAGCAAGCATACAGGATAAGAAAAGAATAGATCGCGACAGCTACCTTAGATAGGCGAGATTCCATTGAAAAGATGAGGGACCTTGATGCGCGAGAGTTCCTCAGAAACGACGGACGAGCGCTGGAGTGCCGAGATAAACAAAGGATGAATCAGAATTTCAACGGAACGTCACCGGCAAACCCTAATTGGAAGATCAAGGCAATGTGAAATCACCTCGCGGAGACAAAATTGCGCGAAGAGACCTTGACGAAGAACGGCTGAAGTGAAGTCGCAAACTGTCGTGACTTATTAGGGTTAGGTCTTGAAAGGATCAAATCTCTATCCTCCGGCAGTGTGGCACGGCGGAGGAGGTGCGCACGGCGTGGAGGTGAAGCTACAGTGGCGTGCGTAGCAGAGGGGGAGCAGCTGCGGCGGCGCGCGCGGCTGTGGCTGTCGGAGGTGAAGGCACGGCGGCGCGGCGCGTGCACGGGCGCGGGTGTGGAGACGGGATGGCGCTGTGAGCGGGTGCGGCACGGCACGGCTGAGAAACGGCGAGGCAGGCAGCGGCGCGGCTGAGGAGCGGCGGCACCGGCGCGAGACGGCGAGGTAGGCGGCTAGGGCTAGGAGGAAAGGCAGCGGCGGCAGCGGATTGAAAAGGAAGACGGCCGCTTATCGGGATGTACGGTTAAGAAGTGGCAGATCCGCTTTTAACGCGATGACCGGATGCGCTGGTCGACTGACCGGACGCGGTGGAGCAGCATCCGGTCAGAGTCCAGTAAGTTCCTGGTGCGACAGGACGCGTCCGGTTAGAGATGATCGGACGCTGACAGAGTCCGATCAGAGATCATCCGGGGAACTCAACACGCTTGACCGGATGCGGTGGTGGGGTCTGGGACCAGACGCAGTGGTCACAACGTTGCGTTCGGTCCAGCGTCCATTCACAGATCCTTGAGATTGTCTTCTGGATGACCGAACGCGCTGGTGGTCACCGGGACCGGACGCAGTGATGAAGCAACATCGCGTCCGGTCCAGCATCCGGTCCAACGTCCGGTCGCTGTAAAGCGCCTTTCTTCAATCCGATCTTCGACGCGACTTCTCCCAATCAAGTTCCAATTCACAGAGACTCAAATAAACACCAATTGGAACCTGATATGAGTGACCTCTCTCAACCCCTCAAGTTTTTCAAAATATTTTGCCTTAGGCTAGTATTATTTTTAAGAAAATATGCAACAAACACCCGAGGAGCAACATATGGCCATGCAATAGAGTTTATGAACCCTTAGGAGCGTCAAATGCTCTCTCTATTCATGGACAAACAGAGAGGTTGCTCAAAGCAAAACTGAAAAGAAACGACAAAGCAACAACCATGCATATGCAATGTAAAGCAAGAAAGAAAGACTAGGTTGCTTGTCAAGTTTGATCCACGGTTAGGCTTCTTCACTCCTTCAAAGGAGGGTTATCGTAACCGTGTTAGACAAGTCCTAGATGCATTGCGGAGAATAAAACATGACATATAATATAATACAATGCAATGCAAGGGACAACACAAGCCCATTTTTTAAAGTTTCTAGAATCAAGCACATTTAGTTCACTTCTCAACCTACAAAAGGTGGCCTCATCCAAAGGTTTAGTGAAGATATCCGCTAATTGATTTTCACTTCTTACACCTTCTAGTGATATATCATTTTTAGCAACATGATCTCTTAGAAAGTGGTGGCGGATATCAATGTGCTTGGTGCGTGAGTGTTGTACCAGATTATTAGCAATTTTAACGGCACTTTCATTGTCACATAAAAGTGGCACCTTATCAAGAACAACTCCATAGTCAAGGAGGGTTTGTTTCATGTATCAGATTTGTGCACAACAAGCCTCCGCGGCAATGTATTCCGCCTCGGCAGTGGACAAAGCCACACTATTTTACTTTTTAGATGACCAAGATACTAAAGACCTCCCAAGCAAATGGCACCCTCCGGATGTGCTTTTTCTATCAATTTTGCCACCGACATAATCCAAATCGGAATAGCCAACTAGTTTGAATCTAGCTCCTTTGGGGTACCAAAGTCCAATGCTTGGGGTGTACTTAAGATATCTTAAGATTCTTTTTATGTCACTTAGGTGAGGTTCTTTAGGGCACGCTTGAAAACGAGCACACATGCACGCACTAAACATGATATCAGGCCTAGATGCGGTAAGGTACAACAAGCTACCAATCATAGAATGGTAGAGAGTTTGATCAACCGGTTTACCTCCCTCATCTAGGTCGAGATGTCCATTAGATGGCATTGGGGTCTTGATTGGCTTACACTCTTCCATCTTGAATCTCTTGAGAAGATCCTTGGTATCCTTTTCTTGAGAGATGAAAATCCCTTCTCTCATTTGCTTGACTTGAAAACCAAGGAAGAATGTTAGCTCATCAATCATAGACATCTCGAACTCCTTCGACATCAATTCACCAAATTCCTTGCAATAATCTTCATTTGTTGATCCGAAGATGATATCATCAACATAGACTTGACAAATGAAGATCTCCCCATTAAGTTTCTTGGTGAATAGTGTGGTGTCGACCTTTCCAATAGTGAAGCCCTTCTCAATGAGGAAGTCTCGGAGGCACTCATACCACGCTCTAGGGGCTTGCTTGAGCCCATATAGCGCCTTGGACAACCTATAAACATGATTAGGATATCTAGGGTCTTCAAACCCGAGAGGTTGTTCAACATAGACTAGTTCATTTATGAAGCCATTTAAAAATGCACTTTTCACATCCATTTGATATAGTTTCATTTCATGATGCGATGCATATACAAGAAGGATACGAATGACTTCAAGTCTTGCAACGAGTGCAAAGGTCTCTCCAAAATCAAGACCTTCAACTTGAGAGAACCCCTTTGCAACTACGCCTTGGTCATCTTGCTTGTTGCGGAACACCTACTTGGTTCCAATGACTCTTGCACCTTTTGGATGCTCTTCAAGTGTCCAAACTTGATTGCGGGTGAAGTTGTTCAATTTTTCATGCATAGCATTCACCCAATCTGGATCTTGAAGAGCTTCTTCTACATTCTTAGGTTCAATACAAGAGACAAAAGAGTGATGTTCAACAAAAGAAGTAAGCTTTTGAGATCGAGTCATTACACCCTTTGTAGGACTTCCTATGATGAGATCTTGTGGATGTGCTTGAAGTAGAGGTGAGTTTCTTCTTTCAACCACTTGAGGAGAGGGTTAGGGAGTATCAACATCTTGAGCTTGTGCCTCGGCTTGTTCATGAGAGATATGAGTGTCTTCATTTTTAACTCTCTTATTCTTATCATCATCTTGAGGCACACGTGATGAAGATGGTGGATTGACAATTTGTACATCGTCTTTATCATATTTAGGCTTGATGTCTCCCACCGGCATGTTCTTCATTGCCTCACTCAATGGTTCATCACCTACATCATCATAATTCTCAATTGCTCCTTGGGAGCCGTTAGATTCATCAAATTCCACATCATATGTTTCTTCAACCAAACCGGTGGCATAGTTAAATACTCTATATGCTTTGGACTTTGATGAGTAACCAACAAGAAAGCCAATATCACAACGTCTTTGAAACTTCCCTAGGTGTTGACGCTTTTTGTAGATGTAGCACTTGCAACCAAACACCCAAAAGAATGAGACATCCGACTTCTTCCCATTTAGCAACTCATAGGGGGTCTTGCCAAGAAACTTTTGTAGGAAGAGGCGATTTGAAGCATAGCATGCGGTGTTGATTGCCTCGGCCCACAATTTTTCCGGTGTATTGTACTCATCTAGCATTGTTCTTGCAAGAGTGATCAATGTTTGGTTCTTTCTCTCAACTACACCATTTTGTTGAGGAGTGTAGGTTGATGAAACTTCATGCTTGATTCCAATCTCATCACAATAAGCTTCAATGTTTGTGTTGTCAAACTCTTTGCCATTGTCACTTCTAATCTTGTTTATCTTGACTTCAAATTCATTTTGAGCTCTCTTTGCAAACTTCTTGAAGCAATTGGCCACTTCGGATTTGTCATGAAGAAAGAAAGTCCAAGTGTATCTTGAGTAGTCATCCACAATTACTAGACAATAGAGATTTCTACCCAAGCTCTTGTAAGTTGTAGGACCAAACAAATCTATGTGGAGAAGTTCTAACACTCTTGAAGTTGACATGTAAGCTTTGGTTGGATGGGTATTTGTAACTTGTTTGCCGACTTGACATGCACTACAAGGTTTGTCTTTCTCAAACTTGACATCCTTCAAGCCTCTTACTAATTCTTTCTTCAATAGCTTGTTGAGAGTATTCATTCCAACATGAGTAAGCCTCCTATGCCAAAGCCATCCAAGTGTAGTTTTGGTGAACAAGCATGTCATCAAGTTTGCATCTTCAGAGGTGAAATCAACAAGATAGAGATTGTTGTATCTAAAGCCTTTAAAAATCATTTGCTTGTCATTTATCTTTGAAACTACCACTTTATTAGGAGTGAATAAGCATTGGTAGCCAAGGTCACAAAGTTGCCCAACGGATAGTAAGTTGAAACTCAATGAAGCAACATAGAGCACATTTGAAAGAGAGTGATCATTTGATATTCCAATCTTGCCTATACCCTTGACTTTGCTCTTTGAATTATCCCCAAATGTAATCTTCTCTTGACATACCCCATTCTCTTCAAGTGAGGTGAACATACGAGGGTCACCGGTCATATGTTGAGTGCAACCACTATCAATAACCCAATAAGATCCACCGGTCTTGTAGTTCACCTACACACAAGAGATCAAGTTTTTTTGTTTAGGGACCCAAACTTGAGAGGGACCCTTGACTTTCTCAACTAGTGACTTGGCAACCCATATTTTCTTAGGCCTATTCTTGTTAGGGGGACCCAAGAACATGACTTTCATCTTTCCACTTGAATCTTTTCTAAGCATGTAATGAGCATTGAAAGCAAAGGGTCTAGCATGCTTGGGCAATGGTTGTGGTGGAGGAGTTTTGCACTCATGAGCAAAATAGCCCTCTTGTCCACACTCAACACATCTCTTTGGCTTTGGCTTTGACTTGCTTTGTTGTTGTTGAGCTTTAGCCTTCTTCTCTTGATTTGCCAAGTAACCAATACTACTTCTATCCATCTTCATGACGGTGTTCATGAGTGGCTCACTTTGCAAATGTTGGCCTCTTGTGAACTTGCTTAGGCTGGTCTTGAGATGCTCTTTCTCTTGCTTGAGCTTTTTGTTCTCTTCAATAAGTGACTCATTTGATGTTTGCTTTTCAAGAGCCATCAACTCTTTTAGCTTCTTGGTCTCATTTCTAAGCATCTCATTTTCACTCTTGAGCTCGACATAGTCATCATAGTTGTCGGACTCAACCACATTCTTGCCTTTGCCGCTAGAGCCTTGCTCAAAGTTCTCAATAATCAAGTCATCACATGATGTAGCTATATCAATCTTAACAACTTGGTTAGTAGCATTATGTGTCTCAAGAGAAAGCTCATTAGCAACAACAAGACTATCATAATTGATTTTCAATGTAGTATATTTGTCTTTTAGCAAGTTGTGCCTAGTGTTGAGCTCATCATGCTTCTTCTCAAGTTTATCATGTTCATCTCTAAGCTCTTTGTTAGAAGTTTTGAGCTCCTTGAGAGTAGAAGACATAATTTCATTTTGATCTTTGAGCTCATCACTAGTCTTT
This sequence comes from Saccharum hybrid cultivar R570, assembly GCA_038087645.1. Classification (NCBI taxonomy): domain Eukaryota; kingdom Viridiplantae; phylum Streptophyta; class Magnoliopsida; order Poales; family Poaceae; genus Saccharum; species Saccharum hybrid cultivar. The sequence continues at coordinate 1,313,409 of JAQSUU010000613.1, read as the reverse complement.
TGTGCATTTTCAAGCTTAGATGAGAGTGAGTCATTTTCATTTTGGAGCTCATTATTTTCATTTCTAGTTCTTCTTATGATTTTAGAGTATTTGTTCAACAATTTTATAAGTTCATCATAAGAAGGTGCATCATATTCATCATCACTATCACTATCATCATCATCACTTTCATTGTTTTGTACCTTTCGTTCACCCTTGGCCATAAGGCATAGGTGAGAAGTGGACGATAATGGTGAAGGTGGTGATGAAGATGACGGTGAAGATAATGAGGGTCCAATCACAAATGCGGCGACCTTCTTTTTCTCATCGTCGCTCTCATCGCCGGAGGACTCACATGATGACTCAATGTCGGTGAGCCAATCATCAACAATGTAAGCTTTGCCTCCCTTCTTCTTCTTGTGAAACCCTTTCCTCTTGTCATCCTTCTTTTTGTATGGCTTGTTCTTCTTTTTCTTATCTTCTTCATCACTTGAATCATTTTTCTTGCCCTTGTTCTTGTTCTTGTACTTGTCTTTTAGAGGCTTAGGGCATTGATGAGCTAAGTGGCCAAGTTCACCACAATTATAGCAATCCATCTCGGATATAGGCTTCCTTTTTCTACTTGTGAAGAACTTCTTCTTCTTGCCATCGAACTTGATGCCACTCTTGTTGAGCTTCTTTAGCATCTTGGTGGTCTTTCTCACCATGAGTGCAAGTGATGCATCATCAATATCACTTTCACTTGAGCTTTCTTTCACCATCATGGCTTGCCCCTTCTTCTTTTTCTTGTCATGGCTAGCTTTGAAGGCTAAGTCCTTCTTCTTGGAAGATGATGAGCCCTCTTCCGGAGTGATGTGCATGTACATCTCATGTGCATTGATCTTTCCCAATACTTGTGTTGGTGTTGCGTTGGAGAGATCACTTTGGTGAAGCACGGTGACAATGTGACCATACTTCTCAATGGGAAGAACGCTCAAGATCCTCCTTGCAACATCCGATTGACTCATTTAAGTGAGCCCGAGAGCATTGAGGTCCTCTACAAGAACATTCAATCGAGTGTATATTTCATTAGCACTTTCTTTGGGAAGCATCTCAAAAGAATTAATTTTCTTCAAAGCAATGTGATAGCATTCCTCACGCTCACTCTTAGTTCTCTCATGGATAGCACAAAGGTTTTCCCATAATTTATGAGCGTTTTTTGTATTACGCACACAATTGAAGATATCCTTGCCTAGGCCCCGATAGAGTGCATTCTTTGCCTTTGCATTCCACCGATCGTACTTCTCCTCGTCACCACTTGGGTTGGCGAGATCCTTGATAGCGGCAAGCCCTTCGGTTGCAGCTCTAAGACACCCAACATCTATGGCTTCGAGGTACGCCTCCATGCGAATTTTCCAATATGGAAAATCGTCTCCCTCAAAGATGGGAGGTGGTCCTTCTCCATTAGACATCTTGCTCTAGGCGGTGAAGCCTAAAATAGGAGCAACTCGGTTTCGATACCAATTGAAAGGATCAAGATGCCCAAGAGGGGCGGTGAATTGGGCTTATCTAAAAATTAGTTGCAATAATTAAATCCTACAAGCCAAAGTTCACCCCTAGTGTCTACTAGTGTTCCTTGTGATTCTACCGGTAAAAAGTTTTGCATCCTAAGTTCCAATCCTAGTCTAGCATAGCAATTCTAGGAAAGTAAACCAAGCAATGAAAGTAATACAAGAAAGTAAATCTTTGAAAGTAAGGGTTAGGAACACGGCGATGTTTTCCCGAGGTATTGGAGAGTCGCCACTCCCCACTAGTCCTCGTTGCAGCACCCGCGCAAAGGTGTAGCTCCCCCTTGATCCGTGCAAGGATCAAGTGCTCACTACGGGCTGATTCTTTGACACTCCGTCGCGGTGAATCGCCCAAAACCACTCATAAGATGAGTTGGGTCATCCACAAGCTCGCCGGATGATCACCAAACTCCCAATCACCACCAAGCCGTCTAGGTGATGGCGATCACCAAGAGTAACAAGATAGAACTCTCACTTGACCACAAGCCTAATGAGAAGATGGATGCACACTTGCTACTCCCTAGTTACTAGTGAGGGATTCTCAAACTTTGATTCTTAAATCACTATCCTCACTAGAGCTCTTGCACTTCCTTGCACTTGAAAGGTGTTTCTCAGCTGAACAAATGAGCAAGAGACCTCTAAAAGAGGTGGAGGGGATGTATTTATACACCCCACAGTCAAATCCAACCGTTACCTGCCAACTCAGTAAAATACGCACTGACCGAACACGCCGGTCGACATGACCGGACGCGCCGGTCGAACGTAACGGTCAAAAAACTGAACGACATCGCTGAGTGACCGGACGCACCGATCAGGGATGACCGGACGCGTCCGGTCATGCAAGGACCTTACTGTATTTTGACCTAACGCTCGGTCACGTCCGATCAGAGATGATCGGATGCGTCAGGTCAGCAAAGTACCTTACTGGAACGTGACCGGACGCGTCCGATCACTTCCCAGTCGCGTTTGATTAGATCTTTTACCCTCTGAGACACGTGTCAAACTGATCAACGCGTCCGGTCCTCGCAGGGACCGCGTCCGGTCAACCAGGTTGAAACGCAGTGACTGTTAGTACTGACCGGACGCGTCCGGTCGAGACAGAGACCGAGTCCGGTCAAGGGTAAACGGCTCAAACGACTTCGAAACGCGACGCAACTTGAACCGAGTTGCTTCCAACTGAACTTTGAGCTTTACCTGAGCTACCTAGTGCTAAGTTTGACAAGTGTGCACCACACCTAAACAAAAGACTCACCTAGGTCAAGCTACTCGTTCATGCCCCCTTTATAGTATGGCCAAAGAAAAGAAAAGAAAGATCCTAATGACTATTCTGGATGAAACTCAACACCTTGACATCCGGAGCTAACCGTCCTTAATCTTAGCGTTGATCCTTTGAAAACCGAAACGATTTCCATCAAGGGTCATGAATACCAAAGTGCCCAAAGCAATTATTGACCCCATGACCTAACTTATCAAAGTTTCTGCAAAACACACGTTAGTCATGGTAATAATACGTTGTTATCAATTGCCGAAACCAACTCCCGGGGCCTAGATGCTTTCATTACTTAAGACGTTGAATTTGTTGTATCAAAGAATAATGCGTGTAGCAATATTGTTTTATAGAAACATAGTATGCTTAAAACTAAACTACTAGTATTGATATGACATAATATTCAGTCAAAATATATAAACTTATTTAAAGTAACAACTTACAAAATACATTTTCATAGTGTATTAATACAACATAAAGTGAATTATTGTTGTCAATGATATGTTAGATGCCATTGATATGTTTATTAAGCAAAAAAATTTCACACCTGATAATCTATTAAATAAATATTTATCCTAATTTTATAGAGGTGGGTAATTTAGATATAAATTAAAGGTGTTACTTTATATTTTCGTTCATATTGTTGCATATAGATAATTTTAGATGCAAATTTAGGTGCTATTTTGCATTATCTTTCATACTAACATACTCCCTCCATCTCAAAACCTATCTAGATCATACTTAGAATCACATTCTTTTAGAGACGAAGGGAGTAAGTGTGTAATTTAGATGCAAAAATTTGGGGCCTAATTTTAAATTATCTTTCATAATAGAAGTGGTGGGTAACTTATATGCAAATTTATTCATAATAGTAGAGTGGATGTATCTATGAAATATTGTAGATCTAATGGTTATTATTGATGATGATGATTAGATTCTAATAGATTATTAAAGGACATATATTTCTGATTTTACGAGAATCAAATTTTTAGGGTATGTATATATTTTTCTTAGCCTTCATAATACTTCCTTTGTTCTAAATTATAAGATGTTTTAGTTATTTCTAGATACATTGTTTTTAGAGTAAATTGCACTAGCGATCCTCGAACTTGTTTAGTTGTGTCATCTTGATTCCTAAACTCACAAATCGACTGTTCAAGTCCTCAAACTTATTCATCTGTGTTATCCTGGTCCCTAAAATCTCAAATCGCTCGTTTAGGTCCTCAAACTTGTTCGGCTATATCATCTAGGTTCTTAAACTTGCAAATCACCTGTTTAGATCCTCAAATTTGTTCAATTGTGTCATCTCGGTCCATAAATACTGTAAACTTGTAAATTCAATATATATTTATAGAACTGTCTAAAAATTATAAATATAATTTGTTAGACTCCTGATAACATGTACTTTAAATTAGACTAAAAGAAATCACCATATACTTTCTATTTTTAACTCTATAGTTCAACAACTAAATAGGCACCTACATTTTTAGGATTTATAAAAATATGTGCCTATTTAGTCATTTAACTACAGAGTTAAAGAAGAGAAAGTATATGTTGATTTCTTTTATTATAATTTAAAGTATGTTAGCAAGAGTCTAACAAAATTAGATTTATAATTTTTGAACAGTTCTATAAATATATATTGAATTTACAAGTTTATAGTATTTACAACATTTAGGGACCGGGATGACACAATTGAACAAGTTGAGGACCTAAATGAGTGATTTATAAGTTTAGGGATATAGATGATACAGTCGAACGAGTTTGAGGACCTAAATGAACGATTTGCGAGTTTAGGGACCGGGATGATATAGATGAACAAGTTTGAGGACCCAAATAGTTAACTTACGAGTTTAGGGACCGGGATAACCTAGCCAAACAAGTTCTAGGACCGCTGGTGAACTTTGCTCTTGTTTTTACTATGTATCTAGATATAGTATATATCTAAGTGCATAGCTTAAACTATGTATTTAAAAAGATCAAAACATCTTATAATTTGAACGGAGGGAGTAGTAAGATTCTAGGGGATATAATTATGGTAGCATGAAACAGAGGAGCATTATTATTATATATAGTGTTCATCGGTGAAGTTAGAGAACGAATATATAGTTGCATATTGGGATGCCTGGCAGGAGAATGGTTCACATTTCAGCGGTCTGATTCAGCTTCTGTTCCCTGCCCCCTTCACGTCCCATTTGCAGCACCAACGCCCAAGGCAGATGGCCACCTGGCCGCTATACGTCAATACGTGTGTGTGTGCCAGGAATCCAAATCAAAGGAGAGGAGCAGGGCAGATAAAACAAGGGGAGAAGCATGATTGTTGTTTCCTGGCTTCCTGCCCGCTTAAACTAATCCCGGGCCGCCACTTGCGTGCAAAATCATGGCAAGAATGGAGAGGATCAGAGGAAGACGATAAAGGCACAGGTTAGTGCTGGGCTGCGGGTCATTGCAGCTGAGAGGCGACGACTGAGAAAGGAGAGGGAAATGAAATGATGGCAAAGGGATTGGTGTTTGTTGTGCTTGTGCTGGATTTTGCAGAGATAGCGACAGCGAAAGAGAGCGGTGGATTGGTGAAAGGAAGATGCATGAGAAAGCGATGGATTAGGGAGAGAGAGGTTGGAGTGGAGTGCCCGGTCTCACACCCAGTGGGAGCAGTGCCCGGTCTTCGCACTAGTCGCGCTGTGACATGGGCGTGCGATGGCGATGTGACGCGTCTCTCCTGGGCTGGGGCCGTCCTCTAGTGACCTCTGATCCCTGTCCGTGTACTTAGGGGTTGTTTAGTTGGTGAAAAAGTTTGGGTTCGACTACTGTAGCACTTTTCGTTTTATTTGACAATTTGTGTCCAATCATGGATTAATTAGCTCAAAAGATTTGTCTCGTGATTTACAACTAAACTGTGTAATTAGTTTTTTTCTTTCGTCTACATTTAGTACTCCATGCATGTACCGCAAGATTCGATGTGACAAGTACTGTGTAAACTTTTTTGGGTTACATGAGCAACTAAACAGGCCGTTAGACGTAGTTGATGAGAGAGCCTTTATAGGGCCTAGCTAAGTACGGTGCAAGTCTGGAACCAAAATTGATCCCTGGAGGCCCTTTCTCTCGGTATAAGACTATGTGCAGCGGGTACTGCATACCCGTCCACCACGTTGTTTAGCGTAAAAAAAACACCCGCAGCGGGTACGGTATCCAGTCCGCTATCAGCATTGAGTCCGCTATATACGGCGGATGCAGGAGGTACGCTCCAGGCGGGCTGACCACGCGCGTGAGGCAGCAGCGGCTGCGCACGCATGCGAAAGAGGTGCAGTGGCGGGCCCCACTGTTTCAACCAACAAAAAAAAATATTATAACTCCCAAATCAAAGAACCAAATTAAATTCCGATTGTACCATTAAATTCGTTTAAATGAATACTTCAAAATAAGATGTCACATGAATATATTTAGATAAAGTGACAAGTGGGCCCCAAAGTGGATAGAGGATGATATAGATGATAGATGGATGCGGGAAAACTGTATATTTTGTGGTGACTAGGATAGAATATTTCTTTTAGAGGATGAATATAGAGGTCGAAGAGTGCGGATAGTCTAAATAGACGAGTGCCTCGTCCTTCTGTTGGTCAGAACTCGGAAGCTAGTTTTATAGTTGTCCATCTCCCCGGAGCAAGCAGCAAGCTACTCTTGGAAACTGGAATAGCAAAGGTAAATATATGCTCCTCCTCTCTTCCACCTCAATTTCACGACAAAATATTTTATTTCACACGGAAATGGTACTACTACGATGAGCATGCCGGTGTTTCTCTTCACAGAAATGGATGCTCCCATGATCGGGCTCTGCGCAGTCGCCGTCCTTGTAGCTGTCATGGCCAGCGCTGAGTTTCCGCCGGGGACGTACATCCTCCCCCTTGCGCTCTACGTCGCCTTTAACCTGGCAATTATGCTGGTGACTCACGGCGTCATCGCACGCGCTGGCGGACGCCGCCGGGCATGAAGCCGGCGACATGCATCATCTCTGGTAGCGGCTTGGAACTTCTGCACTCGTGGCAGAATCCTAGTACTGAATAAGATATGCCGCTGCTACTCGTTACATATGCTTTCTAGTGCGCCTACTTGTCATGTTTGTCTTTTGTTTAGTTTAGTTTGGTTGAGTTTCGCCTCTGTTTGTTTCGCTGTCACCCAGCAAGTTATATACTGTATGTAGTAATAAACTGCTAAAGAAAAAAAAACTTTGAAAATGTATGCGGGGCGCATGCATCTTATTATGCAGCATCGATCACGTAATTTAATTCAGTTTTTCGAATTGTTGTGTTGTCTTATTACATACTTTGTCCATTCCAAACTATGTTTGCATTAAGATATACATTATGTTGAGCTATGTATTTTTTTTTAAAAAAAAACTAACACAACTTGTTACCTACCAGAATGTTGGTACAACCGAATTGATACATAGAGGATCAAATTGGTTTTCTAGGATATGCTAGAAGGTTCTAGATACAAGCATGAGGGCAGGAGGAAGGGAAAGGGGATAGGAAATCTAACCAGAGCTAGCCTCGAGCCGCAGCTCGTCATTCTCTGTTCGTCGTCTGGTCGTTCAACCCTATTCTCTCGGTGATGGTGATAATCAGGGTTTTTTTTACCGACCGGTCACCCCAAACCGCCGGCCTCCGGTTCCGGTTTACTGGTAACCGGTCGGTAACCGGTCGAATTTGAATTTGAATTCAAACGCGCCTTCGGTTCGGTTTGTCAATGGTTTACCGGGCGGTTTGGAGCGGTAACCGCTCGGTTTGAGCGGTTTACCGCTCGGTTTGAGTTTGGAATTTTCTTTTTTCTTTTTTTCAAACTTCTATACGTATAAATAAATACTAAACGAACTCGAATTTGAAAAAAAATTTACACCATTGGCTTCTATAAATCATGAACTATTTTTAGAAATTTTTCAGCATTTTTTGTTTTTTTTTCAAATTTTAAATTTGAATTTGGGGGCCTTAACGGGGCAGGACCGGGATTTTTTTTCTTTTTTTTTTCAAACTTCTATACGTATAAATAAATACGAAACGAACTCGAATTTGAAAAATTTTTACACCATTGGCTTCTATAAATCATGAACTATTTTTAGGAATTTTTTCAGCATTTTTTTTCAAATTTTAAATTTGAATTTGGGAAATACCAAACCGGACCGGACCGGAACCGGTCCGGCCCGGTTAGGCCGGTAACCGCGGTAAACCGCGGTTTACCGAGCGGTTTTTTTTAACCCTGGTGATAATCCTTTTATGTTGCTTTTCTCCTTGTCCTACCGAGGAGCCCGGTCCTTAATTACCTTCTATTGGCCCAGTCTGTCCCTTGATCAGCCCAACGTGTAGTATCTCCGGTTGGTTCCTGACACAACTTAATATAAAATGGAGGAGGGAGTAACTGTTAGGCAATATTGTAGTAGGGTTAAAGAAGAAAAACTATGCAACGCTCAGTACCGTTGAAAGAAAAAAAATAGCTCATGAGAAAACACTAATGATGTTAGAAGCAGGAAGAGCAGGTCTAAAAAAGCATAGTAAATATAAAGACCAGGAGGATTTCCCGCGCGCTGCCGCAGGTATGAAAGAGGAATCTATATTTTAGCATTCTGATGTGGACAATTAAATATATCTACTACTATATTACGTGCATGAACTTAAAAAGATAAACTACTACTACACATGCATGCACATGATCAACCGGTGTTAATTGAAAGGGATAAGTGGATGACGTGGCGTAAGAAGGTTCAAGATAATAGCTTAGTGGGGTTTATGTTAATTGCAAATGATAAGTAGATGACGTGGCACAAGAAGGTTTAAGATAATTAGCTTAGTGGGGTTTGTCTTTATAGTATACATAGATTCCCAAATTTAAAGGATAAAGAAATTGTTAATGAATAAGAGAAATGTTTGCAGCTTCACAAGAAAATGTTCAAAGCTCAAGGAGAAATGAACGTTCCATTTTAGAAAGGCGATGTTCTAGCTTTACTAAAAAAATATTCAATCTTCACAAGAATAGCGATGAAAACGGACGAAAACGGACGGAAAAACTCTATTTCTACTTCCATTTCGATATTTTTTTTGGCGGAAACGGGATCGGGTTCGGAAAATGCTGGTTTGGAAACGGAATCGGGATACGCGGATGCACGGAAACGAACAAATACGGATGGAGAACCGGAATAATATGATTAAATATTCATGAATATACATGAGCAAAGTCACAAATTAATATACACATACGAAGTTATTGATCTAGTATTCACTAGCATGCCATGTGTTAACATGCATAATTGGTGATTAATAAGTTTATGAACATATTAATTTCTACACATCTCATATAGATTTAAAACGGGATGAAAAACGGAATAAATACGGATCAATTTCGGATGAAAACGGGATCCCGCGAAAATAGACGGAAAAACCCCTCTCCCATTTCCGTAAATACGGAAACGAGACCCCACAAATACGGAAACGAGCGGACAAAAGTGAAAAACAGAACGGGTCAGAACGGGAATTTTTCCGTCCGTTTTAAACGCTACACAAGAACATATTTTAGGTTGGAGAGAAGGATGTTCCAGGTTCAAAACAGCAATATTCCGAGATTAGGAGAAAGATACGGTGGCTTCACAGAAATAATAGTCTTCCGGGATTAGGCGATGTTCCAGCTCATGAGAAGAATGTTTATAGCTTTACAAGAGAAGTGTTTACTCGCCAAAAGTTAGGATGACGGTCATTTTCATTTAATAGTCTTACGTTTTCCTACGGCACTGTTTAATTGTACGAGTAGAGTTTTACTATTTGATTGAAGCAATGTACATGTGGAATTTTACCGTAGCAGCTGAACGTATGTATACTGCTCTCGTCATCTCGTGAATAAACTGGAGAGTATGTACTGTATACCGCATACTCCCACCCTACCCTGTTTGGCTTTTTCCGGAAGCAGCTACAGTACCCTTTAATTTGTCCTCTGGCTGCCGCTGCCCCACCGGCTAGTGACTGTCCTGCTTGACAAGTTCCGTGCCCGCATATCAGTAGCGATGTGTCAAAGATCAGCACCCGGACGTCTGGACTGGGCGTCAGTCCGGACGCCCCCGCCTACTGCCCGATCGTGTATCTGACGCGCTCTCTCCGTATACGGTAGGAAATGGCGAAGGTCCTGTTCCTTTGGCTGATAAGCCATGACGGAAAGTACTGTTCGCTGATTTATTATGAAAGAAAAATACTGCTGAATGGCTAGTTAATTTGGTTGATAAGCTTAAGCGAACAGGGCGGTAAGTGACACGCTTCCCTGAATGCATGCGGTCAATAGAAAGGACGCGTGCACCGCGCCTCCACCTCTCACTTTGTCTAGGCAGGCCCCACAACACATGCATGTAGCTCCTGCTGTCTAGCAGCACGTTGCTACCTCACCTGTCCACGCGCTGCTGCTGCCACGCTTGTCGGCCTAGGCCCGCCTGCTGCTGCGGTACGTATGCGCCTGCACATGCATGTGGAGGCTGCCACGCCCGCTTCACTTCCCGCGCGTACGCGAGAACCACTGCACCCGAGCGGACCACCTCCGTCTGTGTCCACTTTCCACGCTTAGTCATGCAACACTTGCAACATAAAGGATCATTTGCTGCAACATACGTCCCAAACAAATAAAACATTTATAAACATACGCTTGCAACATAAGTTTATGGTCACTGCAACGTATGAAATATCCAGATAAAACACTTGTAACATACATTTCAAACAGCTGAAACATTGCAACATACACTTGCAACATACGTGTATAGCTAGTGCAACATATGCCACATCTAAATAAAACACTTGCAACATACATTTAAAACATACACTAGCAACATACGTGTATAGTCATTGCAATATATGCAAGATCCAGATAAAACACTAGCAATATACGTTTAAAATAGATAAAACATTTCAAACATATATTTGTAACATATGTGTATAGCCATTACAACATATATAACATCTAGATAAAATGCATGCAACATTCAGATAAAACATACATCTGAAACGCATAAAACATACAAAGCTACATGCCATGGAGTGACGGAAAAATTTGGACCAACACTCAGTTGCCATGCAGATGTTGGTCCGCGCTCCGCACACAAACAGGCAAGCGCCCTGGACAGCCCTGCAACTGGCAAAGCGCTTAAGCCGGTCGGCCAAAGGAGCAACGAGGTAGCATGCAGCATGCGGCAGGGGCAGCTTGGCCTAGGTGCAGACAACACACAAAGAGAAAAGAGCAACACGGCAAGCAGCAACAGGCCTAGGCGCTAGGCAGCAGAGGACAGGTGTAACAACCCAGAAATTCCCAGGAAACAAAAATCACAACTGTAAAATTTTTTCTAAAAATAAACCTATGTTTGGTGAGGTGTCATATATGGAACCTAACCTAGTTGCACAAGTAGCACCTAAAATAGCTAACTACATCTTTACATTTAACCAAACATGCTTGAGTTGGATTTTATGTTCTTTGAATTGAATTAAAAGCAACAACATCTCTTGAATTAATTGCTTAAGTAAATAAATGTAGAGATATAAACCTATCAAATAGTTGGAAACCAAAAATATATTTTTGGAGGACCCACTATGTTAGACAGGTGTGAGCAATATGCTTTCTCACATACAAATGCATGGCATTTTTAAAATGGAGAAAATACAAAATAGAAAAGCTTTTTGAATAAATCAGAAAAAGGAAAAAATGCCCTCTCAGCCTACCCCGCCAATCGGCCCGGCCCAACTCGCGCGCCGAACCTCCACACGCGCACGCCCAAGCGTGGGCCGGCCCAGCAAGGCCGCGGTCACTCGCCGCGCCGCATCCGCAAGACGCCAGGGCGTCTTCGTCTCTCCCCACATCACTGACGAACGGGACCCACCCGTCATCCCTTTCCCTTGCTTCCCATCCTCTGCTCCGACCGAAAACAGAGACAGAGGGGGAACAGGGTCACGCCCCGCGCGAGGGAGGGATTCCCTTGGTCCCCTGCTGCTGCCCTGCGCGCCGAGCCCTCACGCCTCTGCACCCCGCAGCGCCCACGCCAACCGCAGCCGCACGCCCTGCCTTCCTCTGCAAGTAGCGTGACCTCGCGCCATGGCCCACGACCGCAACCGCCCTATCACCGGCCCACCTGGTTACCTATGCCTCCCGATTCGTTGCGGTCGCAATTCGTTTGTATTTGGTAAAAAATGTCTAAACTTTGACTAATTAGGCTCAAAATATTCGTCTCGCAAAGTACAATAAAACTGTATAATTAGTTTTTAATTTTATCTACATTTAGTACTTCATACATGTGCCGACATTTCGATGTGACGGGGAATCTTCTTTTTGCATAGTGGAATTTGGGAAGAGAAGTTGCCCCCTAAAGTTGATAGGAGTCGTGCCGATCAAACTTTCTCAACTTTAACTTTGCCTAAGTTTATAAAAAATACGTGCAACATTTATATCTCCAAAGAAGTATATTTAATGATCTACCTAATGATACTAATTATATACAAAAAATGTTAATATTTTATTAAATATATTTAGTCAAAGTTAAAAGTTATTGACTTTTTGAAAAGCGACATTGACGCCATTATTCGGAGGGAGCATATATATATATATATATATATATATATATATATATATATATATATATATATATATATATATATATATATATATATATATACACGCCGCGGCAGAGCACGATCAGAACTCAAGCTTTCCCCTCTGCCCTGCTCTACTCTGCTTCGCTCTCTGCGACTCCGCCTCTCCAGCTTCGAGGAATCAATCATCCATCAATCCATCTGCTACGGTAACAAATCTCTTCCTTGGGTGCAAGAGCGCTTTGCTGCTGTGTACTGTGTTACATGGGCCATGGCCCATGGGGGACGCGGTTTGATTGGGGTTCTTGGTGGCTGGTGGGGTTTCTCGTTTCTTTCATTCCCCTCCTCCCCGCGTTCGTTCGAGCTCTGCTGCTAGCCACACGCGGGATCTAGCTATTCATTCCCCTCATTTCGTAATGGCCTTCTCCTTGCTTGGCCCCGTCCGGTTGTTGTGGAACGGACCATTCCGGGCCTGGAACTATTCCTCGGTAGTACAAATTTGTGTACGAAAGGGTTCTCTCTAATCTCCACCAAGCACAGACAGAAGGCAGCAATGATGTAGTCCAGGTCCATAGCAACCAGGCCCTCCTTCCTCCTTTCTCCTCCAATCGGCAGCCAATAGCAGCATCATTCGTGTCTCCTTCAACAAGCACACAAGCAGCACCAAATTTCTCCAGTTTCGCTAGGCTGAGCCAAATTTCAGTTGCAGCACAAGCACCAAATCCTCACCGACCCACGGCATCGCCACCAGCCCACCACCGCGCCCGGCTCTGTTTTCTGCTCGCTGCAACTCAGTGCCACGGCGCTGCAGATCGTTGAAGATGCCAACCTCGCTGTCACAACGGTGTGCTGCTTGTCGGGGACGAGGCGGGCCCCGCCGTCGCGGAGCGCGATGCACCGATGCCGACGGGAGGCCGCGGAGAGGAACGCGGCGTCGGGAGCCTGACTGCCTGAGACAGTTCGGCACGAAAAGAGAAAGCGTCCTGTAGCACAAAACCGTAAACAGTGACACCCCCAGGGCAAATCTGTCCGCGTTCACAGCCAAGAAAGAAAAAAAAAACATTCTAGCGTCATATCTTTTTGTTCCCTGGATTATCCCATCTTGATTCTTGCCTGTCATACCCTTCTTTATGGATTCTGCGTTAATATTTTTTGTTCATGATGCAAGGGAGGCGATTCTAGCATGCTGACTGCTTTTTACTTGTTTTTGACGTGATTCAGTTGAGGTGCGGAAGAAGATGAAATCTGGTACAATTGGCCTGTGCGTAGTCTCCACGGTCGTCGCAATCGCCGTCCCCCTCACCACATCCGTCGCCTCCCTGGAACAAGATCCCCTCATGATGTGCTTCGCTCTAGCACTGTGCATGGCCTTCAACGGCGGCATCGCCCTCATCGTCCGCGGCGTGCGCCGGCGGTGAGCCCGCGGCCGGCCCCGAACGCCAGCGTGGTCTAGCCACCACCGTCTTTGGCTAGGCCTAGGTAGGGCGTGCCTCTTTTGCACTTGGGTCATAATCCGATGGGACAGCCAGCCGCCACCCGCACGCCGTTGTTGTCTGAGCAGATTATGTCTTGAGTGCAGATGAGCCGCGCCCCACCTAGGCAGACAGTGCTCCTCCGGTGCCTAAGCTGGCTTTGGCAGGTGGAGTTCTTTTGAGTTAACAGTCTAATTAGCGTTGGTTACATCTGTGCCGATGCTGACTTGACAGTTAATTTCAAGAGAATTCCACTTTCTAAAGCCATTTTAGACACTAGCGGAGCACTGTCTGCCCGGGTGCCAAACCTTCTGCAAATTAGAGGCGGAAAACTAGTGATGTCCTTGTTTATTGTTGTGTGCGTCTTTTTGTACCCGGTTGTTTTGTGTAATTGTTGTTTGTGATGCCTCGTTTGTTTGTTTGATTGTGGGTCTTCTGATAAAAAAAAAGGTACTATTATTATAAGAAATTTTTACATGTATGAGATATATATCCTTCATCGGCTTGTCTGCTCCGTTGGCACAAGCTTTTTATATCAATAATTAAATATACAAACATCCTATATAAAAGCATTCACGGATCAAGTGCTAGAGACAGGCAACGTCAGTTAAGAAAGACAAAAAAAAGGAATTGTAATCGCACATGCTAAGTCCTCTAAAAAAAATCCAACCAAAATAGTCTAGAAAGATTGAAGAACATTGTTTATGTTGGAAAGCGAGCGTGCAGGTGGTCCGTGGCCCCACACGGGACTGTCGGCATCGAGCAGGGCCTGTTTAGTTTTCAAAATTTTGCAAAAATTTTCAAGATTTCTCGTCACATTAAATCTTTGGATGCATGTATGAAGTATTAAATATAGATAAAAAATAAAACTAATTACACAGTTTAGATGAAATTCACGAGACGAATCTTTTAAGCCTAATTAGATCATGATGGGATACTAATGATCAAATAACAACGAAAGTGCTACAGTACCATTTTCCAAAAAATTCGCGAACTAAACGAGGCCTAGAATCAAGTTCAGAGGTTGTTAGCAACCGAACGAGCCGAACCTTCTTGCAAGATGCCGACCTCCATGGACCCATGGGAACCTCAGCGCCCAATGGGAGTGGGGAGCTTTTGTCAAATGAAAATTTAACGTCCATGCATACTTTTCTTTTTTTTCATAACACCGTCTAGCATATCATATATAATACTCGTATTGGACACCCATATTTACTGACCACACACTTAAGTATAGATGAGACAGCATGATAAATCTCGAAACA
Organism: Saccharum hybrid cultivar R570; assembly: GCA_038087645.1. Lineage (NCBI taxonomy): Eukaryota > Viridiplantae > Streptophyta > Magnoliopsida > Poales > Poaceae > Saccharum > Saccharum hybrid cultivar. The sequence goes on along the minus strand of JAQSUU010000613.1, from coordinate 1,298,283 downwards.
TATCTACCGGGCACACGTGCCCACGTACTGCTCACACACCTACCCGGTTCCCCTATAGAAAAGTCCACAATGAGGCGCGTAGGTTGGTCCCAGCCGGGGATTGAACCCACGAACGGCCACTCACACACCTGGAAATAGACCAACCGAGATATCGCTCAGTCCTCGTATGTACTTTTCTTTTTAAAATCACAGAACTGAAGCAATGCTGCCTTGGGCGGTGTAGTTTAGTGTGCTATTTTTTTGATCAAGCTCTCTTTCATTTGTAGTGCCATATTTGCTTTTTTTCAAATTTCAAATGATTGAGCAGTGTTCCTGCTTTCTTATAAAGAAAATCCAACAAAAACAAGCCCGTACTAGAAAACATGTACTTATTTGTGACCAAAAGGCTTGTCTGATTTGAAGTAGGGAAACTAGAAGATGGCTTGGAGAGGAGCTTCTTCTTCACCCCATGTTCAACTTAAGAATAGGGAAGACGTAGAGGAGGTTGACGTTCTCCGGTGGATCTTCTCGCGTCAGGTAACGATCTTGAGGTGGGGGTTCTTAGGGGCCATTTGGGGTGGTCATCTTTTTCAAAATTGCATAAATCTTAAAGCACCAAGGTGATTAATCATAATTAATTTTGTTTTAGATCTTGATTGGGCCGGTCCTATTGTGCCCAAAGAAAACCCAACCCTATGCGTTATGCGTACCATAACCCTGATTCCTCACGACCTCTCATCTCCCATTATCCCCTAGCCAGGAATTTCTGGGCTCTGGTACGCGAAGGGCTGGGCTTTCTTTGCGCACGGATAGAGCTGACTCAATTCAGATCAAGACGAAATTAATTATAATTAATTAATCACCCTAGTGCTTTAAGATCTATGCAAATTATTTAAAGAGGAACCACTGGAGTAGAACTCACGACTAAATCATCATCAATTATGATTCTACTAAGAAATGACAGAGACCATGCCAAAGGCAGTAACAGCGAATCGTTTTGGGCTTGAAGCGATTCACTTTTTCTTCTTTGGTGCTCAAAACGGTGGAACCGTGGGAGGCTAGTTTCAGTTGGATTCTAGTTTTATACTAATAGTAATAATTTTTAATCATATTTTATTTATTTGTTTTTTAATCTAGGCTAACACCCAAATAGTTTCATAGAGTGATTCTGGTTCATCACGGATAAAGAAAATATAATCTCAAACATTTCTACAAAAATATAGATATATTCCTACCAAATACTACACCTTTTGCTACCAGGAATACAGCTGGTTCAGCCTCCGCACAACACAGACAATCTATTGGCCACTTGACCGGGTAGTGCTTTCCTCGCGTCACGGTCTCATGGACCTCGGCACTGGCAGCAACATCTCATCGACAATGTTCTCTTGGTACAAGAATTGTCCATAATTAATACTATTAGTACATCCTCCCTCCGTCCAACAAAGAATGCAACTACGGATTACATGTTAGAAAAGTAGTTCATATTTAACTAAATTTCTAGTGAGTAGTATTCACATTTAAAACTCCAAGTTAATTTATTATAAAAATATATTTCGTAACTAATCTAATGGTATTTATTTTATGTCATAAATATCGATATTTTTTTATCCTTAATTGATCAAACTTAAGATACTAAACCATAATACTGGTTAGAATTGCATTCTTTTCCGAACGGAGGGAGTACTTTGAACAACATGTATGGAGAAGTGGGACGTGTACTGGACTTTTTGTGTATCCTGTACATGTACATACCTGCTTACTCCCTCGGTCAAAATAAGTATCGCTATGATATTTATGCCGGTCAAATTTTCTTTAAGTTTGACAAGGTTTATAAAAAATATTAGCAACATTTGTATCTTCAAATAAGTTTATTACAAAAATAGATTCAACGATCTATCTAATTATTATGTACTATAAATATTAATATTGTTTTATATATTTGATCAAAGTTAAAAACGTTTGACTCCTCGATGAACGAGAAGACACTTATTTTTGGCACGGAGGAGGGAAGTAGCTACTTCCTATGTCGCGAAAAGGATTGCACCTGCACGTACGCCTACAGGCCAAATTGTGAACCACAGGTTTAAGTCAAAGTGAACGAACCATCTCAGAGGCTAAGAGACACAATGCAAAGGTAAGTCAAAAGCATCGCAACAAATTAGTTAAACTCGAGAAGTTTTGATTCCCCATAAAAGTTGAAGTGACTTAATTATACTATACCATCTCCATCCAAAATGAATGTAACCCTCACTTTCTGAGGAGTCGAAGATTCTTAATTTGACGAAATATTTATAAAAAGATATTAATATTTATGATGTATAATAAGTATCATTGAATTAGTATGGAATATAGTTTCATAATAAACCTAATCGGAGATTCAAATGTACTCCCTTCGTTCTAAATTATAAGTTATTCTAAAAATCTTGGAGAGTCAAAGCATTTTAAATTTGACTAAATTTATATGATAAGTTAATAATATTTATGATACCAACTAAGTATCATTAGATTTTTTATCAATTATATTTTCATAGTATACCTATTTGATGTCATAAATATTTATAATCCTCTCTATAATTTTGGTCAAACTTGAGATGCTTTGACTCTCCAAAATTCTTAGAATGACTTATAATGGAGAGAATAGATAACATCTTTAAAAACTTAGTCAAATTTAAATATTCTTTGACTTCTTGGCAAAAGAGTTTTACATTTTTCTGGGACATGTAGTGTCGGGTACCATAATTAGGAGTACCCAAATTAAGGTAGAAAATTCACACGGTCTCCCAAAACAAACGATTAATCTGCCCCGTCTAAGGGAAAATCAACTAAAGAGACCTGCGGGCTAACTCTTCCCTTGCTGGGCCTCCAGCGAGCCACGTGAGCGTACCAGCCCATCTCTCCACTTCATCCGAGGCCTCTTACAAGGGGTCTCGGAACACCTTCGCCTCGCCCGAGACCCAGCGCTGGGGCACAGGCACAGGCACAGGCCAACAAGCAACATCATCACCGTCTCGTCCGAGCCCCGGAGATAGCGTCATCTGTCTCTGCCTCGCCCGAGATCGGCCTCTGATGCCACTCCCCCATTGGCACGCTCGAGACCCCCTGTGACGTCACCCACGTTCTTGCGCCGACTAACCGGACAGGCCAGGAATGACAGCGGTCAAATCATGACGCCATCGCCCATGACAGCATGGGGAAGAGCTGTTGGTCACTATGCCACCCATATTGGCACTATACGCATGATCCATGCCTGTGCGGCGTACGAAACGCCGCTCTAGGCCACTATTCCCTCGAACGGAGCAAAATCATACCATGATTCACGCCTCTGAGGCATCGGCCCTCTATGCCAGTCAAACCGAAGGACATGCGTGTCGCCACAGGGATAATCACGACTCTACGCGTTGTAGCTGCGACATCCACAGAACCACGTATGTCAAGGCACGTCGCTACAGCATCAAAGGACAGGGGTCACTCCTCCAACAGTGGCACGTCACCGACTACAGGGCAAGAGTGAGGGCCTCAGATCTTCCTTCCTAGGAAAAATATCACGTAGCACATGCATGTAACCCGGCGTTCCCCTTGTGACCATAAAAGGGGAGGGCAGGGACCATTTTAGAGAAGAAAAAAGGGCAAATCCATAGGCCGTTCGACTCATCAGAAGCGAATACGCACACTCCACTCACATCTTGAGACCTGAGAGTTCCTCCCTCTCTCACCCACTTGTAACCCCTACTACAAGCACTTCGGTGCAAGAGAATACAAGACTCCCCTCCCTCACTGGACGTAGGGCATTCTTCGGCCCGAACTAGTATAAATCGCTTGTGTTCTTCTTGCACACCATCCGGATCCCCGACGCGCAGACACATATTACCCGTCAGTGCTAGAACCGCCGTTTCTTACACCGACAGTTGGCGTGCCAGGTAGGAGAGCTTTGCATGTCACAACTAACTAATCCTGCAGGGTCTAGGATGGCTGCATTATCCCACTGTAAGGTCCTAGAAGGCTAGATGGGGGTGAATAGCCTATAAAAATCCTTCACAAGCCACTAAGCAAACTTGTTAGAAAAACAAACGGCGTAAAGCGAGTTTTGCTTAGCCTACGGTTGTTATGCAAGCCTCCTATCCACAAGTCTAGTAGATTATAATATCTAGTTCACACAAGGGCTATGTCACTAAACTTACACTAGTGAGCAAGCTAACAACTACTAGCAAAGGCTACCACTAGAGCTACACAAGATAACTAGTAAAAGTAAATGCGAGAGAGAGGATTGTGAATCTTATACCGACGGTGGAGTGAAGATGTTACCAATCACCAAGATGATATACAATCAATCAATATTAACAACAACACAATATGAAGACCAATCACCGGAAGACAAGAGACACAATATTTTTGTTCACCCGGTGTTCACTTGTGCACCGATAAGCTACGTCACCGGTTGTGTCGACCAACACTTAGATGGTTTCCCGGTGTGACCCTCAAGTCACTTGCCCCTCAAGGCACGCCCCGCAAGGCACCGCAAGACACCACTCTCAAGTGAGGTAACTCAATGACACACACAATCCACTAGAGTTGCTTTTGGCGCTCCGCCGAGGAAAACATAAGAACCTCTTACAATCAACCGGAGGTGGCCAAGAACAATCTCCTTCTCTTGCCAATGCCTCCAATAATCTCTAAGCCGGCTAGGAGCGGTACTCTCCAAGAGTAACAAGAAATCCACTGGTTAAACCACCCACAAGTGCCACTAGATGCCCTCAAGCTATGTAATGCACTTTGGGATCACTCAATCTCACTTTTGATTTGCAATCAAGCAAGAGAGATGAGTGGGAGGGAGAAGCTCTAGCTCAAAGGATGCACAAGAGTGTTAGAAATCTTGAGAGACCTCCCCAAGGGCTGGCCAACAAGTATTTATAAGCATCCCAAATGAATAGAGCCGTTGTACCCCTTCACTGGGCCGTTGTACCTCTTTTCCGACTTCCGACGTAGTGGAAAATAGGCATTTCAACTCCTCGAAAACGCCTGAATCCCGCGCTCGCAAGCTCGGCGAGAGGGAGAGAGGGACCCAAACTCTCTCTACCGCTTAAACTCTATCACCTTCGCAAATGTGCCAATACCAACAAGTGAACACCACCTTGTGCACGTGTGTTAGCATTTTCATAATCATTTTTGAAGGTTTCTAGTTAGCTCACTAGGCCCTACATGCAATGCACTTCATGAATTCTCCTAGTGGCACCCGTGCGTCGAATAACTAATAAGACTTCCTCTCTTAATAGTTCGGCTATCGATCCTAAACCACTCACACCCTCTATGGTGTCTTGAGTACAAAACAAAATGGCCTTATGGTTATACCTTTGCCTTGAGCCCATTTTATTTTTTCAAAAGATATGATCCACTTCATATCATCACATGACCATCTCGATCCATCGACCTTGACTTCACTTGCTCTTCACCGTTGCATCAGTCCGTCGGCGCCAAGTCTTGCTCAAGCTTCACCATCGCATGGTCCTTCGCTTCGAAGCCTCGACTTGCCCTTCACCTTTACAACCGGTCCATCAAGCCAAGCATCATCTTGGTCTTCATCATCTTGGTCACATGAGTCAATGTCATGTCTCATATTCAATGACCACCTTTATCTAAATCATCCACTTAGATACAAAGGTTAGTCCTAGGTTTTATCAATTAGCCAAAATCAAACTAGGGACTTTCAATCTCCCCCTTTTTGGTAATTGATGACAACCCTCACAAAGATGATTTTGATAATAAAAGTTTTGAACTTGTCATACTTGTCCAATCATTTTGCTCAAAAGTTAAGTTTGGACAATTATCACAAGCTCGGTTTTGGTAGCATTAGCTCTCCCTACATATGTGCATAGAGTTTGGATTCAAAGCTTTGCACATATGCATGGATAGAAGTGTTGAGAGAGTAATTCTACCAAAATGATGCTAATGTGTAAAAAGTGGACCTTTGAAGCGTGATACCAATCGGAGTTGCCTTTTACACCATCCTTAGCATCATGAAGTAACTAGACATCCATCACAACTCAAGAACCCCGTGAGATCAACATTATATGTAAAGGTTTTTGGACCACTTATAAAGCTTTAGGCAAGTCTAGATACCACATGTAAACTATTCCTATGCATGCTAGTAGATCATTTCATCATTCAAGTTCTATACTTGCATTGCACCACACAAGCATGTATATTGAATTTAAATACATGTGCAATGAGCAAGTCATATGAGAATGCACAAACAAATGCAACAACTTTGTTTATGAGCTTTCTCCCCCTACTTGTGTGCATCAAAATTTTATTTACCCCTTTATCATGTTGAATCATCTTTTTCTCTCCCCCTTTGTCAACAACTTACCCAAAAATAGGATCAAATTGTGGAGAGAAAAACAATGTTTGATGGAGTAGGTTAAAATTTATCAAATTTGGTTCAACCTAGAACACTTGCCAAAGATATTTAATTTGATTTGAACCAAAGACAAGCTTCTTCACACCTTATAATAAGGGTTATCTTGCCTATGTTGAATTAAACACTTATAGCAAATCTTCTAGATTCAACACTAGGTTTGCAAGCTCACAAACATGTCATATGCCACCACTAGATCAAAAACAAGCATAGAAGCAATAGTGGTAACATATATCCATCAAATTTATTTGATTTATCGTGAATGCTCATGCATACCACTTATTATGTCTATATGCTCTAGCAAGTCCTTAGCATAGGATAAATGACATGTCAATCAACTTTACCTTGCAATGTCGAAGGAGAGGCATGTCAATAAGTGGGTGGGGGTGCATTCAACTCATGTTTGAGAAATCAAGAATGTTCAATTCATTCCTTAGGTTGCAAAACCTCTTTTCATCAAGTGGTTTGGTGAGAATATCGGCAAGTTGATCATCGGTGCCAACACTTTCAATGGCAATATCTCCCTTTTGTTGATGATCTCTAATGAAATGATGCCTTATGTCAATATGCTTTGTTCTTCCATGTTGAACCGGGTTTTATATCATCTTGATTGCACTTTCATTATCACATAGCAATGTCACATTCTTGAAGTTGAGGCCATAATCCTTCAAAGTTGATTTCATCCATAGCAATTGTGCACAACAACTCCCCGCACTCACATATTCGGCTTCGGCGGTAGAGATTGCCACACTATTTTGTTTCTTTGAGGACCATGACACAAGTGATCTTCCAAGTAATTGACATGTGCCACTTGTGCTCTTTCTATTGATCTTGCAACCCCCATAGTCGGAGTCAGAATATCCAATCAATTCAAACTTTGACCCCTTGGGATACCATAGTCCAATATCTCTTGTTTGCTTCAAGTACCTCAATATTCTCTTTGCGGCCGTGAGATGACTCTCTCTAGATGAGGCTTGATATCTAGCACACATACAAACACTAAACATGACATCCGGCCTTGATGCGGTGACATAGAGTAGACTTCCAATCAAAGACCGATATTCCTTTTGATTCACCATTTTGCCATTAAGATCACTATCCAAATTGCCATTTGTACCCATTGGAGTTGAAATTGGCTTTGCATCTTGCATTCTAAACTTCTTCAATATGTTCCTTATGTATTTTCCTTGACTCACAAATGTCCCATTCTTCAATTGCTTGACTTGGAGACCAAGGAAATAGCTAAGTTCACCAATCATAGACATTTCAAACTCTTTGACCATCATAGCACCAAATTCTTCACAATAAGCTTGATCGGTTGATCCAAAGATGATGTCATCAACATATATTTGCACTATGAATAGATCATTCCCAATCTTCTTGGTGAATAGAGTTGTATCAACTTTGCTCATCTTGAATCCCTTAGAGAGAAGGAAATCTCTTAGCCTCTCATACCATGCTCTAGGTGTTTGCTTTAAACCATATAAAGCCTTCTTCAATTTGTACACATGGTTGGGTTTCTTGTCATCTTCAAATCCAGAAGGTTGCTCAACAAAGACTAACTCATTGATGATCCCATTGAGAAATGCATTTTTGACATCCATTTGATATAGTTTGATGTTGTGTGCACAAGCATAAGCCAATAGAATCATTATTGTCTCTAATCTTGCCACGGGAGCATATGTCTCATTATAGTCAAGACCTTCTACTTGAGTGTAACCTTGAGCAACTAGTCTTGCTTTGTTTCTCACCACAATGCCATCTTGATCTTGCTTGTTTTTGAACACCCACTTGGTTCCAATCACATTGTAGTCATTTGGCCTTTTTATCAATTCTCAAACATCATTTCTTGTGAAATTGTTAAGTTCTTCTTGCATAGCCATGATCTAATCGGCATCCCTCAAAGCTTCTTCTATTTTCTTTGGTTCTATGGTTGACACAAATGATGCATGCTCATAAAACATAGCCAATCTTGATCTTGTTTGTACACCACTTCTAATATCACCAATAACACTATCAATGGGGTGATCTCTTGCAACATGTTGTGGTTGGAGTATTTGCACTTGATTACTTGAGCTTGGTTGATCACTTGATGTATCTCGATGAGATGAACTAGCACTATGATCTTGCACTTGAGAGTCACTAGCTAGCTTGAATGGAGAATTGAGCACTTGATCTTTATCATCATCTTGAATATCAATTACTTGCTTTGCTCTAATGTCCCCAATGTCCATGTTCTTCATTGCTTCTACCAATAGAGTTCCACCAACATCATCTAGATTCTCTTCTTCATCTTGTGACCCATTGGTTTCATCAAATTGCACATCATGGACTTCTAGAATGCCACTTGAATTGTTCTAAACTCTATAAGCTTTGCTTGTAGTTGAATAACCAAGCAGGAACCCCTCATCACATCTCTTGTCAAACTTTCCCAATCTAGTGCCCTTCTTCAAGATATAGCATTTGCAACCAAACACTCTAAAGTAAGAAATATTGGGCTTTCTTCTATGAATTAGCTCATATGGGGTCTTCTCTAGCAATGGATGACAATATAGTCTATTGATGTAGTAGCAAGCGGTATTGATTACTTCATCTCAAAATGATTGACTCACATTGTACTCATGAAACATTGATATAGCCATATCAAGCAATGTTCTATTATTTCTCTCAACTAGGCCATTTGATTGTGGAGTGTACTTAGCCAAGAATTGATGTCCAATGCCATAGTGATCACAAAGTTCTTTAATTCTTATATTCTTGAACTCACTTCCATTGTCACTTCTCACTTTCTTTATTCTAATCTCAAACTTATTATGAACTCTAGTGAGAAAGGTCTTGAAGATGTCAAACACTTCACTTTTGTCACTAAGAAAGAATACCCATGTGAATCTTGTGAAGTCATCCACTATGACAAAACCATACTTATTACCACCTATGCTTGAGTATGTTGTTGGGCCAAATAGATCCATGTGCATCAAATCAAATACTTTGCATGTACTCATTGTACTCTTCTTTGGATGTGACCTTCCAACTTGCTTCCTGGCTTGACATGCACTACAAAGCTTATTCTTCTCAAATTCAACATCTTTTAAACCATTGACAAGATTGTGAGTTGTAAGCTTCTTTAATTGTTTCATGCCAACATGACCAAGCCTTCTATGCCAAAGCCAACCCATGCTTGATTTGGAGATTAAGTAAGTTGTCAAAGAAGTTTCTCTAGCATTGAAGTCAACTAGGTAGAGATTCTCATATCTAAAGCCCTTAAATACCACATTTAAACCATCCATACTAATAACTTCCACATCATCAACCCCAAAGATACATTTATAACCAAGATCACATATTTGTGCCACAGATAGAAGATTGAAATCCAAGCTTTCAACTAGCAACACATTGGAGATACTCATGTCATTTGATATTGCAATCTTGCCCAATCCAATAACCTTGCCTTTCTTGTTATTTCCAAATATGATAGAATCAACACCACTATTATTGTCATTGATTGAGTCAAACATTCTTGATATACTGGTCATGTGTTGAGTGCACCCACTATCAATAATCCAATGCTTTCCTCTGGCTTTGTAATTGACCTACAAGTAAATCAATGAAGCTTAGGTACCCATTTTTGCTTGGGTCCTTATAGGTTAGTAACTAAGCTCTTTGGTACCTAAATAGCCTTCTTCTTTGGGCCAACAATGGGTGTACCAATAAACTTAGCTTGCACACCCTTCACACTCTTGGTAAGCACATAGCAAGAATCAAAAGGTATAACATTAACAAGTTTCTTGCTTTGGTTCTTTTTATTGCAATTATGCTCTAGGTGCCCAACTTGCTTGCATCTTTTGCAAAACCGACCATTGCCCTTCACTAAGCTAGGCTTTGTAGTTGCAAAGGCCAACTTGCCTTTTTTGGGGGTGTAGCCCAATACTTCTTTGTTAAGAGAGAACCTTTGGCTACCCAAGCACTTAAGCAAGCGGGCCTCACCACCATAGGCCTTGCCTAGGGCGTGAGTGAGCTCATCCACCTCTCTCTTGAGAGTCTCATTCTCGACCATTAGTGAGGCACCACAAGTGAAACCATCACTAGTAGTGGAGGTAGAGTCGGTGGTGGTGGATGAAGAGCTACAAGAAGGGTTAGCCTTTGACGTGATGATAGGTCGTGTACTTCGGACCCACTCTTTGCTAAAAAAACAAGGACAGGGGACAAATTACTTATTGTAGCAATCCTAGAACGGGCAATGGAAATAACTATATTAGAACAAAACAATTTACTTTAGAATGACTTACTCCAAAGATTCAGAATTTGTGATCATCCGGATGTTTAGGTAAATCGTCGACGATAAGTCTTTTCTACTTCTCCATTTTATTGTACATGTCAACTCTATTGAACCCGACATCAAAATATCCAATTCATCTAACATTGTGACGTCATCATGCGAATTTTCGGGAGTCTCAGTTTGTTGCCCATTATCCGGTAACCCTCTTGCTCCATTTAGCGGGGAGTTATACAAGATCGCAGGTAGCTTGAACCTAAAGTTACTTATATCATTCTGAAAATATATGAGCAAGTCTTGATATATTAACAAGTCTACAAAAAAACTCAAATGTATAGAATTTTTACATTAAATTACCTGGGTCACATTGTCAGATAAAGAAGCTCCAGTCCAGTATTCCATAAAATTAATCAACCATAAGCCACAGCTTGCAGTGTGCAATATTGAAAAAATAAAATATGAGTGATACAGATATTGTTGCTGCTGGTATGACAATGGCATATAGAAAACAAGATATATATGATCTCTTACCCATCTGTTTGCACTTTGTTGATGATCTTGATTTTCGGCCAAGATGCCACTTCGATGCTCTTTATCCATTTTGTTAGGTCCAACTGTTTATGCTTTGCTACATGTTTTATTAGTCTTTCCATTCCTATTAACTGGTATGACCGAAACACCAAGATTTAGGAAGTGATATTAACATTTTTTTTTAAAAAAATATTATTTATTTGTATAGATATATCAATCATTAAGCCATACCACGCAGTCGAGATCTTTCCAATTTGTCATATTTTCTCCAAAAGAATCCAAAACATGTATCTGTCCTTCCGAAGCATTGACAACCGCTAGATACCAGTGATACTTTTCAATATTAATTGGAAGAAATACCTGCAGTAATAGAATTTTTTCTAACTTGTCGTGTACTTCGGACCCACTCTTTGCTAAAAAAAACAAGAACAAGGGACAAATTACTTATTGTAGCAATCCTAGAACGGGCAATGGAAATAACTATATTAGAACAAAACAATTTACTTTAGAATGACTTACTCTAAAGATTCAGAATTTGTGATCATCCGGATGTTTAGATAAATCATCGACAATAAGTCTTTTCTGCTTCTCCATTTTATTGTACGTGTCAACTCTATTGAACCCGACATCAAAATATCCAATTCATCTAACATTGTGACGTCATCATGTGAATTTTCGGGAGTCTCAGTTTGTTGCCCATTATCCGGTAACCCTCTTGCTCCATTTAACGGGGAGTTATACAAGATCGCAGCTAGCTTAAACCTAAAGTTACTTATATCATTCTGAAAATATATGAGCAAGTCTTGATATATTAACAAGTCTAAAAAAACTCAAATGTATAGAATTTTTCCATTAAATTACCTGGGTCACATTGTCAGATAAAGAAGCTCCAATCCAGTATTCCATAAAATTAATCAACCATAAGCCACAGCTTGCACTGTATAATATTGAAAAAATAAAATATGAGTGATACAAATATTGTTGCTGTTGGTATGGCAATGGCATATAGAAAACAAGATATAGATGATCTCTTACCCATATGTTTGCACTTTGTTGATGATCTTATGGATTTTCGGCCAAGATGCCACTTCGATGCTCTTTATCCATTTTGTTAGGTCCAGCTGTTTATGCTTTGCTACATGTTTTATTAGTATTTCCATTCCTATTAACTGGTATGACCGAAACACCAAGATTTAGGAAGGGATATTAACAAATTTTTAAAAAATATTATTTATTTGTATAGATATATCAATCATTAAGCCATACCACGCAGTCGAGATCTTTCCAATTTGTCATATTTTCTCCAAAAGAATCCAAAACATGTATCTGTCCTTCCGAAGCATTGACAACCGCTAGATACCAGTGATACTTTTCAATATTAATTGGAAGAAATACCTGCAGTAATAGAGTTTTTTCTAACTTTTTTCTATATGTTTCAATGAACATAAAATAACATATATCAGAACCTGTGGTCAAACTTACCATATCAGCGTTTCAATAATTTTGGACCCATGTTTCAATCCTGTCATCTCTACTATAGGTCAATGTTGTTGCATCAGTCTTTCCGTCGCGCTGTAGCAATTGAGTAATAAATGAATTTTCCATGTAAACGTTTCCACCTTCTCTATGAAGTAGGTGTTTTCATACCGCATCAAATGGATATACGCACTTATGACCTGCAATTTATTATTTTGTCAAATAAAAAATTATCATATCTTTCGCATAGACATCAGTTAATTAATTTAAAAGCAATGTTAAACATGCTTACAACGCCATTGACGTGTTCATGATCATGGAAAAGCAGTCCATGTCATCTTTAATTACCCAAGCATCATCGATTTGGACAAGTAAAGTATCATTATGTTTCTGTTTCATGTATTCCATTACCCGAGCATCTTCTTGCGTACACTCATAATCTACAGAGGTATCATTTTTTATTAGTAATTTTTAATTTCCCAAATTTGAAGAGATAATAAGTTTAAATTGATGATGACTCACCTTGTGGCTTGACTTTTGCATTGTTTGATTTCTTTGGCTTATTATACTGAGGCACCACCATCACATCATCATCAACACGCATCCGATCTTCATCCATTTCCATTTCAACTGTTTGTACGATATCATCTTTGACCGGTACTTTGTTTGCATCCATAATAATGATTTGCATATGCAAAATATAATATCAGTTTGAGATGCCATTTTTGTATATTTTGTATGTAATGCTCCACAAGTGCAAAATATGAGAGGATATTTGAGTTGCTTGAGAGATTGTTGCGTACATCATCATCGTGAGCACGCTTCCGCTTCTTGTCCCGTCTCTTTCTAGATGAACTATTATTTTGGCATCTTCATTGGTTTGGACATCTACATTGTTGCGCCCCCGCTCTGGTATATGTACCCTGCAAATATTTTAAAAAAATAAGTACAATAGCATACATCTAAATGCCTCATTTTTTTTTGTTAAAATAGCTTGAGGTTGTTGTGCTAACTAACTCATCGGAAGTAGGCAATGGACCAGCATGGACTGTACGTGGGCTTCTACACCGTGGAACATAATTTTCATTTTTGTGTAGGCAATCCGTGGGCTCTACGGACTCATCAGTTTCCACTATTGTTGGCATTCATCCTCACCAGGATAGTAGTAGTTATCAGCAAGCCTGCATGACAGCGTCATGTCATTGTAGATGCACGTACCTGCGACAACACAAACACGCAAATAAGGCATGAAACCTACCCGTGCTAACGCTACGGTGACATTTCAAACAACATAAATTAAATAACCAAAATGGTGTAAATGCTTTGGTGGTTTAAAAAAAATCATCGATCACATATATTATAATAGAAACGAAGAAATGAAGGTTATTTCCAAAAAAAGACATCATATTACATGTTAAAATAAACTTCATCATGGTTGCACTGCAGCTAACAAATGGGGAAAAAATAACCTCTCAAATTTCATATAAACATATAGAAGTGGGTTCATCTCCCAAGTAAGAACAGGACATTTAAAGATCAATAGACTGAACTATAAAGTAATTGTAATGAACATGATAGCACCAAATACACTGTTGTGTGCATGTCAGCTGAGCCCTGCATTTTACAACAACTTTTAATTGAGAATTGGAACCAGGCTTAAGCTTCACTCATATAAAACCATTGATTGACAAAGAATCGGATGTAAAATGTACCCCTAGCGCTCACCAATAAATAATCCAGCATTACTATCTAGAATGACAAGGTTGAAAAATAAAACATGCCTTGAAACTGCAGTACTAAAGTAAAGAAAAATTAAACAAATTGTAGAAATATACATATTAGAATTGGGGAGCCAAACAGTATTGTTGCCGCACAGCCCTTTGCTCCTCATGACCAATGGCAGACCCCTAGAGCCTAGATAAATCTAGCTTTCCCATAAAGAAGCAGGTGAGCTGCACTCTCTTGAGAGAAAGGAGATACCTAAGAATTGCTTGAGCAGCTACGGCACAAGACCATAACGCAAATTAAACAATTGGTATTCACTAACTCTGAAAGTAGAAAAGAAGGCATGCCAAACCTCAAAGTGGTGCTCGATCACTACATCCACAGGTGCAAGAGCTTCAACGGTCGTGGTTGGGCGCGCGCAGCACCTAGGAGGCCAGGACGGCAAAACGACGTACTGCAGGACCATGCATGGTGTCGGTGACGAAGGAAGGCAGGAATGGCCGCCCTACGGCAGCGGCAGCGGGATCCACGCGGCGTCAGCGCGATGGCGGCGGGCGATCGGCTACAGCAGTGGCAGCGGGATCGACGCGGCGTCCTAAGGCAGCGGCAGCGGGATCCACGCGGCGTTAGCGCGATGGCCGCGGGCGATCGACTACGGCAGCGGCAGCGGCAGCGGGATCCACGCGGCGGCGGCTCCTGCAGGTTTTGGAACGGTGTTTTTTTCTTTCTTTTATTCGCTGATTCGCTGATGAATTCGATGATTCGCTGATGATTGTGATGATTACAGGTCGCGAGGCGTGAGATGGTGGGTGCGGGGGTGAGAAGCCTGGCATCACACATTGAATCGTGGCCATCGGATTTGATTTGTGTGCCTTAGTAGCCCTTGATTTTATTAGAGATAGATTCTTGTGTGTATTTTACTGGGTGCACAATGGTTAGAGGCTCTCAGCGGGGGATGTTTTACTGGGGAGACCTAGTATAGTTTTGACTGGTGCATTATAGTAGAGATTTGTTAATTTTATTTACGTACACATCAAAGAGGCCACCAGTTCAATGCGCAATCTCAGGGGATCGGAGAGCTCTGTACTACTAGCTAGGCACCTTTGCTAATTTGACGTGGACCCTTAACCAACCTTTGCTAATTTGACGTGGACCCTTAACCAACCTTTGCTAATTTGGCGTCGCACAGTGAAGAGGTAGTTTTCAAGGCAGCTCCACCTACGCTAGGATTCTTTGCTAATTTGACATGTCAGTGAGGTATTTTCCAACGGAGTTCCTCATATATTTTCTTGATGTCGAATGATGGTCATTTTCTGGGGAGCTCTATCAAAAATGTAACTTCGCTAAATGTGTACGTACTTGTGACAATTATATACATAAGTGGTTACAGCGGGAGCTCTACTGAACGGCACCTTTTTGTTTATTAGGGCACTGGCAATATGGATTAGTGCAAAGTTCCTCCTCTGTATCATTCCTGCTGTCCTCCTCCTCGTCCCTGGTACCGCTTCTAATTTCCCTTTCTAGGTCAAAGATGCGTTGTTGTAGGTAGTTGATGTATTGTTGATGGGGATAAATAAGAGCAGAATCTACCCATCTAGTGAAGCCACAGTTCCCTTCGCTAATGGAATTCTGAAACTGAGCAGTATGTCCTATAAGTATTACCAAAACATGATAAACATATTTACAAAAGAGATAGGTCAAAAGAAGGGGATGAAGGGGAGCGGCGGCGCGGCTTCGAGTCGCCTCCCGTGTCGCTCACGTGGGAGCGACGCGGGGGCCTTTCTGTCCTTTGTAAGATGTGAAGATTCCCATGGCACCGTTCAATCCTTTGTTCCAAAGAGGTGTATAGGAAACTTTCCTATAGGATTGAATTCCTCTAAGGGCCTGTTTGGAGCGCAGGAATAAAAAATAGAGGAATGGAGAAAACTACATGAATCGAATAGAGCGAAAAATGAAAAACTATAGATTTGAAAATATAAGAATTGAAAACTTAGGCTTGTTTGGAACACAGGAACAAATATACAGGAATGAGAATGGTAGGAAGAAGATAAAACCATTAGTAACTACATTAGCACTAATCATTACACTCAAACTAAATCAATAGTCTCTTGACACCTTTAACGACTCATTTAATGTCTAAATTAACTTATCCTTGCCCGGATATGACTCTCCCCGACCTTGACTAGCATCAACTAGCTAGTTGGCCTATGATCAGCGCACTAAACAAGCCACAAGAACTTTTCCTTTAAAGCTCATGTTTTCTTTCCACCATTTCGTATAGGAAAGCTCACTATTCCTTAGGAAAGGAAATCGTGGATCCTCCGAACCAAATAGCAAGCCTTAAAAATCGTACACATTAATAGATTTCTTTAGAATTCCTTTGAATTTCCTTTGATCCAAAGAACCCCTAAAATTCTTATGTTTTTCTTTTGTTATAAAGGAGGACTAATAGAACAAAATATTGTATAATTTTTTTTTCTAGTATGGCAATACACGGACATAGACCTAGCTAGTTATATTACCAAAAGAAGCACAAGCAGGCACCGAGCACGCGCTGTTCCTTTGGTTGGACGCGCCGCTTGGCCACGCGGTCAACCGGTCTCCACGGCACGAGCGAGGGAGAGAATGACGCGCACAGTGACGCACTCGAGTGACGATGCCACAGCGCGTGGCGGCGGCGGCGTCATACAGGTTGTGTTTAGATCCCCATTTTATCTAAAAAAATTTTTAGGTTTTGATCTATTATTTTACAGAATGTAATTAAATACCATGTAAAGTTTTTAGCAAAAAGATATCCATTCTTCATTTTGGATTTTGGCCCTAAGAGGCAAAAAAAAACTAAAAAGCCAAAAAAAAAACCCTCACCTACCTCATAAAAAATTTAGTATTTTAGATGAAACTAAACACACCTATAAAAATTTTGACATCTTATATTTTATCATTCCAAAGTAGTTAGCATTTTACGTTCCATGCAAAACTAAACACAGCCGTATCTGGCGTCATATCCGCCGGCACGCGTGGCCTCTCCGATCCCGACAGATCACGGCGCGGCTGGCGCTGCAAGTTTTCTATTCACAGTTACGTCCAATTTTCACGACGTCTCGGCCCGTACGATCCCTCCTGCTCCGCGGCCCCCTTTCCCCTGCTATATATATATATATATATATATATATATATATATATATATATATATATATATATATATATATATATATATATATATATATAAAAAGACATTTTGGCTTTTCTATAAAGACATATTGTAGTATCTAGATATAAAAAAAAGAATCTATGATCTAGAAATGCCAAAATGTCTTATAATTTGGGATAGCGGAAGTATGTTTATTACAAGGGTGAACTCCAGAAAATTATCATTCTTATCGTAAACTTGCGTAAAATTATCATGCAGTATATGGATATTTTGATTTCTATGTATGTTATATCTCCTTTATCTTTTTTCCATTTTTCATCTGCAAGGACCATGTTGCAGTGCGGGAAAGGGACTGCACCTGCACGTATGACTGCAGTGCAGAGCAATGTCCTTTTACTATACACATATTTCCTCCGTCCCACAATGAATGCTCAGAAAAGTCAAACAATTTTAACTTTGATTAAATATTATACAAAAAAATATTGGTATTTATAGTGCACAATTAGTGTCATTAGATGAATCTTTGAATATATTTTCATAATAAACTTATTTAGATGTATAACTATTACTAATATTTTCTATAAATCTAAGCAAATTTAACCAAGTTTGAGTAACACGCATCTAGGGCCGTGCACGAGGGCGTGCGATCCGTGCGACAGTACAGGGCCCAAAATTTGTAGGGGCCTCAAAATTATAGCTAATCAGTAATATTTTTATACATAGCTAATCAATATTTTGTGCTAACTTTTCTGCACGTAGTTCATAACCAGTGCCTATGTCAACTCTAGAAATTGCTGTTACTTTTTATTTGGCACTATGTAGTTTCATCTATATTATTTGTCCATCCGTTTGACTACTCCGTTCCTATCTAACTCGCTGAGTCACGTCTTCACTAAGTAGCTAGGGAATCTTGAGTGCAGTACTCCACTGCTAACATCAAAGTCCAAACTACGCAAACTGTCGAGAAGGTGTTGTATTGGCAAGTGCCAAACTATACTCCATCCATCTCTTTTTATCTGTTGTTATCGCTTCCCGAGAAGTCAAACGTAGACTAAATATATAAAATAAAGTATTGATATTTATATAATACCTAATTCGTATTGAGATAGATTGTTAAATCTATTCTTATTATAAATTTATTAGGAGATACAGATATTGCTAATATTTTTTTATAAACTTAGTCCATTACACAATGCTATGGTGTTATAGAATATTATATATGATATCATTCTATTTTTCTAGACCATTAGGGCCTATTTTAGAGTTTGGAATGAGACCTTAACTTTTGCCGGCACGGCGTGCACGCATCTCAAAGCGTCATTCTTTTTGGGACAGAGAGAGTATATGTCAACTTACCCATGCCAACAACTACCTATAAGGACGTCCGCAATGGTAATAGCTAGTACTATCTACGTAGTTAGCTAACGTGGAGGTGAGAGAAAAGAAATATGACTATTTAACACTGCTGGACCCACATGCTCCTCTCACATGATCTTGGAGTACGTGAAATAGATAAGCTATTTGTTCGTAGCCAGTGACTACTCTCTTTCTTACTTTTTGCTTGCCACGTCATATCTAGCTAACCAAATAGCTAGCTGTTGGGGACGCCCTAATACTCCTAATAATCCATAAACAAGACTGTCTAGACATGTCTGTTGTAGTTATAGGTTAATTATCTCAAGCCTGTTTTTCCGCAAAAAAATTATCTCCAGCCTGTATAAATACACTCCTCCCTCGTCTTTGTTTGCCTCATCACACGCTAGCTATATAGCTCCGGTCCTCTCCACTCTCCCTCTCCAGAAAAGAACTCCAGGTGCATCTCCGATCCGTTCACCACTCACCACCTGAGGCTTCTTTGCCTGCTACTGCTACTGCTAGTAAGAGGGGAAAACGAAGATTGTCCGATCTTGCTTGTGTTCACGTGAGCTCCTTCTTTCTGCATTCTGCATCGGCTTTGGTTTTTGATGGGATTCAGTTCAGGTACGGCACGGAAGACGATGAACTCTGCTCCAGCTGGCCTGTGCGTCGCCTCCGCGGTCATCGCAATCATCGTCTCCCTCACCGCAACCGCCGATCCCCTCGAACAAGACCCCTGCCTGGCAGTGGCAGAGCTTGAGAAAATTCAAGAGAGTGTGCTTATCTCGTGGGTGCATAGACTTTTATTTTATAGGTGTGAATATGATAAAAATTTAGCTATAAATACTGTTTTTCCTTTTTTGTGTGGGTGCAGCTGCACCCACTCATAATGTATATATACATCCGCCATTGCTGCCTGGTGGGCTTCACTCTAGCACTGTGCATGGTCTTCCACGGCGGCATGGCGTTCGTGTTCCGTGGCGTTGGCCCTTGATCTTGGCCCCAGCGGCCGGCCGGCCGACGCGTGGCCTAGCCAGCGCCATCTCTGGCTAGACCTAGGTACGGCGCGATTCCTTTGCAATTGAGTCACGTTCCGTCTGGGCTGCCACGGCGACGAAAGGTTGCCTGGCTTGAGTGCAGAGGAGCGGCGCCACACCTAGGCAGTCGAGCTCTCTTCTTTGCGCAATTGTTGTCTCTGTGAAGTTCACCTTCCTTTGTTCACTTCTTCATATAGAGCATGCTGTTATCATAATAATAATAATAAGAATAATAAAGTGGGGAAGTTGAATGAATTTGGAGAAAAATTGGGCTTTGGTGGGGCTATTCAGGGAGGGTCATTTTAGGACATATTGCTGCCTTGGGCCTTGGCTGTGTGGTTCAATTGGTGCCCCATTATTACTCTTAACATGATAATCTCCTGCTCATTAAAAACAAGATTTGGTTGGGTAACAATGTCACTCTTTAGAACAAAGTCTTGGCAGCATTGCATTTTTGTGTGCTAGGGGCTTATTCTGGTTTCTTCCGTCACTTATAAGAGGATCAAATTTCTTTTTACTTGGCCCTACATGAAGACTATTCAAGCATTTGTATCTCAGTGCACCACTTGTTAGCAAGCTAAGCCTGAGCGACTTAAGTACTCAGGACTTCTTCAACCGTTACCAACCCTGATAATGCTTGGTAAAGTGTTTCAATCGATTTCGTCGAAGGTTGGCCCAAATCTGGTCATTATTCTTGCATTCTTGTTGTTATGGACAAATTCTCTAAGTATGCACAATTTCTAGCATTGGTGCATCCTTTTACTGCCCAGTCAGTAGCTCAAGCATACATGCACATATATATAAACTTCATTCATGATCTCCAGAAGTCCATTGTTATTGATCGAGAACAAATTTTCACTAGTCATTAGTGTCACGAACTCTTTTGAGTCTCTAATACTCAGCTGAATATGAGCTGTGCATATCATTCTCAACCTGGTGGCAAAACAGAAAGAGTTAGTCAATGTTTAGAAGCATACTTGAGATGTTTCCTTCACTTGTATCCTAGCAGTGGCACAAATGGTTACACTTACGTGAATTCTAGTACAACACCTGTTTCTATGCCAATGTAAATAAGTCCTCCATTTGAAACTCTTGGTCATCCTCCCAAACATTTTGATATCAGTGGTGCTGAAGTGTGTGCAGCATCTGATCTTCAGGAATGGCTCAATGAGAGGAAAGTGATGACTAGTTCAGTCAGCAACATTTGGATACTGCACGCTTTTGCATAGTAAACTTGGTATGGCGCTTAGCCTTGCTACGTAGTGCGTATGGTGGAGAGTGGAGAGGATGGCTCTGGCGATGGCGACGGCGAGGTGCCGTGGCGGTGCTAGGCAAACGAGACGGAGAGAGAGAGAGTTAGGGCACCAGGCGCCCAAGGGTGTCAAGATGACACAATCCCAGGCTATCCCATTAAGTTTCAAAGTATGACTCTTATACAATTGGACTCAACCTCCTGAAGCTATAATTAAGGAAACTCTAACTAAGGAAACTCTAAATCGAAACAAATCTAATCCAACTGACTCAACCCAAAGACTCGGCCCGTGGCCGGTGGTGACCGCCACACCCAACACATGCGCACGGTCAGCCACTTTGCTCCTTGGCCCGGCGCTTATACATCTTGCCGACCATAACATCTCTCCCCCCCTCGAGAAACAGCTCATCCTCGAGCTGGAAGGAGGGATGGGCTTCGTGAAACGCTAGGACCGGCTCCCAAGTGGCTTCAGACACTGGCATTCCCGCCCATTCGACGAGGACGTGCCACACGCCGCGGCGAAGTTCAGAGCGTAGGACACGCACCGGCCGCTGCAGCGGCCGACCGTGATGTAGAGGAGGTAGTTCCGGCACACTGGAAGGCGGTGTACCCCGGAACGGCTTGAGGACGCCGACATGGAAAACATCGTGGATGCGCGCGCCATCGGGAAGCTGAAGACGGTAGGCCACCTCGCCGATGCGGCCGAGCACCTGGAAAGGTCCGGCGTACTTGGGCGCTAGCTTTCCCTGGCCCCCATGTACTAGGTTCTTCGTGTGGTGGTGGAGCATGCGAAGGAGCACCCAATCGCCAACGGCGAACTCGAGTTTGCGGTGGTTGGCGTCGTAGAACCGGCGGGCGTGCTCTTGAGCCTAGAGAAGATGAGCACGCACCTCCTCAAGGAACTCATCCCTGGTGGCGAGCAGGGTGTCCACCGCCTCCGTGCGCGCATGCCCCGTGGCATAGGGCAGCAAATCCGGGGGCGATCGACCGTACACCACCTGGAACGGGGAGGTCTGGAGCGCCGTGTGATAGGCCGAGTTGTAGCAAAACTCAGCCCATGGAAGCCAATCCAGCCAATCACGCGGACGGTCACCTGTCAAACACCGAAGATACATGGTAATAGTCTTATTGACAGCTTCAGACTGTCCATCTGTCTGCGGGTGGAATGCAGAACTCATGCGAAGCTTGATGCCGGCGTGACGAAATAGGTCGCGCCATGTAACAGAACCGACCAAATTATAAGAGCACAAGTACGAAAACAAGCACCGAAGCGCTCAAATTTTCAAACTTGAGCCCATATAATCCCGGTAGTCAATCGAAATCACGAAGGATTTCAAACCAAACTGCTTACAACCAGGATCGCATCATTCAACATACAACATCATACGATACATTTCGCAAGTAGTCCAGAAATAAGTTTACACCACGGAGTAGCAAATATTACAAACCAAGTTTGAAAGTAGCGGAAGCATAACACACACATTAGTTAATTAAATACTGCCAGTCTGGATGATCGACATCTCGCAAAAGCATGAGGAAAGTACATAAAGACGATCACGCCCTTGTGATCTAGTTATCATCACCCGCAGGGTGGAGACACGTCTTGCAGAATCCCTGATAAAGCATGTCATCTGCAACAGGAGGGAATAAACCCTGAGTACTGGAATGTACTCAGCTAGACTTACCCGTCGAAAACCAGAAATGAAGTGACACCAAGGATTATGCAAGGCTTACACAAGAGGCTAGCTGACACCACATTTTGCATAAAGGCATAAGTAGTTGAAACTCTTATAACCTGTACTAGCAGTTATTTTTAGCATTTACCTGTCATCTATCTTAGCACCTGTACTAAACATACACTTGATTATAATCAAACAACATGATTATTATATCCATAGCAGGTATATCATTATGGCAACATTGTATCATTCCCTTAACCACCAGTTCATTTAATGAGTTCTACGTTGCCGCTGCTCAAGTCAAGTGCTCACTAACCGGGGAGCGACGGCGATTCGAATCGAATTCCTATCCAGCTGGAGGGGTATTTCTAACACTCACCGTGCAGACCCCTGCCAGGGTCGCACAGGCCACCGTTTCATATGATTCAGGAATCGCGGGTCCGAATAATGTCGCGACCCCAAGGGCGACACTCTGCCAGGTGATAGGGACTCTAACCCCCCCTTGGTCTCATGCCAATGTCCCCAAGCACATCCTTTCTCTCCTCCAAGAAGCAACCTACCATTCGATTCCCGGCCTGAACCACATTACTCGGCTTCGCGGTCGGAACGACTTATCCGGCCAACTAAGTGTTAGACTGCGTTCAACATGACTCAAGGACGTACAGCGAATCGGTCCTTAAACGACTCAGACGGGCATAGCTCCACACCCAAGACGTGAAGTGTCTTGCGGCTGTACTATCGAATTCCCGTCCGGTCTCGATTTCATTTTTAAGCATGGTTCCATCACGATAGCCATAAGCCATTCGCGACTCCTTCCTACATCTCGCGGATGACCGGAAATCACCCGACTTCTACCGTACTAAGCAGGGCTAAGCATTGACACGTGCCTAAACCTAATATAGGATTAAGTACGATATCTGGACAAGGACAGGTATAATGCAACAAGTGTTTTCATATAACTCCTACAACTTAATGCAGTAAACAATTAGAAGTACTCAAGATTAATTTATAAATCAGTAGGTTCAGCATGCACCGGGGCTTGCCTTTCAGAAAAGTTGCAGGCCTGTGGTCAGGGCACTCGGGTAGACCTTCTGACAGAGCTTCGTCGCCGGCTGGTTCCTCGGGCTCCTGCTGCTCCTGGCTCTCCTCCGGAATTACTGGCTCGAATTCGAGGAGTGTCACCCCCTCCGGTGCACCTATTGCATGAATGCACAATAAATATAATGGATGCATAAATGGGTGCAACATGCTCGGAATGAAATGCATTTCAGAATAAAATACTCTATTTAAGTTATTTTACTAGTACGTGCAAATCTCTTCTCTAGTAGAGAAGTACTCACCTAATCTACTTAACCTAAGATAAAGCTGCTCATCCTCAGTTAAGGCCCTAACACCTAACAATTACAAAAGTAGCATGTCTTAGGATATCTCACCATAACAATCAGCAAAACACCACAGTAAGCATTCTGGACAGCAGCTACTTGTTTTTATCACAACTGGAGATTTATAATTCCAAAAGATATGATCTAAGACAATCTGGAAAGCCTAAGAAATGTACTACAATTCATTTTCAGACCTCAACTCCAAACTCCTAAGTTTTCCATGTCAAACTTCACAAGTTCCAGAATCTGTCCTCTCCAAAACAGAGAGTAGCAGATTTTGAACTGCCACTTTAAACAACAGTAACTCTCAAACTACTAAGCCAAATGCTTCTAAATTTCAACACAAGCTAGTTCACCAAGTTTACTCCAACTTTGGTATTTACAAGTTGTCCAGCAACCAATTTTATCAAAGCCCAATTTAGAATTACTACTTAACTGTCCAGAAAACCTAAAATTACAAAGGTTAAATATTTATTGATGTAGCAAACATTCTCTCAAACCAAACTAATGCTACTATAAGTTCACAAATATCACAAAGACACCAGAAAGTAAGGTGTGCCCACCTAGAACATTTATTTAAACCCATTTCTTAATTTACTTAAGTAATTAAGTGGAATTTTAAACATAAATATAAACTGCTCCTAAAATTCTACAAAAATTACAGGAAACTCTCTGACCCAAAAAGAGACCACAGTAAAAATTTGAACAAGTTTTATTCACAGAAACTCCCTACACAAAATTCACAAGCTAATAAGGCTGATTTTTGCATAATTAGGAAACCCTATTGAAAAGTGTCAAACAACAGATTTCATATTTTTCTTAGACACTTTAAGATACCAAGACATTCTCCAAAAATTTACAATAACATTGCACATGTAGAAAAATTATAAAAATTACTTCAATTATTTCCTAGAATAAAATGATAGCCTTATAACTTGAAAATTACTTAAGCACTGATGCCCAAATTTTTACCATAGCTAGGACTAGCATAGAGTAACCTACCCACCAAATTTCATAATTTATGGAACAATACAGCTCAAGTTATAAATTAAGCAAATTTGCATGCAATCCAAAACACATTTAAAGGATCTAATAAATTCTTACAGAATTTAAACATCTCATGCCAGATCCATATTTTTCTAAAATACTACACATCCAATAGATTCTAACAAAATTTATTTCATGATTTTTGGATCACTAAAACCCTAGATTCCTATTTTTCCAACTAGTACAACAATCAGTATCAAAATAATAAAAATTCATTTTCACTTCGGACGATTGGGCCGGCCCGGAAACGAACTCGGCCCACAACGTTTTTTTTTCCCGCGCGCTCGGCCCGCTCAGCGCCCCTGCCTGCGCGCGCGACGCTGACGGTGGGCCCCCGCGGTCAGTGACCGAAACAGGGGAGCCGACACCCCGCGAGCTCCGGTGAGCTCGAGCTCGCCGGAGAAGGGCTCGCGCGGCTCACCGAACACGGCATCGTGCTCTCCGTCACCTGGCGCACTGATTGGTACCCGTAGGATGAATGGGAATGGGGTGGAGAGGGCCTGCCACCGTGCGCGGCGGCCGGTGACCTCCGGTGGCGGCGCACCGTCGCCGGTGAAGAAGCATAGTGCGGTTTGGGCTCGGTACGAGCTTCACCGGGGCAAGGTGGTTCCGTTTTGCGAGTAAGGGGAGATGGAGACGGGCCCGAAGCACCCCGACCACGGTGAGGTCCCATGGCGGGCTCCGGCGACCCCTCGGAGGCGGAGAAGAAGATAATGCAGCTCACCTAGGGTCCAATCGTGGGTTTCGGTAGGTCCAGGGGGTGGAGGGTGTCGAGGCGGAGGAACTGGCGAGCTCAGGCGGCCGGTGGTGTGGCGTGGCTCACGGTCGAGCTCGTCGGAGAAGAAAGGGGAATGGCGGCTCGGTTCTTTCCCTTTTGCAAACGAGAGGGAAGGAGGAGGAGGGAATGGATGGTTGATGTCGGGGCGACCGCAGAGGTGCCCTT
Source organism: Saccharum hybrid cultivar R570 (assembly GCA_038087645.1). Taxonomy (NCBI): domain Eukaryota; kingdom Viridiplantae; phylum Streptophyta; class Magnoliopsida; order Poales; family Poaceae; genus Saccharum; species Saccharum hybrid cultivar. Next base: position 1,272,037 of record JAQSUU010000613.1, on the reverse strand, counting down.
CATGCGCTCGGCAGCTGGCCAAGGCGCCAGGTCGCGCGCGGCGCATGGAGGACACACGGCGGCGTTCACCTACCCGGGCGCCACGACACGCCGTGTCATTTGACTGAACCCGATTGCAGGTCCGCGATAGTCGACTGACAGAGCAATTTTTCCACCGAATATCTCCTAAACCGGTTCGAGTTAGGAGCAGATGATAACATCAAATTTGTAGGGCTTTGTGAGGTCAACAACTTTGTCAATTGGTGTTTGGGCTGGTTCGGCTTATATTTGAAACTACATGGCCTCAAAGTAGTGCTCGGTGAACTGAAACCGGGTTTCAGTTAACGATGCCGACTGACAGCTCATGTTCATGGCACGATATCTCTTGAACCATTGAGAACCAGGCTTGGGTAATATTGACAAAGTTGTAGGGCTACATGTGATCTACAAGTTTGTCAATATGAGTGAAGGCTGGTTTGGCTTGGTTTGCAAACTACAAGCTTCTAAAGTAGACATCAGTGAAACTGTAAGGTCCAATTCCAGACTTAGAAAAATTCTAAGTCCTGGGATTACACCACTAGCTGACTTGTGGGCCACTTTTGAGCATGTTGTGGTCATTTTCATGAGATGGCCATATTAGAACTTTTGTTCCTCATGAAATTCTCTACAACTTTGCTTAAGAGCACTCCTTCATGCAAGATCTCTAAATTGGACTTTTTAATTGGTCAAACCAGAGCACTCTAGGGTTCCAAACTTGGTCAACCACATTTGAAAGGGCAATTTGGTAATTTTGGTCAACATGAACATTGTTCCAAATGTTATCCTAAGTATAACTAAGGTGTTGTAGGTCATGATTGGCTACCTTACCTTTTTGTTACACCAACTATTAAGTACTTCATGAAATAAATCAAACAAACCCTAAAATAATCACATGTGTTGCATCACATAAAATAACAAACATGAATGATGCATGCTTATGCTTATGCCATGCAAATGCAATGCAATTAAGGACTAAACACTTGAAGTGTTACAGCCCTCCCCCCTTATAAAAATCTCGTCCCGAGATTTGGAAAGCGTACCATTTTTCATAGAATTCTTTATAACCATCCCGCAAATAATCCTCCCGTTCCCACGTAGCATCACTCTCACTTCCCTGATTACTCCACATCACTTTGTACCACTTAACCACTTTACTTCTAGTTACTCGTTCCTGGGTATCGATCACTCGGACTGGCTTTTCTTCATAGGTTAGGTCGGATTCCAGCCTGATATCACCTAAAGGAACTTGTTCCTCAGGAACTCGAAGACACTTTTTAAGCTGAGATACATGGAAGACGTTGAATATGGCTCTCATCTCAGGAGGCAACTGGATTTTGTATGCAACAACTCCACTCTTGCCTATGATCTGGAAAGGACCCACGTATCTTGGTGCAAGTTTCCGCTTAACACCAAAATGTTGGACACTCTTCATTGGAGAAACTTTCAAATAAACGAAGTCTCCAACTTCAAATTCGAGTGGTTTTCTACGACGATCCGAATAGCTTTTCTGTCTAGCTTGGGCTGCAGCCATATGTTTTTGGATGGTACGGACTTGTTCCTCAGCTTCATGAACAAAATCAATACCATAATACCTTCTCTCCCCAGCTTCTACCCAGTTTAATGGAGTTCGACACTTTCGACCGTACAACGCTTCGAATGGGGCCATCTTAATACTCTCTTGATAACTGTTATTGTACGAGAATTCGGCTAAAGGTAACCATTTTTCCCAAGAACCCTTGGATGAAATGACGCATGCTCGCAACAGATCTTCCAAGATTTGGTTAACTCGTTCTGTCTGTCCCGATGTCTGGGGGTGATAAGCAGAGCTTCTCACTAACTTGGTTCCCAGAAGGTGATGCAAATGCTCCCAAAAGCGAGCAGTGAACTGGGGACCACGATCAGAAACGATAGTACGAGGTATCCCATGAAGCCGGATTATCTGATTGAAGTACAACTCAGCATAGTCAGTGGGACGATAGTCCACTCTCACTGGGATGAAGTGAGCTGATTTGGTCAAACGATCAACAATTACCCAAATAGAGTTATGATTTTTGACAGTGGGAGGAAGTCCGACAATGAAATCCATACTTATCTCTTCCCATTTCCAGCCTGGAATGGAAAGTGGCTGAAGTAGCCCAGCTTTCATGTGCACAGCTTTAACTCTGCAACAGGTGTCACATCTAGCAACATATGCAGCTATCTCTTTCCGCATCTTGGTCCACCAATAAAATGGCTTCAAATCATAATACATCTTATTACTACCAGGATGGATGGACAACTTAGAGGAGTGTGCTTCAGACAAAATATCATTTCGAAGCTCCCGGTCCTTAGGCACAACTAACCTATCCTTGAACCATAGTACACCCTCTTCATCTATCCTGAACTGTGTAGTTTCTTGCTCTTTCATCTTACGCTTGATGTGGAATATACCAGTGTCAGTCTTTTGGAGCTCAATAATTCTGCTTTTGAGAGTACAACTGACAGTGATGTTGTACAAGACTGCTGGATGTAGAAGGCGAGATCGGTGAAAATCAGTTTCAACTAAGGAATGGCAATGAGACTTACGGCTTAAAGCATCCGCAACTACATTTGCCTTTCCTGGATGATAGTGCACTTGAAGGTTATAATCTTTAATCAACTCGAGCCATCTTCTTTGACGCATATTCAACTCGGGTTGGGTGAAGATGTATTTGAGGCTTTTGTGGTCGGTATAGATGTTGCAGACATTGCCCAGCAGATAATGTCGCCAGGCTTTCAACGCATGAACAACTGCAGCCAGTTCTAAGTCATGCGTTGGATAATTCACCTCATGCTTCCGAAGTTGTCGAGAAGTATATGCAATTACTCGGCCTTCCTGCATCAACACACCTCCCAAACCTATGCCTGAGGCATCACAATAAACATCAAATGGTTTTTCGATATCCGGTTGTGCCAAAACCGGAGCTGAGGTTAGGAGGGTTCGCAGTTGGTGAAAAGCCGCATCACACTCAGGAGTCCAGACAAACCTGGTGTCTTTTTGCAGCAACCGAGTCATTGGCTTGGCTATTTTAGAGAAATCCGGGATGAAGCGACGATAATAGCCAGCCAAACCAAGAAAACTCCGGACCTCGTGAACCGAGATAGGAGCCTTCCAGTTCAGCACTTCCTGTACCTTGGCGGGGGTCCACCATAATTCCTCCATCGGACAACACATGCCCAAGGAAAGGTACTTCACGAAGCCAGAATTCGCACTTACTGAACTTTGCATATAGTTGATGTTCACGCAGTCTTGTGAGGACTATACGCAGATGTTCAGCGTGATCCTCCTCATTCACAGAGTATACCAGGATGTCATCAATAAATACCACCACAAACTTGTCCAATTCAGGCATAAACACCGAATTCATCAAGTACATGAAGTGTGCGGGGGCATTTGTCAAGCCGAAAGACATAACAAGATACTCATAAAGACCGTATCTGGTAGAAAAGGCTGTCTTTGGAACATCTTCCGGGCGGATTTTAATTTGATGGTAGCCAGACCTTAGATCGATCTTGGAGAAAACTTTAGCTTTAGACAACTGATCGAACAAGATGTCGATTCGCGGTAGAGGGTACTTATTTTTGACAGTGACTGCATTGAGAGGTCTGTAGTCCACGCACATCCGCAAGGTTTGATCCTTCTTCTTTACAAAGATAGCAGGGCATCCCCACGGCGATGAACTAGGACGAATCAATCCTTTCTTCAAAAGTTCATTCAATTGCACCTTAAGTTCAGCTAGTTCATTAGGAGGCATCCTATATGGTCTCCTAGAGATGGGTGCCGTGCCAGGCAACAACTCGATTTTAAACTCCACATCCCGATCCGGAGGGAGTCCCGGCAAATCATCGGGAAAAACGTCCGGAAACTCATTTACTACCGGAATTTCGGCCAACGCCTTTGCTTGCACAGCATGAATTTCCCCCGACAATTCAACCTTTCTGGGAAGTTGTACTAGAAAACCCTTTTGATCTGTAGGATCTCTGAGCATAACTACCCGAGCGGACGTGTCAATGAGTACCCCGTTCTGACTCATCCAATTCATGCCCAAGATAACATCTATATCTAAACCAGGTAAAACCAATAGGGCAAGCGAATAACTTCGCCCTTCTATTTCAAACTTCAGGTTCCCCACTACTTTGTTTGTGGAAATATTCCCACTTGCAGCGCTAATACAATATCCCACACCTTCAACAGTATGCAACTTGTGCGCAAATTTAGATGCAAACTTAGGACTGATAAAAGAATGCGAAGCACCTGAATCAAAAAGTACCACTGCGGGGTGTTGGTCAACTAGAAACTTACCAGCGGTGACCACCTCACCAGATGGAATTTCCTCAATGCTGTTATAATGGGCGTGTCCCTGACGACTACCTTGGTTGACATTTTTCTTAGGGTACGGACAGTTCCTGGACCAATGGCCTGGCTTGTTACAGTTCCAGCAAGGCATGTTGCTAGGAGGAACACTGGAGCTGCCTTGGCCCGCATTACTCTTTGGCAGAGCCACTGTATATGCCTTACGAAACCCAGTCTTTGCAGCAGGCTTTTTCTGCGGCGGACGGAACTTTGTATTCTGAGCAGGAGGGCGAGGAGGAGCTCTCGGGGCAGCTGGAGCTCGAGACTGTGAAGCACTCGCCTCAATGGCCCTCTTGCGGCTCTTAGAAGCAGAATAGATAGCATTGTTGTTCTCTTGAGTTAGAGCATCGCTGATGAAATCATTGAAAGTAGTACATTTGCTAGTGCCCATTGTTTTCATCAGTTTTGGGCCGAGGCCCCTTTTGAAGCTAGCAATCTTTTTGGCATCAGTATCCACAAACTCAGTGGCATACCTTGCCAGGTTGTTGAAGGACTGCAAGTATTCAGTCAGGCTTTTGTTTCCTTGCGACAGCCTCATAAACTCTGTGTGCTTGATTGCCATAAGACCTGGAGGAATATAATTTCCCCGGAATGCCGCCTTAAACTGATCCCAAGCAATCGGTACATGGGCAGGCAGCGTAGAACGATAATGGCTCCACCAAATACCCGCTGGACCATGCAACTGGTGAGAAGCATATTCAGTCTTTAACTCATCAGTCAGGCGAAGCAGACGAAACTTTTGCTCAATAGTATTTAACCACTCATCAGCTTGCAGTGGTTCTTCCGCTTCCTTGAAGAGCGGGGGCTTAGTATCCAGAAAGTCCTTGAAATCACTGTATTGATTGGGCTCTGGGCCCTGGCGGCCAGGACGAGCCTCCCGGTTAGCCAGCTGGCGCATAGCATCTGCCAACATGCGCTGCCCTTCGACCACTGTCTGCATCAATTCGGCCGGAGTAGGTGGTGGCGGAGGGGGTGGCTGTTCCTCATCCTCATTGCCACGACCCCGACGAAGATTGTACGACATCTGCAAAACGCATAGCCAATGAGCACTGACGATGTGGGAAACTTGTAGATGAATTATTGTAAATATGTCAAACTGACTTCATGAAATAGACTTCTCATAATAATTAAGGCACAATAATTCACCACAACCGCACAATCCATTCAAGCGCATCATTTGACGAGATCATACTTGGTAATCCAACAAGATACTCTTTGATGAAGGCTTACTCACAGGGAGCACACGGTTACCGGACCGTTTACTTTGCTATCTACGTGATTTTTGACCTTTTGCACGGTACTTGGATTCGATCTCAAGATTTTTAGTTGACTGTGAAAGGCTACTTCAAACTGACCACAAAGAGACTTCTCAATGAAGAGTTCCATGGTGGATCATGACTAGCCACCTCGATACCTGCGCGTGCCAAGCAGCACAGCCTTATGTCGCGCGCCATAGGAGGCCCTCGGTTTCGTCGCGGCACCGAAGGGTGCTAATCGTGACACCATCATCGAATGCAACATAATAAGACATCAAGTTGTGATCGAAATTAATAGGTTCAAACTACATTCAGGAAACATATGGTTCAACCTTACATCCCAAGTAAAGTTATTACAAGGCCTCACTCCTTCACAGGGAGGGCACAAAAGACGATCCTAACATTATAGGCACGTGATGACTACTCTAAGCATCATCCTCCGAGTCGGTGTCATGGATCTCCCCGCCGTCCTCATCACTGACAGGCTCTAACTCCTCGTCTTCTTCTTCTTCTGGCTCTTCCTCTGGTGCTTCTACAGGTGGGGCATCCTGTGGTCCATCAACCTCCACTTCATCATCATCCTCAGCTATGAAGATGCCTGATCCCATATCTTCATCTACATTGTTGTTTCTAGGTAGCAGGGGATTAAGCTCGTTGTTCAGGCGGTGCACTTCTTCATGAAGATTATCGTTGTATTCTTCAGCGTTCTCTAACTGTCGCTCGAGCTCAAACTGGCGAACTCTCAGAACGTTCTCCTCGTGCCAGGCTTCATTCCTCTGTTCCATCACACGGACCAACATGCGTTGACAGTTGCGGTTTGCCACTGTCAACCTCTGGACTGCAAGCGTTTCTTGATCACGATCCTGAATCACTTGTTCCAGTTGTTGCCGTGCTGCATTCCTGGCAGCCGTTACTTCAACCAACTCTGCCCTCAGCCTTTCCACCTCAGTAGGCTCAGGGCGGGGCTCACGTGGAGCGAGCTGGTGACGCGGTGCCCTGCCCCCAGTGGACTTACGAGCGGTCCTCTTGGTACGTGCCATCTGTAGCAACAAGATAAGATACGACTTAAAGTGAGGATCATTTAGGGGATACGAAATTTACTTTAGTCGGGAGTACAGAAATTTTTAAGGAGGGAGTAAATGATATGTATGATATAATTAAACATGATGCATGCACGTTTCGTACGTCCTCTCACCTTAGTAGATACCTAGAGTTCTAACGCTAGGCGGTGGCATACATACGTTCTCTCATATAAGCGAAACTATCGGTCTACTCGTTACGCTGTTAGTGTACCTGCAGAAAACTTCATTGCAGCCCAACAATTCCCAATATAAGCACACAAGAAAGCAGTAATTTAAATACTTTCCATATATACATCCCCAAATGTATATACTTCAGTATCAAGCTACCCGATATAAAGGTTCCCACAATTAAGTGCTTTTACATAGTTACATGGTTTAAACATGTAAAGATGTAAGTCACAACAACTACTCTCCCCTAGACCGCCGGTTGGACGATCATGCTCTCACAACTCACACTTACCAGAGCGTCGAGGTAATTGATCCATACATTACCACCCAAGTGGATGGCATCCATACAATATCACGCCGTATGGACGACGAAACAAAAACAAACAAGGCCCCCAAGTTAGTCTTTATAATAAGCCACCTAAGAGTCCTTATTTGGGCTAAGGGATGTGATCACTGGCATACCTAAAAAATAATTTTTAGTGTTTTAACCCTTTTTCATAATCAAATATTTTTGTTTTTAAATACTCATATGATGTGTTTAATGTTGAATTATGCTCCGATACCAGCTGTAACAGAACCGACCAAATTATAAGAGCACAAGTACGAAAACAAGCACCGAAGCGCTCAAATTTTCAAACTTGAGCCCATATAATCCCGGTAGTCAATCGAAATCACGAAGGATTTCAAACCAAACTGCTTACAACCAGGATCGCATCATTCAACATACAACATCATACGATACATTTCGCAAGTAGTCCAGAAATAAGTTTACACCACGGAGTAGCAAATATTACAAACCAAGTTTGAAAGTAGCGGAAGCATAACACACACATTAGTTAATTAAATACTGCCAGTCTGGATGATCGACATCTCGCAAAAGCATGAGGAAAGTACATAAAGACGATCACGCCCTTGTGATCTAGTTATCATCACCCGCAGGGTGGAGACACGTCTTGCAGAATCCCTGATAAAGCATGTCATCTGCAACAGGAGGGAATAAACCCTGAGTACTGGAATGTACTCAGCTAGACTTACCCGTCGAAAACCAGAAATGAAGTGACACCAAGGATTATGCAAGGCTTACACAAGAGGCTAGCTGACACCACATTTTGCATAAAGGCATAAGTAGTTGAAACTCTTATAACCTGTACTAGCAGTTATTTTTAGCATTTACCTGTCATCTATCTTAGCACCTGTACTAAACATACACTTGATTATAATCAAACAACATGATTATTATATCCATAGCAGGTATATCATTATGGCAACATTGTATCATTCCCTTAACCACCAGTTCATTTAATGAGTTCTACGTTGCCGCTGCTCAAGTCAAGTGCTCACTAACCGGGAGCGACGGCGATTCGAATCGAATTCCTATCCAGCTGGAGGGGTATTTCTAACACTCACCGTGCAGACCCCTGCCAGGGTCGCACAGGCCACCGTTTCATATGATTCAGGAATCGCGGGTCCGAATAATGTCGCGACCCCAAGGGCGACACTCTGCCAGGTGATAGGGACTCTAACCCCCCCTTGGTCTCATGCCAATGTCCCCAAGCACATCCTTTCTCTCCTCCAAGAAGCAACCTACCATTCGATTCCCGGCCTGAACCACATTACTCGGCTTCGCGGTCGGAACGACTTATCCGGCCAACTAAGTGTTAGACTGCGTTCAACATGACTCAAGGACGTACAGCGAATCGGTCCTTAAACGACTCAGACGGGCATAGCTCCACACCCAAGACGTGAAGTGTCTTGCGGCTGTACTATCGAATTCCCGTCCGGTCTCGATTTCATTTTTAAGCATGGTTCCATCACGATAGCCATAAGCCATTCGCGACTCCTTCCTACATCTCGCGGATGACCGGAAATCACCCGACTTCTACCGTACTAAGCAGGGCTAAGCATTGACACGTGCCTAAACCTAATATAGGATTAAGTACAATATCTGGACAAGGACAGGTATAATGCAACAAGTGTTTTCATATAACTCCTACAACTTAATGCAGTAAACAATTAGAAGTACTCAAGATTAATTTATAAATCAGTAGGTTCAGCATGCACCGGGGCTTGCCTTTCAGAAAAGTTGCAGGCCTGTGGTCAGGGCACTCGGGTAGACCTTCTGACAGAGCTTCGTCGCCGGCTGGTTCCTCGGGCTCCTGCTGCTCCTGGCTCTCCTCCGGAATTACTGGCTCGAATTCGAGGAGTGTCACCCCCTCCGGTGCACCTATTGCATGAATGCACAATAAATATAATGGATGCATAAATGGGTGCAACATGCTCGGAATGAAATGCATTTCAGAATAAAATACTCTATTTAAGTTATTTTACTAGTACGTGCAAATCTCTTCTCTAGTAGAGAAGTACTCACCTAATCTACTTAACCTAAGATAAAGCTGCTCATCCTTAGTTAAGGCCCTAACACCTAACAATTACAAAAGTAGCATGTCTTAGGATATCTCACCATAACAATCAGCAAAACACCACAGTAAGCATTCTGGACAGCAGCTACTTGTTTTTATCACAACTGGAGATTTATAATTCCAAAAGATATGATCTAAGACAATCTGGAAAGCCTAAGAAATGTACTACAATTCATTTTCAGACCTCAACTCCAAACTCCTAAGTTTTCCATGTCAAACTTCACAAGTTCCAGAATCTGTCCTCTCCAAAACAGAGAGTAGCAGATTTTGAACTGCCACTTTAAACAACAGTAACTCTCAAACTACTAAGCCAAATGCTTCTAAATTTCAACACAAGCTAGTTCACCAAGTTTACTCCAACTTTGGTATTTACAAGTTGTCCAGCAACCAATTTTATCAAAGCCCAATTTAGAATTACTACTTAACTGTCCAGAAAACCTAAAATTACAAAGGTTAAATATTTATTGATGTAGCAAACATTCTCTCAAACCAAACTAATGCTACTATAAGTTCACAAATATCACAAAGACACCAGAAAGTAAGGTGTGCCCACCTAGAACATTTATTTAAACCCATTTCTTAATTTACTTAAGTAATTAAGTGGAATTTTAAACATAAATATAAACTGCTCCTAAAATTCTACAAAAATTACAGGGAACTCTCTGACCCAAAAAGAGACCACAGTAAAAATTTTGAACAAGTTTTATTCACAGAAACTCCCTACACAAAATTCACAAGCTAATAAGGCTGATTTTTGCATAATTAGGAAACCCTATTGAAAAGTGTCAAACAACAGATTTCATATTTTTCTTAGACACTTTAAGATACCAAGACATTCTCCAAAAATTTACAATAACATTGCACATGTAGAAAAATTATAAAAATTACTTCAATTATTTCCTAGAATAAAATGATAGCCTTATAACTTGAAAATTACTTAAGCACTGATGCCCAAATTTTTACCATAGCTAGGACTAGCATAGAGTAACCTACCCACCAAATTTCATAATTTATGGAACACTACAGCTCAAGTTATAAATTAAGAAAATTTGCATGCAATCCAAAACACATTTAAAGGATCTAATAAATTCTTACAGAATTTAAACATCTCATGCCAGATCCATATTTTTCTAAAATACTACACATCCAATAGATTCTAACAAAATTTATTTCATGATTTTTGGATCACTAAAACCCTAGATTCCTATTTTTCCAACTAGTACAACAATCAGTATCAAAATAATAAAAATTCATTTTCACTTCGGACGATTGGGCCGCCCGGAAACGAACTCGGCCCACAACGTTTTTTTTTCCCGCGCGCTCGGCCCGCTCAGCGCCCCTGCCTGCGCGCGCGACGCTGACGGTGGGCCCCCGCGGTCAGTGACCGAAACAGGGGAGCCGACACCCCGCGAGCTCCGGTGAGCTCGAGCTCGCCGGAGAAGGGCTCGCGCGGCTCACCGAACACGGCATCGTGCTCTCCGTCACCTGGCGCACTGATTGGTACCCGTAGGATGAATGGGAATGGGGTGGAGAGGGCCTGCCACCGTGCGCGGCGGCCGGTGACCTCCGGTGGCGGCGCACCGTCGCCGGTGAAGAAGCATAGTGCGGTTTGGGCTCGGTACGAGCTTCACCGGGGGCAAGGTGGTTCCGTTTTGCGAGTAAGGGGAGATGGAGACGGGCCCGAAGCACCCCGACCACGGTGAGGTCCCATGGCGGGCTCCGGCGACCCCTCGGAGGCGGAGAAGAAGATAATGCAGCTCACCTAGGGTCCAATCGTGGGTTTCGGTAGGTCCAGGGGGTGGAGGGTGTCGAGGCGGAGGAACTGGCGAGCTCAGGCGGCCGGTGGTGTGGCGTGGCTCACGGTCGAGCTCGTCGGAGAAGAAAGGGGAATGGCGGCTCGGTTCTTTCCCTTTTGCAAACGAGAGGGAAGGAGGAGGAGGGAATGGATGGTTGATGTCGGGGCGACCGCAGAGGTGCCCTTCATGCGCTCGGCAGCTGGCCAAGGCGCCAGGTCGCGCGCGGCGCGTGGAGGACACGCGGCGGCGTTCACCTGCCGGGCGCCACGACACGCCGTGTCATTTGACTGAACCCGATTGCAGGTCCGCGATAGTCGACTGACAGAGCAATTTTTCCACCGAATATCTCCTAAACCGGTTCGAGTTAGGAGCAGATGATAACATCAAATTTGTAGGGCTTTGTGAGGTCAACAACTTTGTCAATTGGTGTTTGGGCTGGTTCGGCTTATATTTGAAACTACATGGCCTCAAAGTAGTGCTCGGTGAACTGAAACCGGGTTTCAGTTAACGATGCCGACTGACAGCTCATGTTCATGGCACGATATCTCTTGAACCATTGAGAACCAGGCTTGGGTAATATTGACAAAGTTGTAGGGCTACATGTGATCTACAAGTTTGTCAATATGAGTGAAGGCTGGTTTGGCTTGGTTTGCAAACTACAAGCTTCTAAAGTAGACATCAGTGAAACTGTAAGGTCCAATTCCAGACTTAGAAAAATTCTAAGTCCTGGGATTACACCACTAGCTGACTTGTGGGCCACTTTTGAGCATGTTGTGGTCATTTTCATGAGGATGGCCATATTAGAACTTTTGTTCCTCATGAAATTCTCTACAACTTTGCTTAAGAGCACTCCTTCATGCAAGATCTCTAAATTGGACTTTTTAATTGGTCAAACCAGAGCACTCTAGGGTTCCAAACTTGGTCAACCACATTTGAAAGGGCAATTTGGTAATTTTGGTCAACATGAACATTGTTCCAAATGTTATCCTAAGTATAACTAAGGTGTTGTAGGTCATGATTGGCTACCTTACCTTTTTGTTACACCAACTATTAAGTACTTCATGAAATAAATCAAACAAACCCTAAAATAATCACATGTGTTGCATCACATAAAATAACAAACATGAATGATGCATGCTTATGCTTATGCCATGCAAATGCAATGCAATTAAGGACTAAACACTTGAAGTGTTACACGCCACACATGACCCGTGAACACTGGATCACGGTCGCTGACGATGGACTCCGGGAATCCGTGTAATCGAACGATATCCTGGAAGAAGGCGCGGGCCACCGACGAGGCTGTGTAAGGATGGTCGAGTGGAATAAAATGAGCGTACTTCGAGAACCTGTCCTCCACCGTGAGCAGGACGCTCTTGCCATGGACCTTCGGCAGAGCCTCGATGAAGTCGAGGGAGATGTCCGCCCACACACGCGATGGCACCGGCAGGGGCTGCAGTAACCCGGCCGGGTGGAGCGTCTCCGTCTTGTTCCGCTGACACACCGCACAGGACCGCACGAAGGCACCGACGACGTGGCGGTCGTGCTCAACGAAAAACTCCGTGCGGAGGCGAAGCAGTGTCTTCTGGATGCCCTCGTGGCCCCCTGTGTGGGTGAGCTGGAGGACGTCGTCGAGGATAGGAGAAGAGCTGGGCACGAAGACGCGGCCCTTGTGCAGTAGCAGCCCCTCGCGGACGCACCAGGAGTCACCGTGGGTGCCGACGGCCACGGCGTCGCGACGAGCACGTAAGGCGGGATCGGCTTCCACCTCCCGGCGCAAGTCGTCGAAGAGATGGAAGGTAGGCACCAAGACGGCCGAGAAATAGGCCGCGGGCTCGTGCTCCCCAGAAACGGCGGACAGCAGTGGCTCCTCGCCGTCGCGCCTGGAGAGAGCGTCAGCGACGACGTTGGAGCGCCCGGGACGAAACTCCACACTGAAATCATAGCCAAACAATTTGCTAATCCAGTGATATTGCGGAATGGTAGAGAGGCGCTGGTCCAGCATGAACTTGAGGGCGTAGTGGTCCGTCTGCACGACGAAAGCCCTGCCCCAAAGATAGGGCCGCCAATGGCGCACCGCCTGAACAAGGCCGATCAACTCGCGCTCATACGCCGCCACTTTGAGGTGGCGTGCGGCGAACGGCCGGCTGAAGAAGGCTATGGGCGCGCCATCTTGATGCAGCACGGCCCCAAAACCCGATCCTGAGGCATCGCAATCCACGACGAATGTGGCGGCAAAGTCCGGAAGGTGCAGGACTGGTGCGGCGGTGAGGGCAGCCTTGAGGTTGGAGAAGGCGGTCTCAGCGGCATCCGTCCACTGGAACGCGTCCTTGCGAAGCAGCGGCGTCAGTGGCGCAGCGATGATCCCGTAGTCCTTGATGAACCGCCGGTAATACCCAGCCAGGCCGAGGAAGCCGCGTAGGCCGCGCGCAGCCCAAGGGCACGGCCAGGACTGCACGGCTACCACCTTGGCCGTGTCCATGGCCACCCCCCTCTCCAGTGATGACATGCCCGAGGTAGTGGACAGCCGAGGTGGTGAATGCGCACTTCGACCGCTTGAGGTGGAGGTGGTGCGCGCGGAGGACGTCGAAAACCGCGCACAGGTGTCGGAGATGCTTCGTCCAGGAGGAGCTGTAGATCAGGATGTCGTCGAAGAAGACGAGGACGCAGCGGCGGAGAAACGGCTTGAGGACATAGTTCATCAACGCCTCGAACGTCGATGGCACGTTGGACAAGCCGAAAGGCATTACCAGGAACTCAAAGTGTCCGTGATGAGTCCGGAACGCCGTCTTGTGGACGTCTGCAGCAACAACACACACCTGATGATAACCCGAGCGCAAATCAAGCTTAGTAAAGAACTTTGCGCCGTGTAGCTCATCGAGTAACTCCTCGACAACCGGGATGGGAAACTTGTCTTTCACCGTGACCGCATTTAGGGCCCGATAATCGACACAGAAGCGCCACGATCCGTCCTATTTCTTCACCAGCAGCACGGGCGCGGAGAAGGGTGAAGTACTAGGCCGGATGATCCCTTGTTGGAGCATCGCCTCACATTGCAGCTCCAGCTCATCTTTTTGGAGTTGTGGGTAGCGGTACGGGCGGACCGCCACAGGCTCGGTGTGGGGCTTCAGATGGATATGGTGGTCGCACGCCCGGGCCGGTGGAAGCCCCTCGGGTGCGGCGAACACGTCGTTGTAGGCGTCCAACAGCAAGTCCAGGAGGGCACGCTCGGAGCCCTTGTCGCTACATAGGGCTGTGGTGAACAGAGCTGTCGAAGAAGCCGCAGCCGGCGCGCCCACACCGGTCCACACCACCCAACGACCACGGAGGGACAGCGTCATGCGCAGTGTGGTGAAGTCCCAGAGGATGGGCCCCAACGACCTCAACCACGTGAGGCCGAGGACCATGTCGTACGGCGCCAAGGGGATGGAGAAACAATCCACCGTGAAGCGCTCGGTGCCGATACGCATCTGAACGGCACGCGCAAGGCCCTGGCAGTCGACGCGGTCACCATTGGCGACGATGACGTGGGTGCCCGCGCTGTCGGAGAACTGAAGGCCAGCACGACTTGCTGCAGCAGAGTTGATGAAATTGTGTGTCGACCCCGAGTCCAAAAGTGTCGTGAGCTCATGGGCACCAATCCGGACGCGCAGCTGCATGGTGTCGCGTGCCTGAATGCCCGTTGCCGCGGACAGAGAGATCATTGGCTTGTCCGGGTCGAACGGGGCCTCCTCAGCCGGGGGTGGCGCGTCATCTGGCTCCTCCGGCTCCTCCACGATGTAATCGGGAACCTCCAGATAGAACAAACGGGCACATTTGTGACCGCGAGCGAATGGCTCGTCGCAATTGTAGCAGAGGCCGAGCTTGCGGCGTTCTGCCATCTCTTCAAGTGTGAGCCGCTTGAATGCCTTGGTGGAGTCGGGCGTGGTCCCCGTCGTGGACGCTGGCACAGTCGGCGGAGCGCCCCCCAGGCGGCGGGTGGCCCGCTGGGGGGGCGCGCGTTGCGACGTTCGAAGGCCCGAGCCAAATACATGGCATGTTGAAGGTTCTGGGGCTGGTGCATCTCGACGTCCACCCGGATGTAGTCGGGGAGGCCGCCAGTAAAGAGCTTGGCGCGCTGCAGCGTGGTGAGGTCCCCCGCATGCGCCGCCTGGGCCTGGAACGCCTCCATGTATGAGGCCACGTTGTCGCCGAACGGTAGCCTGGCGAGGTCAGCGAGGGTGATTGGTGTTGAGGGCGGGGCCGAAGCGCTCCTGGCAATAACGACGGAAGTCCGGCCATGATGGCCGGCCGATGTCGGTCTCCAGTACCAGGTACAACTGCTGGGCGACGCCCTTCAGGTGATAGGAGGCCATCCACACCTTGTCGACCTCCCGAGTGAGCTGTCCGTGGAAGAACTGCTCGCATTTGTTGAGCCACCCCAGCGGATCCTCGCGGCCATCGTACGTCTCGAAGGTAATCTTGTGGTACTTCGGCACGACTGCGGACTCCCAGTCTGACGACGACTTGGGGTACGGTAGGGACGGGGCCATGTGAGCAGAGGCCGGGAGCGGCATAGGAGCCACGGCCCCGAACCCTAGAATCTGCGACGAGGAGCGCGGGAACACGATCTGAGTGATCGGCAGCCCACCGGGTGGTGGCGTGGGCACCTACGGGGCCGCGGCCAGGCGTTGCGGCGGCATCGACATCGAGAGGGACAGCGGCCGGGCTGGTGCCCCCGAGGCTGAGGTGGAGGAGTCCTCAGTGCCGGCCGCGACCTCCGTGATCGTCGGCAGGCGAGGGACGCCCCCGAACCCAGGCAAACCGAACTGCGGGAACGCCGGCCTACCATCGAGGGCCGAGAGGCGCGCTCCCTGGTCTGCTAGGTGGGTATTCATGGTGGTCATCTGAAGCTGCATGCTGGCCAACATCTCAGCGATCGAAGCTAGGGTGGGTGGCGGCGCGGGCGGTGTCGTAGTCATCAGGGGCAGCGACGTGGTGGAGGCGGGTGGGATCGACGGCGATGGAGCATTGGTGGAAGCGGCGGGATCCATGGGCAGCGAGGCAGCTGATACCAGGTTGGTGTGGCGCTTAGCCTTGCTACGTAGTGCGTATGGTGGAGAGTGGAGAGGATGGCTCTGGCGATGGCGACGGCGAGGTGTCGTGGCGGCGCTAGGCAAACGAGACGGAGAGAGAGAGAGTTAGGGCACCAGGCGCCCAAGGGTGTCAAGATGACACAATCCCAGGCTATCCCATTAAGTTTCAAAGTATGACTCTTATACAATTGGACTCAACCTCCTGAAGCTATAATTAAGGAAACTCTAATTAAGGAAACTCTAAATCGAAACAAATCTAATCCAACTGACTCAACCCAAAGACTCGGCCCGTGGCCGGTGGTGACCGTCGCACCCAACACATGCGCACGGTCAGCCACTTTGCTCCTTGGCCCGGCGCTTATACATCTTGCCGACCATAACAAAACTGTTTTTGTCAGCATCTGGAAACTGATGACCGTCTCTAATTATCTAAAATTTCTTCAGTTTTCTATCTGAATTTTCAGGCTCTAGATGCTTGGTACATTTAAATTCAGACAGCTTCAAAATTAAATATGGGGTGATTTGGAGGGATCAAATCAAACACAAGGTAAGCTCTGATGCAAAAGATTGTTTCAGTGAATCAGAGATGCTGAGAAGTGAAAATCTCTCGTACCCTCTCGCACGGTGCGTTGAAACTTTTGAAGTAGTTGTAGAACCTGAGAGATGCTTTCATGAGCTAAGGGAATTGCTGGCGCTCAGACGTCTGATGGGATAGGATTTATCAGACGGTACCGAACGGCCCAACAGAAACACGCAGCACTCCTACCGTGTCACTACAGTCCTTTCCCGTCTGCCTCATCCCACCACGCACGCATACCCCGCCCCCGTTCGTCTCGCCGCGCCCCGCCCTGCCACTCCTTCCCCCTAACCCCCTCCTCTCTTGCCCCATGGGCGGGACCCAAGAACCGGGATAGACAAACACGCTCTGTCCGCAGGACTCTAGGTGCGCTGTGCACCCTATTTGCCGCCCTCGTATTGCCGCGCCCTTCCCCTAGTGCCTGGGCCGTGCTTCCATAACTATCTGAACGTACCTCTAAAACATGAACCACTTGCAAGATGAAACACTTGAATACAACATACGTCTAAAGCAGATGAAACATTTGGAACATACATTGCAACATGCGTGTGAAACATATGCAACATCCAGATAAAAACTTGCAACTTGCAACATAAAAACATTTATTACAGCATAAGACTGAAACATTTGGAATATACTCTTACAGCATATGTGTGAAACATATGCAACATTCAAATAAGCACACTTGCAACAAACGTTTGAAAAAGAAGATGAAACATTTGGAACGGACGCTTGCAACATACGTGTACAACCATTGCAACATGTGCAACATCACAATCTATTTTTGCAACATCCATATAAAACACTTGCAACATACCTCTGAAATATCTGAAACATATTCTTGCAACATACACTTTTAATGCAATATCTCCTTGCTGCTCGACAGAATGGAGGCTCGTCGGTGTGTGGTGTTTACAGCGGCCCAGCGACGCTGGTAGACGGCGCAGAAGGGAGGCATTGGTCGCACGTGCGGCTGGGAGGCCACGGCTACGCGACATGGAGAGTGCAACAACGCGTCGTGCCTGGCAAGGCCAGCGGCCGAGCGATGCACCTTGGAGGCGGCCGTGCGCTACGCCTCGGAGGGCCAGCGGCCATGCACTCAGAGGTGGCAGTCAAGCGGATAAGAGCGATAGGAAGAGGAACGAGTGAAGCGTGGATTGTTAGGCTGGCGTTGTGCCCAGCAACGGAGTGTCCGGACGGATGGACGCCCAGTTAACAGCATTACCGATGAGCTAAACAAGCAACAGCCAAACTCGACAAGAAGCTCGCTGACCGAATCACAAGCAGCAGGCCGGGTTCTAGTTATCTTCATTCTCATGTGTTTTCTATTGAGATGAGAAATATACAACAGATAATAGGCATAGGCTTATAACTGAGCTGGCAGCAACAGGCGAGGCGAGTTCGCCGTTTGGTCCGGGCCCAGAAATGGCCCCACATGTCACTGGAAGCAGACACGAGCACAACCGACATACGCACGCTCCCGGCCGGGGACTTGAAATACCCCGGCTCCGCCGCCTTGGCGTGGCGCCCAAACGTAACAGTCGACCCAACCAACACCTGCTCTGCTCTCGCCTTCCCAATCCCCTCATCGCAACAGCCCGCCGATCATCTGCCCTGCCGTCGCGGCACCACCACCACCACCAGGCGATGGAATTCTTCCCCGACGGGGGCTTCGTGCGGCTTCAGAGCCGCCAGAACCGCAAGTACATCCACGCCGACGGGGACTGGGTGGGAGTCACCCTGCGCCCGCTCGGCCGCGTCCCATCCCTGGAGGCGGTGTGGCGGGTGGAGCACTGGGTCTCGAACCGGGGGCACGTCTTCGTCCTCCTCCAGAACGCCGCCTACGGCCGCTACCTCTCGCTCTCGGTCCACCCGGCTCGGCCCAGGCGCCTCAGCCGCCGCGTCATCCAGCGCGACTTCGACGACCCCAACCTGGTGGACGCCTTCTTGTGGAGGTGGAGGGCTCAGAGGGTGGACCCCGACCAGGACTACGTCCGCCTGCGCCAGTTCAACTTCCACCTCCGCGCCGACGGCAGGTACCTCACCTGGAACTGGAAAACCCGCGTCACCGGCGACCTCGTACGAAGGCGCACGCTCACCACCATGATGCAGTGGACGGTCCACGCTGTCGCGGCGACCCCGCTACCGCTACCCCTTCCGGTTACACCACCTGAGCCTCAGGTGCGTGGCTTCGCCATCCTTCCTCCAATCCTCCTTCCTTGTATTGCACTGGAATGGGATTCTCCTCGATCGGATAGCTTTCCTTGGAACGCCAATCATAGGCCAATCATAGTCATAGATGCATCGATTTTGATTTTTGCCTGCCTTGCGTTTATCCTTGCCTAAGTCTGAAACTGCTCGCTTCTTCCATATAACACTACTGAACCTGTTAATTCTTCCTGTCAGGTTTTAGTTCTGTAGCCCACGAAACACTTTTTATGGTTTCTCGTGTTACGTTCTTGTGTCTCTGCATCTGGTTCGCTTTAGGGAGCAGTTCCTGTGCACATTAATCACATTAATCCATAGATTGTTGTCTATTCTTGATTGCGATCCCTTCGCTTGACGAATTTATCTGTCATTCGTTAAAACTGCGTCAAATCATGGTATGCAGGGACAGAGTCGTTGAGGTCAGTAGTTCCCATTAGAGTTCTTTGTTATGATTTGTACTTGAATGATTTGCACTATTTGATCTTGCTCATTTCATACCGGATCGATCGCAGTGGTTTTTTTCTGATTTCCATGAGAAATTCCGGAAGAATTTGGTATCTGAACATTCCGTTGTCAGTACAATGTGTATTCAGATTCAGACATGTTCATTCAGTTTTTCAGTTATCGCTGCTGTCTAGCCGTTTGATTTCTTTTCCTTTCCTAAGTACAAGAAGTGTTCCACTGCAACAAATTCAGGGAGGCCGCCGTGGCCAGTTGTTCTGGGCCTTATGGCGGCGCAGCGGGTACGGCCCCGGGGTGTATCCGCAGGTGCCGCGGGAGATCAGGCATGTGCGGGCGAACGATGAAGGGGAGTTCGACCAGAACCATTACACCTGGCCCTCATTCATTTCCTATGACCAAACCGTGTTCGACCTGAGGATCTACCTGGGACAACTTCAGGACGACTGGAACGGGGACATGCTTGGCTTCACGTTGTGCATACGGCCCGGCTCGCATGGGCGGCTAATGCCGCTGGTCACCCACCTGCCTCGCAGCAGAGATCCCCTGCGCATCGTCGTCTTTAGGACCGGATCACCAGGTGACTACTATGCAAGTTTCACAGCGGTTTGTTCAGCACTTGTTACCTGCTGTGCTCTCACAGTTTCAGCATGTGAGATGTTTAAAGTTTTCAGGCTCAAGTTTGGTTCTGTATGTAGTTCTGAATTTGTTATGCAAAAAGATCAGTAAAAGAATATCTGCATGATAGATTTTGAGTAGAGCATAGTGTCATACTGACAATTGCAAATGTAACATGCCTGCTGTTTTTCATAGCCCTGATGTTCAGAGAAATCCTGTAGTTTAATCTTGAACAGTTGTTGGCTGTAGTATCCCCTTCTTGGCTTTTTGTGGTTTTATTTACATTGTATTAGTCAACTTCGTTTGGTTAGGACTCTAAAACATGCTGTAGATAGCAGAAGCAGTTGATTGGAAATGGCCTCATTCTCATATTGTAGTGTTCACAGTGCCACATAGGATTTAGCAGTCCTTTGACAGATTCTTAACTTGGTCCAAACTGTCCGATTGCATTTCTTACCATGCTGATTAGTTCAGAAATTCAGTTGTTTCCACAATCTGATCTCCTGTTCAGATAATTCAGTTGTTCTGCTTGCTAGCCAACAGTGTTAATCTTGGAGCTGACTGTCTAACTCTTATCCATTATTGTCCACTATTGCTTAATTCTCACTAGTGTAATATCCATGATATGATGCCTAATTATCTCTTGATTTCCTTGTTCTCTTGTGAATTCAGCTGCAGCGGCATTAGTGTATCCCCAGATATATGCACCAGCACCGTAGAGGAGTACGAGAGCGGAACTTCTGACAAGATTGAAATTCATCTCTTCGGGAACCAGAAGCATTTAATCATTGCTGCCCCTGATACTGTGACATGTAAATTGGCTCATAATTTCTGAAAATTCGTCAGCTCTTCTGTAATGATAGTTAGATCTGATGCGCTCTACTCGTTCTGACATAACCTTTCAGTTTCAGAACATAAAACTGCTGAAAATGAAAGTAATGGTGAATGGTTCTGCAAAGTAACATTGGTTGTAGTTGCCATCTTCATCTCTGTTGGGTGATGAACTGATGGAATGAACAGATCTGGTTGATTTTGCCTGTACCCTGATCCTGACAAATCAAAAAATAGAATACATGTTAATTGAGTATATCTTTTAGTCATGGACTGAAATCTTGGTTGCATCATTTGTGTGCTGATAAAGCTAACATGACATCCTTCTCTTCGTTTCTTGATATTTTCAGCAAATGAGTGAAAGTTTAGGTTGTAGAACGGTCAGTCCAGCGTGCATCTTTGAAACAATCCTTCCTGTAACTCTACTCCTGAACTTCCCTGTTTCAAGTCGGGTCTTTTTGGTTCTGTTGCCAAATTTCTTTCAGGCTTGTGACCTCCTGCCTCTATTTGTTTTTTCCAAAACATGGTGAATGCCCATTCTCTGCAACGGGATCTTAATTCCTAGAATGCAATGTTAGTGTTTCTCTTACCAGGATGGTTAACGTTTTTCTCATCCACTATTCAGATCACACAAAGCTGCACATGTTGTGTACTCGCTTTGCATAGCACATATAATGTACAGATTCAGTCTTAATATTTTTTTCCCAAATATCTCTCTGTCACGAAGAATAATTATCCCACTATCGCCGAATTCTCATTGTCCTTTAAGTTCTCTTCAATGGTCCAGTTTCAAATTCCATGCCTTATATAGTTTCTGTTGCAATTCTCCCTCCACTTGATACTGACCATGATGAAGAATGAAAATTTTCAACTCTTGTAATCATTCAGATTTTGGACACAATGCATAATAGCATGAAAAAAGAATAATACACTACCTTCAAGATTAACAAATATATGTTCACATGATTATTTAAAAATAGATAAGAAACAGGGAAACATGTTACTGGCTCTAATATCTTGTTGTGCATGTGTCTATTGCAATTCATAATCTTTTATGCCTCTATATACCCCTTTCTACTGAGATTGTAATGGCATGGGTTACTTGATCTTGAATTGCAGCTTTTTGTTGAAAGGATGGCAAGATCTTTGCCGTAATTTTTTTCTCGAATACGCAAAAGGCTTGCGTATTATTGTATTAAGATCGAGAAATAGTTTGGTTACAACGATACGCCATTCAATGGCGCACTAGTGGGGCATATGATTTTATAGAAAGCTTATCCCCGCCTAGCGGACTTTTCGCACAGTGATTACTTGCGCATGAAACTACCTAGTTCCGCCGCCCCGGTGTCTATCCACTGGCCTACCAAGTGCTTGATGTGCGTAAGGATTTGCATAACCGTGGACAGGATGTCACACCCATTTTTAAGGACAAAAATAGGATGCATAAAAGACTCATGTGCGCCCCAGGAAACAGTCGCACACATAAGTTGACAAATTACAAAGTATCATCACAGTGCTTATTACATAACGAATAAATATTTAAGACATAGTCTTGAACGATAGGTAATAATAACTAATAGTAATTCTTCAGCGGAAACTCCACACAGGGACACGGTTGACTGGTTGACACCAAGACTAGTACTCATTCCGATAATCTTCCTCTATATCTTCATCTGTTATGGTGGAAATAGCAAGGGTGAGTCCATGTCGAACTCAACAAATATAACACAGGGTTCATGAGGCTCAAAAAGGCTAGACACTGTTTAACTGCGTTTAGCTTTTAATCATATATTAGCAATTGAGTAGCATCAAGATAAACCGCTTCCCATTAAAGAACCAATGATCAATTGTAATAAAGATAATGAATAGCATTAACATGAGCAAATAATAATCAACAATAATTAAACATGATATAGCAATGGTGATCATCTATCTGTAAATGTTCCAAGGCCGCTCGTATCCGTGAGCACGGCTAGTATACCAGTTTTTAACTCTGCGCAGAGGTGTACACTTTCACTGTAAGTCATGATTTCCAAATGAGTGGGGAGATCAAGCCCAAACACCCGAGAACCATATAAAGCCACTCAAAAGTTCGTCTAACAAGTTAGGGCCATTAGATTCACTCGGCAGGCAGATGTAGAACCCCCCTTCCCTGTGGCACAACAACCGCAGCCTATACACACTAGGCCAGGGGCTCGCACTACACCCAAAGTGGCAAGCCATTCTTACGCCATTTAAGGTAACCACTAACAAGCTAGAAAAGGTCTCTTGAACAACTAAAGCCAGAGCCATATAGCCCTCACAGCTGTACTGTATATCCCGGATAATCACGTACAGATAAGTCCTTATGGAGAGAAACCAGAGCATCAAAATAATACACATGCTCTAGCCCCCTTTTAACAGTAATAAAATCATCTTAAAGGTTGATTGCTTAATCCATTAATCAAATTACAAGATCATTGTTCTTAGTTTAAGCACTAGCATTAGCTACCCATATGCATTCCCAAGGTTGACAAGGAATCAAGATATCAATCACTAAGTTATAATCTCTAAGGTTGTCAAGGTAAGCACATGCATATGTATGACAATTCAATGTATAGGTAGCAAGGATAGTCCTGTGTTATACTTGCCTTGATCAAAGCTTTCCAAGTGATACTGCTGACTTGGTTCAAAGTAATACTCCGAATCGTCCAGATACTGCTCACCTTCTATATTCGATCATCAATCAACAACATACATGCATCCAATCAAACATACACGAAGCAAACAAGGAGATATAATTAGAACAGTACACCAACAGTAGCAAAACAGTAATAAAAGTTTATAAAACTCTTCTACACGTTTCTACGATCACACAGACGCAAAGATCACCAAATTCGGAGTTAAAACGTATAAGTTATGAATTTTCTAAGATTTCCTAAAGATAAATAAATACTTAATTATAAACTTGAAAATTAAATTGTCCAAACTGACTGTACAACTACACTAACATGTAGAGCTCGCAAATACGAACCTAACGCAACTTGAACGGATCAAATCGGAGTTAAAACGAAGATTTTATGACCAAAACAATTCTAGTGGCAAAACTGTAATTATCTGAAAACGTATTTTTGACTTAACCGGGAGAGAATACGCTTTTCAAACACGAAAACGTACTTTCAGTTTTACGCTACGGACCGCGGGTTTATTATTAAAAAGCTAAGGGACTCTTTAAGAAGTTTACCCCGCGAAGGGGTAAGTTCTAATCTGGACCCTTGATTTCAAATCGGACGGCTGTCATCGTCTCCGGCTTACAGAGATAGAGGGCGCGGCTTCCTTCCCCAACTCCGGCCGGTGGCCACCATGGCCGGCCACCCCACCTCGCCGGAAAACTCCGGATTCGCCTTTCTAGACCACAACTCGCCCCGCCACCAACACCAATCGGAAGAGAAGCTTCCCCCGAACTCGTCTACCTAGTTTAGGAAGACTACCATAGCACGGAAACGAGACGCAGCTAGGTTAGGGCGGCGGCGCCATTGCCGGCTCACTGGAGCTTCGCAAACATGCGATTCAAAGCACTACAACTCAAAAGAAAAACATGGGGAGGTAGAGAAGGAGATGGCGAACTCACCAAAGCAAAGAAGAAGAGCTCAAACCAACCCGCAAGCTCCGACGACGAGCAACCGAAACCTCCAATTTCCCCCAATCCCAAGAGCTCGGTTTCACGTGGTTGGACTAGAGTTTTAGATGAAAAACGGAAACTAGAGGACCTAGGCGTCCTATTTATAGCTTCGATTTGCCGTGTTCGATTAGGAAATCCCGAGATTCTCGATGGATTCGGTTGGAGTCGACGTCGGTCTCCGGCTCGGCCACGATGAGAGGAAGAAGGCGACTGACAGCAGGGTCCCACCGGTCAGCGACAAAAGAACGAAGGAAAGGCGCGGCTGCTGGACATCGGGTGACTCGGCCGAGCTGGGCCGCTGCGGCGCGGTCCGGCCCACGCGGCAGGCGCGGGGAAAGCAGCCTCGACCCGATGGCCCAAGGAGAGAAGGAGGCCGAGCGATCGGGCTTTCCAGGCCACTTTGCTCAGGTAAGTTGTTTTATTTTTTTTCTTCTTTCTTTTCTTTATTTGTTTGTTTTCAAACTATTTCAAACAAAAATTTTCTAAACCAAATCAAAATAAAATAAATCCACACCACAAAAGAAAACAAATGCAGCAACATGAATGCATCACCAAATATTTTTTTAAAAAAATTTTAATTTGCTATTAATTGTTATATAATTTATTCAAAATTCATTATCTCTAAAATTTGGAATTTTTGGGTGTTACACAGGACTTGGCGAAAGCACCTTCCGTTCCTCTCTTTCCATTTTGTTTCGACCAGGCACTTAACGTGTGGTCTTGCATCGTGCACAAGCGTCCGAACATTGTCACGACGGTCGCCGGAGTTGAGGCCACGCACATTCCAGCATAACTGTTCAACCGGGCATCACGCGCGCTTGCATGCGCGGTGTCACGGCCGCTCCACCAGACCAGCAACCAGGAATAGTTCTCTCATGGCCTCTGCGTGCGACTCGCTTAGCTGATCGACAAAGATGCTGTCGTACACTTGTTTGCTGGCTGTTGACGGCTTTGCTCGGTCTTCCATCATGCCCATTGCCCATGCGCTTCATGACGAGTATCTCGCCTCACTTTGAGGCTGGCACACGGGACAGCAATCTGGCTGCTTCTGGTGGGGACGAACACCTTCGGCTGCTCTGGTTCCAGCGGTGCCTTGAGCAACGGTGATTGCACCTTCCTCAGTATCTTTGCAGCAAATCGTTTGAGCCGCCCCGTGGCTGATCCTTCATTGCCATCCGCCCGTGCCGAGCTCCAGCAACATGGGGTCCGGCCGGTGTTCTAGAAAGTTCTCCAGGCAGGCAGCCTCGAGCAAGGACGCTAGGGAGGGGTGTTTAGGCTGAGTTGCTCAAGTTTAGCGGCTAAGGTTTAGTCCCTTTTAATCCATTTTTATCTAAACCCTAGAATTAAATGGGACTAAATGGGAATTTAGTCATTAGTTACCAAGGGGTTGCTAAATGGACTAAAAGCCCAAGCTGCCTCACCTTTTAGTCCCTTTGAATCTAAATATCCTGATTAAAAAGAACTAAAAGGCTCTTTTAGTCCACCAAACTAAACAGGGGTGCCTAAAGTTTAGCAACCGGTTTAGCTGGCTAAAGTTAAGCAGCTTCAATCTAAACAGGGCCGTAGTCTGCTTCGGAGGATACGGTGGGACCCCCTCTGTCAGCCCCCGATTTTGGCGAACCAATGTAGGTCATCGTGGTGTCCGTGGTGCCCGATGCCTTCGCCTCGACCACAGCATCTTTGCGCTCCTAGTGGAGCGGGTTGGCCTCCAGCGGTATGTCATCGCGGGCCGGGGTGGCATCCGCTTCTTTAGTTTGAACGGTGGTCGCCGCCGTAGTTTGAACGGCACCTACTGGTGGCTATGGGGCCGTCGCTCCAGCCTCATGGCGAGCGACGCACGGTCTCCACACCTGAATCATCCGAGTGGCCATGACAGGCTGCTTTTGCTTTTAATGTACTTTTTCAGCGAAGGGACAGTGTTTTTCTCTCAGAATTAAATCAGTGAACAATACTTTTCAGCTTGTCTTTTCAGCAAAGCGAACATGGCTACTGGCTCTGGCGCGAGGGACGTTGGTGCGGATTCGGTGCGGCGCCAGGATCCGCAACCATGGCTGTGTGCCCCATCGTGTGGTCACCGGCGTTCCGACAGCCATCAGCACGTGGCACCCCACCGAAGGGCCCCAAGGAGCCGCCGTCGATCACCTCCCTTGCGCACGGCAATGCATGCAGCTGTGGAGCCGATCCCTGGGAGAACTGCTCCATGCGTGGGTTGCTGTCGCGGCCACAGTCCTCGTCGTCATAGGAAGGCGATTGCCTGGGGGACGATGGTCGCGGGCTGAAGTCGGCAATGGCCTTGAGGTGTATGAAGACCTCATAGCCTAGAGTTGCCTTCTCATGGAGGTACAGCGGTAGGGGAGCCCCGCCGGCAAACAGACGTCGAGGCACGTCGGCCTCCGTGATCTCGAACAGCACTTCAACGGTATGGATGACGGATGGCGGGTCTAGGTCGTGACCTTGAACGTGGAGAGTGAAAGCCCAAGTTTGGTTTTGGTAATTAATGACACTAAGTTGCTAATGCTATTGTATCAAGTGGAATAAGTTAGGCATAAGCAACACACTTGATGAAGGAGCATGTGGCATGGAGTGATGGCCACAAGATCATAAGAGGTGGAGATGCACATGAAATGATGATCAAGGTGATCAAGCATGAGAAGGTAGACATGAAACAAAGTAATCAAGGCAAAGTTATAATCATAGGGTTTGCTGTTGCCGGTCTAAGATGAGTAGAGAAGTGATTGATCGGGTTTAGGATTGATAGTCGACTATCAAGAGGGGCAATCACAGTTAGCTCGTGAATCAAGTGCTACTAGGTCTTCATCTTGAGCATATGCATTTAGGATCTAGTAAAGAGAGCTAACATAGTTCCTTGAAAAATGTTTGTGAAAATGCTGACACACTCGCACATGGTGATATACACATGATGGTGTTGGCACATTAGCGAAGGCGGCAGAGTTTGAGCGGTAGAGAGGGGTTTGGGGTCCTCTCGGCGGGATTCAGGCGTTTTCGAGGAAATAAAATGACTATTTTCCTTTACGCCGGAAGCGGGAAGAAGTGACGAAGTCACGGAGGTGGTTGTCGCTATTTTGTAAGCGACAAACGCTGGCCCTGCGTCTATCGGCTTACCCTAGGCATTGGTCTACAGTGGAGCATGCGTCGGACACGGGGGTGATGCAGCGACAAACGTCGTGCGTCAGCGTCTGTCGCTGGTGATGTCAGCCGCACGCAGAGGCACACCGAAGTGAAGCGAGCGTCAGACGCAGCAGGCGCGTCCATCGCCTAGCCACCTAACGCGTTTGACGACCGAGCGCGAAAACGTGCTCACTGGACTGCGTCTGTTGGTGTGTCGGACGCTGGAGCTATTCTCGACGGACGCATCTGTCGCATGGTGAACTCGACCGTTGGATTTCAAAGCTTAGGGACACGTGGCATCATGTGGTGCGACAGACGCTGCTGACCGCGTCTATCGGTCAGGTGACAGACGCATCTGTCAGGCGCGACAGTGGCATAACGGCTAGCTCCTCTTCCCCACTCTATAAATAAGAGGTGGTCGGCCCTTGGGGAAAAACCCTTGCACTTCTGAGATATTGAGACATCCTTTGAGCTAGAGAACACCTCTTCCACTCATCTCATTGCTTGGTTGCATACTCTAGAGAGATTGAGTGAGATTCAAGTGCGTTGCATTGAGAGTTGCATCTAGTGGCACTTGATCTTCGAGTTTGCTGAGGATTGCATGTTACTCTTAGGTGTTTCTCGACACCCTAGACGGCCTGAAGCAGTGGTGGGGTGGAGCTCATGATTGAAGATTGTTTCGAGCCTCACCAAGCGATTGTAAGGGGTTCTTGAGCCTTCCCCGCGGGAGTTTGTGAATTGGCTACTCTAGTGGAGCTCGTGGCTTGGAGGATCCCCATCTATGAGTGGATGTGCGGCACCCACGGAGGGTTCAACTGTTGATAGTTGATTAGCTCACGATCCATCAAGTGGGTGCATTACCACAACGAGGAGTAGCTTGCCGGGAAGCAAGTGAACCTCGGTAAAAAATCTTGTGTCATCTTATTGCCGAGGATTTCATTTGTGTATGTGATCACGTTGATTGATTAGTACATTGGACATATCTCTTCTCATCAACGTTGGTATATCTATCCAAGCTCACTCCTTTACTTATTGTTCTTTGTCTTGTTTAGCTTGAGTAGAATAGCTTATCTCATAGGAGTAATTAGCCTTGTTGTTTACTAGAATTGTGTAGGCGGCTTGCATAGATTATTTGTGCTAGTGCTAGAAGAGCTTCGCCATCTTATTTACTAACTTATTGTTTAGTAAAGCTTATAGAAAATTTAAATAGGCTATTCACACCCCTCTAGCCATTTGGACCTTACAAGTGGTATCGGAGCCGAGACACCGTTTAATTAAGGCTTAACAACCTTCAGTGAAGAAATGACTCAATTAAGTTTGCATATCAACAACACAAAGAAGGCACCACATTTTGATGGCACAAATTATGCATATTAGAAGGTCAAGATGACCGTACATCTCAAGTCAATCAATAGAGAGGTATGAAAGGTGACCGAAACAAAGTTTGAGGTTGCTAATCCGGAGGCACCAACACCGGTTGAAGAAAAGAAACTACAATGCAATGACATTGCCATTAGTGCACTTCATGAGGCACTAGATGACAAGACATTCGAGCAAGTGAAGAACATAGAAGTTGCTCATGATGCTTGGGCAAAGCTTGAAGAAACATTTAAAGGCACCGAAGGCACCAAGACCGCCAAAGCTTATATTCTCCAAGAAAAGTTCTCTAGCTTCAAGATGCAAGAAGATGAGAGTGTACCAGAGATGTTTTATAGATTGCAAGTCATTGTAAATGAGCTCAAGGCACTTGGAGAGGAAGTGAAGGACAATCAATTCTCTATGAAGTTCTTGAGAAGCTTACCCAAGAGGTTTGACACATTGATCACCGTGCTTGTGAGAACAACCTTGAAAGATTCAACACCTCAACAAGTCTTTCAAGAAGTGATGACCGATGACTCATATAGAGAAGATGATGAGAAAGAGCAGTTGGTCAAGAAGAAGAAGAAAGAAAGTGAGAAGAAGGATGATGAGAAGAAGAAGAGTGTGGCATTCAAAGCCACCACATCCAAGGACAAGTCTAAGATTGAATCATCAAGTGATGAAGACTTAAGCTCTTGTGATAGTGATACATTGATGAGAAGATGGCTCTTTTTGTCAAGCAATTTGGCAAATTTATGAAGAAGAAAGGTTATCGTGCAAGGAGGAGGAAGAACTCATCCAAGAAAAATAAGCAAACTATGAGATGCTTTAGATATCATAGCAAGGACCATCTCATCGCCAAGTGTCCTTATGATAGTGATGATAAAGATGCTATCAAGAAGGAGAGGAAGAAGCAAAAGAAGAAGCAATAAAAGAAGGAGAGTTCTTACAAGAAGAAAAATAATTCTCATGTTGCTACATGGGACAGTGATGATTCCTCAAGTGACGATGAAGACTACAAGAAGAAGGGGCATGCTAGCATTGCTATTTAAGAGAAGAGCTCCATATTTGACACTCCATCATGTTTCATGGTTAAGGCCGCTAAGGTATCATCCGACGATGAGAGTGATCATGATAGTGCTAGTGATAGTGATGATGATGATCTAACCAAAGATGAACTAATCACTATGCTAGAAGGTTGCACTCAATATTTTAAAGAATCTAGAAAGGAGTGCAAGGGCTTGCTTAAGGATAATAAAAACCTTATGCAAGAACTTGATGAGCTTAGGGCATCTTATGAGAGTCTAAAGGTAGACCATAAGAAGCTTCAAAAGTCTCACTCTAAGCTTGAAGAAGCTCATTTCTCTCTAGTTGAAAAATATGAAAACATGTCAACTAATGTTGAGAAAGTTAAAACTTGCAACATAAGCATATTATGTGATATAATTAATGAATCTTTTCATAAGCCTATTGTTGTTGCTCCCACTAACCCTTCATGTAGCACGTCTACATCATCCTCATCTAGTAGTGATGGTTTCACTTGTGACTCCGCACTAATAGTTGAGAATGAAAATCTCAAGAAGGAGGTAAAAGAGCTCAATCACACCTTAGCTAAGGCTTATGGTGGTGAGGACCGCTTGCTTATGTGCTTGGGTAGCCAAAGGGCTTCTCTCTACAAAGAGGGATTGGGCTATAACCCCAAGAAAGGTAAGGCCGCTTTTGCTCCTCACAAGACTCGTTTTGTGAAGAATAATGGTAGATATTGTAAAAGTTGCAAGCAAGTTGGTCATATAGAGCAAAAATACATGAACAAAAAATCCAATGCTAATGTATCCTCAATTAAGCTTGATTCTTTCTATATGCTTTCTAAGGGTACTAATGGTGTTCATGCTAAGTTCATTGGTGCACCATGGATGGGCTCAAAGAAGAAAGTCATTTATGTACCAAAGAGCTTGGTCACTAACCTTGGAGGACCCAAACAAGTTTGGGTACCTAAAAAGAATTGATCTTGTTTTATAGGTCAATTATAAAGCCGGAGGAAGGCATTGGGTGCATGATAGTGGGTGCACTCAACATATGACCGGAGATTCTTGTATGTTCAAATCAATTGATACAAGTCAAAATAGTGGTTTTGATGCTATCACTTTCGGCAACAATAAGAAAGGCAAGGTCAAGGGGCTTGGTAAAATTGCTATCTCAAATGACATGAGCATATCTAATGTATTGCTGGTTGAGAGCTTGGATTTCAATCTTTTGTCGGTGGCACAACTTTGTGATCTTGACTTCAAGTGTATATTTGGTAGTGATGATGTTGAAGTCATTAGCGTTGATGGATCAAATTTGATATTCAAAAGATTTAGACATGGTAGCTTATACTTGATTGACTTCAATGATAGTGAGACACAATTAGCATCATGCTTGCTTAGCAAATCTAGTATGGGTTGGTTGTGGCATAGAAGGCTTGGCCATGTTGGAATGAAATAATTGAATAAACTTTTGAGGCATGACTTAGTTAGAGGATTGAAGGATGTCACCTTTGAGAAGGATAAACCTTGTAGTGCTTGTCAAGCCGGCAAACAAGTTGGAAATGCACATCCTAGCAAGAGTGAAATGAGCACTTCTAAGGCATTTGAGTTATTGCACATGAACTTGTTTGGGCCAACAACATACACTATCATTGGTGGCAACAAGTATGATTTTGTGATTGTTGATGACTACACTAGATATACTTGGGTGTTCTTTCTCTATGACAAGAGTGATGTTTATAATCTATTTAAGTCTTTTTGTCAAGAGAGTGCAAAATGAGTTTGAAATCACCATCAAGAAGATTAGAAGTGACAATGGTAGTGAGTTCAAGAACACAAGAATTGAGGATTTGTGTGATGATCTTGGTATTGGACATCAATTCTCTCTAACATACACTCCTCAATCCAATGGTGTAGTTGAAAGGAAGAATAGAACCTTGATTGATATGGCTATATCAATGCTTAGTGAATACAATGTGAGTCATTCATTTTAGAGTGAAGCTATCAACATGGCTTATTATTATAGCAACCGTCTCTATTGCCAAGGAAAGCTTGAGAAGACACCATATGAGCTATTAAATGAAAGAAAGCCCAACATTACATACTTTAGAGTGTTTGGTTGCAAACGCTATATTCTCAAGAAAAGCACTAGATTGAGCAAGTTTGACAAGAAATGTGATGAAGGGTTTTTACTTGGTTATTCTACCACAAGCAAAGTATATAGAGTTTGAAATCTCACTAATGGCACCTTGGAAGAAGTTCATGATGTTGAGTTCGATGAAACCCAAGGATCCCAAAATGAAGGTCAAAACCTTGATGATGTGAGAGGAGATCAATTGTCAAATGCAATGAAGAATATGGACATTAGTGATATAAGGCCAAGGCAAGTTGATGATGATGGTGACATATATATGATTAATCAAGATGTGCAAATTGATACAAATCAAGAAAGCTCAAGTGGTGCTCATGATGAAGCTCAAGATCAAGGTCAAGCAAGTGGAAGAAATCAACTCCTAATACTTTAACCTACCAATATTGCAATGGATCATCCATTTGATCAAATCATTGGTGGAATTCAAAGTGGTGTTCAAACTAGATCAAGATTAGCATCCTTTTATGAGCACTACTCATTTATGTCACTTGAAGAACCTAAAAAAATAGAAGATGCTTTGAAATATTCCGATTGGGCTAATGCCATGCATAAAGAGCTAAACAACTTCACTAGAAATCAAGTTTGGGAGCTTATTGAGAGGCCAAAGAACTACAATATGATTGGTACCAAATGGGTCTTTAGAAAACAAGTAAGATCAAGATGGTGTAGTTGTGAGAAACAAAGCAAGATTGGTAGCACAAGGTTACACACAAGTTGAAGGTCTTGACTTTGGTGAGACATATGCACCGGTTGTAAGATTGGAGGCAATTAGAATCTTATTAGCATATGCTTGTGCCCATAATATCAAGCTCTATCAAATGGATGTCAAAAGTGCATTTCTAAATGGCTACATCAATGAAGAAGTATATGTTGAGCAATCTCCCGGTTTTGAAGATGACAAGAAGCCCGATCATGTTTTCAAACTAAAGAAAGCATTGTATGGTTTGAAGCAAGCACCTAGAGCATGGTATGCGAGATTGAGGAATTTTCTTCTCTCTAAAGGGTTCAAGATGGAAAAGGTTGACACCACTCTCTTCACCAACAAGCTTGGAAATGACTTGTTTGTGTTGCAAATCTATGTGGATGATATCATTTTTGGATCAACCAATCAAGACTTTTGTGAAGAGTTTGGAAAAATGATGGCAATTGAGTTTGAGATGTCCATATTTGGAGAACTTAGTTACTTCCTTGGACTACAAATCAAACAAATGAAGCATGACACTTCTGTTAGTCAAGGCAAGTACATCAAGGACATGATCAAGAAGTTTGGTTTGCAAGATGCTAAGCCAATGGGTACACCAATGGGCATGAATGATCAATTTGGTGTTGATGCTAGTGGAAACATGATAGATCAAAAGCTATACCGGTCTATGATTGAAAGTTTGCTCTATGTCACCGCTTCTAGACCGGATGTGATGTTTAGTGTGTGCAAGTACACAAGATATCAAGCTTCACCTAGAGAAAGTCATTTGAAAGCAACCAAGAGGATATTGAGATATCTTAAGGGCACCCATGATGTTGGACTATGGTATCCTAAGGGGTCTAATTTTGAGTTGATTGGATTTTCGGACTCCGACTATGGTGGTTGCAAGATTGATAGAATGAGCACAAGTGGCACTTGTCAATTGCTAGGAAGGTCTCTTGTCTCATGGTCATCAAAGAAACAAAATAGTGTGGCACTATCAACCGCCGATGCCAAATACATTAGTGCCGGTAGTTGTTGTGCACAATTACTTTGGATGAAGGCTACCTTGAATAATTTTGGAATCAAGTTCAAGAATGTACCATTATTTTGTGACAATGAAAGTGTTATCAAGATGACTCAAAATCTTGTTCAACATTCAAGAACCAAGCACATTGACATAAGGCATCACTTCATAAGAGACCATCAACAAAAGGGTGATATTAGCATTGAGAGTATTGGCACCGAAGATCAACTAGCCGACATATTCACAAAGCCACTTGATGAGAAGAGATTTTATAAGTTGAAGAATGAATTGAACATACTTGACATCTCCAACTTGAAATGAGTGCGCCCCCACATTCTTATATGACATGCCTCTCCTTCAACAATGCAAGGTAAAGTTGTTTGGCATATCATTCATACTTTACTAAGGACTTGTTTAGAACATATAGACATATTTGCATGACAAATAGGCTCATTCATGAAAATCAAATGATTTTGATGTATATATGGTACCACTATTGCTTCTATGTTTGTTTGATCTAGTGGTAGCATATGACATGTTTATGGGCTTGCAAACCTAGTGTTGAATCTAGAAAATGAGCTCATGATGTGTAATTCAACATGGCTAAAATAACCCTTATACTTTATGAGGTGTGAAGAAGCTTGTCCTTGGGTCAAACTGAATTACATATTCTAGGCAAGTGATCTAGATTGAACCATAATTTGGACTCTCTCATATTGATTGACTTAACTCTCATTAAGATTGACACCTTTTTGGTGATTGTTGACAAATGGGGAGAGAAAAGTCACAAAGATAAAAAGTTAAGTTGCAAAGGGGAAGAAAAAGCAAAGGGGGAGAGAAATCAAAGATATGACATTGAAAATGGGTCAATTAAAATTGAGCACACAAGTAGGGGGAGTAAGCTCATGAATCATTTGTTGCATTTGTATGTGCACTAACATGATGAATTGTTACATTGCAGGGCTTAAATTCACATTCATGATTGTGTGGTGAATGCTAGAAATAGATCTTGAATGATGAATTGTTGAGAGTAGCTTTACAGATGGTATCTAGACACTCTTTGCATATAATGTTGATCTCATGGGGTATTTTAGTGTTTGAGATCTTTACAAGTGATGTATTACAAGTGGTGTCTAGCTATATTGGTGCTAAGAATGGTATATATTGGCAACTCCGATTGGTATCACGCTTCAAAGGTCCATTCTATATACCTTAGCATCATTTTGGTAGTAGTAACTCTCCCAAAACTTCGATTCATGCATATGTGAGGAATTGAACCAAACTCATAGAAACACATATGTAGGGGGAGCTAGTACTACCAAAACCGAAATATGATTTCATTTCATATCTTTGTGATGGTTGTCATCAATTACCAAAAAGAGAGAGATTGAAAGCCTAAGTTTGGTTTTGGTAATTAATGACACCAAGTTGTTAACGCTATTCTATCAAGTGGAATGAGTTAGGCATAAGCAACACACGTGATGAAGGAGCATGTGGCATGAAGTGATGGCCACAAGATCACAAGAGGTGGAGATGCACATGAAATGATGATCAAGGTAATCAAGCATGAGGAGGTAGACATAGAACAAAGTAATCAAGGCAAAGATATAATCATAGAGTTTGCTTTTGCCGGTCTAAGATGAGTAGAGAAGTGATTGACCAGGTTTAGGGTTGATAGTCGACTATCAAGAGGGGCAATCACGGTTAGCTCGCGAATCAAGTGCTACTAGGTCT
The DNA here is from genome assembly GCA_038087645.1 of Saccharum hybrid cultivar R570. Lineage (NCBI taxonomy): Eukaryota > Viridiplantae > Streptophyta > Magnoliopsida > Poales > Poaceae > Saccharum > Saccharum hybrid cultivar. The sequence goes on along the minus strand of JAQSUU010000613.1, from coordinate 1,236,388 downwards.
TCATCTTGAGCATATGCATTTAGGATCTAGTAAAGAGAGCTAACATAATGCCTTGAAAAATGTTTATGAAAATGCTGACACACTCGCACATGGTGATATACACATGATGGTGTTGGCACATTAGCGAAGGTGGCAGAGTTTGAGCGGTAGAGAGTTGGGGTCCTCTCGGCGGGATTCAAGCATTTTCGAGGAAATAAAATGACTATTTTCTTTTACGCCGAAAGCGGGAAGAAGTGGCGAAGTCATGGAGGTGATCATCGCTGTTTTGCAAGTGATAGACGCTAGTCGCGGAGGCGACAGACGCTGGCCCTGCGTCTGTCGGCTTACCCTAGGCGTTGGTCTATAGTGGAGCATGCGTCGGACGCGGGGGTGATGCAGCGACAGACGCCATGCGTCAGCGTCTGTCGCTGGTGACGTCAGCCGCACACAGAGGCACACCGAAGTGAAGCGAGAGTCAGACACTGCGGGCATGTCCATCACCTAGCCACCTAACGCGTCTGACAACCGAGCGTGAAAACGTGCTCACTGGACTACGTCTGTTGGTGCGTCGGACGCTAGAGCTGTTCTAGACGGACGCGTCTGTCGCATGGTGAACGCGACCGTTGGATTTCGAAGCTCAGGGACACGTGGTGTCACGTGGTGCGACAGACACGTCTGTCGGGCGCGACAATGGCATAACGGCTAGCTCCTCTTCCCCACTCTATAAATAAGAGGTGGCCGGCCCTTGGGGAAAAACCCTTGCACTTCTGAGATATTGAGACATCCTTTGAGCTAGAGAACACCTCTTCCACTTATCTCCTTGTTTGGTTGCATACTCTAGAGAGATTGAGTGAGATTCAAGTGCATTGCATTGAGAGTTGCATCTAGTGGCACTTGATCTTCGAGTTTGCTGAGGATTGCTTGTTACTCTTAGGTGTTTCTCGACACCCTAGACGGCCTAGAGCAGCGGTGGTGTTGAGCTCGTGATTGAAGATTGTTTTGAGCCTCACCAAGCGATTGTGAGGGGTTCTTGAGCCTTCCCCGCGGGAGTTCACGAATTGGCTACTCTAGTGGAGCTCGTGGCTTGGAGGATCCTCATCTGTGAGTGGATGTGTGGCACCCGCAGAGGGTTCAACTCTTGATAGTTGATTAGCTCGCGATCCATCAAGTGGGTGCATCGCCACAACGAGGAGTAGCTTGTCAGGAAGCAAGTGAACCTCGGTAAAAAATCTTATGTCATCTTATTGCCGAGGATTTCATTTGTGTATGTGATCACGTTGATTGATTAGTACATTGGACATATCTCTTCTCATCAATGTTGGTATATCTATCCAAGCTCACTCGTTTACTTATTGTTCTTTGTCTTGTTTAGCTTGAGTAGAATAGCTTATCTCATAGGAGTAATTAGCCTTGTTGTTTACTAGAATTGTGTAGGCGGCTTGCATAGATTATTTGTGCTAGTGCTAGAAGAGCTTCGCCATCTTATTTACTAACTTGTTGTTTAGTAAAGCTTATAGAAAATTTAAATAGGCTATTCACCCCCCTCTAGCCATTTGGACTTTACAGAGAGGTCACTGCCGTTGGCCATCTCCTCGTCGACAGACTATACCCAGCACGATGATGCCAAGATCTTGGCCACCATGTCCTCGTGCCACGGGTGTGGAGGGATCCCCTCAAGCAATAGGGAGACGCAGAATTTCAACACCGAGAGAGCTTGGCATACGCCAGGCGTGTCCAAGGGTGCAGGACCAGCGATGTAGCTCCAAGCGGCAATGGGGAGGCCGTGAGCACACGGTCCCGGACGGTTTGGGTAGCACAGAGGATGATGAAGTTCTCCGGGTAGAAGTGCCTGAGCATGATGTCGTTCCCGTCGATCTTAGCCACCGCGATGATGGTGTCTAGTGCGACGGAGATTTATGATGTCATTGGTGCCGCATCTGGTCTAGGCGACGACGGAGAATCACATGCTTGTTTTGGCATTGTCCATGGGCTTGTCTCGCTGGATGAAGCAGCAGGACTCGCGGGGGCGAGAGGTGGGCAAGCTAGGCGGCACACCATCGTTGTCATTGACGGAGAGATCAGAGGCATCAACCATTGACGGAGGAGGCGATGGCATCCTTTTCTACGCGCCTTGGGGCATCCCTGAACTGGCATCCCTGCACTATAGCATAAAGCGACGCCCGTCCCCGCCGGAGCTGCCCTCACGCTAGTCGTCGACAGGATGCTGCCTCTTGCAGTTGCAGGCTAGGTGCCTAAGGTCGTGGCACTTGAAACCAATGAGGTAGCCTGCAGGTAGCGACACGGTGCGATGTAGACAAGCAATTGAGACACTTCCCATTGAACTCCGCAGGTATCCCGCATTGTCGCCTAGCCCCGGAAGCCTCGGCGGTGGGACGACGGCGCTGCTCCAGCGGCACCAGCTCCGCGGCGCGCTATGGGAGCACCTGCTGCCAGCCCTTGGCATTCGGAGCCATTGCCCTATGCCTCGGCCCCAATCTTAGATGGATAGGCACCCTTTCAGCCACCACGCCCGTAGCCTACTGGTGGTGGTGTCCAGCCTCCACCTGGGGTGCCCTCCACCTTCTATGGCTGCGGTGCTACCGACGGTGCTTGGAGTGCACCCCCTCCTAGGTGTCGTCTCGGTCACCCACCGTCACCTGGGAAGCATCCTCGGCCGTATCTAGGCTCACTGTAGGTGAGAAGGTGGAGAGGCCATGGCGCATGATGTCGAGGTAGGAGGGGCACTACTCGTCATCGGAGCCGTCATAGTCATCGGAGAGGGAGAAGTCGTCCCAGCGCATGCTCTTGGACCAACCAGTGGAGTGTGGGTAGAAGGGCGCTGCATCGGGGGACAGGGACTTACCAGACTCATTGGAGTGGTGGTTGGGGGTGGCTGACGGTGCCGGGGAGGCTTCCGCAGGCTGAGGTTGGGGAAGCAATCGGGAGGTGGGGGAGCCATCTCCTCATACGGGAGAAATGAAAGGCACAAGAACGGTGGCACTATCCAATCCTCCAAATGCAACTATATATCTACAATCGCTAGTCAAATTACTCCTTGGGGATACTGGGTAACCCTAGGTGGCGCGTCTATGACGCCCGCGCCCCGAACCCCACTACTGCCGCTGCCGGTGGCGGTGGCATCCAGCCCGGCGCCGACTGCCCCCCTCCCCTCCCTTCCCCTCCTTGCTCCCTGTGCGCGTAGCCCATAGCACCTCCATAGCACCGGCCTCCCCTAGATGCGCCGTCGTCCTTTTCCCATCGCTAGTCTCTAGCCCGACGCTGGTGGCTCCCTTCCCCTCCCTTCCTCTCACTGCTGCCTCCACGCCCACAACTCCCTCCACCACCACAGCCCCTGCCTTCGCCGAATCCGTGGCTCCCCTCCCTTCCTCTAGCCCCACCCATCCCCAGTCGCGTGCGGGAGAAGGAGCCGCGATGTCGCCTTTCGAGTCGGTCACGCGCTCCCTAGGGCCATTGGCACCAAATCTTGCCGCCGCCCCCTCCCACGGCATCCACGGCGAGTTGGGACTGCCGTTGCAGGCCGAGCCGCCATCGACATCACTTAGCGACAGTGACGGCGCCCCCTCCCCCTACGACGTTGTTGGCCGCCACCACAGCGCGGACGCAGACACTGATGCCTTGGCCGCTCCTAGGGAGGATGCGTGGTCGTCTCCTCCACCCGCTGGGCCCGCGCCGTCCACATCAGCCTCCCACCTCTCCCCGCTCGTGGAGCCTTCTTCCCATGCGGTACCCTAGGCTACCCGAAGGCCATGCGCTAGGCGGAGGTCTCCATCTACTCCGACTCAGAATCCGACTTCTCCTCGTCCATCGCTACCCAGGCATCCTTCGCTGATGTCATCCGCAGGAGGTTTCCTGCCCGGGTGACCCCCAAGTCGGCATGGTCCAGTGCCCTATCACCCACGCGAGCGAACGGTGAGTGGCCAGTGGAGGCAGCGCGCAAGGTGGACGACGGGCAGCGTCAAGGCCGCAAGCGACGTAGGCGCATGAGGAGGCCGCGTTGCGCATCCGCCGGAGGAGATACGGCGATACGCAACAGCCCAGCCCACATCCTCGTTCACTGGCGGTTGGGATCATATCTTGTGGCGAGGCCAACCAGGGCCCTGCATTGTGTGTCCCTGCCCACCAAAGACTGGGCACGTGTGTTCAGCCGTGGAGGAGGCGCATCTCACCGCCTAATGTGGAGGGGTGGCGGGAGGTACTGCACAGGCAGGCGGAGGTGACACTTGCTGAGCGCGTCGCCACCTTCAAGCCACCTCGCCGGAGGTGCATCCCGGACGCGTTGCGAGACATGTGCCTAAAATGCTTGTCCTACTCTCACCGCATCGCCACCTGTCGCTTGCCTCTATGATGCCGAGGGCTTCAACACCTAGCTAGAGACTGCAAGCAGCTGCGCTCGCTGGGCTGCCGCCGGGTTGGCCCCGGTGCTGGATGCCTTGTCATTTCAGCCATGACGGCAATGCAGACCGGCACCACGTCTGCAGGGGGTCCGGGACGCGCACCCAAGGCTTCAGGCAGCCTTGGGGACGTGGTGACAGTTGCGTCGGTGAGATGGAGGCGAGCACCTCGAAGCTTGTCCAAGATGTTGAGGTAGCGGAACAGTCCGAAAGATCAACAGCTAAGGTCAATGACAGTTGGGCCCCGCTCCATTTTGAACAAGACCCAAGCTCCCAATTCCAGATGATCGTGGGAAGATAGCCTACCTCGGATCTGATGGTCCTAGAGGCAGGGCTGCTTAGTTGTCACCATGGCACAACGGTCAAGACTACAAGATCGCCACCTGCGGTCGCAGACTGCTGGGTGCCACCCAGTTTTGATTGAGACCCAATCTCTTTTGGTGAGGCGATCGCTGGAGGGCAGCTGGCCTCAGATCAGATGGTCCTAGAGGCAGCGCTGCTCAGTGGCCCCGATCATGCAGGCGCAGCTATTGTCCAGGATGAGATGGAGGTCCCACCGTCCTCTCCAACGGAGGCACACACTACGGCTGTGCCTTCAGCCCAATGCATGGATGCCGGGCCGCAAGCTGAAGCGGACGATGGCACGACAACGGGCGATAGTCAGGCAACGCCGAGCACCGAGGACATGCCCACACCGAGGGAGGCCGCCAAGCGACTAGCCAGGTTCACTGAGGAAGTCTAGGTAATGAGGCAGCCACCTCTCATCAACTCCCCGCCCAAGCAGAAGCCGACACCCATCAGGAGCAGATGGATTGCTGCTCAGCAGATGGTCCATATCCCGGTGTCCAAACGTGGTGAGGTACTACTCATGAAGAAGATGGGGATCCTTGCACCTTCAGCACCGATTTTCTCTATGGACAAGCGTTCGTACGAGTCGTACTTCTAGGGCATCCTATCGACATCAAACGTCGAGGCTCTTGATGAGCTGTTCCCAGCATCTAGGGCGATGACTGGTGGAGCAGCTCGCCGGCCTTTGGCCATGGCGCCATAGGCCCGAGCATAGTTTAGGTTGATCCAAATGGATCCTAAGGTTGTCATAGTTAAAATGCAGCCCCTATGAAGTATCTGTCAGGTCGGGAACGTTACGGCCTCTCTTGTATTTTAAAATTTTTCTTAATACAGCGATACGCAATGTTCTTGCGTATTCGAGAAAAAACTATATATCTACAAAAATGAGAAAGCAAAGGAGAACAACTAAGCAACATTGCAGGATATTTCCAAACAGCAACAAACGGTGGCAAGAATTTGAAAGAGAACGAATTTAGTCAGAGTTGCAACTGTTCGTCTGTTCCACACAACTGCTCTAAGGGCCTGCTTAGTTGGTCAAAGAGGCCAAAAAAAAGTTTGTGCAGTATCTGTCACATCGAATCTTGGGACGCATGCATGGAGTATTAAATGTAGGTAAAAAAATAACTAATTGCACAATTTGTCTGTAAATGTCAAAACGAATCTTTTGAGCCTAGTTAGTCCATAATTGGATAAATTTTGCCAAATAACAACGAAAAGTGCTATAGGAATTTATCCAAAATTTTTCACCATCTAAACAAGCCCTTAAAAAAACTCAGCCGTGTCAGTCGACTGCACAAGGGCTGAAACAACAGGTTGCTGCCACCAGTGCAACATTACATCGCAGTTCCATTGATCTACAGCCTCTGCAGAACTGCTAAACAAGCAACGGCCAACTCTGCAGCAAGGCTCCACGGCCGAATCAGTGAAGCCACAGCGGCGGACACGGGCGATCACGCGGCACACATAGCCGTCGTAGTCCCAGCGTCGTAGGCGCCGCCATTGTTGGCACGCCGGCGCGCGCCAATCCGTTGGTGGCGTGCGGTAGCCCCCAGGCCCCAGCACGGCCAGCGGACGACGAAAACCTCGCCGGCTTGCTCACACCAGTGGATCCACTCGTGCTAGACGCCGGTGGGCTCGGTGAGCTCGTGCGGCCGCCTGGGCCAGGGCTGGGCTTGGGATGCCGCCGCAGTGGATCTTTCCAGATTCCAACAGAGTTCGCAGCAGCCGTCGCCAGCTGGACAGGATTGGTTGGAGCGCTGGCTGGAAGCCTCGTATCCGGGCCCAGCAATGGACCCCACATGTCAGTGGAAAGGAGGCCGAGCGCAACCGCCCCCACCACCCTCGTCACCTTGAAATACCCCGGGCTCCGCCGCCTTGCCGTGGCGCCCAAACGCAACCGCCCTGCCAACGAACACCTGCTCTGCTCTCGCCGCTCCCTCCCCTTCAGAATCCCCTCCTCGCAACAGCCCGGCGATCGTCTGCCGCCGCCGCACCACCACCACCACCACCACCAGGCGATGGAGCTCTTCCCCGACGGGGGCTTCGTGCGGCTGCAGAGCCGCGGGAACCACAAGTACGTCCACGCCGACGGGGACTGGGAGGGGGTCTCCCTGCGCCCTCTCGGCACCGTCGCACCTCTGGAGGCGGTTTGGCGGGTGGAGCACTTGGCCGTGAACCAGGAGGCCATCTTCCTCCAACTCCAGAACGCCGCCTACGGCCGGTACCTCTCGTTCTCGCCCTTAGGGGCGCAGGCCGGCCACCGCGGCCGCCGCGCCATCCAGGGCGACCGCCACGAGCCGCCCAACGACGTGCTGAACAACGTCCAGGGCTACCTGTGGAGGTGGAGTGTCGAGAGGGTGGCCCCCAACCAGGACTACGTCCGCCTGCGCTTCGGCAACCGTGACCTCCGGGCCAACGGCAGGCTCCGCAGGTGGAACACCTTCGTCACCGTCGACCGCAACCGACGCCGCAGGCTCACCGCTCGCCACCATGATGCAGTGGACGGTCCACGTCGTCCCAGCGAGCCCGGTACCGCTACCCCTTCCAGAAGCACCACCTCAGCCTCAGGTGCGTGTGGCTCCGCCATTCCCTTGCATTGCATTGGAATGGAACTCACCTCGGCTAGCTTTACTTGGAACACCACAATCATGGATCGCGGTTTTGCTTCTCGCTTGCCTTCCCAAAAAAATCGGATTATTGCATCGGAATCTTTGCGTTTGTCCTTGCCTAATTCTGAAACTGTTCATTTCTTCCGATACAAAACTACTGAACCTGTTAATTCTTCCTGACAGGTTTTAATTCTGTATAGCCCGCGCGCGAAACACTTTTTATGGTTTTTCGTGTTATGTTCTTGTGCCTCTGCATCTGGTTCGCTTTAGGGAGCTGTTCCTGAGCACATTAATCCACAAATTATTGTGAATTGTAGATTGTGTGGTCCCTGCCCTTTTCGAATTTATCTGTCATTCGTTATTTCTGAGTCGAATAATATGGTATGGAGAAAGCCCTCGTTGAGGCACCATTGGAGCACTTTGTTACGATGTGCACTGGAATGATTTGCGCTATTTGGTCTTGCTCGTTTCATACCGGATCGATCGCAATGTTTTTTCTGATTTCTATGAGAAATTCTGAAAGAATTTGGTCTCTGAACATTCCGTTGTCAGTACAATGTGTATTCAGACATGTTCATTAAGTTACCGCTGTTGTTCGAATTCAGTTACCGCTGTTCATTCAGTTACTGCAACATATTCAGGGAGGCCGCCGTGGCCTGTTGTTCTGGCGGCGCATCGGGAGCGGCCCCGGGGTGCATCAGCATCCGGCGCGGACGATCCGGCACGTGCGGGCGAACGATGAAGGGGAGTTCAACCAGGACCATCGCTACTGGCCCGCGTTGGCTTCCTACGACCACTCTGTGTTCAACCTGAGGACCCAGCTGGGGCAACTTCAGCAGGACTGGAACGGGGACATGCTCGGCTTCACGTTGTGCATGCGGCCCGGCTCGCATGGGAGGCTAATGCCGCTGGTCACGGACCTGCCTCGCAGCTTAGATCCCATGTACATCGTCGTCTTCAGGACCGGATCACCAGGTGACTCCTCTGCAAATTTCTCAGCAGTCTGAGCAGCACTTGTTATCTGCTCTAACAGTTTCAGCATTTGAGATGTTTAAAGTTTTCAGTGTGCAATAAAGGCAGTGTGCAAAGAAATCATTAAAAAAAATATCAGCATGATAGATTTTGAGTAGAGCATAGTGTCATACTGACAACAGGAAATGTAACTTGCCTGCTGCTTTTCCATAGCCTGTTGTTCAGAGAAATCCTGTAGTTCAAATTTTGAATAGTTGCTGTCTGTATTATCCTCTTCTTGGCTTGTTTTGGGTTTTACATTTTATAGTCAACTTGTGCTTGAGGTGTAATGGTTTACTTCGTTTGGTTAGGACTAATCTAAACATGCTGTAGATAGCAGAAGCAGTTGAATGGAAATAGCTTCATTCTCATGTCTGTAGTGTTCACAGTGCCACATAGGATTTAGCAGTCCTTTGACAGATTCTTAACTTGGTCTAAATTCTCCGATTGCATTTCTTACCATGGTGGTCAGTTTAGAAATTCAGTTGCTCCCATAATCTGATCTCCAGTTCAGACATTTCAATTGTTGTGCTTGCTAGTCAACAGTGTTAATCTTGGAGCTGACTGTCTGCTCTTATCCATTTTTGTCCACTATTGCATAGTTCTCACTGCTGTAATATCCATGATATGATGCCTAATTATCTCATTGATTTCCTTGTTCTCTTGTGAATTCAGGTGCTGCGGCATTAGTATATCCCCAGATAGATGCACCAGCACAGTAGAGGAGTACAAGAGCGGAACTTCCGACAGCATCGAAATTCATCTCTTCGGGAACCAAAAGCATTTAAGATACTGTGACATGAGAGTTGGCTTATAGTTTGTGAAAATTCAGCAGCTCTTCTATAATGGTGGTTAGATCTGATGCGCTCTACTGACCGGAAGCACTTTGAAATAACCTTTCAGTTTCAGAACATGAAACTGCTGAAAGTGTTAATGTGGAAGTAATGGTGAACGGTTCTGCAAAGTAACATTGGTTGTAGTTACCATCTTCATCTCTGTTGGGTGATGAACTGATGGCAATAATAGATCTGGATCATTTTTCCTATACCTTGATCCTGACCACTGTTCGCCTACACGGCCGTGTAGGCCGTTTACACGGCGTGTAAACGCTACTCGATGGGTAACCGTGTAGGTCGATTAGCCGTGTAAAGCCGTGCAAAACCGTTTCGACCGTTTAAAAGGCCGTTTAAACGGCCGTGTATACCGACTTTTTGCTAAACGATGGGTGACCGACCGTTCACCGTTTAACGTTTAGGCTAACACTGATCCTGACACATCAAAATGTAGAATACATGTTAATTGAGTTTAGCTTTTAGTCATGGACTGAAAATCTTGGTTGCATCATTTGTGTGTTGATAAAGCTAGCATGACGTCCTTCTTGTCGTTTCTTGATATTTTCAGCAAATGAGTGAAAGTTTAAGTTGTAGAACGGTCAGTCCAGTGTGCACCTTTGAAACAATCCTTCCTCCAACTCTACTCCTGAACCTCCGTGTTTTTTTGAAAGAAACTGAACCTCCCTGTTTCAAGTCGGGCCTTTTTGGTTCTGTTGCCAAATTGCTTGTTACCTCCTGCCTCTATTTATTTTTCCAAAACATGGTGAATGTCCATGCTCTGCAATGGCATCTTAATTCCTAGAATGCAATGCTTATGTTTCTCGTCCCAGGATCGTTAGCGTTTTTCTCATCCCCTAATGAGATCACGCAAAACTGCACATGTTGTGTACTCGCTTTGTATAGCCCACATAAATATAATGTACAGATTCAGTCTTACTATTTTTTTTTCCAAATATCTCTCTGTCATGAAGAATAATTATCACACTATCGTCGAATTCCACACTATCGTCAAATTCTTATTGTCCTTTAAGTTCTCTTCAATGGTCCAGTTTTAAATTCCAAGCCTTATATAGTTTCTGTTGCAATTCCCCCTCCACTCGATACTGACCATGAAGAATGAATATTCTCAACTCTTGTAATCATTTAGATTTTAGACAGAATGCATAATAGCGTGAAAAAAAGAATAATACAATTCCTTCAAAATTAGCAAATATATTTTTACATCATTATTTAAAAAAAAGAAATAGGGAAGCATGTTCTTATATGACTCTAATATCTTGTCGAGCATGTGTCTATTGCAATTCATAATCTTTTATGCCTCTATATACCTCTTTCTAGTGAGATTGTAATGGCATGAGTCACTTGATCTTGAATTACAGCTTTTTGTTGAAAGTACGGTGAGAGCTTTGCCGTAATTTTTATTAGACGGGAAAACAAAAGGCACAAGAACGGTGGCACTATCCAATCCTCTAAAAGGGACTATATATCTAAAAAAAATAACAAGGGGATTGCTAGCACTGGGATGTCCGGACGGACGCCTGCATCCAGACGCCGGTGCGAGCACCCCGTTTCTCGCGTCTGCACCTTGCTACGCCCATGGCACGCACCACCCACCTGCGGGGACATTCTGTACCCACTCTGCGATGCCCCAGCAACGGTAGTAGGGGGCTGCGGCAGGTGGTCCCATTGCAACATGTGAAACACCAGATTTATTTTTGCAACATCTAGATGAAACACTTGCAACTTACATCCGAAACAATTGAAACACTTGCAACATACATCTGAAACACTTACAAAAACACCCGAAAACACTTGAAAGTCATTGCAAATGCATGCAACATCTAGATCTACTTTTGTAACATACAGATAAAACACTTGCAACATACTTATGAAACACTTGAAACATACGATTGCAACATGCATATTATGCAACATCCAGATATATTTTTGCAACATCCAGATAAAACACTTAAAACATACATCTAAAACAATTGAAACATATACTTGCAATATGCGTATATAGTCATTGCAACATAAGCAATATCGAGCTGAAACACTTTAAAACATATTTCTAAAACACCTGAAAACACTTGGAAACACGGCGTCGTCAGTGGCCACGGCTTACCTGGTGGGGAACTACGGTAGCCAGCAAGGGTTTCTCGGGTGCAGTGGAGAGGGAGGATGGCGGGCGGCAAGCAGCTGGGTGCGGTGAAGAATGCCGCGTCGGAGTAGTCGCCGTGGACCATGCTGCGTCAGCTCGAAGAACTTGGCGGCAAGTGGCGGTGGGGAGATAGGAAGGCTGGCGACGACGCTCGGGCGCGATGCAGCACATCGCCACGTTTTGGCCGCCAGTAGCGTGGCCGCGGTGGAGCACGCTGCGGCGGCGCAGGCACGGCGACGATTCGTGAGTGGGTTCGAGAATGGATGCGGGTATAGCGGCGATTCGAGAGGAAGGTGACGAGATTTTTTTATTTTAAGCAACACGAGATGGGTGGGTTCACGCGTATAGCAATGTTGGGCCGTTCAGACATGTGCCGAGGCCCACCAACACGCGTACGAAACGGCCGCCCTATCAACAATATTTCGGTTCCAAATTCCAACCGAGTTCGCAGCAGCCGTCGCCGGCTGGACTGAATTGGTTGGAGCGCTGGCTAGCGGCCTCGTATCCGGGCCCAGCAATGAACCCACATGTCAGTGGGATGGAGGCCGAGCGCAACCGCCCCCACCCTCGTGAGTCCAGAACCAGAAGCCGTCGTCACCTTGAAATACCCTGCCTCCGCCGCCTTGGCGGTGGTGCCCAAACGCAACCGTCCTGCCAACGAACACCTGCTCTGCTCTCGCCGCTCCCTCCCCTTCTGAATCCCCTCCTCGCAACAGTCCGGCGGTCGTCTGCCGTCGCCGCACCACCACCACCAGGCGATGGAACTCTTCCCCGACGGGGGCTTCGTGCGGCTGCAGAGCCGCGGGAACCGCAACAAGTACGTCCACGCCGACGGGGACTGGTTTGGGGTCTCCCTGCGCCCGCTCGGCACCGTCACACCCCTAGAGGCGGTGTGGCGGGTGGAGCACTTGCCCGTGAACCAGGAGGCCATCTTCCTCCTCCTCCAGAACGCCGCCTACGGCCGCTACCTCTCGTTCTCGCCCTTCAAGGCGCAGCCCGGCCACCGCGGCCGCCGCGCCGTCCAGGCCGACCGCAACGAGCCGCCCAACCACGTGCTGAACGCCTACCTGTGGTGGTGGAGGGCCGAGAGGGTGGACCCCAACCAGGACTACGTCCGCCTGCGCTACGCCGACTCCCACTTCTTCCTCCGCGCCAACGGCAGGCACCTCACCTGGAACACCGGCGTCACCGTCGCCCGCAACCGACGCCGCAGGCTCACCACCATGATGCAGTGGACGGTCCACCTCGTCCCAGCGAGCCCGGTACCGCTGCCCCTTCCAGTTGCACCACCTCAGCCTCTGCAGGTGCGTGGCTTCGCCATCCTTTCTCCTTCCCTTGCATTGCATTGGAATGGAACTCACCTCTGGCCTCGGCTAGCAGCTAGCTTTACTTTTTTTTTTAGATAAAGGATAGATAGTCTATCCGGCTTCATTCACCCGAAAAAGGATGAACTCAGGCCAATTTATTACAATGTTTAACACCGTGTCATGGCACTGGCCATAGACAAACACGACCGGGGTCGTAAGCAAACCAAAAAACCTGAACTAACTGCAAAGGTTGAACACACGAAGATCAATTTTAAGTAATCCTAAAAGCAGACGACCAACCAAAAGATAAAAACAGCTGAAGACACGAAGCTTCGAGAACCCGACAGGCATCGACTAACTCTTGCTGGCGGTCTTCATGGTGCTGTAACTTGGCCCATTGACGGAGCCAGTAAGTCCCTCGAAACAGTACCTGCATAAAAGTTTTAGGTGTACATTTATCAAAAACAATTTCATTTCTTGATATCCACAGTGACCAACATAATGCGGCGCCTGCAGTCAATGAGTTCAAATTATGAATGGTTCCCCCTCTTTTTGACCAATGATTAAAAAGATCATTAACATCAGTGGGTTGAGCAATGCCCAGAACCATGTGTACTGCTGTCCACAGAAACTTAGCATAAGCACAATTAAAAAATAAATGCTGAATTGATTCTGGAGTATTACAAAAAGAACAACCTTTATTACCCCTCCAATTTCTTTTTGCTAAGTTGTCCTTTGTTAAAATAACTCCCTTCTTTAAGTACCACATGAAAACTTTTATTTTCATGGGTAACTTAGCACGCCAAATTTCCTGTGAGACCCGCACACCACTATTGACTAAAAACACATACATTGATCGAACTGTAAATAAACCATTTGAGTTAAGAGACCAAACAAAGACATCTCTTTCGTCCTGTAACTGTATATTGACTACTGTTGCGACGATCCTATTCCAATCCCTCAAGTTGTTTCCCACTAACGCTCTTCGAAAAGAAACATTAAGTGGAATAGACGCCAACACTTTGGACACAGTATCCTGTTTTCTGTGCACTATGTTGAACAGTCTCGGGAATTTAGTTCGGAGAGAACTATTCCCAATCCAAATATCTTCCCAGAACCTCGTTTGCTTTCCATTTTGTACCTTAAACTTTCCAAGTTGCAAAACCTGTTGTTTGACATTTAAAAGACCTTTCCAAAAATGTGAATCTGTTGCTCTCTTTTGAACTTCTCCAATTGTTTTATTTCTTAAGTATTTATTTCTAATCACTTGTTGCCATAAGCCATCTTCATTACACAGTTTAACCAACCATTTGCTAAGTAGACATCTATTCTGTATCTCTAAATTAGTAACCCCCAAACCTCCTTGTTCTTTCGGCTGGCACACCACACTCCACTTTACTAAACGGTACTTTTTCTTATGTTGGTCATTCTGCCAGAAGAATCTCGATCTAAAGAATTCAATTCTCTGTAATACCCCCTTAGGTACCTCAAAGAAAGACATCATGAACATCGGTAAGCTTGAAAGCACCGAATTAATTAAGACTAGACGTCCTCCTACTGAGAGTAATTTTCCTTTCCAACTACTTAGCTTCTTCTCAAACCGTTCTTCTACAGATTGCCAATCTTTGTTACTTAATTTTCTTGTGTGCATTGGAATTCCCAAGTATCTAAAGGGGTAAGTGCCAATACTGCAACCAAACAGCTGCGCATACTGTTGCTCACACTGTTTAGCCTCCCCAAAGCAAAATAATTCACTCTTGTGGAAATTAATTTTAAGACCAGACAATTGCTCAAAGACACAAAGAATGAGTTTCATGTTTGTAGCCTTTTCAAAGTCATGGTCCATAAAGATGACGGTATCATCTGCATATTGTAGAATTGATAAACCATCTTCCACTAAATGTGGTACTACCCCTGTCACCTGGTCATCATTCTTGGCTCTAGTGATCATTACTGCCAGCATGTCTGCTACCAGATTAAATAAAATTAGAGATAGAGGATCCCCTGTCTTAAACCTTTTCTAGTTTGAAAATAATCTCCCAGTTGATCATTTACTTTTATTCCCACACTTCCACCCTCTGTTATCAATGATATCCAATGTCGCCACTTTTCAGAGAAACCTTTCATTCGCAGGGTTTGTTGTAAAAAGGACCAACTCACCTTATCATAAGCTTTCTCAAAATCGATTTTAAAAATGATCCCATTCTGTTTTTTAGTATGAAGCTCATGGATTGTCTCATGGAGAACAACTGCCCCCTCCAATATATTTCTGTTTGGTATAAAAGCTGTTTGAGTAGGGCCGATAATTGTATTGGCTATTTTTGTAATTCTATTTGTAAGAACCCTAGTAAAAATCTTGAAACTGACATTTAGTAGGCAAATTGGTCTATATTGTTGTATTCTCTTTGCGTCATTTGTTTTTGGTAGAAGGATGATATTCCCAAAATTAAGGCTATGGATTGGCAGGGTCCCTATACGAAAATCCTCGAACAGAGCCATCAAGTCATCTTTTAAAAGAAACCAGAAGACTTGGTAAAACTCTGGAGGAAACCCATCTGGACCTGGAGCCTTATTATGTTCCATTTGAAAAATTGCCTCCTTCACCTCAGTTTCAGTGAATATCTTAGTTAACATCTCATTTTCCAATAAAGATACCTGAGGAATATCATTTGTGGCGGACTCAACCATAGATATTGTCGACCTCTCCAACGGTCCGAAGAGAGACTTGTAATATTTAGTAATGTACTTTTTTAGTTCCACTTCCCCACAAATAGTCCCCTCCTCCTGTTCTAACTGGAAAATACGAGTCTTTCTATGTTTCCCATTTGCAACTAAATGATAATATTTTGTATTGGCATCCCCTTCTAACAAATGTTTTAGCTTCGCTCTTTGGTACCATTTCAACTCTTCTTCTCTTAACAGTTCCGCTAGTCGGTCATTAAGCACATGTTTCAATTCTATTTCGGCTTGCTGGAGGTTTTGCTTTTCTGCTTTTTTATCTAGCGCATCAAGTTTATCCAATAATTGTTGTTTCTCTTTCTTGTAAGTTCCGCTTGTATTTTTGGCCCAACCCCTGAGGAATTGTCGCAGCCTTCTTATTTTCTTTTGCCAGGTATCCAAAGGGTTGGAGCCTTGTTGCACATTCTGCCAAATATCACAAATCATCTCCTTGAAACCATCACGAAGTAACCAACCGAGTTCAAACTTGAACTGGTAATGGTAATTCGTAAGTCGCTGGCCAGTGCTCAAAAGCAAGGGAGTATGATCTGAGATTTCCCTAGAGAGTAGGTTTACCAACATTTGCGGATATTTGTCCTCTAATTCCGTGCACACTAGTATTCTATCCAGCTTTTCAAACGTTTGATTAGTCAAATTATTGGCCCAAGTAAACTGTCTACCCGAAGATTGTATCTCTCTGAAATTAAAAGCGTCTATGATTGCATTAAACAAAAACGGCCATCTATCATTATAATTGTCATTATTCTTTTCACTTGGTCCCCTTAGGATGTTGAAGTCCCCACCTATCATGATAGGTATGGTTTCTTTTGAACATAACTGGACCAACTCAGTGAGAAAATTCGCTTTGAACTCATCCTGTGCTGCCCCATATACAGTAACCAGGTTCCAAATAAATCCATCCTCTTTATTCCTAATTTTAAAGCGCACAAAAAAATCCCCTTCTTCAATTTCACCTAAATCAAACACTAAAAGATTCACCCCGACCAGCATGCCACCCGAACGACCCCTAGGAGGTTTTACATGCCACAGAAAATCTTTGCGAGCACAAAAATTATTTAGCGAGGATTGTGTAAATGAATCCCTCCCTGTCTCGGATAAGGCAATAAAATCAAGGTCATGTTCCTTTGTCAGGTCCGACAAGAAACGAAGTTTCTTTAAGTCCCCAAGTCCATTACAATTCCAGAAAAGTCCTTTCATTGATAACTTTTAAAATTTTTATTTTTCTTCTTTCTTCCCCTAGACCCTTTTTTAATTGTCGGTGATATGGAGAACTGTAGATCATTAAGATCACAATCTCCATCACCAACACAATCTGTGAGGTCGTTACAAAGAGAACTCAGAGCCTGTAAATCAATGTCACCATCGACACTGCCCTCATCCTCTTGAAGATTTTGCTGTTCCAACTGTACCCGTTCATGCAACCTACCCTTTTCTACTGATTTCAGCCTAACAAGAGCCTTATTTACTTGTTCACCTTACTTGGAACACCACAATCAGGGTCATGGATGCGTCGGTTTTGATTCGGAATCTTTGCGTTTGTCCTTGGCTCCTGGCCTAATTCTGAAACTGTTCATTTCTTCCGATACAAGAATACTGAACCTGTTAATTCTTCCTGACAGGTTTTAATTCTGTATAGCCCGCGTGCGAAACACTTTTTATGGTTTCTCGTTTACGTTCTGCTCCAATCCTGACCACATTAATCCACAAATTATTGTGTATTGTATATTGTGGTCCCGGCGCTTTACGAATTTATCTGTCAATCATTATTTCTGAGTCGAATCATGGTATGGAGAAAGCCCTAGTTGAGGACACCATTGGAGCACTTTGTTTCGATGTGCACTTGAATGATTTGCGCTATTTGGTCTTGCTCGTTTCATACCGGATTGATCTCAATGGTTTTTTCTGAATTCTGTCAGAAATTCCAAAAGAATTTGGTCTCTGAGCAATGTGTATTCAGAGTTTCGGACATGTTCATTCAGACATGTTCTTTTCCTAAACAAGTGTTCCACTGCAACAGATTCAGGGAGGCCACCGTGGCCTGTTGTTCCGGCGGCGCACCGGGAACCGCGGCCCCGGGGTGTATCAGCATCCAGCGCGGACGATCGGGCATGTGCGGGCGAACGATGAAGGGGAGTTCAACCAGGACCATCGCTACTGGCCCGCGTTCGCTTCCTACGACCACTCTGTGATCAACCTGAGGGCCCATCTGGGGCAACTTCAGGGTGACTGGAACGGGGACATGCTCGGCTTCACGTTGTGCATACGGCCCGGCTCGCATGGGAGGCTAATGCCACTGGTCACGGACCTGCCTCGCAGCTTAGATCCCATGTACATCATCGTCTTCAGAACCGGATCACCAGGTGACTCCTCTGCAAATTTCTCAGCAGTCTGGGCAGCACTTGTTGTCTGCTCTAACAGTTTCAGAATTTGAGATGTTTAAAGTTTTCAGTCTGCAATAACGGCAGTGTGACTTGCATTTGTTATGCAAAGAGATCAGTAAAATAAAATATCTGCAGGATAGATTTTGTGTAGGGCGTAGTGTCATACTGACAACAGGAAATGTAACTTGCCTGCTGTTTTTCCATAGCCTGTTGTTCAGAGAAATCCTGTAGTTTAATTTCGAATAGTTGTTGTCTGTAGTATCCTCTTCTTGGCTTTTTTTGGGCTTTTGCATTTTATAGTCAACTTGTGCTTGAGGTGTAATGGTTTACTTGGTTCGGTTAGGACTGATCTATACATGCTGTAGATAGCAGAAGCAGTTAAATGGAAATAGCCTCATTCTCATGTCTGTAGTTTTCTAGTGCCACGTAGGATTTAGTAGTCCTTTGACAGATTCTTAACTTGGTCCAAATTGTCCGATTGCATTACTTACCATGGTGGTCAGTTCAGAAATTCAGTTGTTCCCACAATCTGATCTCCAATTCAGATAATTCAGTTGTTCTGCTTGCTAGCCAACAGTGTTAACCTTGGAGCTGACTGTCTACTCTTATCTATTTTTGTCCGCTATTGCTTAGTTCTCACTGCTGTAATATCCATGCCTAATTATCTCATTGATTTCCTTGTTCTCTTGTGAATTCAGGTGCTGCCGCATTAGTGTATCCCCAGATAGATGCACCAGCACAGTAGAGGAGTACGAGAGCGGAACTTCTGATGACGTCAAAATTCATCTCTTAAGGAACCAAAAGCATTTAAGCTTTGCTGCCCCTGATACTGTGACATGAGGATTGGTTTATAGTTTGTGAAAATTCAGCAGCTCTTCTGTAATGGTGGTTAGATCTGATGCATTCTACTGACCGGAAGCGTTTTACCTTTCAGTTTCAGAACATAAAACTGCTGGAGGTGTTATGTGGAAGTAATGGTTAACGGTTCTGCAAAGTAACATTGGTTGTAGTTACCATCTTCATCTCTGTTGGGTGATGAACTGATGGCAAGAATAGATCTGGCTCATTTTTCCTGTACCTTGATCCTGACACATCAAAATGTAGAATACATGTTAATTGAGTTTAGCTTTTAGTCATGGACTGAAAATCTTGGTTGCATCATCTGTGTGTTGATAAAGCTAACATGACATCCTTGTCGCCATTTCTTGATATTTTCAGCAAATGAGTGAAAGTTTAGGTTGTAGAACGGTCAGTCCAGTGTGCATCTTTGAAACAACCTTCCTGCAACTCTACTCCTGAACCTCCCTGTTTTTTTTTTTTTGGGGGGGGGGGGGGGGGGTTTCACGTCTGGGTTTTTGGTTCTGTTGCCAAATTTCTGTCTGGGTTTTGACCTCCTGCCTCTATTGTTTTTTTTTCAAAACATGTTGAGTGTCCTTGGTTTGCAACGTAACGGGATCTTAATTCCTAGAATGCAATGTTTATGTTTCTTATCCCAGGATCGTTAACGTTTTTCTCATCCCAAAATCAGACACACAACTCCACATGTTGTGTACTCGCTTTGTATACATATAATGTACAGATTCAGTCTTAATATTTTTTTCCAAATATATCTCTGTCATGAAGAACAATTATCCCACTGTCGTCGAATTCTTATTGTCCTTTAAATTCTCTTCAATGGACCAGTTTTAAATTCCATGGCTTATATAATTTCTGTTGCAATTCTACCTCCACTTTATACAGACCTTGAAGAATCAAAAATCTCAACTCTTTTAATCATTCAGATTTTAGACACAATGCATAATAACATGAAAACAAGAATAATACACTTCCTTTAGAACAAATATATTTTCAGATCATGTTTAAAAAAAATAAAAAAAGAACATGCAAACATGTCCTGATATGAATATGTTATTGACTCTAATATCTTGTTGAGCGTGTGTCTATTTGCAATTAATAATCTTTTATGCCTCTATATACCTCTTTCTTTTTTTTTGAAAGATCCAGGTAACCAGCTTATCATTAATAAGGAGAGTTAACAGGAGTTTGAGATACGCCTTACAAACGTGGGAGGCGCTAACCCCTGCAGGAGACTGTTGTAGGAGTTACAGAAATTCCTTGCTAATTACTCTCTCTGTCCCTAAATATTTGTCGTTTGCGTTTCCTGAGAAATAACTTTGACTAAATATATATTAAAAATATTAATATTTATAATACATATAATTAGTATCATTGAAAAGATATTTGAATCTAGTTTTTTTTAATAAATTTATTTAGAAATACAAATGTTGCACGCATTTTCTATAAATCGAGCCAAACTTGTGGCACGCACACCAATAACGACAGATATAAAGGGACGAAGGGAGTACCCGCAAAAGGATGGGATGCCTTTAAGGGGCTACCAACTTTTCCCTCCGCCTGGGATCAAATGGAGCATCGATAATGCTGGCACACGGGCGTCCGTCTAGGCGTGGACGGTTCTGTCCAAACGGCTCGTTTCTAGGCGTGCCCAACGATCTGGCCCAATAGGCCTACTCCGCTCCACCTTCAGTACGACATGGTTTCTCTAAAAACTAAAAAACACAATGACATTTTCTTTCTCCACTGCCGCACCCATGTGACCGCCGCAGGCACATCCACCATGTCGTCCGCTCGCTACTGGCCTTCTCCAGCCGCAGCCTTCCCGTCCGGACGCCACAGGCCCACTCCCCTCGCTGTTGTCGCGCCGCTCGCTCCCGCCCGTCGCCTGCCCGGCTTGGCCAAGCCCGGTGCTGCTAGCGATGGTGGTGGTGGTGGTGGTGCTCAGGCGGCGCCGACTCCGACCCTGACGGCTGGAATCACCTGGCCCTGGGCTCTCCCACGTTGCAAGCGCATGTTTGAAGTGTTTAAAATGTTTTATAGATATGTTTCAAGTGTTTCATGCGGATGTTGTAAAAGTAGATCGAGATGTTACATATGTTGCAAGTGTCTGTTCCTCATGTTTCATCTGTTTTTCAAACGTATATTGCAAGTATGTTTATCTGAATGTTGCATAAGTTTTCACACATATATTGCAAGTGTTTTATCTGGATGTTATATATGTTTGTAAGTGTTTTTCACGTGTTTTGGCATGTGTTTTAGACGCATATTTCGAATGTTTTAACTGTTTCGTACGTATGTTGTAATTGTTTCATTTGGATGTTTTAAAAGTAAATTGAAAATGTTATGCATGTTGTAATGTGAACCACCTGCCACAGCCGCTTGCTGCAGCTACTGAGGCCGCGTGCATGGAGGGGAGCGGCGCAGTAGGCGTGGAGGGACATGGGAAGAAGGGAAGCGTGGGGGGAGTGGCGCGGGCGTCCGGACGCAGGGTCCGTCCGGAACGAACACTGCATGTATGGATTCCTTTGTTTCCAGATGTACCACTGTGTCAGGATTGCCAAGGTGTGTGCCAACTTGGTGCCCGCTGACGCCAAGTTCAGGAACCAGTCTTCGATATCGGCCGTTTCGGCCCATTGAGACTCCAAACTGCTACTTGAGGAACCGCCAGAGGAAGAATTTACAATTCGGCGGTGTCCAAGCTTTCCAAATCAACTTTGGGAAATTTGAGATGATGTGGCCGCCGAACTGGATGTCGTAGGCAGACTTCGCCGAGTATTCTCCTGAACTTTGTAGGATCCAAGTTATTTGATCATCCTGTGCAGTATTCAGGTTTAGATGCACAGACTGTAACAGGTTCCACAAACTGAAATACTCTCCAAGCAGGTCGTTGTTCAGGCCATAGGCGATATCTCTAATCCATTTTCCGTCGAGGAGGCTTCACTGACACGAGCGATATCCTTCTACTACTGTGGTTGTACAAGAGCGGGAACAGAGCTAAAGGTGCTTGACCGTGAATCCAGCTGGAGTTCTAAAAGGACGGCCTGAAACCGTTATGAACTGTAACTCATGTGTAAAGAGGGAGGTCCATGACTAAAAGCTAAACTCAATTAACATGTATTCTATATTTTGATGTGTCAGGATCAAGGTACAAGAAAAATGAGCCAGATCTATTCTTGCCATCAGTTCATCACCCAACAGAGATGAAGATGGTAACTACAACCAATGTTACTTTGCAGAACCGTTCACCATTGCTTCCGCATAACACTTTCAGCAGTTTTATGTTCTCAAACTGAAAGGTTATCTCAGAACGCTTCCGGTCAGTAGACCGCATCAAATCTATCCACCGTTCCAGAAGAGTACCCGAATTTTTAGAAACTATGGGACAATTCTCATGTCACAGTATCAGGGGCAGCAATGCTTAAATGCTTTTGGTTCTCGAAGCGATGAATTTCGACGTTGTCCGAAGTTCCGCTTTCGTACTCCTCTACAGTACTGGATACACTAATGCCGCAGCAGCTGAATTCGCAAGAGAACAAGAAAATCAATTAGATAACTAGGCATCATATCATGGGTATTACAGCAGTGAGCAGTAATCAATAGTGGACAAAAATAGATAATAGTACACAGACAGCTCCAAGATAAACACTATTGGCTAACAAGCAGAACAAATGAATTATCTGAACTGGAGGAACAACTGAATTTCTGAACTAACCACACCATGGTAAGAAATGCAGTCGGACAATTTGGACCAAGTTAAGAATCTGTCTAAGGACTATTAAATCCTATGTGGCACTATGGACCGTACAGACCTGAGAGTGAGGTTTTTTCCTTTCGAATGCTCCTGCAATCTACAGCATGTTTTAGATTAGTCCTAAACAAACGAAGTAAACCGTTACTACAGGCAACAACTATTCAAGATTAAAGTACATAATCTCTCTAAACATGAGGGCTATGGTAAACAGCAAGCAAGTTACATTTCCTGTTGTCAGTATGACACTATGCTCTACTCAAAATCTATAATGCATATATCCTTTTACTGATCTCTTTGCATAACAAATTCAGAACTACATACAGAACTGAACTTGAGCCTGAAAACTTTAAACATCTCAAAATGCTGAAACTGTGAGAGCACAGCAGGTAACAAGTGCTCCACAGAACGCTGAGAAAGTTCCAGAGTAGTCACCTGGTGATCCGGTCCTGAAGACGACGATGTACATGGGTTCTAAGCTGCGAGACAGGTCGGTGACCAGCGGCATTAGCCGACCATGCGAGCCGGGCCGCATGCACAACGTGAAGCCGAACATTTCCCCGTTCCAGTCACCCTGAAGTTGCCCCAGCTGGATCCTCAGGTTGAACACGGAGTGGTCGTAGATATCGAATGAGGGCCAGTTGTGATGGTTCTGGTCGAAGTTCCCTTCATCGCTCGCCCGCACGTGCCGGATCTCCCTCGGCGGAAGCTGATAAACCCCGGGCCCGCGCCCGGTGCGCCGCCAGAACAACAGGCCTCGGCGGCCGCCTCCCGGAATCTGTTGCAATGGAACACTTGTTGTGTTTAGGAAAAGAAATCAAACAGCATTAGGGTAAATTCAGAGACTGAATTCTTTCGGTACAACAGCGGCTGAATAAGCATGTCTGAATACAAATTGTACTGACAACAGAATATTCAGAGACCAAATTCTTTCGGTACGATCAGAAATCCGAAAAAAAAAACGATTGAGATCGATCTGGTACCAAATGAGCAAGATCAAATAGCGCAAATCATTTAAGTACACATTGTAACAAAAAACTCCAATTGTGACCTGAACTAGGATTCCCTGCGTACGATGATTCGACGCAGTTTTAACGAATGACAGATAAATTCGTAAAGCGAAGTGACCGCAATCTAGAATAGACAGTAATTTGTGGAGTGATGTTCTCAGGAACTGCTCCCTAAAGCGAACCAGATCCAGAGTCACAAGAAGGTTTCGCGGGCTACAGGATTAAAACTTGTCAGGAAGAATTAACAGGAAGAAATGAACAACAGTTTCAGACTTAGGCAAGGACAAACGCAAAGATTGCGAAGCAATAATCAGAGTTTTTGGGAAGGCGAGCCAGAATAAAAACCGACGCATCCATGATTGGCGTTCCATCCATGTAAAGCTAGCCGATCGAGGAGAGTTGCATTCCAATGCAATGCAAGGGAAGGAGAAAGGATGGCGAAGCGGCCACGCACCTGATGCTGAGGTGCAGCTGGAAGGGGCATCGGTACCGGGGTTGCCGCGACGAGGTGGACCGTCCACTGCATCATGGTGGTGAGCCTGTGGCCTCGGTTGACGTCGACGGTGACGCCGGTGTTCCACCTGCGGAGCCTGCCGTTGGCGCGGAGGTCGCGGTCGAAGTGGCGCAGGCGAACGTAGTCCTGGAGGGGGTGCACCCTCTCGACCCTCCACCTCCACAAGTAGATGTTCACCATGTTGGGCTCGTCGAGGTCGCGCTGGACGGCCTTGAGGCCGCGGTGGCCGAGCGGCGCCTGCTCGCCCGACAGCGAGAGGTAGCGGCCGTAGGCGGCGCTCTGGAGGCGGAGGAAGGTGGTCCCCTGGTGGACCCAGTGCTCCACCCGCCACACCGCTTCCAGTTCCAGGGATGGGGCGGAGCCGCGCGAGCGCAGGGAGACCGCCTCCCAGTCCCCGTCGGCGTGGACGTACCTGCGGTTCGCGCGGCTCCGCAGCCGCACGAAGGCCCCGTCGGGGAAGAGGTCCATCGCCTGGTGGTGGGGCTGCGACGGCAGGGCAGATGACCGCCGGGCTGTTGCGAGGAGGGGATTCGGAAGGGAAGGGAGAAGGGAGCGGCGAGAGCAGAGCAGGTGTTCGTTGGGTCCACGGTTACGTTTGGGCGCCACGCCAAGGCGGCGGCGGAGCCGGGGTATTTCAAGGCCCCGGGAGCGTGCGTATGTCGGTTGCGCTCGTGTCTGCTTCCACAGTGACATGTGGGGCCATTTCTGGGCCCAGACCAACAGGCGAACTCGCCTCGCCTGATGCTGCCACTCAGGTGTGTTCAGCGTGTTTAGTTCTCCATTTCACCTAAAAATTTTTAAGGTTTTGGTTTATTATTTTGCAGAATGAAACTAAGGCTGTGTTTAGTTCCCCATGAAATACAAAATGCAAAATGCCTACTACTTTGGAATGATGAAATGCAAAATGCCAAAATTTTCATGGGTGTGTTTAGTTCCATCCAAAATGCCAAATTTTTCATGGAGTGGGTGAGGACTTTTCGGCTTTTTAGCTTTTTTTTTTGCCTCTTGAGGCCAAAATCTAAAATAGAGAATGGATACATTTTTCCTAAAAATTTTGCATGGTGTTTAGTTCCATTTTGCAAAATGATGGACCAAAATCCAAAAAATTGTTGGGTGAAACGGGGAACTAAACACACCCTAAATACACCCATGAAAATTTTGGCATTTTACATTTCATTATTCCAAAATAGTTGGCATTTTGCATTTTGCATTTCATGGACAACTAAACCGAGGCAGTTAAAAATAACCGTCTCCTAAAATTCATTAACTGAGGCTGGCATTATAACGCAACCGGCTCGATAAATCATTAACCGAGGCGGTTATTTTATATAGCCCACCTCCTATAATCTGGCCCAGCCTGTTACTATTTTAAAGCCCATAAGACCCCATACTCCTGGGCTTATATATAAATAAAGAGCTACGGTATTCACTCCTCATCCTCTCAGTCCCTCTCCTAACCGGCAGCCGCCTCCTTGGCTCCTCCCTCGCGCCCACTCCCCTCCCACCCCCTGGGCTCCCTCAGATCCCGGCGCCCCTCTCACTCCACTCCCACTCCTGCAACCCTCTCTCTCTCACTCCCTCTCCCTCTGTCTCCGGTGGCGTTCTCATGGGGCAGAGGCAGTTGCCGGCGCACGGGGCAGTGGCGGTGGCGGCGCGGCCTCGTGTGGGTGCGGGCTCGCGAGGGCGGCGGGGTGCGGGTCTCCTTCCTCCTCCTCCTCCTCGGCGCGGACGGCAGCGTGGGTCTCCCTCCTCCTCCTCGGCACAGACGGCGGCGCGGGTCTCCCTCCTCCCTCCTCGGCGCGGACGGCGGCGTAGTCTCCCTCCTCGGCGCGGACGACGGCACAGGTCTCCCTCCTCCCTCCTAGACGCGGCGCGGGTCCCTGGAGGTGGATCCGGCCTCCCCAATGGCGGATCCGTCCTCTACGGCGGCGCGGAGCAGGTGAGCTCGCCGGTGGGCTCCGAAACGGGCTCACCGACGGGCTTTGGGCTTTTTTTTTAATCCATTAACGGAGGCGGGCTTTGAGGCGGTTGGCTTGCCCGCCTCCGAAAATGAGAAACAACCGCCTCCGTCAAGTTTATTGTAGTAGTGGAAGTCCTAGGTACTTAACTTGCTCAGGCTTAGCTTGCTAACACCTGAGATACAGATGCTTGAATAGTCTTCTTCATGGAGGGCCAATAAAAAAAAAAGAAATTTGATCCTCTTATAAGTGACTGGAAACCTAGAATAACGCCCCAACACACTAGAATGCAATGCTGCCAAGACTTTGTCCTCAAGAGTGGCATTGTTACCCAACCACATCCTATTTTTGAAGTGTAGGAGACCATCATGTCAAGAGTAATGGGGAAATAATTGACCCACAACTAAGGCAGTAGTATGTTTCTGAGAGTAAGACCACTAAATAGCACACCTGATTTTAAGGACTAGATCGACTGCAAATTACATATATGTCATGATTACTTTATTCAAACATGTGACAGAACTAATACTGGTACATCGCAATGTTTATTACAAATATTACAAAATGACATGAGGGTAGACCAAAAAATTACACAGAGTTTTAGAAGAGCAGGGTTTCCATCTTCCACAAGCAGTAGATTAGGGGTACACTAGCCTAGTCTCAACACCGTTTTTAGGAAATTTCATCTTCTAGTCCAAATAATTGAGTGTAGTATCAAGGGGGGCAGAAAAGGGTAAGTACAATGAATTGTATTTTGCAAATACAGAAAAGTGTGACATAAGGCTAAACTAGGAAATTCTTACTAAGGTTTACCCAAGCAGTGAATTAGCCTTCCAGTTTCAGACCTCACGAATGGGTGAAAGGTATAACTCCCTCCATTCCAAATTATAAGACGTTTTGTCTTTTCTAAATTTATAGCTTTTACTATGCACATAGATATATTGTGTCATAATAAAAATTTAAGTGCTTGGGCTAGTTGGCCGGGCTCGGAACGCCGTCGCAATCGCAATGGATCCTTCCCAACTGAGTTCACAGCACGCAGCAGCCGAGGCCGTATCGCCAGCTGGACAGGATTCGTTGGAGCGCTAGCTGGCCGCCTCGCCTCTGCGCCCAGCAAATGGGCCCGCATGTCAGTGGAAGGAGGCCGAGCGCAACCGCCCCCCATGGCCTTGAAATACCCCGCCTCCGCCGCCTCGGCGTGGTGCCCAAACGGAACCGTCCTGGTCCTGCTCTGCCAACGAACACCTGCTCTGCTCTCGCCGCTCCCTCCCATTCCGAATCCCCTCCTCGCAACAGCCCGGCGGTCATCTGCCCCACCACCACCACCACCACCACCACCAGGCGATGGATCTCTTCCCCGACGGGGCCTTCGTGCGGCTGGAGAGCCGCGTGACAGGCAAGTACGTCCACGCCGACGGGGACTGGGAGAGGGTCTCCCTGCGCCCGAACGGCCCCGTCCCATCCCTGAACGCAGTGTGGCGGGTGGAGCACTGGGTCTCGCCGGACCAGGGGAACACCTTCGTCCTCCTCCAGAACGCCGCCTACGGCCGCTACCTCTCGTTCTCGATACGGAAGGCGAAGACCGGCCACCGTGGCTGCCGCACCACCCAGCTCGACCGCACCGAGCCCCACGCGCTGAACGCCTACCCGTGGATGTGGACGGTCGAGAGGCTGAACCCCCCCGACCAGGACTACGTCAGCCTGCGCTACTTCACCTGCTACCTCCGCGCCAACGGCAAGTACCTCCCCTGGAACATCCGCGTCACCGCCGACGTCGATCCAGACGCCCCCAGGGTCACCACCATGATGCACTGGACGGTCCACCAAGTCGCAGCGAGCCCGGTACCGCAACCCCTTCCGGTTACACTTGAGTATCAGGTGCGTGGCTTCGCCATCCTTTCTCCTTCCTTGCGTTGCGTTGGATTGCAACTCTCCTCGATCGGCTCGCTTTGCTCGGAACACCAACCCTTCCCAAAAGTCTGATTACTGCATCGAAATCTTTGCGTTTATCCTAGCCTAAGTCTGAAACTGTTCGTTTATTCCGATACAAGACTACTGAACCTGTTAATTCTTGCTGACAAGTTTTAAATCCGATGCCTAGGAACCAGCTTTTATGGTTTCTCGTGTTAGGTTCTTGTGCCTCTGCATCTGGTTCGCTTTAGATTGTGGTCCCTGCGCTTTACGAATTTATCTGTCATCCGTTATTTCTGAGTCGAGTCATGGTATGGACTCCATCGGAGCACTTTGTTACGATGTGTACTCGAATGATTTGCGATATTTGGGTGTTCGCCTTCCCGTTCCCTACCACTTATCCACAAAGTATTGTCTATTCCAGTACCCCCTTCGCTTTACGAATTTATCTGTCATTCGTTAAATCTGCGTCGAATTATGGTATGCGGAAAGCCCTTGTTACGATGTATACTTGAAAGACTCTCGCTATTTGGTCTTCCTCTTTTCATACCGAATCGATCGCAATGGTTTTTGTTTTACTGATTTCTGTGAGATTCCGAAAGAATTTGGTCTCTGAACATTCCGTTGTGAGTAAAATGTATATTCAGACATGTTCATTCAGTTACCGCTATTGTCCAGCCGTTTGATTTCTTTAATTCTTTTCCTAAACACAGGGAAGCGACAGTGGCCTGTTGTTTCCGCAACCGCCGCGGACGATCCGGCACGTGCGGGCGAACGATGAAGGGGAGTTCGACCAGAACCATCACAACTGGGCCTCATTCGCTTTCTACGGCAGCTCCGTGATCGACCTCAAGAACGAGCTGCGGCTCCTTCAGGACTGGAACGAGGACATGGCCGCCTACACGCTGTGCATGCGGCCCGGCTCGCATGGGCGGCTAATGCCGCTGGTCACCGACGACCTGCCAAGCAGCACAGATTCCATGAACATCGTCGTCTTCAGGACCGGATCACCAGGTGACTACTCTGCAACAATTGTTATCTGCTGTGCTCTTACAGTTTCAGCATGTGGGATGACTTACACTAAGCATTTGTTGTAGCTCAAGTTTGGTTCTGTAGTTCTGAATTTGTTATGCAAAGAGATCAGTGAAAAAATATCTGCATGACAGATTTTGAGTAGAGCATAGTATCATACTGACAACAGGAATTGCAACTTGCCTGTTGTTTTCCACAGCCCTAATGTTCAGAGAAACTCTGTCGTTTAATTTTAATAGTTGTGGTCTGTAGTATCCTCTTCATGGCTTTTTGGGGTTCTATATTTTAGTCAATTTGTGATTGAGGTAATGGTTTGCTTCATTTGGTTAGGACTAATCTAAAATATGCTGTACATAGAAGAAGCACTCGAATGGAAATATCATCATTCTCAGGTCTGTAGTGTTCATAGTGCTGCATAGGATTTAGCAGTCCATTGACAGATTCTTAACTTGGTCCAAATTGTCCGATTGCATTTCTAAACCATGGTGGTCAGTTTACAAATTCAGCTGTTCCCATAATCTGATCTCCAGTTCAGATAATTCAGTTTTCTGCTTGTCCCATATTCTTGGAGCTTACTGTCTTCTCTTATCTATTTTTGTCCACTGTTGTTTAGTTCTCACTGTTGTAATACCCATGATATTATGCCTAATTATCTCATTGATTTTCTTGTTCTCTTGTGAATTCAGCTGCTGTGGCATTGGTGTATCCGGCACCACCACCACCGGCGGATGCTGCTGCGGCATGAGTACGAGAGCGGAACTTCTGACAACGTTGAAATTCATCTCTTCGGCAACCAAAAGCATTTAAGCACTGCTGTCCCTGTGACATGAGAATTGTCCCATAGTTTCTGAAAATTCTGCAACTCTTCTGTAATGGTGGATAGATTTGATGCGGTCTACTGACCAGAAGCGTTCTGAGATAACCTTTCAGTTTGAGAACATAAAACTGCTGAAAGCGTTATGCGGAAGTAATGGCGAACGGTTCTGCAAAGTAACATTGGTTTTAGTTACCATCATCATCTCTGTTAGGGTGATGGACTGATGGCAAGAATAGATGTGGCTGATTTTACCCGTACCTTGATCCTGACACGTCAAAACAATAGAATACATGTTAATTGAGTTCAGCTTTTAGTCTTGGACTGAAAATCGTGGTTGCATCATTTGTGTGCTGATACAGGACATTCTTCTCTTTGTTTCTTGATATTTTCAGCAAATGGGTGAAAGTTTAGGTTGTAGAACGGTCAGTCCAGTGTGCATCTTTGAAACAATCCTTCCTGCAACTCTACTCCTGAACCTCCCTTGTTTTTTTGAAACAAACTGAACCTCCCTGTTTCAAGTTGGGGTTTCTTGGTTCTGTTGCCAAATTTCTGTCAGGCTTGTGACCTTCTGCCTCTATTTTTTTTTTTCAAAACTTGGTGAGTGTCCATCCTCTGCAATGGGATCTTAATTCCTAGAATGTAATGTTTATGTTTCTCATCCCAGGATAGTAAACATTTTGCTCATCCCCTAATCAGATCACACACAACTTCACATGTACAGATTCAGTCCTAATTTTTCCCCCAAATATATCTCTGTCATGAAGAATAATTATCCCAGTATTGTCCAATTCTCATTGTCCTTTAAATTCTTTTCATGGTCCAGTTTTAAATTCCATGACTTATGTTGTCAAGATGGGGTTGGGTTTGGTAATCATGCTATTACTAATCTGAACTTGTAATGTGAACTAGGCTGTTTCTGCCTCCTCTTAATGAAAAACGTGCCTCGGCACGGTCGCGAAAAAAAAATCCATGGCTTATATAGTTTCTGTAGGGATTCTCCCTCCACTTTATAGTTACCATGAATGAAGAATGAAAATTCTCACTCTTTTAATCATTCAGATTTTAGACACAATGCATAATACTCCCTCCATCCCAAATTATAAGGCATTCCAAGAAAATTAGAGAGTCAAAAATCTAAAGTTTGACCAAATTTATATGATAAGATAATAATATTTATGACACCAATTAAGTATCATTGGATTCTTCATTAATTATATTTTCATAGTATATCAATTTGATGTTATAAACTTTTGTAATTTTCTCAATAATTTTGGTCAAATGTAAGATGCTTTGGCCCTCCAAAATTCTTGGAATGCCTTATAATTTAGAATGGAGTGAGTAGTGGGAAAAAAGAATAATATATAATTCCTTCAATAATAAAAAATGTATTTTCACATCATGTTTAATTTTACACTTTTCCTATGTCTCTGTCGCCTGGAATCAGGCAGCTCGCCCCGGCGACGCGTGGTTGATTCGATCTGCTTTGCGATCCGTGCTTTGGTCTGTGCTGGTTGTAGCGGGTCCGCAATGCTTTATCGGGTCCTAGATTTGGAGTTTGCATCCGCTGGTTGTGGCTGCTCCCATTTCTATCGCTCACTTCGCCTCCCTCCCCGGGGTCGGCTCCATTTCTTCGTCCCGGTGCTCATCGTTGGCGACGGCCACCCCTCTCCCTCCCGGCGCAGGTCCAGGCGTTCTATCGGCGGCAGCGGCGGCCTCCTCCGGTGGTCAGCGGCGGTGGTGGCAGCGTCGTCTTCTCGGATTTCGGTGAGTGTAGTATTCGTGTACTACTCAGTGTAGATGTCTAGGGTTTGTGTATGGTTCGTGTAGGATTCAGAATCGCGTCGTTTTTAGGGATTTGCCCCGGTGGATTTGTGTGGATTTTGCGTCTCGTCTCTGTGTTGGTTTAGGGTTTTGATTATGATTTTCGGGGTGCATTCATGTCATTTTAGGCAGAGGGATGGTGTATGTTTTAGTGGGATTGCTTTCTCGTCCTAATGATTTTAGGGTTCCAGATTTGGTTGGAGCAGGGGCGGATTTGGGGTTTTTTTTTGTCCTATGTGTGGCATTGAATTTGGGGGAACATCAGGTGCCGTGTTTTTGGTATTGTTAGATTGTCTGTGAGGTTGTGGATTTTTCTTGGAGCAGGGGTGGTTGCTTGCATCTGATTTGAGGTATTTTGTGCACGTTCATGCTGTGATTTGGGTCATTTTGGGGGTGATTTAGACATGCAGCTGCTGATTTCATTTTCATTGTCATAAATTGCTAAGCTATGGATTTCATTTTCATTGTCAATAAAAATATGTGCAAGGAGAAAGGAGTGTGGAACTCTAAACATGGGGCAGCTATAGAGGATGTCTTGGCGGTGATCCATTCGTTGAAGCAGGGGTTGCAAACTGAGGACGCCAATATCTCTCTGAGGCTCCAAAGCTTCGAGTCCTTCCACGTCAGCGAGCTGAGACCCCTGAAAGTCACCACTATGCTCCATAAAATTGGGCCCATGGTTGGTGCATTGTACGCAGGTGACGAATTCTTCAGCAGTACGGTATACCGAGGGTACAGGGCTATTCCCGCCAACCATAGTATCGTCTGCACCAGTCACAGATATGTCGATGACGAGTTGTTCATTATTGTCCAGGATAACGCGGCATGGGAAGGTCCTTTTCGATTTGTTTTGTACGAGGCATTTGAGGAGTTTCACATCCTCACAGTCGACGAATGCTAGATAGCAAGCCTGGAGCTGAGGTATATATATGCTTTACGCTCTGAACTGAGCAACATGTTTTTGATTTGTGGCTCATTATGTGTTGGTGAATTAGTCCAGATCGATCTCTTCAAATTTGTACTTCTGAGTTCTGATCGATAAGTAGCAGAGTTAGGAGTAGCAATTATATTCTTGTATTCCAGCAAGTTGTTGCCTTCCCTTTGTGGGATGCAACTCGGAACGAACTCGATTTGTAACTGTTCTATACTAGATAATTACCTGTGCTCTGGAAGTAGGAAGCATATGTAAACTTTTTCCCATGTTTCCTTGTGATTTTTGTGGCTTGATCTTAGTTCCTTGCGGTTGTCCACAGTTCAATTAATGATTTGTCGAATATTAGTCGATTTTTGTCTATCTGTGGTTAGTGTCGATTTTCGTGCTGTTAGTGGTCGAATTGGGGATTTCCTATAGGATTTTTCGATTGATTCTCGATCTGAGGATTTGTGGCAGGTCTTTGGTTTGTGCTGCTCGAGATGTCATAGACTTAGTGCTTCATTCAGTGTGCCATGCTCATATTTATGTACTTCCTCCATCTTGTGTAGACCTACATGTTAAATATGACACCTTGCAGTCATGCACGACCACTGGAAACAATATCTGATATGTTAGTGTGAACTGTTAATTTTCTGAAATTTTAGTTAGTGTGAACTATGAATTTTCTGAAATTTCAGTTAGTGTGAATGTGATCTGTATGGTATTTATCTATTGATGGCATGATAAACTAACATTTTTGGTGGAATATATGCTGAATGGAGCATGAGTTAAGATGAGGTGGCACTGCTGGTCTCCTTCTCGAGTTGGTGTGTACATTCAGACGAGATGACTTTACACTAGTTGCATGTCGTGGTGTCAGTATGGTGTTGTCCTATATATATTCAGTATGAGTAGCTTTACACTAGTTGCAACTGTGCTACTGTGCTGCTGTTTCCATCAACGGTAAAGCTGCTTCACAGGCGTCCGTCCACATCGGACGGACTCGACCCCCGCGCGAGCCCTCATGGCCTCGTCTCGACTCGACCGCACCGACCCAGCTCCCCATCCTTTTATCTGCTCGCCCACCTGCCTTCCTCTTCGAGTGCACGTCGATTATTTTTCCTCGCTCGCTCCGCCATGCTCGTGTTGCACGCCCGCTTTCCACTCGCCGCGCATCGCTGCTGCTTTTCGCTCGCGACCTCCATGGCACTGGTGTCAGGCGCGACAGCGGCGCCGTGGTGGGGAGGAGCACTCATCGGCAAGCCGCACTCCTCCCTCTCCCTCCTCCCTCCCCTCCCCCCTTCCTTCCTCCTTGCTCCCACCTCTCCCATCCCCTGCCTCCCTCCCTCAATCTCGCGACCTCCAGCACCGGAGAAGCTCTACAACAGTTGTTTTTCGACGAGGTAGGTGGATCCTTCGTGGATCTGAGCCATCCTCTTCTCCTCCCCCCATTCTCCTCTAGATCTGAGGTCTCATCCCTCCTCCTTCTCTGGATCTGGCCTTCCTCCTCCTGCTTCTTCACTCCTCCACTGGATCTGAGACGCAGTGGTGGGGCTAGAGTTTGTGGCGATTTTTTGTTGCACCAGGCATGTTTATGTTGTTGCAGTAGTGTCTTTTTGTTGTTGCACAAGCTTTTTCTTCTTTTTGTTTCACTAGTTTTTTGCTGATGTTTCATTCTTGCATTGCAGTTTGTTGCAGTAGCTTTTGGGTTGCTGTTGCATAAGTATGCATTAGCACTTTCCTGGATGTTGTAGTAGTTTTGTTATGTTTGTTTCAGTTATTTTGATTTGCTGTTTCAACGAGTAAGTTCCTTTGTTTCAACATGTATGTATTACTATTTTTTGAAAGTTTCAGTAGCTTTGTTCTGTTTGTTGCACTTGCTCTGATTTGGTGTTTCAATAAGCAATTTTCTTTGTTGCAACAAATATTCAGTTGATGTTGCAATAGGGTTTCAGTTGATGTTTCACTAGTGTTGCTCTGTTGTTTCAGTTTCTTCACCTACCGTTGCAGCGTCAAGGGAAGGGGGTGGCCTCTGGAGAACGAGATGGCAGCTGTGCGGAGGTGCTAGGGGTCGGGCGAGGTCGCCGGTGGACGGACCCTGTGCAAGCTAGGGGGTTTGGGATCTGGAGAACGAGCTGGCGGGCGTGCGGAGGTGCTACGGCGGGCGAGGATGGCGATGGGCGAACCCCGTGCAAGCTGGGGGATCTGGAGAACGAGCTGGCGGGCGTGCGGAGATGCTACGGCGGGCGAGGTCGGCGATGGAGCGGATCCCGCACGCGTTGCAGGCGGAGCGGGGGCTGTTTTTTTCTCGTGGGGGGGAGCTGCTCTGTGCGGAGCGCGCACACCATCTAGACGCGTCCGGACGGCCCCGTGCATCCGGGCGTCCGGGCGCTAGAAGCGCCCTTCTATCAATCCAGTTCTGGACCTACTGTGCTGCTGTTGCTCAAAGCCTGTGACTTTTAACAACAGCCAGACGCTCACGGATTGTTGGACGGTGAAGGAATTTCTTGGCTGGAGTTTATGTTGTGGTATGCTGTTTATTATTGGACTGATGCAAGTGCTGTTGGTGCACCAATTACATACGCTGATGTAGATTTATAGTGCAGCAGACTATGTGGCATTATCTATCTTCTTAGTGTATTTGACATGTCTATTTATCCATTCCTTACTAGCCATGATATGATTGTTTTCTTGTGAGTGGCTGGTAATGTGCATGACTGAATGTGTTTTGTGTTCAGAGGTTGTAGATATATCAGTCCAAGGTTTGACTCTCTTCTATTTGTTGAGGGCTAAATAATTTAGATTAACTGTAGTCAATTTGTGAGTGGCTGGTGATGTGCATGTCTGAGGTTTGACTCTCTCATATATTTTCTGTGTATTCGCTTTTCACCCGTTTAAATTAACTGTACTCAGTACTCACAACAACCTTCACATGTATGAGTCAGATTTTCTAATTATGTACATATACAATATAATTGTATTATGAACAAGTACTACTTGCACTATCTAAAATGTGCAATTTCAATAATTCTTTTTTAGTCGAACTGAAGTATCTTAAATGTTTTAGACAAGTTGTTGAATTTAGACTAAAGTATCTGTCAAAATAATGTGTAGTTGACAGAGAGGATGGTAATAACTATGCTGAAAGGTTTGATCCTCATCTTGTTGCTACGTATAGGAAAAAAATGTCATTTGTCCTTACAGGTGCTTTTGATTGTTGCATTTTTGAACTGTCAGACTTGATAAATGTGCTCATGAATCATGATGCTCCTGATATATCGTTCTTTACACAATTTATAGCTCATTCCCCAAATGTTGAACATGTG
Source organism: Saccharum hybrid cultivar R570 (assembly GCA_038087645.1). Lineage (NCBI taxonomy): Eukaryota > Viridiplantae > Streptophyta > Magnoliopsida > Poales > Poaceae > Saccharum > Saccharum hybrid cultivar. The sequence continues at coordinate 1,200,700 of JAQSUU010000613.1, read as the reverse complement.
ATATCTTTTGATTCCACAACTTTGGCTTTTGTGATCTGTGTATGTGTTTGAATAGGAATAACTTGTGCTCTGTCCTACTTTTCAGAAACCCTGAGGAGATCCCGTGGGGTTCAGTTGGTGCTGATTATGTTGTGGAGTCTACTTATGTTTTCATTGACCACGAGAAGGGTGCAGCTCACTGGTGTTTTCACTACGGAGCACTTCTGTAGCAACTAGGCAACCTCAGGTTGTTGCTGGCCCTAGCTCAATATGCAAATTTCGGGCTGGTAAGACCACTGTAAATTTTGGGTAAAATCTAGAAATGGAATACCTTTTTTAGACATTGTCTCATGGTTGTTTTAGTAGAATAGTAGGAGCTCGCTTTTAACTATGTGTTGCATATACTGTACAATAAACATGTGCGTAGCATCCATTTCTTGATTGCACATTTATAAGTAGTAAATTGCACACTTTAATTGCTGCAATTATGGTGTTTAACATGTGCAATATCAACTGTTTATAGTGATTTGTACTTTGTGCCAATATAGACCACATTTTTCTATCATCTGTCATTTGTGCCAACAAATACGTCTTCTTTGTCCTTGTCATTCCATAGAAAAAAAATTGTTTCTTGTTTTTTGTGTTAACACATCTAAAACTTTGTCCTTTGTGATTTGTGGAAGCACACACCTCATATGTTGTCCTTGTTTTTGCATAGAAA